>CM059296.1:6960000-7560000 GCA_030340665.1 Neosalanx taihuensis | reverse complement strand
ACTTAGCACTGTGTTGTGTGTATAAATGATCTAGCTTGTTGTGAGTAAACTTGAGGAGCTGGTTTAAAATAAACTTTAAGGTGACAAATAAAAAATACTTTACAAAAAAAATACAAAAGTTGTCTTTACCTGTCATCTATGGTTTCATTTTAAAAACCAACATGTTCTAAGAATTTTATCTAGTAGATGGATTTTTGCTCAATTAAAGCTCAATAAATGCTCTGGAAGTTGGTCCGATTTATGTTGAAAGAGTGTGGAGAAGTAGCTTAGCGTCACTCACAGACTTGCCGAGAACTTCTGGGCTCCAGGGCTGGTCAAATGTGTAGCAGGATGGCTAGACCCAGAAAAGAGACCTTTTAGCTGGGCATCAGGTCCAGTGTTGTCCCCTTGTCCCTTTACCTTTTTGTATCTCCTTTAGATTTCTTTCCACCTGTTCCCTTTTCTGTTCACCTCTCATGAAGCTCACACCGCAAAAATCCCCATACTGAATCATTCATTTGTTTCAGCTGCCTTCACAAACTGAAATGACACACAGACTCCTATAAGCCTCTGTGTGTCCATTTGTATGTTCAGGTCTACATCTTTCCTTCAAGACAGCTCTCTCTCTCTCTGACACCTGATCAGTCGAGTTTCACTCCCAGAACTCTCTGGGCCTCTCCAGTTACCCTCTCGACCCCAACTACAGGTCTGGGATATGCTGGATATGCTGTCTTGGGATGGTTCTCAAAGCCTCTTACATTATTCAAACACAAGTACACACACACACAAATAAACATTCATAATAATCTACTAATTGATTTTGATCTACCTTGAAACAAGCAATGCTTTTTTATAGTATAGCACAACACCTCTGATCCATCCATTACTGTAATACTGTGAGAGATTTAAAACTGAATGGAAAAAGTGGACTGGGGCAGTAAGCAGAGCTTTGAAAACAAGGTTAGTGGAGGAGGGAAGGGAAAGATAGGGAGGCATGGGGAAGAAATCATAATAATAAAAAAAGGCGAAGCATGGAACACCAAACCTGAAAAGGAAAGAAAGGAAAATAAAACCAAATACAATTTTAAAATTCCAACATTTCTAAATGTCACACAATTGCAACTGTTCATGGTTTTCACATTTCCTTGATGGTCATTATCTTCGCTGTGTCCTTGGGAGTAGGAGGGGGGTGGGGGGTGGGGGGGGGGGGCAGGGGGAGGGGGGGAAATGTTGGAATATTCCCCCACCAAAACTTAGCCTATACCACAGGGTAAAGAAAGTGTACATTTAGAACTTTTGAAAGCACGAAAGAGAAGATATCAGGTTTTGCCAGAAAATCTGTCCTCCCCAATATCAGTCAATCCTATGCCCATGGAGAGGTCTGTATTGCAGTGCTGATCATTTGCCTCCCAACCCTAACCTGTGGCTACAACTGCCTAAAACTGTCATGATGCAACCCTCAGCACTACTTTGGAACTCTGAATAGTTGTGTTTCAACATCCATCCATTTTGTTGCCGTTTTGCCTGAGTTCGCCTGATGTTGACAACTGTAGCCAATCAACATCTTTTAAAAAATTACATCGGATCAACATTTGTGAATCAACCACAATGGTGATGAGTTATCTGTTTAATACACTATACATGGAGTAAAATCGGGTCAGTTAAACTACTTTATTTCCGAAAAATGTAAACGTTTCAGTTTACTCCTCTCAAATGCAATTGTGGAGTCCAAATAATAAAATAAATCAAGTAAAAAAATAATTTTCAAACAAGGACATTTTGGCAAAAATACAAATGACTTGTTATGACAAAGGATTATATGATTTTAATGCCGTACTGTATAAATGCAGGGAGGAGAAAAACAGTTCACTAGCGTGTTGTAACCGTGGTTTCCCACGTGCACATTTAATTACAGGGGGCGGGGCGGGAGGTCTGAATAAAGGGGGAGTGTATCTATGGCTGATCACATGATACGGAATATATGTCGGGGACTTCATCCTGTCTCCTAGTTGCCGACTAGTTTAGCACGCTCCTACATCTACCCTCCCTGCCTTCACCTCCTGGACACAGACCGAACACGGATTATGGCTGGTAAGACAGGCAGACACGCTGACACGCTGCAGGTTTATGACATCCATATTCAGCGCTTCGAAATAATTCCTGTCTCTTGTCCTCGCACGTTTACTGCTAAACGTGTCTTGAATAAAGCAATATCAATATTTTTTGAGGTGACGATTATCTCATTGTTAACAGACGCCTTGCAATTATTTAATTTAGGCGTCTATGTAGAAGGAACGCCGTGTTCCATCTTGTGATGGAAGCGCTGCATCAGGTCTGCGTGCGTACGTGCGTCCAATGGCCTAGTGGTTCGGTTCTTAGTGTATGCATGGACTCTAAAATGGTTCCATCGCCTTGTTAGTTTCAAGTTTTAGCCGTAAACTCCACCTAGGGTTGTTTTTTAAACAAAGTTGTATGTTTTTTTACATATGTTTTTTGACTGCCGTACATATAGCCGACTGCAGTTCCTGAATTTCAATTTTGTCATTTCTCATGACGATGACAGCCGGTCTCTTCCTTCCATCAAACGGTTCCAGTGGCATGTTAATTGATTACCACCCCAAAAGGGGGAGGGGGGGGGGGACTACACACGGCTCACGTGGCTTGTTAATTAGCGGTTGGGTACTGTCCGTTTCCTTAACTGTGGTCGTGGGTTGAATTAATTTGGTAGGCGTAAAGACATGATTGAAAAACGGACACTTGGCTGGTTTGGGTTTGTTGGGATAGGGGAAGTGTTGGCTTAATGCAGATTTTAGTAGTCTTGCTGTTTAGTGAAGTCAGTTGGCAATGAGTGTTCGTCTTCATATCCAATTCAGGTGAGGCGTTCGTGACGTTGGCTACTAATGACAACTATGCCAAAGGTGCAATGGTTCTTGGCAGGTCACTGCGCAACTACAACACAACCAAGAAGCTGGTTGCCCTGATAGGACTACACGTAGGAGAGCCCTGCCGGTAAAACACCAAGTCAGAATCCAGACCACAACCTACCCACTCATGCCAACTGTCCAGGTTAATGTATGTGTGTATGTATACACAGCAATGTGTTGAGTTCGATCTATGACGAGGTGCGTGTGGTGGACGTTCTGGATTCGGGCGATGCTGCTCACCTGGCCATGATGAAGAGGCCTGACCTGGGTGTGACCTTCACCAAGCTGCACTGCTGGACCTTGACATCCTACAGCAAGTGTGTGTTCATGGATGCTGACACCATGGTAAGTACACATGCCAACAAGTGGCTGTTATTGTAAACTTAAAACAAAAACTGAAAGTAACATGAAAAATTAGGTTCACCATATTTTGGATGCAAGCACGCATGTTATGTTGGTTCTGGCCCTCAGGTGTTGTCGAATATCGATGAGCTGTTTGAGAGGGAGGAACTATCAGCAGCACCTGACCCTGGTTGGCCAGACTGCTTCAACTCTGGAGTGTTCGTGTTTAAACCATCCAATGAAACGTACAAGAAGCTACTTGCTCTCTGCACTGAGACCGGCAGCTTTGACGGTGTGTTGTTGTCACCCTCTTTCTGCCTTTGCTCTTGAATTGTCGGCCGTTCTGCTTGGCTACAGCCTGTATCACAGCAACCTTTTGAGACGATAAATGGTTGCTGCACGATCATCTCCAAGGGTTCCCAAACGGAATGCTGTGCCCTCCTCCCCCCTGTGCCACGCACCCACCCTCCACAATGTTTTCTATCGAGGTTTCAATATGAAGGCTATGAACACAATGCCCTTTTGTGGAAGCCAAATGCCAGCCAATCTGAGTTTAGTTCTGGTGGCAAACCTGAGTTGCTGTTTTCACTTCTGCAATCTCAAACTCCTTACAGAAAACCATGCCTTATCTTATTATCTGCTCCCCTCCTGTTCTATAAACCTGCTCTTTCTCTTCATTCCCCTGTCCTTTCACAAGACTGGGAGGTGGTGAACTTATCTCAACCCTGTGCTTACCCCCTGCCCTTTTGTGAGCTGTTGTGCGTAAGGGGCGTGTGTATACTTGTGCAATGATGCCCTATATCGAGTGCTTGCGCCATGTGATGTGAACTATGCTGCTATGGTGTCTACCCCCCCCACACACACACGCACACGCACAAAAACAAAAATGAGGGCAGTTGTTTAGGTTAATGATTTACCTGTCCTGTGAAGTCTGGTACTTGCGCACGTTTAGTCAAGATTGTCTGACTCCATGTCCAGGTGGAGACCAGGGTGTTCTCAACAGCTACTTCAACACCTGGGCGACAGCAGACATTTCTAAACATCTTCCGTTCATCTACAACCTCAGCAGCATCGCCATTTACTCCTACCTACCGGCCTTCAAACAGTCAGTACATTTACGCACACCTTTTCAAGTCATAAGGGCTCAAGAGTACAGAATAATGGTGTATAACTTGTGTTGCATGTTCAGTGAGAGGCTGGACCAAGGTCAGTTGGGGGCCGTGTGTGGTGTTGAGTTACTTTGCACCAGTGGCTGGGTCAGAAGCTCTGCAACCAGAGAACATACTGTCAACCCCAAAATAGAGCAGCTACTCTGAGCCTTATTGACTTGCCCAGCGCTATGCAAAGTTAACTGTATGTTTGAAACGGTCAACCGTCTGTGTACAGGTACGGACACGATGCCAAGGTGGTCCACTTCCTGGGTAACGTGAAGCCGTGGGACTACTCATACAACATGAAGAGTGGCCAGGTCAAAGGTCATTCTCTGCCCTCTGACCTCCGCCAGGTGCACCCCGATTACCTGACGTTGTGGTGGGAACTCTATACCAGCTCTGTGCTGCCTGCGCTACGACAGGCCTATGGCCAAACTGCCTTCAATACTGGCTGCATTGAGGTAGGCACGAGTCAATGTTTTTCATCCTGGTCCTTGGAATGCCTATCCGATATATATTTTACTCCAATACACCTGATTCAAATGAATGGCCTTAAGCTGGTCTGCAGAGCAGGAAAACGACCCATTCAATTGGATGCAGGTGTGTTGGCGCAAGGGAAACATTTAAAACATGCAGGATAGGTGTTCCTTGAGTACCAAGTTGGGAAATACTGGTGTTGGTCACAGATGACACCATGTGGCATAACATGGACATTTAAGTTGTTTTAACTTCCGATATTGCGCACTTGCCAGTAGAACAGGAGGTTGCTATGCAGCAGGGTTGTGAAACTGTACTGTGGCACAAACTCTGAGGGGTGTTGGTTTACTATACTTTCTGGAGGGAAGACTGATCAAGGTTATAGAAATGACTGATTTGCACCCACCTAAAGGACAATCCATGAATACTGATCTTCTTGTCTTCTCCCTCCCCAAACCCTCCTGCAGGAGGTGTCAGAAGGGGCAAGGGAACATTCGGCCACTGGTCCCCCTCCTCCCCGCCAAGTCTCATCTGAGGAGAGGAAGCAGAGATGGGAGGCAGGCCAGGCTGACTACATGGGCGCGGACTCGTTTGAGAACATTGAGCGCAAACTTGACTCCTTCCTTAAGTAGAAGTCAGGGGTGGGCAACAGATGGAGAGCGAGCACCAATGTAAGGGCAGACAGCTTGGCAAGAGCGTTGGGATTTGGGATTTCACAGAAATGGGTTGTGTATTAAATTCCTGCAGTATGCATGTGTGGCCAAGAATGTCACTGGGCCAGCCTTCAAACCTCCTTTTTAAGCCCTATATCATCTGCAGGTCTAACTAAAACAGTGTAACTGGCTTTTAGCAATTCTTCCTGTGAATAATTTCAATTCCAGCCAATGATAAAGCTGCTTACTGACCTGTCACCTGGCTCACCACCTCTGTAACCTAAATACTGTGGCAGACAATGTTTCCATTTTCTCATGCTAAGGAAAATAACTGTGGATCAGTAAGTTCCAGTTTAAGGTGACTCATTCTGCTGGTGTATGCTTATGTTTAATTTCCTTGCAAATTATACTGTTCAATTGTGTTCCAGCATGTGCACTGATACCCCATTAATTGTCCTGACTTTATTTTTTTTTTATTTTCCCCCACTTCCAGTGACTAGCTCTCTTTACAATCCATTGCCTTGCCTTCAGTTGTTTACAAAACCTCCCTCACCTCCAACATGCCAAGCACTTCTCCTGCCTGCCCCTAGCTGTTGAACCCTGCCCCTGTGCTCTGCTCCAGCCTGTCCCAGTGCCACAACTGAGGTTGGTTTCCCTCTTGGGGGTGAAGTATTGACTGAAGGGCTCAAAGCAACTACTGTCTCCCAACTGAGATGTTGGCAAACCTTCAGTCGCTCTTACAGCAGAGGGCATCTTCAAGCAAGCACACCTCTGGAGAAATGCCTTCCCTGTAGAACATCTGTTAAAACTAATAAAAGTACTACTGATGAGATTTCAGCTGTCCTGTTATTTCTGACATTGTTTTCTTGTAGTAGATGGGATGTGTACATTTGCCTTAAGTCTAAAGAGCTGTGGCTCTGTCTTGTATCTCTTAATCTGGTCAGATGCTCTTGCCACCCCCCCCTCCCTTTACATCCCAATCTGAGAAATAAAGTCAGCATTTAAATTCAAGGGGAACAGTGTCTTTTCACATTTGGTTGAAAGTGTGAACAAACAAAAAATGGCAATATGTAGTATTTTTCTCCAAACTGTGTTTATCCATGTTTTTTTTTTTCTTGTACTGCTTCATGGACATTAAGGGCTTTACTTGTTGACCGTCAGGAGACGCAAGCTTTGATCTTGGCCACACCCTCTAGTGAGTTTGCCAATTTTTACCTGTGACAGAATGGGTTCTTATTTCTTAATTGTAACTGGATGTGTATTCACACATAGTCAATGCTGAGTAACTCACAACAGCTCTGCATTGCAGACTTGGACAGTCCCATCCTGCAGTAGCCTAAGGATTAAGTGGCTTGGTTGAATGTTCCTTGCTCAGTA
This sequence comes from Neosalanx taihuensis, assembly GCA_030340665.1. Classification (NCBI taxonomy): domain Eukaryota; kingdom Metazoa; phylum Chordata; class Actinopteri; order Osmeriformes; family Salangidae; genus Neosalanx; species Neosalanx taihuensis. The sequence goes on along the minus strand of CM059296.1, from coordinate 7,553,097 downwards.
GGAAGCGTTTTTTTTTTTTTCTTTCATAGCACTGCCCAAGGTACTACAGATCAGAGTGTCATTCATTCATCAGTCACTTGTTTAACATTAAGGTACACTGAAAAACACAGGTTCTAGAATATGGCAAGATACACTCATGACACATTACCTGGAACTGTCCTGGGGCCCGTTCTTCGTACGTCGCTTAATACATCCGAGGTCAAATGACACATCCAAGATGATTTCATCTTGCGAATCATGATCCGGCTAATTGGGTTCTTCGAACAAACCTGTTGTGTACGATTAGTATCACTGGATACGATCATGTGTTGGCTTAAAAGGGGATATGTATCGATAGTAGAAACATTGATCGGCAACGCTGCTATTGGCTGTTCAGCATGGCCAAAGAACGTGCCCACTTTTTCTCCTAATCAGAACAAGAGCTTTTAATGGAAGGTTATGCCGAATTTGAGTCATTATTTAAAACGACAGGGAACACCTCAAAGTCTGCAAATGCCAGGAGAGTGGGCTGGCAAAAAGTAGCAGCCAAATTAAAGTAAAAGTGAAATACAAGAATATTCTACAAAATAGTAGCCTTTAATTCATACGGTCTTTATTTTAAAAAGCCACTTATTTTTCCTCCCTTTTAAAAACCACTGTTAAATGATGCGTTTGTCTATTTATAACAGCCACAAAGAAAAAGGCTGAAAAAAACGGTATCTCTCAACAATTACACTTTATCCCGCAATACCCGATTAATTTGGAAAAACTCTGCGAATTATTCTCCCACCTTCCGCAAGAGGTTGCTCGCGTATGGCTGCGACAGACTTCCCTATCTCCTCCGCTTATGAAGCCTCAATCTAATCTTGTTTACATGAATCAAACCTGCTCCCGAGCAGGTTTGAGTTTACGGACCTGTTGCTATGACGATAAGTCTAGGATGAGCTTCGAAGAACCAAACGATCCAAGATCATGCCAAATCGTCAATAATCAAATCCAGCTAATTGAGTTAGCGACGTACGAAGAACGGGCCCCAGGATTGTAGACCACCTGACTGGCAGACCACAACATGTGCGCTTACAGCACTGTGTCGGACAGTGTGGTCAGCAACACTGGGGCCCCCCAGGGAACCGTCCTCTCCCCCTTCCTCTTCATCTATACCATGGATTTTAGCTACCACACAGAGTCCTGCCACCTTCAGAAGTTCTCTGATGACTCTGCTGTGGTGGGCTGTATCAGCGATGGGGAGGAGGCCGAGTACAGGACTGTGGTGGGGAACTTTGTTGCATGGTGTGAGCGGAATCATCTGCAGCTTAATGCGGCTAAGTGCAAGGAGCTGGTCATCGACCTGAGAAGGACCAGGACAACCGTGACCCCTGTTTCCATTCAGGCAGTCAGTGTGGACACCGTTGAGGATTACAAGTACCTTGGTGTTCACTTGGACAACAAACTGGACTGGGCAAAGAACTGATCCGGAAGGCCGGTGACATTGTGGGGGTGGAGCTGGACTCTCTGGCAGTGGTGTCAGAGGAGGATGCTGGCCAAACTTCACGCCATCCTGGACAGTACCTCCCACCCACTCCACAATGTGCTGGCCAGGCAGAGGAGTACTTTCAGCGGGAGACTCATCCTCCCGAAATGCACCACGGAGCGCCACAGGAAGTCATTCCTACCTGTGGCCATCAAACTTTACAATTCCTCACATCATTAGTATGTGAGCCCACTGTATATTCTGTGACATAACATAACATCTGGTGATATAACAATGGACACTAGGCAATAGTCTGACATAACATTCTGTAATATAACAATGCATATTTGGCAATATTCTGGTACAACTGTACTATAACTATGTATATTCTGCTAAAACCTGTAAATCCTGTATATCCTGTATATGCTGCAAAAACCTGGAATTCATGTACATCCTGATATAACATTGTATATTCAGCAAAACCAATACTTGCATAATTGTAATTGTATCAAATTGTATAGACTATAATTGTATAGTCTGTAACCTGCACCATATCCTGTATATCCTGTATATTCTGCAAAAAAAAGCCCTGTAAATCCTGTACATCCTGATATAATACTGTATATTCTACAAGACCAATCCCTAATATAGTCTGTACAGTCTCACCTACCGTTTTGACTTATTGTTATTGCCCCCATCCCCCTATCCCTGTGTACACTTTCTAATCTTTTTCCTCACACCCTTACCCTTGTGTGCTTTGCGAGACTATGTGCCGTTGCAACGAAGGAGTTTCCCCCTGGATAAATAAAGTAATCTGAATCTGAACTTGATTCTTTGCTTCCCTGTTCATCTAAAAGCTCATTTAAACCTGCGGTTGTCAGTTACAGGCTACATCTTATGTCCAAGCTGCAACAATTCATCTCAGCAGTCTGCCTGTGTTTCAGTTTTTACAAGTGGACTTTGGAGGGTAAAAAATTATTGATTTATTATTATTATTATTGATTTACAAAATACTGTTTTATTGTCTTGCCTTGTATATGTATTGTTTGTCTTTTGTATTTGTGTCCCAGTGAAAGTGCAATGTCAATAAACAATTGTCTTGCCTTGTATATGTATTGCTTGTCTTTTGTATTTGTGTCCCAGTGAAAGTGCAATGTCAATAAACAATTTTGCTTAATCTGTATTTATCGTTTATTAAAGCATTTTTGCTTCACCTATTCTGTACCGGAATGTAAGACTGGACAGCCTCTTTTGAATCCCTTGTAAAGTATGATATTACCAGTAAAACTTTATCTTGAAATTCCCCTATCAAATGCTCATAGACCATTCAGATGGAGGATCCTGATTAAAAGTTATCTTCAGTTCTATGAATATGTCTGTTTGAACGGCTCTGGTATGATTCACCCTCTGGGTATGGTTGTGATTTATTTGTCAGAATGTCACCCCTCGTTAGCTGATTAAAGGCTACAGCAGTAGTTCTCAATTCTGGTCCTCGGGACCCACTGTCCTGTCTGTTTTAGATGTTTCCTCTGGGGTCTCATTTATAAACGTTGCGTACGCACACAACTGGTTTATCCAGTAAAAAGGTGGCTGTTAACCCCCCTCACCAACCAACAAACTGACCGAGAGCGCAGATACAACGATGCCCATTCTCTCACTTGGTCAGTTGTGGAGCGGCCAGAGGATTCGGCAGCTGAAATGTCGATGGCGCTGCGTTGACAGGGCCGGAGGGATGCTCTTATACAACCCTGACAAGGCTTGCTGCATCGTACTGGCCTGTGGAGTGCTGCACAACTATTTGCTGTTCGTGACTCCTGAACAGCATGCTTCAAGACGCGACCAGATGGACGGGCTTCCGCACTGGGGGAAGCATTAGAAACTCCAGAGACGGTTCACTGAATGGGCTCTGGCTGCTCGGGTTTGGGCGAACTCTGGGTGCGTGCCAGTGGACGTTCCTGCTGTTGTTCCGGTGGTTCCAAAGTCCAAATAAACACAGGCACGTGTTTACAGTAATTTGAGTCTGTTCCTTAATAATGGGTTCAAGCATTTGCAATAAATACATTTTTCACTTTTTCAAAAGTTTCTCTGGTACAGCACAGGGGGCGCTACAGTCTTGGATGCATTCACACCGAACTTGCAGATTTCAATTTGAATCACATATCAATTCCGTAAATAGTCGCAATATTGAGGAGGATTCCACTATTGCTGCTTGCAGCCATATTTTATTTTGATATTAATTCCGGAGGACAAAGTTCCTAGTAAAATGTTTTCTTATTCTACCTCTGATAGTAGCACCTCCAATTAATTTGCAGTAAAATTTAGTTTTTTGCTTGCTTTAGTCATTTTCTTGCAGCCTTTTCCCACCAAAGTGGCCTAATTACCATCTTTATATTCAGGTTAACTGAGGGAGGAGACAGGATGTGGTGTTATGCTCGTGAAAGTGCACTCAATTTCACGTTAATTGGGATGCAAAGAGAATATATGTGGAATCCTGCATACGCATATTCATACACCTTTTTTTCCGATGAATGTCCCTGCAAAATTACAGCTTTTTCTCTATGCAATGTTTTAGTATGAATTCAGAGCAAGCCTTTGTACATATCTGCTAAAGAGTCTGAGATTTAGCTTTAGTTGCATAAGACATATCTGGTCTAATATTTTGATCCTTTACGTATTATAGACTACACAGGTGTTCTATTTTTGGAAAACCAAAATATGGTCAACTAACTGGACACACAAAAGCAGTTCTTTTCAATCCAGTTGGAATAGCATTTTTTCAGTCAATAACTCGAACACTGGCGTAGTGCCTTTTATTTGCAGCCCCAGAGTCCACCGTATTAGGCAATTTTATCAGACACCTCCATAACAGGAAAACAAAATGCTTTAACAGCAAACTCAAATTCAGAACAAAAGACCAAATTAGACGCAATTACAAAAACCAAATTGAAAATCCCCCAAATAATGATGGAGATTCCCAGCCTTCACTTGCAGGTCATGTGACCCAGTCTAGTCAGAGAGGGAGGAGTGTTTCTGATACAGATCTAGATCAACATTGTCCCATCACAGCTCACATTTGTTGTCAAGTTGTCAAAATGTTAGAAATCTGGGTGCTTTAAAGGAAACAAGTATCTCAGAAACCTCGGGACCTGTGAACAGGAGCATCTGCTCTCAGAACAGATGGAGCGAATTGGTGGAGAGGGGCGTGGCTACAACTCCATCAGGGCTCTGATGTGGTCAATGCGAGACGTCTTGCTGTCGGCTGGCTTCTCGGAGCCAAAGGTCTTTTCCATCATAGCCTTCTTCTGCCTCTGGGTCTCCACCATGTTCTCCTCCACAGAGTTCTTCACTATGAACTGCTCACACGCAGAGAGAAAACCACAATCAAATGCGAGAAAACCTACCGTCTGTTCACGTTGACAGATTCGGAATGGCAACTCAACTATTGGTTTTGTATTTGGTCATGAATGTCCCTGTACTTGCTGTAATTCGTTCTGGATGAGCGCATCTGCTAAATTACTAAATGTAAATGACTAAATGTAAATATATTTTTGGTGAAGTCTATTTTCTTCTTTCAAGGTCATAATAAGGAGAATAATCTAGTGTAACTGGAGGATTGCTGTATCCCATAATTACTGTACCATCAACATCCATTGATCGGTGCTCCTACCTTAGTGACGGTCACGTCTCTCTTCTGTCCTAGACGGTAACAGCGGTCCACACACTGATCCTCAGCTGCGGGGTTCCACGCCTAACGTACACACAAACATACTTTTTTTGTTTGTGCATGTACGCATGTATCTTTCGCATCTGCGTGTATATGTGTGGTCTCACAACTCACTGGGTCCATCATGAAGACCTGGGAGGCAGCAGTCAGGTTAAGTCCCACCCCACCAGCTTTGAGTGACAGAAGCATGACCAATGGGCTGTCAGAGGCGGAGCTCTGGAAGTCCTGGATGACCTGGGTTCTTTTCTTTTGGCTCAGGGTCCCGTCCAGACGTGTGTAGCTGAAGCCATGCTCCCTGGACAGAGGAAGAGAGGGAGACTGATACTGTAAGAGGAGCCGCAGGAGGTGTTTTTAGCTACTATTTTTTGTTGTCTTGGCTAAAGAAGCTAGGGAGTGTCTTTTCTCTCTTTATTTAGTTGTCATAGCAACAAAAGTTAGTCAGCCTGTGACTATCTTGCGATTAGCTGTATCCTGTCTGTAACTTGCTAGTTAGCTAAAAACGTTGATCAGGGGGCACATGCCTACTCGTCGTTTGGACTAATTACATTAACTATGTAATTCAAATTACGACCATTGAGATAGACTTGTGTGGATTGCCTTTGTCATTTTGATAGGCGATCAAGAGTAGCAGCTTGGACTAATCACTTAGGACTATTGACCATCATGACGCCAGCGCCTTAACCCGCTGAGCCACCTGACTCCCGTACTAATCAGGCTTCCAGCAAACGCAATATGTCCCCTTCAGAGGATCCAAAATGCAGAAGCCAGCCTGGTTTTCAATCTACCCAGATACTCTCATGTCACCCCGCTCCTCATCGCCCTCCACTGGCTTCCCATCATGGCCCAGATCAGATTCAAGACCCTGGTACTGACCTACCAAGCAGTGAACAGGACTGCCCCAAACTATATTAAGTCTCTTCTCCAGCCTTAAGGATAAGGTTAAGCATAAGGTTTATGCTCCCGCGTCAAACCTTACGCGTGGGGTGTGGGGCGGTTGTTGAGCATTCGAAGTTCCGCGTTGAGGGTCCGCGTTTACTCTGCCATTCACCGCCAAGCCACCAAGGGGGTGTGGCTGTGTGGTTTGAGAGGCACCTGGCTGTAGTGTGGTTTCAATCATTGCTCTTTCTTCCGGTCATTGCCTTTATAATGTCTATGGCATATGGTACCAACAATAAACAACAGCAAGCAATGGCGACCGAGCAGGAGCGGCTTTTTTGGAGTGGGAGCTCATCGATATTGAACAGCAAATACTTATATTGCAAAAGTGGAAGCGCAGGCGACAGAGAAGACGTTTGCGGAGGTGGTCTGTACGGCCACTAAACCGGTCGAGGCTGGAAACGGATGAATTTGCAACACTGGTTCACCCACTGAGGGACCTGGATGAACAAATGCACTTTCGATACTTTCGTTCTGAATGACCTGATGGCTTTCTTTCAGTCCCCTCAAGGAACCGTGTCATGGCAAAACACGATGGTGTCCCGAGGCACACTCAATCAGTGATTAACTGTGAACTATACATGGTGTGCAAACTGTGTTGTGCTGAAAATAAATATCAAAACAACTCTTTGAAAACAAACTTGTGTGTTTTATTCTTGTGTATTAAATAATAAAAAAATGTGTGGTGCCAGCCAGGACATAAAGTGGTAAAAGGCAGGCACTTTTTGGCCACCTGGGTCGCCACTTTTTGTTGCCAGTTTCTTTCGCAGCAGGACATATTTGTCCCGGAGGCTCTTCCACCTTTTTGTACACTCGGCGACCTCCAGCCCCATGTTTTGCGTAATCTCCCTCCATGAGTTCGTACTCATTTGGTAGTCTTTGTAATCTTTCATAGAGGAGTTGTATAGATGGCCATATTTTCTGACCTCCTCGATTAATCGTTCGTCTAATTGGTCCATCGTTATTACCAGTCCAGAACAACTTTAAAAATGGCGCGGTAGGACGAAAGACCGGAATAAGACCGGAAAAAGCAGCTGCCGGAAATGACGTTCTGAGCGGACCAATCACAGCGCTTGCGACGGAGACAACGCGACGCGTAGTTAGGATATTTTGGAGGTGCACGGAGGAGCAATGCGGGAGGGTCCGCGTTGTCTGCGGAGCAATGCGGGCGACGCATTGCGGGAGCATAAACTGCGCTTTACACCCCAGCCCGCCTCCTACGGTCCTCCCGCATGGTCTTACCCCTCAAGTCAGGCGCACTGCTGTTGTTGATATTGCTGCTGCTCGGTTTTTCACTTCCTACAAGTACACTATTGCCGTTGGAAATGCTTGCTTTGATTTGTTAACTTGTTCGGCTGAATGCTGTTATGGCTCTTCCCTTGGCTTCTCATGATGTATGTCTCATAATCTATAGACCCGCTACGTTTGGGGACTATCACGTTGATATGATCAGTGACCAATGCTCTTTTGTAAAGCTCTTTCTTGGAAGTCGCTTTGGATAAAGGTGTCTGCTAAATGAATAAACGTAAATGTAAATAGAGATATCCATTGACAGAGACAGACAAAGACTGTGTGTTACCTCAGTGGGACCTCCAGCAGGGTGAGGAAGCGTGTGAACTGGGAGACAACCAGACTCTTGATGCTGCTGTCTGACTCGCGCAGAGCAAAAAGATGGGACATCAGCGCTTCCACCTGGACATACGCGCACACGCACACACAGGCCATTTGGGATCTCTCTTTGAAGTGAACATACAGTATGTGTGTGTGTTTGTGAGATCCTACCTTAGTGCTGCTTCTCCAGGCATTTGACTTAGGCAAGTTATCTTCCTCTAGCTCCTCAGGGACAAACTCCACTAGCTCACTGCTCCTAAGCTGACCTCGACATAGAGGACAAGAAGCCTGTTCCTACACACACACACACACACACACACACACACACACACACACACACACACACACACACACACACACACACACACACACACACACACACACACACACACACACACACACACACACACACACACACACGGGGAGAGAGAGAAAGAGACGTAAAAGGTCCATCCTAATATATATCTAGAACAGGTTCGACTTTGTGTGAGTTCTGTATGTTCTTTAGTTATGTGATTGGGCATGAAAGTGTGTGGGTGTAGGGTGACTGAGTGGTTAAGGTGTCGGGCTCGAACTAGCAACCTTCCTGGCTCGGAAGGTTGCTAGTTCGATGTCAACATGAAGTTGTGTCCTTGGGCAAGGCACTTCACCCTACTTTCCTCAGGGGAAATGTCCCTGTACTTGCTGTAAATGGCTCTGGATAAGAGCTAATGACTCTGCTAAATTACTAAATGTAAATCTAATGTCAATGTTAGCGTGTGTCCAAACGTGCGTGTGCGTAGCGTACCTGCTGGCTAGATATGACCTGGGCAATGCAGGCTCTGCAGTACACGTGGGCACAGTGCGTGATGACGGGCAGACGCACTGAGTCCAGACACACGGGACACTCCTCATCAGAGCCGCTGGCCAAAACCAGCCGCAGCCTCTGGACCAGACGCTCTCTCAGCTCTGCAGGGGTCTCAGCCAGGCCTGGGGACAAGGAGGGGAGGGGGAGAGGAGGTGGAGAGGGGGGGGGGGGGTGGCATGAGGAAAGCAGAAGAAGAAACATTCGGAAGAGGGGGCCAAAGGACAGAGAGAGAGGGATGGAAAGAGCAAAAAAGGGAGAAAGGGGAAAGAGTAAAGAGGGAGATTGTCAAATAGCTTCGTGTATCTGACGCACAGTTCAACATTCTAAACAATTACATTCTCAAGGGTGTGTGTGAGAGACAATGTGTCTGTGTTACCATTGTTTGCGGATGTCTTGGGCAGTAGATCACAATGACAGCAGTATTGACGAAGTCTAACAAGGATGGCCAGCACGTCAGCATAGTTCTTCAAAACTGTCCCGTCTGCAACATACCTACAGACATGCACACACACAATATGCATTGAAACACAAACTACACAAAAACACACTCAAACAAATCCGAAAAGGACAGGAAGCCTTTCCCACACAGCTGTACCTGCTGATGGTGGTCCTTCCCTGTGTCCGAGCCAGCTCATACTCCTCTCTCTCTCTCTGGGAGAGGGTGACGTACTCCACACACACCATCTTCTGCGGAAGGACCACCAGGGGGCGTCCAGCCACTTCGCTGTTTTTGGTGCGACGCATAGTTATACACTTCACCAGGGTCTGCAGATTCCTGAAAATACACACCAATTCACAGTGTGGAGAAAAGGCTAGTATAGTATAGTGTATATATAGTACAGTATTGTCCACTTCAGTATAGTATTGTCCTAGAGTATAGTCCGATATAGTACAGTCAAGTGTTTTTCAACTTTTTTTGAGCCATGGTAATTTTTTTCACTGAATAAATCACGAGGCACACCACCAACTAAAATAAAAAAAAATTATACTCTGTAGCTGCCTTATAATAGCTAATGAATGATAATATAATATATAATTCTTATCAAAGTGTTTTGAATAGTAATAGAATAGAAATTATGTCACATATATGTTCTATCCTTGCTCTTTTCTGCCACAGTGAATTCTATGTTTGTACATCTTGCATAGCGATTAAAACCTCATTCTGATTCTGATATTTGATTATCATGGAGTCTTCCACGTGCGTTTTGGCAAACTCTAGTAGTTGAGATCTAATATGAATTTTCTTCAACAGTGTCTTTCTCATCGCCACTCTCCCATAAAGCTTTGACCGGTGAAGAACCCGGGCAGCAGTCGCTATATGCACAGTCTCTCCCATCTGAAGCTGAAGCTTGTAACTCCTTCATTTTTTTGTATCCATTCCCTGAATTGTACTTCTCAGTAACCCTTTCCCAAGTTTACATTTACATTTATTCATTTAGCAGACGCTTTTATCCAAAGCGACTTACAAGAGAGCACTTTTACAAAGAGCATCAGTCATTGAGCATAGCAACTTTATAGACCCCGAACACAGTCGTTTTTTTAGATTGTGAATCATACATCATGAGAACCAATAAGTGCCAAGGGAAGAACTATAAATGCATAACACAACGATTGTGAACATAAAGCAAGAGATACAACAAACAACACTGGCAAGTCACCATATGGGGACCAACGGATTGTTCTAAAGCACATTAGATTATGTTAAGTGCCATACAATTCCTAAGTGCCATTAAATTCTTTAAATAGGTGAGTTTTAAGCCTTCTCTTGAAGGTGAGAAGGCAGTCTGTGCTTCTGATGGAGGTGGAGAGTTGATTCCACCATTGGGGAGCCAGGCAGTGGAAGAGTTTGTGTTGCGCTCGGGCGCTCTTGAGGGGAGGTACCACTAGACGGTTGTCAGCAGATGACCGTAGGTGATGGGTGGGGGTATAGGGCTGGAGGAGAGAGTTGATATAGGTCGGGGCAGTCCCGTTTACAGCCCGGAAGGTCAGCACCAGGGTCTTGAATCTGATGCGAGCCATGACGGGAAGCCAGTGGAGGGCGATGAGGAGTAGGGTGACATGACAGCGTCTGGGTAGGTTGAAAACCAGACGAGCGGCTGCATTCTGTATCCTCTGAAGGGGACGGATTGCATTTGCAGGAAGGCCGGCTAGTAGCGAGTTGCAGTAATCCAGCTTTGTGAGAACAAGGGCTTGGACTAGCAGTTGGGTGGAATGTTGAGAGAGCTATTTTCTGATTTTCCTGATGTTGTAGAGGGTGAATCTACATGACCGAGAGACTGCGGCAATGTGAGCTGTGAGGGAGAGCTCGTCATCCAAGGTGACCCCCAGGTTCCTGGCAGAGGATGAAGGGGTCACTGTTGCAGATCCCATAGTGATGGAGAGATCGTGGGTGATTGAGGGTTTGGCAGGTATGATGAGGAGTTCTGTTTTGGTGAGGTTCAGCTGGAGGTGATGTCTGGTCATCCAGGCTAAGATGTCAGAGAGGCAGGCCTCGATTCTGGTCGATATCCCTTGATCGGTTGGGGGAAAGGATAGATATGGCTGTGTGTCGTCAGCGTAGCAGTGATAGGAGAAGCCATGGGAGGCGATGATTGGCCCGAGTGAGTTGGTGTATAGGGAGAATAGGAGCGGACCAAGGACGGAACCCTGTGGGACCCCAGTGGAGAGCAGGCGGGTACCAGATGTTTTCCCTCCCCAGGAGACTTGATAGGATCTTCCTGTCAGGTAGGATGAGATCAATTTAAGCGCAGTGCCAGTGATGCCCATCTCTTCGAGTGTGGCGAGCAGGATCTGGTGGTTGACTGTGTCGAAAGCTGCGGAGAGGTCCAGCAGAATGACAACAGAAGACCTTGAGGCTGCTCTGGCAGACTGGAGGGCTGTGGTAACCAACAGGAGGGCAGTCTCAGTGGAGTGGCCGGTCTTGAAGCCCGACTGGTTAGGGTCCAGAAGGTTGTTCTGGGAAAGAAAGCTTGACAGTTGGTTAGCTACAGCACGCTCAATTGTTTTAGAGAAGAAGGGTAGCAGTGAGACTGGTCTGTAGTTCTGGAGGACGGCTGGGTTAAGAGAGTTTTTTTTGAGTAGGGGTTTGACTACAGCCTGTTTGTATGCTGAGGGAAAAGTGCCAAAGGTGAGTGAGGAGTTGAGGACATGGAGAAGGAATGGGGTAATAGAAGGAGAAATAGTTAAGAAAAGAGGGGAGGGGATTGGGTCAAGGGGGCAAGAGGTGGGGCGGTGGGAGAGAATGAGGTCAGACATGCTTGTTTCAGATAAGGGGGAAAAGGAGGAGAGGCAAGTAGAGGGTTCAGACAAGGTGTGGAAGCGGTTAGGCAGGGAGGGTTCAGGGAATTGGCTGCTGATGTCCGCAATTTTATCCCCAAAGAAGCGAGAGAAGTTGTCTGCTGTCAAGGTAGTAGGAGGAGGAGGGGGAGGAGGGTTGAGGAGTGAGGAAAAGGTAGAGAACACTTTGTGGGGGTTAGGAGCGAGTCAGTTTTTGCCTCCGTTACGTGAGTGGAAAAGGTCTTGAGAAGGGAGTGGTACTTGTCGAGGTCTTGATTATCCTTGGACTTGTGCCGAACGACCTCAGATAGCCACGGGCAGGGGGGGGAGGGCCGAGCAGGTCTAGTTTCCGTGGGGCAGAGGGTGTCAAGGGACGTAGTTAGAGTTGATAGCAGAGCATCAGTGGCTGCGTCCGTTGGATGGGAGGTGAACTCATCGATGGGACCCAGGGATGATGTTACCACAGAGGAGAAGTGAGAGGGACATAGCCTGCGAAGGTTGCGGCGGAAGGTCACAAGTGGCGGTGAGGTGGGAGGGGTTGGAGGGAGTGAGATGGAGAGTTGGATGAGGAAATGATCTGAGATGTGTAGACGGGTTTCTGATGTTAAGTCCGCGATACAGTCTCGTGTCAGGAGGAGATAAAGCTGTTTTCCTGCCCTGTGGGTTGCTGGAGTGTCCAGTAGCGCCAGACCGAACGAGGTCAGAAGGGACAAGAAGTCAGCAGCCTGTGATCCTTCTAGATGGATGTTGAAGTCATCGAGGATTACGAGTGGAGTTCCACCAAGTTGCTTGGAGTGTTCTTCTGTCTTCATGGTGTAATAGTAGCATTTTTGCGACCATGATTGATTTATGAAAGCAATAAAAGGGTAAAACATCCAAGGGGGTGAATACTTATGATAGGCACTATACACCTGGAACATGAAATGCCACAATAATGTCGTCCTAAAACTAAAAACATAGTAGAAGTGTTATGCAGAATATAATTATTTCCAAAAGCATTCTGTTAGCAGGGATAGAGAAAATAATGCTTATTCTGACAGAAGTAACAATATTTGGGAAAGATCTCACTGTTCCACACTGAGAAATATGAAGACTTGCATGTACAAACTCTCAATCTCAGTGTATTTTACTCACTTAGTGTGAAACCTCTGCCTGTTTGGATGTACACAGAACTGATATCCTGGCAGGACTTGAAGAAAGACACACAAAGCTCTTCCTCTACAGCTCTCAGTCTCTCTCTGTTTTTAGTTTTAATACCAGTCAGCCTTGAGAAGCTCACTTCACGAAGATATGTCTCTTTGAAAATGGGAGCAATGTCAGAATAGCTTTGTTTCCCAGGATGGGGAACTCCTTGGCAGCAGTTAACCAAAAACAGTCCAAACGTAGGTCAGCAAAGCTTATCGTTAAACCACGATTTTGTCTCAGTTCAGTTAGTTCCTCCTGCTCCTGTAAAGTAATTTCCTTTCCAACAACTGCTGAGCTGTATGGATCCCTAACCCAGTCAAAGTGAAAAACCCAGTGTAGGCTGAAAAGAAATAAAGTGAAATCTTCTCCTCAAGAGTTTTTAAATGTTTACCTATTATTTCACACAGTGCAGCAGGGCGAACATTTCAAGGTTGCCACTTTCCACATGTTGTTGCCAGAGGTGCACCTTTGAATGAAATCCATTTATTTTATCTGTACTTGAGAGCAGGTTTTCATTTCGGCCTTGCATTCGTGTGTTTAGTTCATTCAGATGATGAAAAATATCCACCACTCATCACTTGCAAGCAGCTTTGCGTAATTGGACCGTTCATTCGTCAGAAACACTTTGAGTTCCTCCCGCAGCTCATACACACGGGCCAGCACCTTGCCGCGCAACAACCATCAGACCTCCGTATGGAACAGCAAGGCCTTATGCTTTGCTCCCATTTACTCACACAAAGATGCAAATATGTGGCTTTTCACAGGTCATGTCTTTACAAAGTTTACTATGTGCACAACATCATCCAACACCAGGGCTAGGTCTGCTGGTAAAGTCTTGGCCACAAGGGCCTCACGGTGTAAGTTTATCGCTCTCTATATTCCGCTTCTGCTACCCGTTTTGCACTTCTGGTTGGATGCTAACTGCATTTCGTTACCCTGTACTTGTAAAATAAGTAAGTTAAGTACGGTTAAGTGAGTGGTTCCTGTCTTGAATGTCCACCACATATAGACAGACATATCGACATGTAGACAGTTATTGCACTTAAGGAATATTACAGGGCATTGCACGTAATGTACGTATGAACAACAAGACCACCACAGGGAATATTGCACGTTGTGCTTAAGAACAACAAGACCACCATGGGGGAAGGAATACTGAACAACAAAACACTTGAAATACAGTAATCCCATCGCTATATCACGGTTCACTTTTCACGTTTTTTTATCGTGCATTGTGTTCTGCATTCTGACTGGCTGAACATTCGCTCTGCTTCTTCTCAGTCTTTGCGTCAATAATGTTGCGGTTTACTGTAATACTGTATGCACTGTACACATGCAAAACAGATAAAATACACGTAAATGTCTCTTGTACAAGCAAATTCTCTTAACCGATAATGTCAACAAAACGTTCTGCACCGACAAAGGCACCTGCGGTCGGGCCCAAAAAGCAGAGGAAGAAAAAGTGAAACTGCTAAAGGAGGGTAAAAGCTGTGCGGCTGTAGGTCGGCATTACGGAATGCATGGATCTTTAATTTAAATTTAATTGTACAGTATAATAATTGTAAAAAAATAAAGGTTTCTACTTCACGGATTTCACTTATCACGGGTGCTTTATGGAACGTAACCCCCGTGAAAAACGAGGGATTACTGTATTGCACATAATATAGAATAGTGAACAACAATGTTGTGTCCATTGTCCATGTTTCTTGGATCGGGGAAGCAATGCAATTCCCAATACCCTATCTACTACTCAGCCTTTTAAGAAAAACCTATATTTTTGTACTACTCCACAGTGCCTGTTCAGTGAGGGAAACCTGGGTGTACTGGGCATTACAGGAACTCTCGCTATATTGCCTCAAGCTCACCATTTTAGCCGTCTTTTGACCTCCACTCATACTAGGGCCTTCATTTGGGTCAGAATTTAGTCCAGGGCCCAGTTCGGCGTTAGCATTTTTGCTTTTTTTTAATGTCTCCATTACTGTCATCCGAGTCTTGCCAGCCACTATGCCACAAGTGCCACATTGATGGATCACTAATTCTCTTGTCTCATGTACAATGCAATTCGCTACCTGGTGCCATCTAGTGGTTATGACCTGATTACGCTGCCATTATTACTGTACAGTATTACAGCACAGACACTCGACAAAGGCATATTGTTTGTAGATAATAATTCATTTGTTTTCACATTTTTTTAGACCAATTAGGTGAAATTGAATAATTTCCCACGACACACCTGACCGTCTTTCACGGCACAGTGGTTGAAAAAGACTGGATTAGAGTACTGTCCAGTAGAGCAGTGGTCCGCAACCCTGCTCCAACACACCTGATTCAAATGCATGTTCGTTACCAGGATTCTTCAGAGCTAGATAAAGACCCATTCATTTGAATCAAGTGTGTTGGAGCAAGTCACTGGCGCTGTCCTGAGTACGCAAACAGCCAGATACGCAACACTTGTTGAAAACCTGCATGAAAGCTTTGTGATGTTCTGTGACCTTCAACTGAAAAGGCCACAGATTACGTTCCTTATCGAACCGTTTAATGCGGAGACGGACTGTTTGAAAACCCTGCTGGTAACAGATTTGGCTGAGTTGGAGATGATCGATCTTTGAGATAAGTACCAACTGAAACCTGCTTTGATAGAAGGAACCATTGCATTCTGGAAAAGTGTGCCATTGGAAAACTACCCAAATGTCTAACGGGCTGCGCTTAAGATACTGTCAATGTTTGGGTCAACATACGTCTGTGAGTGTTTTTCTACCCTGAATCACGTGAAATCAAAGCATCGATCTGTTCTGACAGACAGACATGTGAAGGAAATACTTTGAGTGGTAACAATGGACTACAAACCAGATTTGAAAAGTATTGTTGAGGGCAGGGAATGCCAGAAGTCCCACTAAGCAACATGCATGGTAAGAGAAAATGCTACTGTAAATTATATATTTTTTGTAGACATGAACTGAACATTGAACTGAGAGTCTGTAAGACAGAGCTCACAAATTGTGGCTCTTAGCCTCTGACTGGTTGGCCACCCCTGCAGTAGAGTATAGTGCAGTGTAATATAGTCCAGTAGAGTATTGTGCAGTAGAGTATATTCTAGTAGAGTATAGTGGAGTAGATCATAGTCCAGTTGAGTATAGTCTAGTAGAATATAGTCCAGTAAAGTATAGTGCATTAAAGCAGTGGTTCTCAACCCTGGTCCTCAGGGCACACAGTCCTGCATGTTTTCAATGTTTCCCTGCTCCAACACACCTGATCCAAATGAATGAGTCATTATGAAGCTCAGCAGAAGCCTGATAATGACAATTCATTTGAATCAGGTGTGTTGGAAGGGGGAAACATCTAAAACATGCAAGACAGTGGGCTCTGAGGACCAGGGTTGAGAACCACTGCATTAGAGTATAGTGCAGTATAGTCCAGTAGAGTATAGTCCAGGAGAGTATAGTCCAGTATAGTGAGGAAATAGAAGGTGTTGCAGACTCACGCCAGGCTCTCCCGGTCTCCCTGGGTGACAGGTCTCTGTATCACTCTGGTCCACCACTCCTTCACATCAAACGGCTTCAGACGCAAGAAAGCCAGCAGCATCCACAGGTCCTTCAGACTGTTCTGTATAGGGGTGCCTGGACACACACACACGTTCTGGACTCTCTATTGTGTCTGTGTGCTTGTTTGTGTGTTTGAGAAATTGTGTCCTGAGCTAGAGTATAGTAGTGCAAATGTGTCTCTGACCGTGTGTGTATGTGCACGCATGTATTTAAATGTGTGTACCTGAGAGTATCCAGCGGCGGTGAGCATTCAAGGCCAGAACGGCCTTGCTCTGCTGGGCATTGGGGTTCCTTATGACATGGCCCTCATCTAGGACCACCCTGAGCCAATGGACTCCATGGAGGGGACTGGTACCCTGGGAAGGGGAGGGGAAGAAAGACAAAAAGGGAGCAGATATAATGAAAGAAGATATAGAACAGGAGACAGAGAGATAGAGTGAGAGGGAGGGAGCGAGGGAGGGAGAAAGAGAGAAAGAGGGAAGAGAGAGGGGTGTGAAAAATCGAGAGACAGACACAAATGGAGATGAAGCATGGGAACAAGACTCGATGTAATTATACTGTGTTGGAACAGTGATGTGTCGAGGGGACTCGTCCTATCCACTGTCCACTCACCCCATAGTCAGCTGACAGCACGCTGTAGGTGGTCAGCACCACATCCTGTGCAGACAGGAAACTGGTGTCCCTGTTGCGCTCTGAGCCATAGTACAGATACACACGCAGCTCCACGTCCTTGCGCACATGCTGCTCCAACTGGTCCTAAACACAACGAGTTGAACCATCACATTACTCTGCGATACAAGAGAGGCTTCTCTCCTGGGGTCAAGACATCATGCTGTTTCATCAAACCTGTCTGCATTTAGACAAAGACACTCATTTAGACACCTGAACATCTAAAACATGCAGGACAGGTGTTCCCTGAGGACCAGGGTTGGGAAACACTGCTCTAAGGAAATGCTCTGGAGAAACTATATTTGTACTGTATCTATTCATTATATACATGGAGGCAATATCTGAACACCCTACCATGAATGGTTACAATAAACAAGATTTTATAAATAATATATAATTATTTTAATAAATAAAGTCAACTCTTTCTGACATTATCCTATCAATGTACATATATTAGAGAGTGTGTAGGTTACTGTGCATGCATTACAGTGTGTGTGTTACTGTGCATGCATACAATAGGCCCTGAGCTGTTTGTTTCTGTATATGTTAGCACAGTGTGTGTTCTTTTGTGTATACAGATGCAGCATGTGTGTATTTGTGTGTTTTTTACATATATCAGACGCTTTTTTATCCACATGCAGTGTGTGTATATATATATGCATTGAGTGTATACATTTGCATTGAGTGTATACATTTGCATTGTGTGTAGATACAGAAGCAGCGCAAGTGTGTGTGTGTGTGTTTGTAAATGTAGCAGAATGAGTGTGTATGTCCTGACCAGCCAGTTACTCAGAACAGACAGCGGGCAGATGATAAGAGTGGCTCTGGCTCCTGAGGTCTCGGTACCGTCTGTCACAGGAATATGGACACTGGATGCCCCTACACGCGCACGCACACACACACACACACACACACACACACACACACACACACACACACACACACACACACACACACACACACACACACACACACACACACACACACACACACACACACACACACACACACACACACACACACACACACACACACACACACACACACACACACACACACACACACACACACACACACAGCTGCATGGGCTATATCACAGAGCACAGTCAAGTGTTGGAATGTACAGTCAGGTCCATAAATATTTGGACATTGACACAATTTTCATCATTTTGGCTCTGTATACCACCACAATGGATTTGAAATGAAACAATCAAGATGTGCTTTAAGTGCAGACTTTCAGCTTTAATTTCAGAGTATTTACATCCAAATCAGGTGAACGGTGTAGGAATTACAACACATTTTATATGTGCCCCCCCCCCTTTTTAAGGGACCAAAAATAATTGGACAAACTAACATAATCATAAATCTAATTGTCACTTTTAATACCTGGTTGCAAATCCTTTGCAGTCAATGACAGCCTGAAGTCTGGAACCCATAGACATCACCAGATGCTGGGTTTCATCCCTGGTGATGCTCTGCCAGGCCTCTACTGCAACTGTCTTCAGTTCCTGCTTGTTCTTGGGGCATTTTCCCTTCAGTTTTGTCTTTAGCAAGTGAAATGCATGCTCAATTGGATTTAGGTTTGACTTGGCCATTGCAGAACATTCCACTTCTTTGCCTTAAGAAACTCTTTGGTTGCTTTCGCAGTATGCTTCAGGTCATTGTCCATCTGCACTGTGAAGCGCCTATGAGTTTTGAAGCATTTGGCTGAATCTGAGCAGATAATATTGCCCGAAACACTTCAGAATTCATCCTACTGCTTTTGTCAGCAGTCACATCATCTGATAAATACAAGGGAACCAGTTCCATTGGCAGCCATACATGCCCACACCATAACACTACCTCCACCATGCTTCACTGACGAGGTGGTATGCTTTGGATCATGAGCAGTTCCTTCCCTTCTCCATACTCTTCTCTTCCCATCATTCTGGTACAAGTTGATCTTGGTCTCATCTGTCCATAGGATGTTGTTCCAGAACTGTACAGGCTCTTTTAGATGTTTTTTGGCAAACTCTGATCTGGTCTTCCTGTTTTTGAGACTCACCAATGGTTTACATCTTGTGGTGAACCCTCTGTATTTACTCTGGTGAAGTCTTCTCTTAATTGTTGACTTTGACACAGATATGCCTACCTTGTGGAGAGTGTTCTTGATCTGGCCAACTGTTGTGTAGGGGTTCTTCTTCACCAGGGAAATTACTGGAGTTACTGATCCCACCAGTGCGTTCTTTCTTTTTAAGAATGTACCAAACAGTTGATTTGGCCACACCTAATGTTTTTGCTATCTCTCTGATAGCTTTGTTTTGATTTTTCAGCCTAATGATGGCTTGCTTCACTGATGGTGACAGCTCTTTGTACTTCATATTAAGAGTTGACAGCAACAGATTCCAAACACAAATACCATACTTGAAATTAACTCTAGACCTTTTATCTGCTCCTTGTCAATGAAATAACGAACTCCCTTCATGAGGGAATAACATACACCTGGCCATGGAAGAGCTGAGCAGCCAATTGTCCCATTACTTTTGGTCCCTTAAATAAGGGGGCGGCACATATAAAATGTGTTGTAATTCCTACACCTTTCAACTGATTTAGATGTAAATACCCTGAAATTAAAGCTAAAAGTCTGCACTTAAAGCACATCTTGATTGTTTTATTTCAAATCCATTGTAGTGGTATACGGAGCCAAAATGATGAAAATTGTGTCAATGTCCAAATATTTATGGACCTGACTGTATCTATAAAGTTGTCTAACCTTTTTTCGACTGCGAGGTCTTGCCCCGTCCTTTTGCTTTGGCTAGATGGGGAGCGGTACAGCATTAAGTGTCGATAGTCATACACAGCACACACACAGCACACATACAGCAGTTACAGACTACCTTGCTTTTGCAGTCGGGGCACCTCCAAGTCCTTCATAAAATCCACTGATTCACAATACACCATCTTCTGCTGACTGAAAAAAACATGCAGTATTGTTATCTGCTTTTAAAGTGATGTCGAAATCCACCCCAAAGTTCTGTTACCTGTCAGAATGAGGCTTCACGGATGAACCAGAAGCTTCTATGGGAGCTCTCTCTCCACCCTTTGGAGCACACTCTGGAACACACACACATTGGCTCACATGCAGAAGCATGTATACAGACACACTCACACACTAACACCTACTCATCCATTCAAAGTATATAAATACACATGTTAAAAAGCGTACTTTGTGCTTTGGGGCTCATCTTTGAGGTGCCAGCTTTGGAGTCGCTGGAGTACTGCTGCTATAACGAAACACAGAAGTTCACACATCTGACAGAATACTCCAGAACTTTCAAATGGAAAAACGAAAACAAAGACGATCGGTAAACTTACACCTTTGTCAAGGAGCAGGGGTTTCCCATGGTGAAAGTTGGAGAGGATCAGAGCTATGGTGGTCAGAGTCTTTCCCTGAGAACAAGCCCACAGAGCCACCAAAATATCAGAGAATGTAATAAGAATAATAACTAAATGTTCTCTTCATCTCAAGTTGCTTTTCATCTCAAAGCACTTAATAAAAAAAAATAAAAAAACAATATAAAGGAACATAAAGGATACAAAAACATGCAACAAAAATACAATGACCACTTATGATAATCACAGAAGAGCAATATAATAAATCATTTTCAGAGCAGATAAAAAACTGCTAAAAAACTCAGAGGGATACAAGTTCCATAGGTTTGGAGCAAAATATGCAGCTTTGTTTGTGTGTCCAAGGTTAGCGAGAGGTTTACAAGTAGCAGCATTGAGATTTTCTACTGTGAGTCTGGAATGTGTGTGTGTGCATGCTCGTGCATACACATGTATTTGCGTGTGAGGAGGAGGTAGTCGTGTTTGACAGGCCCTGTTGACGGTCTTCTTGTTGTGTGTGTGCGCACCTTACCAGACCCATGTCATCGGCCAGGATGCCTCCTCTAGCCCTCTGGGGCCTCTCCCTGACAGAAAAGCTGGTGAGGGTGTTGAAGAACAGGTCTCCCTTCTCTTCCCAGAAGGGGGGCAAGGTGGAGCTGTTCTCACATGCACACATCCAGGCTAGAGCTTGCTTCTGGTGGGGCATCAAAGGAGTGCACACAGCCTACAGAGGGGGAGAGGAGGGGGTTTGGAACTGTGTGCATGTGCCAAACCACACGCTCAGTGCCCTTCAAACACACCTGCATGGGCACATGTACGAGGCGGTCTCGCTGCTTTGTTTTAAAGGCTAACGTGGAAGAAACAAAAACACACAGACAAAATTACACACACACTTACATCTGCAGCTTCTAGCTCTCCATTCTTGACCTCCATCAGGTCGTCAAAGAGACAGTCAAATGCATTCTTCAGCTGGAGGCGGAAATGTCTCGTTAGCAGAGCTCATATCCCCGGCACATTAACAGTGGGGTACGTGTACCATCCTACAGTATGTCAGACTGTATGTGTGTATGTACGACGGTACTGTTTAATATAATGTATGTGTACTGCGTATGTACGATGGTGTAGTTTAATATACAGTATGTGTGTATGTAGAATGGCTTAATATACTCTATGTATGATGGTATAGTTTATGTATATATATATACTGTATATATCTAGTGTGAATAATGGTACAGCTTTAAATACTGTAATGGTAATGATGGTACAGTTACACAGAATGTTGGTATAAATGTATGATGGTATAGTTTCACAGTGTGGGTCAGTGTGTATGTACGATGGCACAGTTTCGTATGTTAGTTTGTTACCTCTGTAGCAGTCAGAGGGATGGCTGTGGACTTCCTGGCTGGCGCATAGAGACCCTTACTGCCTGGTCCTGTTACCATGATTCGTTTGTTGCCTTTGATACACACACACACACACACACAACTACTGGAAGGTGTGATTTCAGTATCCCTTGTGGGGGCTGCATAGTAAAACTGTCTGTCTGTATGTGAGAAGGTGTCCTCTGCGAGTATACCTGTGGGCCCCAGTTTGTATCCATGTCGTCCTAGCTGTCCTACAACTTGGGCTTTCTGCTCCTCCTTTCCCCAGAAGGACAGCAGCACCGGCATGGTGAAGGCATTATTCACCCCTGACGGCACCATTCTGTCACCAAACACAAGCACATTAAGACCTCAAATGGACTGGTAACCCTAACCCTCACCCATCACCACCCACACAGCACTGCCTTTACCGCTAGATCCCTAGAGCAGTGTTTTCCAACCCTGGTCATCAGGGAACACCTATCCTGCATGTTTTAGATATTTCCCTGCCCCAGCACACCCGATTCTAAAGAATGGGTCTTTATGCAGCTCTGCAGACGCCTGTATATTTACATTTAGCAGACGTTCTTATCCAGAGAGACTTACAGAAATGACAGTGACATTCCTCCGAGGCAAGTATGGTTTAGTGCCTTGTCCAAGGACACAATCATGTTGGCACAACCAGGATTCGAACCCGCAACATTCTGATTACTAGCCCAATTCCCTCACCGTTCAGCCACTTGACTCCCTATGCTTGTGACCCATTAATTTGAATCAGGTGTCTTGGAGCAGGGAAACATCTAAAACATGTAGGACAGGTCATCCCTGAGGATCAGGGTTGGGAAACACTGCTCTCGAGCCCTTCACAAATGCATGACAGACATTGGTCTTGGATGTCCCTCCACAGTCGGTCACTCACCCTTCTACTTTGGCCAGGTTGTCGTCCATGATGGTCGCCATGGCTGCGGCCAGCTCTCTCTTGATATGGCCCACCTGGCTGCCGTACATGTTGACCACCATCACAGCATTGCGGTCGTACTGATTCTGAGGCTGGCGCACCAGGGACACCATCTCCCCTACATTCACCTAAGAAAGGTATGCATGTGTTATACACATCCTAATGACATAATACTAAATACAACAAGCCAGTGTACTCACTATCCAAATGGATTCTATGGAGTATCCAGTGTAGCTTCATGGATACGTACCACGCCAGTGTAGTACTTCAGCCCCACCACGTTGCCCCGTAGGATCCCAAACAGCACACTGCCATCGGCATCAGCCTCATTAGCTTCGTCTGCCGCCGCAGAGCGGAGTGCCTGAGACAAGGTCTCTGTGGGCTCCCCGAACAGATCTACGGAGCTCTGATCAGTCCATCCAAACGTCCGTCTGACAAACTGCATGGCTTCTTTCGTCTGCCAAGATAGTGCAAAAAATGTCAGATCTGGTTCGGTAAAAGCAACTGATGCAACTGCAATGGTCAGACTCCAGGAGAGTTAACTAGTTTTCCTATTGATATTTCCACCACCTGCCTCAGTCTGATGAAGGCCACGTGAACTCGGCTGTAATATTGGCGAGCCAGGGTAAACCACTGTAAAAACACAATTCCCACTGATTGGTCTATTCCACTGACCCACAAATGGCCCACTGGTCTTTTCACAATATCAACTTTCTTTGAATTATGAGTTTTTCAAATGTAATTGATCTGTTTAATCAAGAGCTTAGTGGGGGGGTGTTTTCTGATTGGCTAATTACTCTGTGCCTCGAGACAACTGTCATCTCATCAGAAGAAATGCAGCAGCAACGAAAGAAAGTTACTCATCGATACCTACACATATTACAGCATCCAGAAGGACTCAGCGTCCATAAGGACTCCTCCGACCCCGCCCATAAACTGTTTGCCCTCTTGCCCTCTGCTACAGTAGACTGAGGAACAGCTTCTTCCACAGAACTGTGTCACTTTTGAACTCCACCCTGTGTTAACCCCTGCCCCCTATATTTGCAATAGTGTCTGCATTCTGCACTATCTGTATAATTTTGCACCATCTGTAACATTTTGCACCATCTTTACCATCTGTTCCATTTTCCATTTTGCACATCTGCATTTAGTACCATTTTGCACTATATGTACACACAACACTGTAAATACTGTAAAAAATAAAATAGGACATTTTACAGTACAGCTATATATTTGTACTTCCAAATTCCTTTTAATAGCCAGTACATCCTCTGTATATTCCGTTTATGCTACCTGTTTAGCGCCTCTGGTTGGATGCTAACTTCAATTTGTTACCCTGTACTTGTACGTGTGTAATGACATTTAAATTTACTCTAATCTCTGTTGCTGCACACCAAAATATATCAAAAACCGGAGTGTTATAATGTCGATGTGTATCTACATGTTAAAGTATTTATACAAAGGTGTGACAACGTTTTAAATTTGTATTTTATCTGCTTTTTCGTAAAATGTCTGACGAGCGCGGAGAGCTAGGTCGACAATAATGGGACCCCTCAAGGTACGCTAGTCTACAAAGTGGAGGAAACGTACACTAATACAGGCTCAAATTAGCATCTGAAGAGAAATTAGAAATCCTGGAACAGTGGTTCTTAACCTGGATTAGGTGAGTCAGTCTCAGGGGTTCGACGGAGGTCAAGACACATCCGACTCATAATTCGTGATGACACGACCAATATGAAGGGTTCGGTGAATGCACATATGAAACTGGTGGGATTCAGTACCTCCAACAAGGTTAACTGTCCTAGAATAACTAAAATCCGGGAACGGATTGAAATAAAACTTCGAAAAAAATTACCAAACACCGAAAGTTAATTTAGCTACTACCTGTCCAACATTCACTCATTTACCTTGGGCGGCAATAAAGTTAGGCTAGATTTTCTCTGAACGTTCTGCTACAGTCTCTGGAAGCACGTTGGTAAAGTTGGTCACCGTTCCTTCAATAACAACGCTAACCAATGAGCGATTAGCGAAATCACTTCCTCCCTGGCTTTTATTTAATTTTATTGTATTCATTCAGAATACTTTATTATATAATATGTTTACTCATTTTGTATAGACTTTTTAATGTACTTTTCACACTTCCACGGGAAAAGTTTGGCATAACTAAAGATATAGCTGTATAAAAATAAAAATGATTAGGGAAATCGTGGGGTTCCGATTCCAATCCGGCCTGGGCTGGGTCGACAGTTCCGTTTCCGCTTTCGCTGTTCTCTGGTGTAGCCGAAATCCTAGCAAAAGTTCTCTGGATAAAAAAATATCACGCAAATGCTTTTCAAAACCAAATCCTGAACAGATCTGAAATCACGGCGATAATCACTGCTTGGAGGGGCTTGAGGATAATTGAGTTAGTGCCTAGTTTTCAGGAGTTTTGCAGGAGTTTGCGGCTGACTTCAGTTGGTGAGTGAACAAAATCTGACTAACGAAGGCAGCTAAACTAGTAGCTAGCAGGCTAGTGACATAGCCAACTGTAGCCATCGATGCCGTTAGAGACAATACTAGGTAGCAATATATACATTGTTTAAACTACAACTTTACTACAACAGACTTGGCTAACGAAACTGGTTATTATAAATTGCTGTAATATTAAATTGACAAGATATACACTAGTTACCTTTTAGAGGCATGTATGTAATGTTTTCTGTACAAATCGCGCCATCACTTGCCGACTTATCTAGTAGTAGTTGGAACGTGCCTTTTCTTAGCTTCGATAGGAATGCGTCTCCTATTGTGGTTAGGCTAGCTATTAAAGTCCCTAGGCTATGCTAACGCTAACTATCTCCCCCAGTGGGGTTGTTACCGTCATCATTCTGCGAATTCAAGGCGGACTCTATGCAGCTTCAAACTCAATTGAACCAACCACCTAGTCATCGTATTTACATTTTGTGACATTTCGGATACAGATTCAATAATTTTAGCATAATTGCAGTTGTGTGTTGTCACATTTAGGAAGTTACCGGCCTGTCTCCCTGGTTCAGTGAATGTGACCATGACAAACACAGTTCGTCTGAACATAGTCAGGTTGCCGGTCTTGCCGCTTAACTGTATATACTTCTGGGGCACTTCTAGAACCTTTGGTCTTTCACTTGTCATACTATCCATCTTTATTATTTATCATAGGCTGTTATAATAGCAATATAATGGCACATGCAGTAAGATATTTTCAGATGGTATGTGTCTCACAGTAACATATCAAAAGGAGTGAAGAAGACAACAATGTGTGTGTGTCAATGGAAGATGTTGGGGGGTGGGGTCATCTCTCCAGGAAGTCCGAAGCAGTATTTCCTTTTATAGAAGCTGAGTACAAAAGGCTGCTCACTTCCTGTAAACAGCTCTCTGCTTCTGTTTGCTTTTGTCTGGTTGGTCAAAAATGCTGTCTGACTGTTGGGTACTCTGGTAGTTCTAGAGGATGAGGAAGTGTGCTTCTCATAGAGATAGAAGGAATAGAAAGTGCAGTGACAGAGAAAAGAAATGTTGTGTTATGCATTTATAGTTCTTCCCGTGGCACTTATTGGTTCTCATGATGTATGATTCACGATCTAAAAAACCCACTGTGTTCGGGGTCTATCACGTTGCTATGCTCAATGACTGATGCTCTTTGTAAAAGCTCTCTCTTGTAAGTCGCTTTGGATAAAAGCGTCTGCTAAATGAATAAATGTAAAAGTAAACGCAGAATGTATCTTAGTAGCTGTATGGATTGTATGGTCAGTGTATTGGCTTTAAACAAAGCATTCATGGATAAAAGTAGATTTGAGGTGTACACAGACACATGCATTCTATATAGTGTGGTAGTGTATGGGTATTAAGACGCACCACTAATCTACAGAAGAAGAACACATACATTAAAGTCCTTTTATATCAATGTAGGTTAGGTTTATCTACAGTGTGTGAACGCACCTCTGTCTGCTGTATGAGAAGCTGCAGAGGCTACCTAGTTTTTGGCAGCGCTGGCCTGCCCTGGGAGGAGCATGGGTGCAGACCTTGAAACCTGTGCTTTAAACTCTAAGGTTGTGAGGAAGAAACAGTGGAGCACACATGCATACAGCAGGATCCACTGGAGACATGGACCACATTACTCATCATGCTGTTCTTCCTCTCAGGGCAGCCAGGAGCATTGGGCACCCACTCCCAAGTGTTCACACACAAGCAGGATATTGATTTGTTTGTACGATTTATTTTGGGGTTATTTGTATACCCATTATATCCATGAGATTATGGAGAGAACATGCCACACAGTTTGGCCCGACATATCTATGCCAATTTGATCACCAATCAGTGCCCTATTTGGCAGTCCATCCAAGGAGCTTGTTGCTATGAGGTGTCAGTGCAAGGCACAGCTCCATCTTGCACCCCTGAGGGGAGACAATCTTTCATCAAAGCCCAGAGAGAGGTAGGATCCAGGGGGGATTGTCAAGAGGACAGACCACACCCAACTCCAGCCCTGGAGTCGTGGAATTCCTGGAGACAAGCCCCAGCCTGGACAAACTGCCTGTACCCACACACACACCCTCACTCAGCCTACGTCTAAACACACGTCTGTACTTGTTGCACTTGTGTCCTGCTGAGGAATGAGCTTGCCTGCAAAAACCTGTCCTGAGAGGAGATGAGAGACACTTCATTTCTATTACTAAGACAGACACACAACCGAGACTGGGACGACAGTTAAAGACACATTCGGGTGTACCTACTCTTCTGAAAGGTACAGAGGAGAGTACAGAGGGGTGAGTAAAGGTCTGACTGTGTCAGGGGAATGGCACAGCGAAGAACAAGATAGAGGACTTAAAAAAAACAAAAGGCTGGCAGAAGTCTGTAAGATTCTATAGTCTTACCTTGCTCTCTGTGATAGACCATGAAAGCGTAACCCTCCTGCCTGTATGTAGAATATAAATAACCTTGTTTTTAAGCGTCAACAGCACACAAGGCACAGTAGATCTGTCTC
Organism: Neosalanx taihuensis; assembly: GCA_030340665.1. Classification (NCBI taxonomy): domain Eukaryota; kingdom Metazoa; phylum Chordata; class Actinopteri; order Osmeriformes; family Salangidae; genus Neosalanx; species Neosalanx taihuensis. The sequence goes on along the minus strand of CM059296.1, from coordinate 7,525,173 downwards.
TGGTCCCACACCAGGCAGAGGATGACTCCATGGCAGGCAGAAGGCTGAACTTTTATGAAGGGATAGTGGCAAGCATGATGACCTCATCTTTACACTGGCTACAGTGACAACTCCTGTGGGAGTACATGACAAGGCAACTGTAAGGAAGATCCTCTATTCAATAGCTTGTTTATCAGTCACATCGGTTATGTTTTCACCTGAAAACATTAGCACTGTAACGTCGGCAGAGTGCAACAGTTACGAACTTTACTCAAACGCTATTGAGGTCATCGTAAAGTTTCTGCTCAAAATGTTGCTGTAATTATAACTTCTTGTTCAGCTTTGACTGCTGGGCATCGTCTCCTCCTTTTCAAACATCAATCTAGAGATGTGCCTAGTCTATGTGGTTGAAAAGGGAAAGGAATGACAATACCTCTGGGTTGCATCTCTGTTGTTCAGTTGTTGGGCAATGAGAACTACAGGGCCAGACACAGGAAGTGAGGAAAGCTCAGTGAACTCTGTGCGTTTCCTGTTTCATGTTGATGATGTCATGTAAGGTGCATCTCCATAGTAGCTCAGTAGCTTTGTCTTATGTTGCATTGTGTGTGCGTGCATGTGTGAGGGAGATGAAAATGTGTCAGGACAAACAGAAATCAGGACATACTGTTAACAAAAGATCTGCCTTTACACTCTCAGTATACGTTCATTTTAAAGTTCCATTATAATTTTCTACTGTGTAATGATGATACAGTGGAACCTTAAATATAGGGGAGTCATGTGCCTGAGCGGTAAGAGAGTCAGGCTAGTAATCAGAAGGTACCTGGTTCAAACCCTGGCTGTGGCAACAGGATGATGTGTTCCTGGGCAAAGTATTTCACCCTACTTGCCTCAGGAGGAATGTCCCTGTATTTGCTGTAAATCGCTCTGGATCAGAGCGTCTGCTAAAATGACTAAATATGTGTATATACTGTATATATATATATATACAGTGAGGGCAATAAGTATTTGATCAGCCTGTTAGTTCTCCCACTTAGAAAACGTGGAGGGTCTAAAATGTTCATCGTAGACCAGAAATCACATTGCACGATTCTTTAAACATTTTATTTGTATATTTCTGTGTCAAATAAATATTTGATCACTTGAGTAAAAAAAAAAGCCTTACAGAAGCCTTTGCAAAAAATTACAGAGGTCAAACGGCTCCTGTAGTTCTTAACTAGGTTTGCACAAACTGCAACAGGGATCTTGGCCCACTCCTCCATACAGATCTTCTCTAGATCTGTCAGAGTTCAGGGCTGTTGCGGAGCAACAAGTTTCAGCTGCCTCCGAATATTTTCTATTGGACTTAGGTCTGGAGACAGTCCACTCCAGAACCTTGACATGCTTCTTACTGAGCCACTCCTTGGTTTTCCTGGATTTGTGCTTCGGGTTGTTGTCATGTTGGAAGACCCAGCCACAACCCATCTTCAACGCTCTGAAGGAGGTTTTTGCACAATATCTAACAATACAGGACTCCGTTCATCCTGTCCTTAATACAGTGCAGTCTTCTTGTCTCTTGTGCAGAAGAACACCCCCAGAGCATGACTCCTCCACCCCCATGCTTCAATGTAGGTATGATGTTCTTGGGATGATACTCCTCATTTTTCCTCCTCCAAACACAACAAATGGAGTAGAGACCAAAAAGTTCTATTTTAGTCTCATCTGACCACATTACTTTATCCCATGACTCCTCTGGATCATCCAGAGGGTCATTGGCAAACGTCAGACGGGCCTTGACATGGGCTGACTTTATGCGCTGCATGGTTTTAAACCATGACGTTTTAGTGTAATACTGTATATTATACAAGACCAATACTGTATAATTGTAAATGTATAGCTTCTGTACATAATCATTATGCTCCCTGGGAGGATTCACCTCACCCACCGTTTTTTACTTATTGTTATTGACCCCACCCCCTATCCCTGTGTACACTTTCTAGTCTTTTACCTCACACCCTTACCCTTGTGTGCTTTAAGAGACTGTGTGCCGTTGATACAAAAGAGTTTCCCTCGGGATCAATAAAGTAATCTGAATCTGAATCTGAATGGTAGCTTCGGAAACGGTGGTCCCAAGTCTCATCAGGTCATTGACCAGCCCCTCCCATGTAGTCCAGGGCTGATTCTTCACCTTCCTTAGCCTCACTGATACCCTAGGAGGTAAGCAGAACAGCAGGTCTTTACGGGTCAGAAATCTGTCTGATAAGCAAGTGACCAAATATTTGACACAGTAATATACAAATACAATGTTTAAAAACCCATACACTGTGATTTCTGGATTTTTCTTTTTGATACTGTCTCTCACAGTGGAAATGCACCCACAGTGAAAAGTTCAGACCCCTCAAACCTAACAGGCCCTGTGCAACACCATGCAGTCCAATTGGCATTTGCCAGAGAACACAGAGACCTTTGAGAGATTGGCATTTCGCCATTGGCACCTTGTGCTCTTCACGGATGAGAGCAGGTTCACTCTGAGCATGTGACAGATGTGGCAGAGTCTGGAGACATTGTGGAGAACTTTCAACTGCCCTCAACATCCTTCAGCATGACCGGTTTGGCGGTGGTTCAGTGATGGTCTGGGGAGGCATTTCTTGCTGCACAGCCTTCCATGTGATAATCAGAGGTCCGCGGAATAAGATCCTCAGACCCATTGTGAGACCATATGCTGGGGCAGTGGGCTCTGGGTTCCTTCTGATGCATGATGCATGCAAGGCCTCATGTGGCTGGAGTGTGTCAGCAGTTCCTGCATGATGAAGGCATTGATGTTTGACATTGACTGGCCTGCTCGTTCCCCAGACCTGAATCCAATTGAGTACATCTGGGACATCATGTCTTCGTCCATCCACCGACATCATCCCGCACCACAGACTTTCCAGGAGCTGACTGGTGCTCAGGTTTGGGAGGAGATCCCTCAGGAGAGCATCCGTCGTCTCATCAGGAGCATGTCCAGGCATTGTAGCGAGTGTATACAAGTATGTGGAGGTCACACAGACTACTGAGGCTCATCAAGGCTCGTCTGGAGGAACTTTCACTGTAGTTGGATAAGCCTGTGAACAGATTTTCCACTTTTTTGAGCATGTTTTTGATTTCAGATCTCCATGGGCTGAGGATTTTTATTTCTATCAGGCACTTTTTTTCCTCAATAGATTACTTTATTTAATCAAAGAATTTTGACACAATTATCTCATTAATTTCGTTTTAGGTGTTGTTTAAGCGTTCCCTTTATTTTTTTAAGCATTGTATATTTTTCATTGTATATTTATCACACACACATAAAGCCGTGGCATAACACTTGGAGCGCACAACTGTCCTTCGCATGCAATTTTATTCCGTTCCCTCAAACAGTTTTCATTACCCAGATTCATCCAGATGTTTTGATATTCATGTGTAGGTGCTTCAGTATTGTTGTGACAGATTGTGTGTGTGTGTTTCCCATTATTGCGCAGTCGTACGTGTGTAGATATTGCGTGATGTCATGTGGGAGTAATTTGGCTCAGTCGGTTAGGGTGTTGGGTTAGTAATCAGAAAGTCCCAGGTTCAAACCCCAGCTGTGTCAACATGACGTTGTGTCGTTGGACAAGAGACTTCACCCGACTTGGCCCTGTACTTGCTGTGAGTTGGTCTGGATAAGAGCATCTGCTAAATTACGCAAATGTGTGTTCTGCATTAAGCAGGTGTATGCGTTCTTAGGGTGTCTATTTGGAGTTAGTCAAGAAACATTGAACATGAAATATGCGTGTAAAATTTGTTTGTGTTTTTGTGGTACTGGCAAAAAAGTGACTATTATATACAATCAGATATACAGTCCAGTTTTGGCCGTTGGGATTTATCCATGTAATTGTTTTGTGGTATTGTTTCTGGCCGGAGGAGAGGTGAACTGAACATGTCTCTCTGTGTCCCATTTTAGGCTGTGTATCCTGCATTGCACATATACGTGTGTGTAAATGTGTGACAGATTATTTGTGTCTCTCATTGTGCAGGTGTACGTGTGTGTAGATGTGTGACAGCGGAGTGTGTGAAGACAAGCCCCCCGCCCCCCCTGTCAGGATGAGCAGCCAAGGAGGAGGAGCCAAAGACCCACTGTCAGCCAATCACACTCGGCCTCTGCCCTCTGTTCCGGAAGAGAGAAAGTCCCGGAACAAAATCATCTCCATGTTTGCGTCAGAGAAGGGTAAGACACACTGGTGGGCACACACGTGGGCACACACACGTAGCATATATTACCTTTAACATGGGCTCTCTCTCCAGGAGGCAGAAAGAAGGAGCGTGACAAGGAAAGACCTGAGATATCCTCCCCCTCAGACTTTGAACACACTATTCATGTGGGCTTTGATGCCGTTACAGGAGAGTTCACTGTAAGTTTGTGTGCGTGTGTTGATCTATGACTGTGTCTTGATCCATAAGTGTGTATTAGTTCCTATATGTGTGTCTGTATATATGTGTTTATTGATCCCTGTTTTTGTGTGTGTTCAGGGCATGCCAGAACAGTGGGCCCGTCTCCTCCAGACGTCAAACATCAGTAAATCTGAGCAGAAGCAGAATCCTCAGGCTGTCTTAGACATTCTCAAGTTCTATGATTCAACCAGCGGCAAACAAAAATACCTCAGCTTCTCCTCTTCAGGTCAGTCTCTTGTCTCCTCCATCCCATGCATGTCTTTCTTTCTTTCTAGCTCTTTGTCTCTCTTTCGCTTACCCTCCATATCTTGTTTTGTATACACTAAACATGGATTTGAAATGACGTCACTCCTGTCTCCCCTATCTCTCTTTTTCAGACAAAGATGCGCAATCGGTAAGCACTGGTTTATTTGACTCTATACCACTACAAATGGAACGTTATCAATTCTAGAACAGTATAGATGAAGTGTGTGTGTTGAGGTTGAGTGTGTGTGTGTTTAGCCAGGGAAGCAGGGTTCGGAGCAGTCACCATCAGGAGGAAAGGGGGTGGACGATGATGAGGATGATGATGAAGCTCCGCCTCCCATTGTGGCTCCAAGGCCAGAACACACAAAATCGGTGAGTCTCCAGGAGAACCCCTTCCATTTGAACAAGCCTGCTGCTTCGTGTCAAACAAAAAACAAAATCTGCAATCCCGAGAACTTAATGGCACTTCGAAATATTAAGGCACTTAGAAAAATCATCTGTGGTTGTTGTTCAGAATTACTTGTTAAATCCCAGTGCGGAAACTCGCTTGTGTTGTTGCTTTATTGGTTGCGTCCCTTAGGTAGACTACTGTCCGTTGGAGACTCACCTTAAATTTTTTATTTGTTCGGCCAAAAGCTCTTATAAGTCTTCCCTTGGCACTTATTGGTTCTCACGATGTATGTTTCATTATCTATAAGCCTGCCATGTTTGGAGTCTATCACATTGCTATGCTCAGTGACCAATGCTCTTTTGTAAAGCTCTATCTTATAAGTCGTATAATTAATAAATGTTAAGGTAAATCCTGTCACAGGGCAAGGTGTGTGTCGCTATGCTGATGTCAGTTCCTGTTGTGCATCAGGTGTACACCAAGTCTATGATTGAACCCCTTCCACCGGTAGAGGGCGACGCAGCTGCCAAGGCAGCAGACAGACAGAGGAGAAAGGGCAAGATGACCGATGAAGAGATCATGGATAAACTCAGTGAGTAGCACGTCACACCCTCATACTAAATATCATGTCACGTTTGTTTTCCCTACTTAAAAACCAAGAAATGTATTTTCCACATGCATACAGACACACAAACGTACCTGATCACAAGCACGCATGTTTCTATTTAAACACCCATATTCTTGCTAGGACACGTTTGACTAACCTAACTCCTGTTTGCTGTGTCCAAGGAACGATTGTCAGTATTGGAGACCCCAAGAAGAAGTATACACGCTATGAGAAGATTGGCCAAGGGTAAACTTGTGTACACGTCTCTTGCTTTAAGGAAAATGGAGAGTGGAAAATGTGTTCAATGTTTTACTTCCTTTAATCTCTCCGTCCCTCACAGGGCGTCTGGTACGGTGTACACAGCCATCGATGTTGCCACTGGTCAGGAGGTAAAGTATCTTATTGTATCTCTCGCACGCACGACAGACTGAACTGTGCCTGAAAAAACAAAGACCGTGTTTGCTTGCATCAGGTGGCTATTAAGCAGATCAACCTGCAGAAGCAACCCAAGAAGGAGCTGATCATCAATGAGATCCTGGTCATGAAGGAGATGAAAAACCCCAACATTGTCAACTTTGTTGACAGGTACAGCAGCACTCCTTGGACCAATGAAAGCCAGCTGAAATCCTATGTGCCATTTATTGTGTCTGTAAAGAGTAGTCATTTAAAGTGTGGATGTGGGTGTGTAGTTTCCTAGTGGGAGATGAGCTGTTTGTGGTGATGGAGTATCTAGCAGGAGGCTCCCTGACTGATGTGGTGACTGAGACATGCATGGACGAGGCCCAGATTGCTGCTGTCTGCAGAGAGGTACGCACAGGAGACGGGAGAGGGTGTGTGTATGTGTGTGTGCGCGTGACACTCTTGACACTCTATTTTCTTCCTCCCCAGTGTCTTCAGGCTCTGGAGTTCCTCCATGCAAACCAGGTGATCCACAGGGACATCAAGAGTGACAACGTGTTGCTGGGCATGGACGGATCTGTCAAACTCAGTGAGAACATACACCGAAAACATGCAAAACATACACAAAAAGACACAAGATACATAAGTCACAGAACCTGTCACATTATTGTAACACACAAGCACACATATTACAGTAACACAGTGGTTCTTAACCTGGGTTCGATCGAACCCCAGGGGTTCGGTGGAGGTCAAGACACACACCCGACTCATATGATTCGTAATGACACGACCAATTAAGAAGGGTTCGGTGAATGCGCATATGAAACTGGTCGGATTCAGTACCTCCAACAAGGTTAAGAACCACTGCAGTAACAGTTACAACTCACCATTACATGTGACTCACCATTACAACGGCATTATTTAAAGTACATTAAAAGGTTTTTAATGTTCATGAACTGACCACTGCTTATCTGTCCTACAGCTGATTTTGGCTTCTGCGCCCAGATCACCCCAGAGCAGAGTAAGCGCAGCACCATGGTGGGAACTCCCTACTGGATGGCCCCAGAGGTGGTGACCCGAAAGGCTTACGGGCCCAAGGTGGACATCTGGTCCCTCGGCATCATGGCCATAGAGATGGTGGAGGGAGAACCTCCATACCTCAACGAGAACCCTCTCAGAGTGAGTTTGTGCGGGAGGGATGTTGATTGTTCTTGGAACACAAAAATCTACATGGAGCCAGTCAAGAAACATTTACTTCAAGAAATATCTGTGTAAAATCTGTTTGTGTGTTTTTGTGATACTCGCACAAAAGTGACTATTATATACAATCAGATATACAGTCCGGTGTTGGCCATTGGGTTTTTTCCATTTGTGTGGTATTGTTTCTGGCCTGAGGAGAGGTGAACTGAACATGTCTGTGTCCCATCTTAGGCTCTGTATCTGATCGCCACCAACGGCACCCCGGAGCTGCAGAGTCCAGAGAAGCTGTCTCCTGTCTTCAGATCGTTCCTGTCCCGCTGTCTGGAGATGGACGTGGAGAAACGTGGGGGCGGACGAGAGCTGCTGCAGGTACTAAAGACACACACACACACAGGTATCAAGCACGTATTCCCATGCAGTGGCATGTGGCTCACCCCATACACATTTAGTGACCACATTCCATACTGCTTAGGGATCACATCCCATACACATTGAGTGGTCACATTGCATACTCGCTTAGGGATCACATCCCATAAAGACTTAGTGATCACATCCCATACACACTTAGTGATTACATCGGTGGATGTTGTATGGAGTTCAGCAAATTGACATGGTGTCGTTTGTTTCTGCAGCATCCGTTCCTGAAGCTGGCCAAGCCTTTATCAAGCCTCACTCCTCTCATCCTGGCAGCAAAGGAGGCCATGAAGAGCAACCGCTAGCCAAGGAAACTTTGCTGACCTACCCTACCTAGCTAACTTGGCTAACTCTTTTGAGCTAGCTACCCCAGTTAACAATTGTGCTAACTTTGCTAATGACCAGATTTTTGTCAGCTTGTCCGGTGTAGAATCATAGAATTTATCTGAGATCTGAAGGACTGTTATAAGACTGTTTGCTGTCCTTGTCAAACCGAAGTTCTTAAAACCCTTTCCCAAACTTCTTTAAAAAAATGTAGAAGCCACGCCAGTGAAAAACTCATCATTTGCATTTTTCCAGTTACTGCGACCAAAGGTTGACACTGTTCAACAAGCTAACAGTTGACACTATATCTAGTTAGCTGGTTTAATGTGTAGTCATACTGGTTAACATTCTTGGCTACCTGCTAGCATTAGTGATTATCTGCCAACTTTCCTGTTCTCTGCTTTCATTATTGGTTAGCAATTAGCCTTCCCATTGGTAGCATCCAGGTTTTTGCTGACCTAGCCCAGTCTTGCTAACACCCAAGTGCCTCTTCTCTGGCAATGTTGCTTCCACAATGCTAGTGATTAGCACCGTTAGCCTGTGCCTTTTAAACACACGATAGCACTCCTCACTCCACCTTTTGAACCGCCACCGCCCCTGTCACCTACTTTCAAAACTCAACTCCACGTGCTTCACATACCACGTGCCATACAATTTTCACACAGGTACATACATTAGTCTTATTCTACACTATACATACAGGTATTGTGAGCGAGCCCAGTATTTCAAATGTCCTAGGTTGTGTAGATGCCTTTAATTATGTTGAATTGTGCCTGAACTGGAACATTTGTGTAACTGTCTGTCTGTTTATCTTGTCATACTGTATCTCAGATACTACACAGCCGTTCTACTTTTCATGTTTGCTATATGCGTTCCATTTCTGTTATTACTAAATAATCTAAGAAACTTACAAAATCGAAAAATGTTTAAGTGGTTGTATGACAATAATTTGTGTCTCAAAGTCAAATATTTTGGAGGCAGAACCCTGAACAGCAAGTTATTTTGTTTTGTATATTACGTACCTTCAATGGCAAAACCCTGTTAAAATCTGGAATCTTTTGACAAGCTTTTATAAGTCTGTATAATAAATCTTTTTTTATGTGTAACTAACAATTTGATAGGTGACTGTATTGTGATGGTATGTTTTCACCTGTTTCAGTTGATGCCACGGTGTTGTGTGTGACCTCTAAGCTGTTACATAGAATGTCCTATGGCAAATAGAGCAGACATTCCAACTTGGAAGTCTAATGGTGTCTGATAATTACAGGATCCTTTTAGTTATAGTTTGTTATAGTTTGCTTATTCAAGAACTTCTACTGAGAAGAAAAATCATTGAAACAGTCTGCATAAATTATGAATAAAGATAGACTTGAAAATATTCTTTGTGGACTTGTTACTCAGAGAAGAGGCAGTGGTTGACAGAAGAGGGCACTATTATAGCTTCCATGTTACCACGGTAGCTGATGTCTGTAATGGATTTAAATCAAGACTCACCTGTGTTCACGTAAACACTTTAGAAGACATTTGGGCAAATTATATTTCCCTGTCAGTGTTCAGGCTATATCCTTGTCGTCAGAGACAGGCATCTCAATGTTACTGATTACACTGCTAGTTATGTTGAGGTTATCTTCAGGGTGTGAGATGTTGACACTAAATCTGGTTCTTGAGGTTTGAAATGTTTGAAACTCCTACAAAGAAGAAGCTGAAACACCATGACAAGTAGGTGAATCCAGTCAACATTACCAAACCAAAATGTATTTTGCAATAGCCAAGTCTAACACCTGATTCCACCATTGGGGTGCCAGACAGAGGAAAAGTTTGTGTTGGGCCCTGGTGCTCTTGAGAGGTGGAACCACTAGACAGTTGTCAGAGGAGGACCGTAAGTGGTGTTTAATAGCACTTTATTTTGAGGTTGAAGATTTTTAATAAATTATTTAACCTTGTTTTAATGTTGTTGACTTTCAATAATATAAAATGGAATGAGGTGAAGATATCTGTTTTACTTCAACATAATCAGTAGTCCAATTTTACCCCATTTACTCTCCATTTACCTAGCCTGGCATTGGCAGACCAATTCACAAACGTGTATTTGTGTGGAATTGTTTAATTTGTTTCGTTCAGCCAAGGAGTGTTATTAATGGGCGCAGACCAAAATACCTCCAGGCAAACATGAATAAAATTGGACAGATGCAATGAAATGTAATTTTGGTTGTGATGAGATCTACAGCAGACTAACTGCTGGCTGGCTTCTGCACAGAGCAGGGTTTAGGATTTGTAGATAACTGGTCTTGCTTCTGGGCCAGACTTAGCTGTTGTAAAGTGATTAATTATGGGTGACTTTACCATTCAAGGAGATGACCCAAAAGATCCTTTAAGTTCTTCTGTGCGCTCATTAGTAGCAAATATCTTCATACAGATATTTTCCAAACCTACCCATCTTCACTCACATACTTTACATTTGAAATTCTGGCAAAACATTTGGCGCCTCAGGAAGGGGAAGCACTGCTTCACCAATACCGTTTACGGTGCAGGTGGGGAGCTGTTGACCTCGACTGGGGATGTTGTTGGACGGTGGAAGGAATACTTTGGAATACTTTAAGGATTGACGTGACGGCAGGATTGAGGTGATTCTCAAAGTATTCCTTTCACCATCCAACAACATCCCCAGTTGAGGTCAACAGCTCTCCAACTGCACTGTAAACGGTGTTGGTGAAGCACTGCTTCCCCCTCCTGAGGTGCCAGAATTTCCTTTGGGCCAACGGACTGGGCCAGTCCTTCTCCATGGCCTCTCCGAACTCTTTCCAAACTTGAGTTTTTGCCTCTGTGACCACCCGAGCCGTGGCACGCTTGGTCAACTGTTTCGGCTGAAAGGCTGGATAGGACCCCTTCGTCAGTTTGACGGTATCCCTTCCGGGGTCCACCACCGGGTTCTGGGGTTGCCGCAGCAACCTTGACCAGAGACCTTGAGACTCCGGATCGCCGCATTGACAATGGAGGCCAAAAACATGGTACACTCTGACTTACTGTCTCCAGCCTCCCCCGGGATCTCTGAGAAGCTCTCAGGTTCTCAACAGACCCTCGTGATACACGGCATGCCCTTTGTCGTCCGGGCACCTGTCCCTGACCACTGCTCAAAGCACACTGCACCGGACCCTTATGGACCTTCCTGTGGGTGGTGGGTCTGCGGGAAGTTGGTCCCACGTCGCCTTTTCAGGCTGAGCCCGGCCGGGTCCCATGGGTAAAGACCCAGCCACCAGGCACTCGCCTGCGAGCTCCCACTCTGGGCCTGGCTCAGTTTCGCCCACTGAGATTTCTTTGTCTTCATAGGGGCTATCTGAACTGCTCTTGGTCTGGGTAGTTACCTAGGACTTGTTTGCCTTGGGAAACTCTACCAGTGGCATAATGCCGGTGGCGATTCACAGAGGGGAACCTCCAACCACATAAATAGTTTTGTTCCATCTTGCAACATTGTAGTCAAACAGTGTTCATGTGCTGGTGCATATTACATTACTCAAATAATTAAAGCACATTAAATGCAATTTCACACTATTCAGCACAATTTTGTCTCATTGTCCTGAATATGTGAAATACATTATGACGTAAATACTTCCAGGCAGCAGCCATTTAGACTATATATTTTTTTGCTTTGGTTATTACTGAAAAGAATAATTTGTTTAAAGTCCTATTTAGTATTTTGGTTGTGTCAGAACTGAGACGTGAGCAGGGAGCATGATGAGGTCAGCAGTCAGACAGATCAGTTGAGCGGGTCACATCCTTTTAGTAAACCCTAATGACGAGATGTGCACATGCAATAGGTGCCAGTACCTATCAGCTCCTGCCAACAGAATGGGTTTTCTTGCCAGGATGCTCCGGCTAATCCTCTTTACAAGGAACTGTGGAGGTTACATTCAGGGTCGGCATCTGAGCTTGTCTCCTTCACTGAAACCCTTGAAGGGACAGGGTGTGCGTCACTGCCAAGAGTATTTTAATCAACATCATCACTCCCTGAATAAATCTCCTTAATCTAGATTGCAATGAAGTCAGACTGTAAATTAAGTTGTAGATAGAAGCTAAAATAGTGACGGTCAAAAAGACAGCAGGTTGGGAGGTTGGAACTGACCTTATATGTTGACTTCAAAATGTCTTTCCTTCTGTTTGTGAGTGTTTCTACCCAACACCAGGAGTCAACATCTGGAGAAGGCCGCGGTCCGGCTTCGATGGTTGAAGTAGAGGCCGCTTTTCCCCTCAGTCTGATGGCTTTGTGAGGATCTCAACATATACCTGCTGTTCAGCTCAGTTTCCTCACCAGCAGCCTCCCAGTCCAACCTAGGCCCTATACCGCCCCAGGTTTAACATCTGTCCCCATGGTCGAATCCAGGTCACCCAGAACAGTGTGAGTGGAGCCAATGTGTGTTCACCCATCTATTCCCAGGATGTATCCTCTTCCATCATCACCTGGCCAACATCATGAGACTGTATTGCAGCCCCTGGCCCCAATGCCCGTTCTGCAGCAGGTGTCATAACTGCCTAGTTTCCAAGAGAACTGACCACCTGGCATCTCAGTGCCCTCATTGCCGAGCACCCTGGTGTGACCCCCTCCCCGCAACAAGGGTCACCTCTGTGTAGCACCCCAGTGTGTATTCCCCTCACAGGGTTTGGATCTTAGGTCAGCATAGGATTTGGATGTTCTGGATTATAGCCAAGTTAACACAGCAGCTTACAGCAACAGCTCATAGATATTTCCTGGTATCAGGTCAGATGGTGGTCATGGTTCCGGATTCCAGTTTGAGAGTCAACATACCAAAATCTGTTGTGTCCACAACAGTATGTATCAGAAATGTATGAATGACATGATGACAATACAAATGTTTGCATTTCTAAAATGTCTCCTTACAAGACACTCTTGGTTTACAGTGTCCATGGCTGTTTCTTGAATGTCCGTATGAATGTGTCTGTGCATGTTTTGTGAGTGTTAATGCTTTGAAAGTTTGCATTTCAGTGTTAGTTCGCTTCTCTCTTTCCAGATCTATTAGGTTGAACTTTATCTGTTCCTAGCTAAACTCTAAAATCACTGATATCCAATTATATTTAAATTTACATTTATTCATTTAGCAGACGCTTTTATCCAAAGCGACTTACAAAAGAGAGCTTTACAAGAGAGCTTCAGTCACTGAGCATAGCAACTTGATAGACCCCTACATAGCGGGCATCTAGATTATAAAACATACATCATGGGAACCAATAAGTGCCAAGGGAAGAACTATAGTATATTATGTAAAACTTAAAAAGTACAATCACAGATCTTTTAGAGTAAAGGTTTAAAAATATTTCCAACATGCACCTGTGGAACAGTCATAATGACAAGTATACAGCATACTATTTTAAATTGATAAGGCTTAAACAGCAAATAAATTTTTCAAACACAAGTTATTTGTATGTCTACAATCAAAGGGGAACCTGCCTGCTGCAAGACTCTATGTATGTTGCTCAAAGTAATAATGATTTTGACAAGCTTTCAAAGACCTTATTGGAGTTTGGAAAGGACTTTTTAGGGTATTCTTACATGTTGTTAACAAAGAGATAAACACCAAAAGGTTTTGGTTTGTCAAATGCGACAAGTCTCCAATCTTGTTGTACAACTGTATAATGACAATAGAGGGCATTCAATTCATTCAATTAAAATGGTTTATTTGGTGTCATCAAATATTTTTATCCCTAGGTTAGTTATGTGGACGTAAACAGTATCAAAGTACAAAATAGTGACAACATTGATACGTCCTCTAAACATATTTCATACATATAAAATTATATTACGACTTATTCAGCAATATATCAAATAGCCATTAACAGCTTCCAGACGTTGGTAATTAAGGTCACAGTTGTGAAAACCTGGAACCTTCATGAGACACGGTTTCTACTGACGCTGAGAAATACCAAAGGGAAGACGCCTAGAGTCCCTGCTCATCTGCATAAACATGCCTTGCAGCAAGCCGCCATGCAGCAAACAGGTATTAATGAGGATGTAATGGGCCAATTAGTCCTATTGTTGATTGGTGGAAGCTCCCTCATCCCCTATAGGACTGTGGCCCATTAGAGGGCAGACAAGTGCACAAAAAAGGTTACTTTCAGGTGAAACTAGGGTTGATAATACAGATTAATTTTAGACACTAAGGTAGACTCCTACCAGAGGGCAGAGTTTATGCGGCACAGAGTATCATAAATATTTGATTTCTCAGACCATTTTCTTTGATTGTGAATGACGCGTGGATGGTATTTGAAATGTATTGTTTTACATTTACATTTATTCATTTAGCAGACGCTTTTATCCAAAGCGACTTACAAGAGAGAGTTTTTACAAAGAGCATCGGTCACTGAGCAACGTGATAGACCCCGAACATTGTGGGCTTTTAGATCGTGAAACATACATCATGAGAACAACATGAGTGCCAAGGGAAGAGCTATAAAAGCATAACACAACGATTGCGAACAATAAAGCAAGAAAACAACCACACTGGTGAGTCACCAGTTGGGGACCGACAAGTAGTTCTGAGCAACATTAGATTATATTAAGTACCATACTATTCCTAAGTGCCATTAAATTATCTTGAATCTGATGCGGGCCATGACGGGAAGCCAGTGGAGGGCGATGAGGAGCGGGGTGACATGGCAGCGTCTGGGTAGGTTGAAAACCAGACGAGCGGCTGCATTTTGAATCCTCTGTAGGAAACGGATTGCACTTGCAGGAAGGCTGGCTAGTAGCGAGTTGCAGTAGTCCAATTTTGAGAGGACAAGGGCTTGGACTATCAGTTAGGTGGAATGTCGAGACAGATATTTACTGATTTTCCGGATGTTGTAGACTAGAGGGTGAATCTACATGACCGAGAAACTGCGGCATGTGTGCTGTGAGTGAGAGCTTGTCGTCCAAGGTGACCCCTAGGTTCCTGGCAGAAGATGAAGGGGTCACTGTTGCAGATCCCATAGTGATAGAGAGATCGTGGGTGATTGAGGGTTTGGCCGGAATGATGAGGAGTTCTGTTTTGGGTGAGGTTCAGCTGGAGGTGGTGTCTAGTCATCCAGGCCGAGATGTCGGTGGGGCAGGCCTCGATTCTAGTCGAGATTCCTGGATTGGTCAGGGGAAGGATAGATATAGTTGCGTGTCATCAGCGTAGCAGTGATAGGAGAAGCCATGGGAGGAGATGATTGTTCCAAGTGAGGTGGTGTATAGGGAGAATAGGAGCGGACAGACCCCTGTGGGACCCCCGTGGAGAGCTGGCGAGGACCAGATGTTTTTCCTCTCCAGGAGACCTGATAGGATCTGCCCGTCAGGTAGCCAGGGTTTTAGAAAACAGTGTCCAGATTGTGTTGATATGGTTGACATAGTTGTTGAGTCACTACCTTTCTCTGGAAAAATTGGTCAGTGATGAAACTGTCAAAAGAAAAGGAGCTACAAACAGTGATGGCATACATTCACAGTGGCTGGCCAAAGGGGTCTTGTCCTGCATATTGTCACATTAGGTCAGAGCTAAGAGAGGCAAATGGACTATTATTGAGAGACTGTAGAATTGTCATTCCACACAGCCTGAGACCAGAGATAAATTGTGGGCTGCATGAGGGACACCTGGGTGTTGAGAAATCTAAAAGGAGAGCCATGAATGCTGTGTATTGGCCTGGAATCAATAAAGACATTGGAAATATGTTAGGAAAATGTGAAACATGTAACATGTGCTGTGTGCTTTTACGAGACTGTGTTTTACGAGTTTCCCCTCAGGGATTAAAGTATTCTGAATCTTAATCTGAAATTTGAAGTACCAGAGCAAACAGGCAAGGGAGCCGATGTTAATCCAAGTTCTCCCCTCCTTGGGAGAAAGTTGGAACAGATTGGCTTCATTGCAGTGGCAAAGATTATCTGCTTTGATACATATGCTATGTATCAGTAGTTATACTGTATTTAAAGTGACCAGCAGGAGGGATTAGTGGTAATGGGACCTTGGTGGGGGCTATAAAAGAAATGTCAGAAGAAGACCTAGAGACAGTGGTGTTTGTTAAATAAAATAACAGCTCAAGCTGATGTTAAATTGGAATATATCTCAGGACTCATCTTTAGTGCATGAACAACACACAGATGACTACCTCTGAAACCATTTTCACAATGGAACACTCCTGGACGAATGAGGGTGTACACTGACTTTGAAGTTCCTTCAAAATGTTAAGTTGAATGTTATGTTAGGTTTTCAGTAGAGGAAGATGATCGCTTAAGGATGTTGTATTCAGAAAACCCATCCTGACTAAGATGAGACAACAATGTAAACAAACATAATTCTAATAGAGATCTACAATAGAATCTGTCATTTAGAGTAACGGTGACATGAACCAAGATTACACGTGTTAGCAACAGTATGTTGTGGCAGGACAGACTGATGAGACAGTGGACCTGGCCACACACATACTGGCATGGATACTGGAACAGCAATGCATGCAACCCCAGGAGAGACTTAGCTTGCCAGGCCACAGATACATGGGATTAGCAGGGCCCTGGAGGACACCTGAACATCTGATATCATCTGGGACGTCTGGATTACAGCCCTGAACTGTTACGCTTCTATTGACTTTTGATGGCCTCTATCTATAGTGTCCTAGAGTTCATATTACTAGACGGTAGATATTGCATACTATAATGTTTTTTGCAAAAAAACACTTGTTTCCGACAGTGGTCATGGCTCTCTAAAGAGCAGGAGCGGATAGGATTCAGTTGCAACATGGCACTTCCGTGTGACTGTGCTTCCATGATAATCTGAGGCCACTTGTCTTAAAGTGATACAGTAAAGTGCTCAGCCACAGCAATCCCTCTAAGGGCTGACATTGACTCACATGGAGACAGTCTCTGAATAGACTACTCAGGCTAAACTCTCAGTAAGACTATGAAAGATTAACAACACAGCACAACAAAGGTTAGTCTTTAACCAACAAGAAGCTAATATATTTTAGGGCTTTGCCCTTTATCCTCCTTTAATGTTTATTGAATTATACTGTGAACTACAGTTGAACCACGGTACATTGTTTTGACAGAACTTCCTACTCTGGTGTAGTCAAGGGATTTTTTTAACATTATTTTAAATCCTTCTTAAAATGGAAATGTGTCATAATATCCGGATATACACATGCACTATGCATAGTTACAGTATGTATAAAGTATAGTGTATACCATACAGTATGTCATCTATTATATATATATATATATATATATATATATATATATATATATATATATATATATATATTTTGTGATCCTGGATTTATTTGAGATCCTGGATTTATTTGCCCTCTCCAAGAATCGCCACCTTAACATGGTGGAGGGGTTTGAGTGCTTGGATGATCCTAGGAGCTATGTTGTCTGGGGCATTATGCCCCTAGTATGGTCTCCCAAGGCAAACAGGTCCTAGGTGACTAGCCAGACCAAGAGCGGTTCAAAAAAACTCTATGATGACTACACGAACGAAATCCGTTACGTCGCCCGGATCGGCGAAACCGGGGCCCCACTCTGGAGCCAGGCCCAGAGTGGGAGCTCGCAGGCGAACGCCTGGTGGCCGGGTTTTTTCCCATGGGACCCGGCCGGGCCCAGCCCGAAAAGGCGACGTGGGACCACCTTCCCGCAGGCCCACCACCTGCAGGAAGGACCGTAAGGGGCCAGTGCTGTGTGATTTGGGCGGTGGTTAGGGGCAGACGCCCGGACGACCAGGGCCGCACACACAGTCTCTAGCGCTGGGGACATGGAATGTCACCACGCTGGCGGGGAAGGAGCCCGAGCTTGTGCGGGAGGTCGAGCATTACCGGCTAGATATAGTCGGCCTCGCCTCCACGCACAGCTTGGGCTCTGGAACCGTTATACTTGAGAGAGGCTGGACTCTTCATTTCTCTGGCTGGCGTGGGTTTGCTTATAGCTCCACAGCTCAGTTGCCACGTGTTGGAGTTTACACCGGTGAACGAGAGGGTCGCGTCCCTGCACCTAAAAGCCGGGGACAGGTCTCTCACTGTTGTGGCGGCCTACGGGCCGAACAGCAGTGCAGAGTACCCGGCCTTCTTGGAGTCTCTGGGAGGCGTACTTAACAGTGCACCGACTGGGGACTCCGTAGTTCTACTGGGGGACTTCAACGCCCACGTGGGAAATGACAGTGACACCTGGAGAAAGGTGATTGGGAAGAACGGCCCCCCTGATCGGAACCCGAGTGGTGTTCTGTTATTAGACTTCTGTGCTAGTCACGGTTTGTCCATAACTAACACCATGTTCAAGCACAAGAGTGTCCATCGGTGCACGTGGCACCAGGACACTCTAGGCCGGAGGTCGATGATCGACTTTGTTTTCGTGTCTTCTGACCTGCGGCCGTGTGTCTTGGACACTCGGGTGAAGAGAGGGGCGGAGCTGTCAACCGATCACCACCTGGTTGTGAGTCAGATCCGCTGGCGGGGGGGGAAGTTAGACAGACTTGGCAGGCCCAAACGTATCGTGAGGGTCTGCTAGGAACGCCTGGCGGACCCCTCTGTCAGAGGGGTCTTCAACTCACACTTCCGGGAGAGTTTCTCACAGATCCCGGTGGAGGCTGGGGACATTGAATCTGAATGGACCATGTTCTCGACCTCCATTGTCAATGCGGCAGTCCGGAGTTGTGGTCGCAAGGTCTCTGGTGCTGAGAGAGTGCAGAGACTGGGGACTCCGGGGCGGACCCGCCTATCACCCGGGCTGAAGTCACTGAGGTAGTCAATGGGCTCCTTGGTGGTAAGGCTCCGGGGGTGGACGAGATCCGTCCTGAGTACCTAAAGTCTCTGGATGTTGTGGGACTGTCCTGTTTGACACGCCTCTGCAGCATTGTGTGGCAGTCTGGAACAGTGCCTATGGATTGGCAGACCGGGGTGGTGGTTCCCCTATTTAAGAAGGGGGACCGGAGGATGTGTTCCAATTACAGAGGAATCACACTCCTCAGCCTCCCCGGTAAGGTCTACGCCAGGGTACTGGAGAGGAGAATCCGGCCGATAGTCGAACCTCGGATTCAGGAGGAGCAGTGTGGTTTTCGTCCTGGCCGCGGAACACTGGACCAGCTCTACACCCTCTACCGGGTGCTCGAGGGTTCATGGGAGTTTGCCCAACCAGTCTACATGTGTTTTGTGGATCTGGAGAAGGCATTCGACTGTGTCCCTCGTGGTGTCCTGTGGGGGGTACTTTGGGAGTACGAGGTCCGGGGCCCTTTGTTAGGGGCCGTCCGTTACCTGTACAACAAAAGTAGGAGCTGTGTTCACATTGCCGGCAATAAGTCAGAACAGTTCCGGGTGCATGCTGGACTCTGCCAGGGTTGCCCTTTGTCACCGGTTCTGTTCATTGTTTCTATGGACAGAATTTCTAGGCGCGCCCAGGGGGTGGAGGGTTTCCGGTTCGGGGAGCACGGGATCTCATCTCTGCTGTTTGCGGATGATGTTGTCCTGTTTGCTCCGGATCAGCACCTCCAAATCCGAGGCCATGGTACTCAACCGGAAAAAGGTGGCTTGCCCCCTCTGGGTGGGTGGGGAGTCTTTGCCTCAAGTGGAGGAGTTCAAGTATCTCGGGGTCTTGTTCACGAGTGACGGAAGGACGGAACGTGAGATTGACAGGCGGATCGGTGCAGCGTCTGCAGTGATGCAGCGTCTGCAGTCTCTGTACCGGACTGTCGTGCTGAAGAAGGAGCTGAGCCGCAAGGCAAAGCTCTCGATTTACCGGTCAATCTACATTCCTACTCTCACCTATGGTCATGAGCTTTGGGTCATGACCGAAAGGACAAGATCGCGGATACAAACGGTCTAAATGAGTTTCCTCCGCAGGGTGGCCGGGCGCTCCCTTAGAGATAGAATGAGGAGCTCGGTCACACGGGAGGAGCTCGGAGTAGAACCGCTACTCCTCCACGTCGAGAGGAGCCAGTTGAGGTGGCTCGGGCATCTGTTTCGGATGCCTCCTGGACGCCTCCCTCGGGAGGTGTTCCAGGCATGTCCCACCGGGAGGCGGCCCCGGGGAAGACCTAGGACACGCTGGAGGTACTATGTCTCTCGGCTGGCCTGGGAACGCCTCGGGATCCCCCCGGAGGAGCTGGAGGAGGTGTGTGCGGTGAGGGAAGTCTGGGCTTCCCTGCTCAGACTGCTGCCCCCGCGACCCGGCCCTGGATAATCGGAAGATAATGGATGGATGGATTTATTTGCATTGATTTGGTTGCGTTCTATTTGATCAGACCTTTTCGAAGACAAATGCACCAGACTACATCATGTCTCTCGTCCAACCTTACACCCCTCATTTGCCACCTACGGTCTTCCTCTGACAATCGACTGGTGGTCCCAATCCCAACACAAGCTCTTCTCATGTGTGGCCCCTCAATGGTCTAATCAACTCCCTGTCCTCTCCCCATTGTTCTCAGGGATTAAAAAAGTATTCTGAATCTTAATCTGAAATTTGAAGTACCAGAGCAAACAGGCAAGGCACTGACTGTCTCCCCACCTTCAAGAAAAGGCTCAAAACGCACTTATTCTGGGAGTACAATGGTACATAGAATGGTCTACTGGACCAGTTAATTTCCAAGATCACAGTGACTCTCATTGAGGGACTTGTTGCTCAGCTGTAACTGATTTGTCATTATTGTACTCACTGTGAGGTATATTACTGCTGCTTTTCCTACACTTTTTGAGGTTCATGTTATTCAGTTGTAAGTCTTTCACTGAATGCTTGTGGTGTCGTGAAAGGTGATATTTGTTGCATTTGTTGCATTCTGACAGCTCAACACTGTCTTTGTAGTATATGACCAGAAATGAATGCCTCAATTTCCTGGAAGAGTTGTCTGCAAAAACTTTGGTGCAAAGGTTTAGAGTAGGGGTTCTGTTCTCTGAACTGTATTGAATGAAAAGCCTGTGTTGGAGGGGAACAGCAAGTCCTTGGCTCTTTTAAGCTTGTTTTGAGCAGGAGTCACTGGAAAGCATACTCTTTGGATTGTCTAATCCTGTTAGTGTGTACTTTGTTGAGACCCACTAAGCCAAGGCTTCCTCCTTCAGTCTGGGCATTTCTGCGAGTGTTGGACTGACTGTTACTCAGAGCCGGCAGCAGTTACGTCAGCAGCAGTCAGTGCAGCAGGAGCAAGAAAAACAGAAGCATTCAGACACGGAGGTCCAAAGACTCTGGACTAGCAACCTCCTCCCTGAGCCACCAGACAGACTGTGGCACAAGGTTCAGACCCGGCTAGGAACAAGACGACAGGTGTCCCAACCGAAGAAGCAGGATGGATATCATAAGGAGGGTCTCTAAAAGGGTGCTGCCAGCAAAGGTGCGGGCGTATGTAAAGGACTACTGCAAGAGGAACGGACTCCTGACCCTCTCTGTCATGGCGGTGGTGACTGGTTGTGTGCTGGGCTTCTTCCTTCGGACATTCAACCTCTCCACTCAGGTGAGTGCAGTGGAGGGGACACCCTGTGAGTTGGATCTGTGTGGGTGGACAGGGGCGTGAGGTACTGGGAGTGAATATGGGGCAGTGTGTTCATGGGGGATGCAGTATGAGGATGTGGAGATATTAGTTGCAGATAAATGCTTTAGATCAGACACTGAGGCTTGCACAGGGAGATCCCATAATTAGTGATGCCACATGAGTCTTAGGTCTTATGTAAGAAAACAGACTGGAGGTCAGGCAGTAGATGAGGGTAACCCTGACCTGAGCTCAAGGTGGGGTTAAGATGGAGTGCAGAGGGGTTGACATTTGTCTGTCATATCAAGACAGTGGGCGTAACAGAAGACAGCATGCTTTGTAAAATTCAGTAAACACATTTTGTATTTGTTGTAGGCCTACTTTTTTCTTAATTTGTAATCATTTTATAATATATGTATATTTTAAGTAATTTATTTCCTGTCCTGTGAATTCCAATACAGTCATTACTGTTTAAATAAAGATTCTGACCTAGGTTGCGTTGTAAAATACTCTTTTCTCTTCATCTGAAGGTTAATCCATGTCTTACCACTTTAAGTAAACTTGAACTGTCTAATTGTCTGACGTACACTCAAGTAATCTTGTACTAAAGGCTCAGCCAGGGTTTTACTGTTGTGAATGTAATAATTTAATAATAATAATATACAACAATAATAATATATCTCAGACAATTTTGAACGTTAACATTAGTTATTTTATCTATCTACTGTAATCACTGCAAGACTGTACTCATGCAATTCATTCACAATAAGAATATAGCAGCTGACCACAATGCAGTGATTACAGTAGATAGATAATTAATGGATCTCTGCCAGGCACCAGAACCAAAGACACAAACTTCATCAGCATGTGCATGCATGTGTGTGTTTGTACATGTGTGGATGTTCGTGTGTGCGCATGTGTGTCTGTACACGTGTGTGCATGAACGTGTGTGCATGTGTCTTTCAGGCAAAGATCTACTTTTCCTTCCCTGGAGAGCTGCTCATGAGGATGCTGAAGATGTTGATCCTGCCTCTCATCACCTCCAGGTAACATGAATTTACATGTTACACCAGCGAGAGACCGAACACCAACATTCACATAAAGACGAACACAAACATGCCCAAATGCCACCAACAACACAATTAATCTCTAGTCCAGATGGAATCCAAATAACATACTAGGGTCTTAACATTAACATTAAATGCCCAGCTAATTATCTAGCACTGTCCTGTGGATTTGCTGTGCACAGGTTTGCAAGTTTTTACTCACTTGTCTCTTGGCTACAGTGTCGTTATCACTTTCAGACGTCCTCCCATAAATGAATGCTCAATGTGACTGCCTTGTTTAGACAGGTCTGTGGTATTGGTGTCACATTTTGAGCCCCTTTAATATACATTGATTAGAACAGTATCAACAGTCTCTCAAACCCAAGTGAATCAAACAGAATGCTAGGAAAAGTTATTGTAATCATGATAAAAGACAAATGACTAGTATTATTAGTAACACATAATTCTCTCAACGAGAACAAAAGACAGTCAAATTAAATCTAAAGTCCTTTCCTTTCTACCTAGTCTCATGTCAGGCCTGTCGGCGATGGACACTAAGGCTAGTGGGCGTCTGGGCGTTCTGACAGTCACCTATTATCTGTGGACCACCTTCATTGCTGTCATTGTGGGCATCGTGCTGGTGCTAATCATCCACCCTGGCACGGGTTCAGAGAAGGAGGGACATCACGGAGGGACCGGCCCGGTCATGACCTCCGCAGATGCCCTGCTAGACCTCATACGGTACCTAGATGCAGAGGCATCACACACATGCGTGCACGTACCTGCACTATTTCCCACGCTCAAAAGCACATGCATGCGCAGACTCCAGCATACATCACACACGCTGCCTTGCAAAAAGAGACTCATACAATAACATATTTTGCATTTCTCAAAATCATCCTATAAATGTTTTCTTAGATATGCGCAGTGAGTGCACAATAAACACACTCTGCTTTTCAACTGAGTCAGATCTGAATTTGACTAAGACGGGAGAAATCACAGGAACTCCACATGACCCTTCTAAATACAGAGATACCTTGGATATCCACAGCAATTTTCCAAACCAAAGCTTTGCAAACCCTCTGTCCGATTTCGAAAAACATAGAATAAGACTCAGTTTTCTGCATCTGGTTTTGAGTCAGTGCTAGTAGTATAATCAGTATAATTAATAAATTAGAGTTAAACTAGTTAAATTAACTACACAGGTTAATAATCAGTTAATCAGGTCATGTATTTGGGTGGTGGTGTTTACTTTTTTACTCTGTTAAACCAGTTAGACCTAGTAAGGAAGGAAGCTTTCCTACAAACTCAGCCGAATGTAAAGACAAATCAGATCACAGGTTAACTGAAAAGTTTTGTGTTAATTCTTCCTCATTGATTCGTCACAATCTGCCGGTTTGAATTTGACCATATTTAGGTCCTTCAGAACCTGCTAGATCTGGCCAGTCTAACTCTTCCGTCAGTTGAGATTCTAGGTCATCATTGTATCAGACTGTCATAAGCTTTGATCTTCTTCGAAGAGCGTGGTGTGGAGGCTGTATAAAGAAGGACCTGTACAGGCATGTGTTGCGACCAGGCTTACATTGGGGACTCCGTGTCAGAACACCAGCTAAGACAACAAGATTAGGGCTATCTTTAGAGCCTGGGCTGGCCAACTGTGTATTTGAGGCTGTAACATAGCTTCCAGAGGTGAGTTGAGCCCTCTAT
Source organism: Neosalanx taihuensis (assembly GCA_030340665.1). Lineage (NCBI taxonomy): Eukaryota > Metazoa > Chordata > Actinopteri > Osmeriformes > Salangidae > Neosalanx > Neosalanx taihuensis. The sequence goes on along the minus strand of CM059296.1, from coordinate 7,500,975 downwards.
CATGTTTGATAGGTTTATTGGCTCTGGGTCATTTTATGGTTTAATACTAGAGCACAGTGCCTCTGATGCAGTCGGTGATTAAGATGTCAGTGAAACACGCAAATACAATTTCCTAGATAAGAACTAGAACTAGAAAGTTCCCATGATCAAATTGATGGGACGTACAGATTGCTGGAATTAAAGATAGGTCACAGTGCCTGCAATAATGTTAGTATATACCACTGCCCAGGGGCGTTTCTAGGATTGAAAGAAAGGGGTGGGGGGTGGGGGGGGGGGGCTTAAGCCCCTAAGGATGTGTTTTATCTTAACTCATTTGGGGCTGTGGATATCCATTGTTTCAGACAGTTCATAGATTGGTTAAATCAGAAAGAGTGATTTTTCTCTGCTGCTTCATGCTTGTAGCATGTTCGAAACAACTAATAATTATTTTGGGGGGGGGGCTGAAGAACATTTTAGGGGGGCTAACGACGCCCCTGTCAGTGCCCAGGATGCAGCTGGTGGTATCTGGTTCTAACCCCAGCTGTGGCAACATGATGTTGTGTCCTTGGGCAAAGCACTTCACCCTACTTGCCTCAGGGGGAATGTCCCTGTACTTGATGTAAGTCGCTCTGGATAAGAGCGTCTGCTAAATGCCTAAATGTAAATGTAAAATGATGGTTCATTACTGGTATTTTTTGTATGAATCGCAAAAATGCATAATGAAGAATTTAAGAAACATACAGTACATGTCAATTTTTTGTGGGAAATGTATTTGATAAAATCCAACATTTAATCTTGAAAGGCAAGTTAGAATATTAAAAAGAGAATAGAGAGCAGACTGACAATGCGTCTGGTATGTTACCGTCAAATACTCACATATATGTGTGAGTTCTAAATATGTCCGACAGTCCCCACTGTGTAAGTTATTTTTCCGAAAGGATAGCTAGCTAGCTTTAGTTAGTTTCCTGGCTAAACTACATAGCGTAATGTTGACAAATGTTAGCAACTCTTAAAACACCCATATAAATATACATACGAGATTGACATACGATCAGTAAACATGTTATCCCCATGAATGATGTATTACACCTTGGGGCAACAAGTAAGCCACAACAATTGTTTTGGATAGCTGTAAATAAATTATCTTACCTCTTAACAATAGATATAATAATTATGGAGAGAATGTCTTAACTTTTTTATTAGGCCTATCTAATTGTTACTTCTCGGGGGTTAACCCATAGAACAGATCAGCTGCTTCTGTTAAATACTCTGTCAAGAGTTCCTCCTGTTACAACTATCCCCACAACAACCAGCCATTACATAGGTAACTGTTTAAGGTATGTGGGTTTAAAGTTAGCATGAATACTGAGCACCAAATAAACTAGAGAAACGGTTACTTTAGGTGATATAAATTGCAACTTTGCATCTACAATAGAATTATCACTATACAAAAAACAACGTGGATTGAAAAAAATACTTTCTTATCTGAAAATCAGGTTTTTGTTTGTAAAATGCACAGTGTTGCTAACAGAGTCATGCCACTTTTCATGTGAGTTTGAAATGGAAATGGAAGTCTACGATATTGATGACATCAATGTAGCTCTTTTCTAATTGGCCAAACTGGCAGTGTTACAACTAACCCTGTGTTACAACCATCCCCGGTCTCCCCTATGTGAGATTACAATAGGTTGACTTGCCAAAATCAGGCACAACCATTATGTGAGATTAAAATAGGTTGTGGTCTTGTCAAAGGCAAGCACACCCTAATAAATGTCAGTCAAAAAAGGACAATACAGAGACAGTTGAAATACATGGTATCATTAACATATACAGAAATGGCCTTTCATGTGGCCTAAAGGGTCTTGAAGCTACATCACATAAACTTTTCTCCTCCATGTGGTAATTTACAAACAAGTGTTAATTAAAGATAAACAATGCTGCAGAATAAGGTCCCTACTGTAAAGATTCACTCACTCAGCCATGCAGTTGTCATAACATAACATTATGTATTAAAACTCACTGATCTATGCTGAAAGTATAGTATATTGTTGTGCTGTTTGCAAGGCAGCCCGTTTGAAAGTAATTGATTATCAATTGTAAATGTGAATTTACTTCTAAATAACAAAACAGAAGTTTTCATACTATACTTAGTGTAATTTAATTGCAAATGCCTTTTTTAATCTGGAGTTCAATTGCAGTACTGCAATCCGTTGGATTATAAAAATCAGTGTGTCGGTGTCTTAAAATAACCACATTTTCATATTTAGAACACAATACATAATGCAACACAGTAAAGCACAATACAACACATAGGATGTAATACCATATGATGCAATGCAATATAATTGACTACACTTAACAAACTTGGAACAGCATTTAAGAGGGGAAAAGCACTCCTGTTCCAACAAATATTTATATTTTCTATCTTTACAGAAACATGATCCCTTCCAATCTGGTTGAAGCCACCTTTCAGCAGGTGAGTGGATTTCTATCTGTATCATTGGAAACATGCCTTTATATTTCGTATTGAGGTTCAAACGAGCAATTTGAAGGCATGTACACTCGATATTGAAGGAATCCTTATACTGACCTCTGACTTCGACCCCCTGCTCCCCCCTCAGTATCGGACAGATCTTGTACCCATCGTGACCTCCAGCAGCAGCGAGTCCCAGGCCAACTACGTGTACGTGATGCCTGACTACCACAATCCCCAGCTGGGCCACCCGGTCTTCCTTGAGATCACCCCTGCACCAGACATCAAGTACAAGATTGTCCCTGGCAGCAGCAAGGGCATGAACGTTCTGGGGATCGTCATCTTCTCTGCTACCATGGGTATGACAGACATACACTCGCATGGACGCATGTTCATATGCACAGGAATTCACACATGCACATTAAGGCAAATATGATTAAGACATGAGATTCCTCATTCCATCTGTGCAGGTTTGTTGCTGGGAAAGATGGGGATGCGTGGGACACCCCTGGTTCACGTGTGCCAGTGCATCAATGAGTGTGTCATGAAGATCATCAACGCGGCCATGTGGTAAGACAGCAAATCGTTCACAAACACACATACATACACAAGGACAAACGCATAATAATGACCTCAAGGACACACACAAGAAGAGGCATGTTGGCCTAAATCTTATGTTCTTTAACTGACTATAATCTTAATCCCTACTACACAAACAGAATTATCAGATTAGGTGGTATAGCTGCCATGTCCAGATTAAGTCTCAAGATGACAAGTTGACTTTCAAAACTATTAAGCATAGACAGCGACTGTGTCTGAACTGTCCTTCACACACGGTGCAGAGATTTTATGATCCAGGCATGTGGACAGGACTCAGATTAGGATTACAGGTATCATTAGTCTCCTCACCCTCCGGCATGCGTTAAAATATTGTACATGGGAGTCACGTGGCTCAGCAGGCAAGGTGTTGGGCTAGTGATTGGAAGGTTGCGAGTTCGATTCCCGTCTGTGGCTACGTGACGTTGTGTCCTTGGGCAAGGCACTTCACTCTACTTGCCTCAGGGGGAATGTCCCTATACTTGCTGAAAGTCTCTCTGGATAAGAGTGTCTGCTAAATGTATTATGTAATGTAATGTCTTATGTAAAAGTGCAGTCATGTCTTTCAGGTACTTCCCTTTTGGTATCGTATTTCTGGTGGCGGGGAAGATTCTTGACATGCACGATCCAGCCCATCTAGGGGAGAAGCTGGGCATGTACTTCATCACAGTCCTGGCAGGACTCTTTGTCCATGGTCTCATCCTGCTGCCACTCTTTTACTTCATCCTCACCCACAAGAATCCCTTCACCTATATCCGGGGTCTGCTTCAAGCCCTGGTCATTGCTCTCGCCACCTCGTCTAGGTGGGTTTCCTCTGCGGGATGGGTCTTGAGTGGGGAGGAACTTTAGCAATGAGCATGCTAATCAAGGGGGATAAAATTACATTTTAAAATGCTCTTTCTTTCTCTCTGTCCCTCTCCGCCTCCCCTCCATTTCTCTCCCATTTTCATTTTGTTTGCCTCCACCTATTCTCTCTCTCTATGCCTGTCTATATCTGGTCACCTCCTCAAGTTCGGCAACCCTTCCCATTACCATGAAGTGTCTGTTGGAGAACTGTGGAGTGGACCGCCAGATAGCCCGATTCGTGCTGCCTGTGGGCGCCACTATCAACATGGACGGGACGGCGCTCTACGAGGCTGTGGCGGCCATCTTCATTGCACAGGTCAACGAGTATGAGCTGGACTTCGGGCAGCTGGTCACCATCAGGTGAGAACACCCTTGCTCTCTTTGTCTCTCAATCTCTCTTTCTTTCTGTGACTCCCTTTTTCTTTACTTCTATGTTTCCTTCTTTCTCTCTTTTTTCATGTCGTGTGATGTGCTATGATTCACATCCTGGATGTTGTACTGCAGCATCACAGCAACAGCAGCCAGTATCGGGGCTGCTGGAATTCCTCAGGCTGGGCTTGTAACCATGGTGATTGTTCTGACCTCTGTGGGGCTGCCGCCTGCTGACATCACTCTCATTGTGGCTATCGATTGGGTCTTGTGAGTACAGTGAGTTGTCTGGAAACCACAGCATTCATGGTTGGATTTCACAAGGAGGTGACTAGATGACATGCAACAATGTAAAAAACTTCTGTTTTTTCAGAGACCGTTTCCGCACAATGATCAATGTCCTGGGAGATGCCTTGGCTGCTGGGATCATGGCTCACCTCTGCAGGGACGATTTTGACTTGGGTTCACCAAAGGAAATGAACTCCCACCGGGTATGTACATGATTATAACATCCAACTTGGCAATGTACATTTATTATGCCTAGAACCTTGAGCGATAGACAGTAGGTTCAATAACATATTTCAGACATTAGTGAGAATAAATTCAAAGCTTGATTAGGGCACCAATCTCAGTCGTAGTCCTTTTCATTACACTTCCGTTCTATTGTCACTAAAAGTTCTAAACCATTTCAGGTGGGGGAGGCAACAGTTGTACTGTTGAATAGGATAAGACAAATTTTTTGTTCCTTGTTCGGGAATTTGTTGTCAGTAATGAGTGATCAGCTCATTTTTAAAGATAACCATTAAGACAGTTTTACATTTACATGTATTCATTTAGCTAACAATTTTATCCAAAGCAACTTCCAAAAAAGAGCATTGGTCACACATCATGTTTTGATCCTTTTCTTGAAGGTGGGGAGACAGTCAGTGTCTCTGACAGGTGGGGAGTTGATTAGACCATTGAGGGGCCAGACAGGAGAAGAGCTTGTGTTTGGATTGGGCGCTCTTGAGTGGTGGAACCACCAGACGAATGTCAGAGGAAGACTGTAGGTGGCAGGTGGGGGTGTAAGGAGACTTGATGTAGTTGGGTGCCCTTTCATCACCAGGGCCTTGAATCTGATATGGGCTGCGATGGGATGCCAGTGGAGGGAGAGGAGGCAGTACCAGGGTCTTCAAATTACTACATTTACATGTAGTAGTTTGAAATTTAGCAGACGCTCTTATCCAGAGTGACTTACACCCTAACGGACTGTGCCACATGACTCCACTTATGGGCGATACAAGCTGTTTTACAGCTCCATTGTGATGAAGGCCAATAGTTCAATAACATGCTGTATTTGTTTTTTACAGTTTAACATAGGATGGAAAATAAAATGAACTGATAAACTCAAAACTGAATTAACAATTTTGTATTGATTACCCATTAGTCTGTAACCTTATTACACCTATGCATAGTATTTTTTAAGGGAGGGGGGGAATGATCCAAAGCATCAGAGAATTTAACCAATAATTTATGTGTCCTAGTACTGAGCGTATGAGTGTGTGGCCCTGATGCGGTGGCCACAAGAAAAATGAACGAATCACTCTTTGAGAGAACTTGTTAGTCATGAGTCTTTATAATGTTTCCAAATGACACATCACTACTAGTAAGTAAAACTCCTAGGTCAACGGGCAGCAGGAGGAAGAAACACCGGCAAGGGGACTATGGGTAGCTATCAAAGTAGGCCTACTTCCACCCACACTAAACACTGATGTCTTTTTCCCTCGTTCTTCTGCCATCCGGGAATTCAAAAGGGCTAAATCCCTCCCCTGATTACCTGGGCCCCCAATCAGGACACCAAGTGTACAGTCCCCACTTCATTTTCTGTCACCACCATGTACAGGGCCACCCTGCCACACAAATCTCGATTTTGGTACATCATCGGCTATCGCATGGCATGGCACCAAACATGATGTCCTAGTCTGCTGCATGCACACACTTTGTAAACTTTATTTTCAATGTTGAGACTGCCTACTGAAAATTGCTCTGTCAGTAAATAGTAACTAAAGTTAAAATTATTGACTCTGAGAATGCATGAAGGTAGCTTTATTCAGCCGTTCATGTTCAGCCCCAGAAGCAAGAATGAGTGTGAAAGAGTGAGTAGGAGAGAATTGTGTGCGAGAGGATCTAATTCGTTTCACGTGGTTTTTTTTTTGCAGAGGGACACGATAATCTCCCTCTCTAATGCAGTCCGGGTAAGAACCTTAACTTGACTCTAAAGAGAAAAATGTGCGTGCAAGGGAGATAAACAAGAGAGCGGTAGACAATTTGACAAATTGCCTAATGTCTCTTGTGTTTTTCTACAGAGGGACACAATGATCTCCTTCAATGCAACTCGGGTAAGAACATTACTTCAACTGACTTTGTAAGAGGGAAAAAAAGGAAGGGAGGCCTTGTCTCTGGGCTGGGAGAGTGAAAGAGCGAGAACAAAAGGAGAGCAAGGCTTCTCATCTAGTGTCCTTGAAATCCTCAAAGAAACCTTTTTTAAATCTTCCAAAAGAGCATGTGGTGAAAAAAAACATGTATTCTGGCCAAGGAACACAGTGATTTCATCAGTCCTTGTGTGTTTTCTGCAGAGGGACACAGTGATTTCCCTGGGTACTCACAGTGTGGCGCTGTCTGAGGTCCCTCTCCTGTCTCATCGCTGCGACTACGTGTACGATGTGGATGGAGAGTCTGTTACTGAGAAACCTGTGCCTAGCTATGCTCTCTGTCAGGTCTGAGGTCCATCCCCAGTCAGCAGCAGGGGGGATGGCTGCCTTCAACACACACACATACATGCATTAACACATGCATGTACACACCCAAACACTTCAAAGCATTAAGCAAGAAAGTGTGTCACCATTAACACACTGTTTGGATGAAAAGGTTTGAATAAAAGGAGGCGTCAGGTCTGTTAAAACATCGATTATTCACACCTGTGCCACAAAATAGCACTTTTCCTCCTGTCTTTTTGACTGGATACCTGGCTGACTGACTGGCTCTCACAGGTCTACACAAATTCAACATGCTCTGATTGTCAGACTGTAACAGCAGTTGCCCTGGACTGTGATGTGCTACACACATTTTATGCAGTGTTCTGTGGCCTAGAGACTGTTTATTGTAGACCCCAGACTTCTGTATTCAGAGATGTTTAATTATTGCTTTACCATTTGGTTAGAGATTAAATCAACACATTCCAGATGGTATACCAAATGTATTGTTTAATGTACCACTGTCCCATTATGCACATCTTAAGTATCATTGTGCAGTCTGTTTTGGAGTTGCCTTAAAACATTACCATGTCTCAGCTGAGAATGTTACAACCTTGAGAGACTTGAAACATATTTGATATATTTTGTTTAGGCAGTGAAGGTCCACTCTGTTACCATGTACAGTAGAGTCTGTCTATACTGAGACAGCATGTCTGCTGCCAAACTCCTTACAGAACCTTGTCTTGTAACTTTAGACCGGATAATTATCATGTGATTTCATAGAGTGACAAGGTGGATTCAAATAAGACGCATGTTGAACTTGGTTCAGAGACATCAACAGGATATATAAAAAACGAATTGTGTGAAATACAGTGAAAATGTTTGCTTTTATACATGATACGTTATTTGTCCTGGTGTTATTTTCTAATAAAACACTGTACGATCCCCATTCCAAATGTCACCCACAACCCTGACACAATATGAAGGCATTTCTTATTTTATTAAAAATAATGTTAGTTTTTGAACAGATACGGTGGTTTGTTTGAAATAAAACAAACACAAACAACAGCAACAAACTAAAATAAAATGGTAAAACACTTCCAACATTAGTTCAAACATGTAGTACCATGTAATAAAACTAGTGAAATAAATTAAATCCATGGTCCTATGCTGACAGAGCGCCTCCAAAATCAACATAAATTAAGGCTGGAAAACAAGGTACAACTCTAGTTTATCCTCAAGCATCAATTCACACTGCCATCTGAGAAGAGGCAGTGTCTTGGATACTCCATAAGAAAAAGGATATCAAAAGGATGCGAGTAAAACATACCATTACACATTTCTCATACTCAACCTGTTTTTGTGAGGGAGGGGATCGGAGGATTTACACATTCAATATTCAGTATTCAATAAAAATGTATGGCCTACTGACCAACAATATGAAGTAATGTGGTGGATATTTCCATCTGTAAAAACAAGAATTTCTCAGAGCATGAATAACAATACACTGGAGTGTGAAATGTTTGGGTCGTTTCATTGAACACATCGCTCCTAAAGCAGTTACAATAGAAAAGGTCTATCTGCTCCTTGTGTGTGTGTTGCTGTTGAAGTCAGGTGTTAGACAGATAAGGTTGCTGTGAGAGGAACGGATGTCTGTGATAATTAATCTCCGGAACTTAAACAATTTACATATTACTGTCATCAGCCTGGGAAACAGGTACAATTTATGTTCCCTACCTTGCTATACCAGGGCGGTTGGTAGAAAGTATTGGCAGGTAAAAAATGCACCAATCACCAAAAAACACTCTTAGTCCACTTCCATCATTTTGGCGTAAGTATTTCCTTAAAAATGTTATTAGACAGGACCAATATACGCAAGAGATTAATGAGCAGAAAGCTACCGATTGGTCTGTGCAAGTCTACTGTGAGTAGTTCTGTTTGGTCCAACAGTTTGACTAAATGTGGGTTCTACAGACCGCAGCTATTAGGTTACCATACAAACTCATGCATATCACACATGGCGCCTCCAAAATGATTGGCCTCCACACTGTCAACTGTAAACATCTAAGGCAGAACATGTGCCATTGCACACGACTATTACACTGTAAGGATGTGTCATGTAATTCAATTGGTGTCATCTCCATCTTTCAGATGCCCAGTACAAATCGTGGTAACAAATTGTCTTTAAAAAGGACAAGAAACAAAACGATCAATTCTATCTACAGGTTGAACAGTGTTATAATTCAAAAACCTCCTACAGCGATGCTGTCAAGAGTTTGATAGATTTCAAACTATATCCAGAACTGGACTGAAATACATTACAAATATACATTGACTGTTCAATAACTTTCATCCTGGCTGCAGAGCAGTATAGCGAGTAGCATCTGAGTCTAAAGCAACACAGAAATCAAAATTAAAAACTGAATTTGTTAGTAAATAAAATAAATGAAACAAAACTGAAAGTTCGGCAAAACTAAATAAAATTTAATGATCACATGTTCAATCAAAACAAAGGAGTAAAATAAGCAAAAATGAAACTTAAAAACAAAACAAAGGCCATTTATTCTCCCTCAACTCGATCATTAGCACAACATGACATTTACTTATCTTGACTTCTTGAAAATATATATATTTTTTTTAAAGAAAAACAAAGCCATAAAATGAAAAATATGGGAATTATTTTTAAAGCGGAGTTGCTCTCATCTGTTTCTTTTAGTACCTCTTCTGATGTGTTCTTCAAAGGGTGGGGGGATTTACAGCGGAAAACCAATATTTCAATGTTTACTTTGCCAATGAATGGGGAGTATACTTTATAATATCCTTCAATCTCTTTGGTCCATCATTTTTATCTTCACCTGGTACTTTCAGGTCTTTAAATGGAACAGTTTTTAGGAGTTAAAACAAAATAAATTTCCCTCACTGGTAGACACCATGTGCCAACACTGATGTGTTTAAAACTTGTATGTCCCTGCATTAGCCAATCAGTGACTGGGATGACTACATCAAAACTACTAACACGCTACCCTAAACAAACCCATTTAAAAAGTGCTTTGCTCTCAGAATCACTGCAGACACAGTGAGTGACAGGGTGATGCAGCTGATGATAAACTAAGGCATCTATTTCTACACTGGAGCCCAATCCTGGCACAGCAAAGCTTTCCTGTGCTTTGGTTCAGGGGGAAATGACCCCGTTGCTGCTTCCTGGTGATTAAATGCTTTGCATACCTTCTCAGGAAACATACAGGTGAACAAGCATAATTCAGTGTGTGAAATGCTGCCAATCAATTTAACTGAGATGCTTGAGAAACTGATTCGTCTTTACCGTCAAACTGGCTAGATGGCCTCTTACAAGATGTGAATCCACCATGCAAACGTATGGCACAGAGAAAATAATCTAGCCTCACTTACAGAAAAATGTACTCATTCTTAAAAATTGTGAAATTGGTCTGCATGGGATTCTCCCCCAAACCCCCTAGAAGTGTAAAATCAAAGAAGAACATCTGTCAGGTCTACGTATTTTGACTAGAACAAAGATGCAATGACTGAAAATCAGCTCAGAGTTAGAATATGCTTAAACAAGTTATTCTGACAATTTAAGTCCTACACTCTGCAATATACGCCTGGCAGCACCCATCTCTTGGTCACTCTTCCTCCCTCAGCACTCCCCGGCCCTCTCTACTTGTGGCCTTTGCTGGTCTTGAAGGACACCTGCAGGATCTTGTCTCCGAGCCGATAGCCATTCAGGCTGGCGATGGCCATGGCTGCCTCCTCGTAGTTTGTCATAGTGACAAAGCCAAAGCCCTTGCACTTGTTGGTGTTGAAGTCTCGGATGACTTTGACATTGGTAACAGCGCCAAATGGCCCAAACATCTGCCACAGGATGCCCTCGTCCGCATCCTGGCCCAAGTTGTAAATGAAGATGCACCAGCCAGAGGATGCGCTGCTGGGCACACTTACGCTGGACATGCCGCTCATGTGGTCAACGCTCATCGGAGAGAACCTGGGGGGCAGAGACGCTGTATGTGTGGCTCATTACAGAGTAGAAGTGTGTGTGTTATTTATGATAAATTGATCACAGGAAACCATTAACAAGGATTTTTGTTTGTATCCTAAAATAAGGTACACTCGTCAAACAAGCATTGCTGTGCATGTGTTCGCTTCTCACACCTGAACCTCTGAGCTTGATGGTGCACTGGGCCCCCGAAGCGTCTTGACTGGTTGTGGTAGAGCTGGGAGATAAGCTGGGTGTTCTTGGCCTGGTTGGGGCTGGCAGCAAACTTAACGGTAATTGCCTCAGAGGCCCCAGGGGGTTTCTGACCGTTTAGGTCTTTTATGGCATCCTCAGCCTCGGCCCTTTTGTCAAAACGAATAAATGCCACACCCCGAGACAGACCTACAACACACAAAGAAATACTAGGTGACTGGGACAGTATACAATATAATTAACGATTATATTTATCTGAATATGCTGAAAGGTAGGTTTGAGCATTCCAGAACAAAGGCAGAAGAATGAATAGAACAAAGTTGGGACTCTGTAATACCATCTCCTGCCCCACCTGAGGCCTGGTCCACCAGCACACGGGAGTTGATGATGCGTCCATAACGGGCGAACATGTCCTCCACATCCTTCTGGGTCATTGTCTTAGGAAGGCCACTGATGTACAGGTTAGCGTCTTTGATGGTGTCAGAGCTGGGCCTCGCATACGACACCTAACCACCAGGGGCCAGCAGAGGGCAGATTAGATTTCAAGGTCAACCAAAAAGGACAACATTCTTTTACTAAAACATTCGAGTTCCAAACAGGCACTGAATGCATGGGACCCTATAATCAATCAATGATGGGTGTTGTTTTTTTATGGGGGGGGGGGGGGGGGGGGGGGGGTGGAGGTGTCATTGACATTAGTTTAATATGTTGTAAAATGTCGGTACAGTATGTCTGTTTTTGATTTAAACTCCAGGGTTGTTTCAGCTTTACTTTACATACACTAGAATCACATCAACTCTTAAAAATAACATCCCCCTAAAAGGGTGATGAATTCCATTTGTTTGGTCCTTAGACTTAAGGAAGCAAGAGTTAGGCTATGAGCTAGGCTAAGTAAGAAAGCCCATTAACCAGTGTTTCAAGTCAAATTAAAAGTTATAACCAAAATAATTTAAGTAAAGAAAACAAAAGAAATTACGTAATCCGGATTGAAAATATTCCATAACCAAATCAAAACCTTCTTGAATGAATACATTTTAAAACGAAAATGTATGTCCAGTCTAGAGTCAGGTCTGATCCCTCTCTACTAATACACAAGGCTGTCAGTGAGCTTGCAGACTATCCCCTAATCCTGTGCTATCTGGTGTGTTGGGGAGCTACACAGCCTTGGAGCCAAAGAATAGTAAGCTACAGCAAATGACATGACATCGTTGGGTTGACATGTAGGAACACCTTATTGCACGTTACCTTGATAGTTTTAGACTGTAGTCTTAGTCCATTCAGAGTACTGATAGCTCTTTCTGCATCACTAGGGTTAAGATAGTTAACAAATCCGTACCCTAAACTGTGGCCTAGAGAAAAAAAAAAGGAAAACAATAAAATAAAACAAAAAAACGTATTGTTCAAAAACTGCATACTGCACAAATAAATATTGAAACAAAACAAAGCTACACATGTCATGCTAGTCAGAAAACAACCAAGATATCCAGTTCAATTGAAAACAGAACCCATAACGATAAACAGATATTTAGTAATAATCTTCATAAAAAAGAATCTTCATCTAAAGAAGGCAATTAAAAATGCCTTAAAGTAAACAACCTAGGCCAAAAAAAATATGAATGAATCTTATTCTGTAAAACATGACAAACTATCTTCAAGCAAACAGTCTCACGGTGGCCATGTTCGCTCTCAGCCATTATGGAGGACAAGACTCACATTACCTTCCATGTTCATTAAATGAACCATGTGTCCATTTTATTTAAGTGTCTGAACTGGGAATGGTGGGGTGGGAGGTGTTGTTGCTCTGTGTTGTTCAAGGAGAGTCTGACCAGCCCATGGGCAGTCCTATGTCATAATCCTTACAAGCAGGCCAACTGCACCCCATGCCTGGCTGGCTATGCACACTACGGCCCTTCGCAGGTGAAGGGTCTCCCATGTTGCATGATGATAGAAGCAGTTCCGTACCTGCTACTTTGTCTCTTATCAGCTTGGCTGACTCCACCTCTCCAATGCTGCAGAAGAGGCTGCGCAGCTCGTCCTGGGTCATGCTCTGGGGCAGGTAGTTCACTATCAAGTTGGTCTTGGCGTCTTTCCCCTCGTCCCCTCCCATATGGTCTTCATAACCGTTTGACATGTCATACACCTCCTGTGGGTTGAGATAGGGAGAAGAACTGTCTCAGAGAACTCTGAGGGAATACAACTGAGTAGGTATTTTATTGATAAGCATTTTGTTACATTTAGAGAAATGAAATTCACATCCTGAAAGCAACCAATAAGTAAAAAGGTTTGACAGTAACAAAATTAATCCAGTATCTATGGTCCTAACAACTAGATGGCATTCAGACCAAATGCAATGATTGGACGGGCTACTTGTTTGCCTGCCTCCCAGCAGTTGGCAGCAAGGGCATGTGTCTTGGAGGAGTGGCTTTGAAGGGAGAGGGTGGGATAGTTTTAGTTTGAATCCTTGCAATCTCAAGATAAAACTGCCAGGTCACAAAATTTAACAAACCAGCCTTTAACACAAGTTACAACACAAATTACAACAGTCTACAGCCATTCAGTGGAGATAATCCTTGTTTCTCAACCACTTATGCAGTATAAATCACTGCCAATTACAAGCTAAAAAACGAAATAATATGTCAACCACACTTAGTTTAACATTCTTATATGTCTACTAGTTTGCGATTTTAGAGCACAACAGACTACTCATCTGAATCTGCACAACAGACTACTCATCTGAATCTGCACAACAAACATGAATGGCTAAATCACTGATATTTCATCTAGCCATCTTGACAAGCGTTGTTCTTTAAATGGTAAACTGACTGCATTCAACGGTGGTGGGTGAGGTAAAAGGCTGGTGATGCTTGCTCACTGCAAGTTTTGGCGGTGCGTTCCATGTATTATTACATAGGATGTTTAAAAAAATTTAAGATTCCTGTGGAACTCCTTTTAAAACATGCAATCCTTTTTTTTCTTCTTTTTTTTTTTACCAACAAATCAAAAACCTTAACCATGAGATTATTGAAATTGAATTTTGAATTTCTCTTAAACTATGTAACTGTTCAAAGTATTCGTATGACTATTACATGATAACTAATGCAAAGATACAGGTATTTATGGAAAATTATGAATGGTTCAAAAATACAACTGTGGCTCAAAATGTGATCTATTTGAAAGATATGTGCAGATAAGGATAAAAGTAATCCTTTGAGTATTCCAGTTGAAATGTAACAACAGTAAACCAAGCACAAGTGCTAATGGTTACTTCAGCAGTGCCATTGTTTCTCAGTCATCTTACAATCATACTGTATGTGCTGTGTTTAAAGGAACCTGTTGATTGTTTAAGAAAACATGACAAACTGAAGCAGTCCAAATTCAGATTGGTGAAATATAGGCTTAGGTGTTACATGTAGGCCACAGCTGCTAAGAACCAAGTGTGCTTATGGTTCAAAATTAATTATAGCTTCACACAGTCCAAAAATGTTTATTTATTGAGTTGTTCTGCATTTTGGGCTACCGTTAGGTGGCACACACGCTCATGAGATCTCAACTCTTCTCAGTATCTGCCAATACTTGTTACTCCTCAAAGTACTGGCCATGTTAGACTGATACTCACTTTTAAGTACCTAATGTGTCCTCTTCGAACTGCCATGAAGACCCTTCACTGCTCCTGAGGCTGGAGATGACAGAAGAAAAAATTAAGACATCACATGATGATTAAAGGGGAGACCTAGTCTTCTCAGCCACTACAAAACGTAAATAAACATACGACCGCAGCACAGGCTCAAGTCAAACTGCTACTATATGGCTTTTTACGTACGTTAACAGAGCAGAATGTTTTAAAGGGGGCGTGGGCACTATAATAGCATGCAACCTACGAGTTAGCAAAGCGCCAGCACACCATTCACTAGAAGTAAATGTATCAAAACAATACTGGCAGGCTTGCTAATTTTTCTACACATACCTGGCTCGTTACTAAGCTTGATCTAGGTATAAATGTTATTCTACATATGTTCGTACTTAATGTACTAGACTAGCATGGAACACATTTTCGCGCTTGAACGAAGGCTAGCTACTACTAGCAGTACTAAAACTGCTAAAGTCAAGTTCGCTAGTTCGGCACCCATACACCAATAACCGTGCCTACATTTTCACTGGTTACACTTTATTACGGTTTATCAATCAAATTTTGAAATGTCGACAGCCTCATCCGGGCCATTTTGACTTGCATTGCTAGTATATCTAGAGCTAACTAGCCGACATCGAAGCTCGCCAACCCGCCTTAGCCAAGATAGCTAGCGAGCACAAGGCCTCAAAAACAGCATGGCAGGCATTGACTGCTTTGTTCCAACTTGGCTAAACCAAATGCGTTGTCAGCTGACTTACATAGCATACCATTATGGACAATAGCCATAAAAATAGCCTGTGTACAGACACTTACCAGTTTTATAGAGGTTCTTTCGCTGATTTCGGTTAGGATCTTGCTCAGTTTGACAGCAAGCGGCACAAGCTACAAAGTTACTAACAGCACCCTTGAAAGTGTATGGCGAAAACAGTTTCACGCTCACCAAGCTAGTATTCACATATTTTTCTTCTTCTGTGAGCGCAGCCAACGTACGGGTGCATACACCGCCATCTACTGTGAAATATGGGCTCTTTAGAAATGTACGCAATCTACACATACATTACAATAGATGAATAAGAATAACTACGATGGAAAATAAATTGGGTTGTACCTGAAAATTTATTTGTATTCCGACTGTTAAGCATTGTTATCACATATGATATTTTGCCACTCCTATTGTGGGACATCTGTGCCACATCAATGTGGGGCTTGTACATGTATAAGATGTGACAATTTACAGTCAGGTCCATAAATATTTGGACATTGACACAATTTTCATCATTTTGGCTCTGTCTACCACCACAATGGATTTGAAATGAAACAATCAAGTGCAGACTTTCAGCTTTAATTTCAGGGTATTTACATCCAAATCAGGTGAACGGTGTAGGAATTACAACACATTTTATATGTCCCCCCCCTCCTTTTTAAGGGACCAAAAATAATTGGACAAACTAACATAATCATAAATCTAATTGTCAGATTTAAATACTTTAAATACCTGGTTGCAAATCCTTTGCAGTCAATGACAGCCTGAAGTCTGGAACCCATAGACTGGGTTTCATCCCTGGTTATGCTCTGACAGGCCTCTACTGCAACTGTCTTCAGTTCCTGCTTGTTCTTGGGGCATTTTCCCTTCAGTTTTGTCTTTAGCAAGTGAAATGCATGCTCAATTGCATTTAGGTCAGGTGATTGACTTGGTCATTGCAGAACATTCCACTTCTTTGCCTTAAGAAACTCTTTGGTTGCTTTTGCAGAATGCTTCGGGTCATTGTCCATCTGCACTGTGAAGTGCTGTCCTATGAGTTTTGAAGCATTTGGCTGAATCTGAGCAGATAATATTGCCTGAAACACTTCAGAATTCATCCTACTGCTTATGTCAGCAGTCACATCATCGATAAATACAAGGGAACCAGTTCCATTGGCAGCCATACATGCCCACGCCATAACACTACCTCCACCATGCTTCACTGACGAGGTGGTATGCTTTGGATCATGAGCAGTTCCTTCCCTTCTCCATACTCTTCTCTTCCCATCATTCTGGCACAAGTTGATCTTGGTCTCATCTGTCCATAGGATGTTGTTCCAGAACTGTACAGGCTCTTTTAGATGTTTTTTTTGGCAAACTCTAATCTGGTCTTCCTGTTTTTGAGACTCACCAATGGTTTAAATCTTGTGGTGAACCCTCTATATTTACTCTGGTGAAGTCTTCTCTTAATTGTTGACTTTGACACAGATACGCCTATCTCCTGGAGAGTGTTCTTGATCCGGCCAACTGTTGTGTAGGGGTTCTTATTCACCAGGGAAATAATTCTTCTGTCATCCACCACAGTTGTTTTCCGTGGTCTTCCGGGTCTTTTGGAGTTACTGATCCCACCAGTGCGTTCTTTCTTTTTAAGAATGTACCAAACAGTTGATTTGGCCACACCTAATGTTTTTGCTATCTCTCTGATAGCTTTGTTTTGATTTTTCAGCCTAATGATGGCTTGCTTCACTGATGGTGACAGCTCTTTGGAATTCATATTGAGAGTTGTCAGCAACAGATTCCAAACACAAATACCATACTTGAAATTAACTCTAGACCTTTTATCTGCTCCTTGTCAATGAAATAACAAACTCCCTTTATGAGGGAATAACATACACCTGGCCATGGAAGAGCTGAGCAGCCAATTGTCCAATTACTTTTGGTCCCTTAAATAGGGGGGCGGCACATATAAAATGTGTTGTAATTCCTACACCGTTCACCTGATTTGGATGTAAATACCCTTAAATTAAAGCTGAAAGTCTGCACTTAAAGCACATCTTGATTGTTTTATTTCAAATCCATTGTAGTGGTATACAGAGCCAAAATAATGAAAATTGTGTCAATGTCCAAATATTTATGGACCTGACTGTATATGAAGAAAATTTAAGTAGTCTGCGTTTCTTAGTCTTCAGTCTCTGTCCAGAATCCGATACTCCAGTAGCGGCTGATCCCGCATCAACTGGGCCACACTCACAAACCCAACAACCTAAGAAAGAAAGACCAACAAGCAGGCAGAGTTAGGCTACATATATTTACATAACATTTACATTTCTAAACGTTATGACTTTTTGGATAAAGTGTTCTTAAACGGCTACACCATGGGTTTGATCTTGAATTTATATTTTAATAATTTAATTGACTGGCTCCAGGTTTTTGATATATTATTTGCATTTAGTGGTGCACACCTACCTCCACAACTACCACAGCTAGAGAGGACCACATGATGAGGCCTAGTACAAACAGCAAGGCCTCCTCCAGCTTCACCTGGCAGCCCTGCAGGAAGGAAGAAAAAACGGGTTAAAATAGCAAGGGAAAAATATAGCTGCAAGCTGCGATGGTGGATTCCTCCTGGAACAATTTATGAAATTGAGTGGCAGTGGAGAGTTTGTGTTGCGCTCGGGCGCTCTTGAGTGGGGGTACCACTAGACGGTTGTCCGCAGATGACCGTAGGTGATGGGTGGGGGTATAGGGCTGGAAGAGAGAGTTGATATAGGTCGGGGCTGACCCGTTTACAGCCCGGAAGGTCAGCACCAGGGTCTTGAATCTGATGCAGGCCATGACGGGAAGCCAGTGGAGGGCGATGAGGAGTGGGGTGACATGACAGCGTCTGGGTAGGTTGAAAACCAGACGAGCGGCTGCATTCTGTATCCTATGAAGGGGACAGATTGCATTTGCAGGAAG
Source organism: Neosalanx taihuensis (assembly GCA_030340665.1). Taxonomy (NCBI): domain Eukaryota; kingdom Metazoa; phylum Chordata; class Actinopteri; order Osmeriformes; family Salangidae; genus Neosalanx; species Neosalanx taihuensis. The sequence continues at coordinate 7,482,447 of CM059296.1, read as the reverse complement.
GCCGGCTAGAAGCGAGTTGCAGTAATCCAGCTTTGTGAGGACAAGGGCTTGGACTAGCAGTTGGGTGGAATGTTGAGAGAGCTATTTTCACATTTTCAGATGTTGTAGAGGGTGAATCTACATGACCGAGAGACTGCGGCATTGTGAGCTGTGAGGGAGAGCTTGTCGTCCAAGGTGACCCCCAGGTTCCTGGCAGAGGATGAAGGGAGGGTTCAGGGAATTGGTTGCTGATGTCTGCAATTTAATCCCCAAAGAAGCGAGAGAAGTCGTCTGCTGTCAAGGTAGTAGGAGGAGGAGGGGGAGGAGGGTTGAGGAGTGAGGAAAGGGTAGAGAACAGTTTGTGGGGGTTTGGAGCGTTGTTCACCTGTTTCAAGAAGTAGTCAGTTTTTGCCTCCGTTATGTGAGTGGACAAGGTCTTGAGAAGGGAGTGGTACTTGTCGAGGTCTTGATTATCCTTGGATGCCAAAACCTCTCTGCAGCCCGGAGGGAGGAGGGCTCTTTCCGAACGACCTCTGATAGCCACGGGCAGGGGGGAGAGGGGCGAGTAGGTCTAGTTGCCGTGGGGCAGAGGGTGTCAAGGGATGTAGTTAGAGTTGATAGGAGAGCATCAGTGGCTGCGTCCGTTGGATGAGAGGTGAACTCATCGATGGGAGCCAGGGATGATGTTACCACAGAGGAGAAGCGAGAGGGACATACGCTGCGAAGGTTGCGGCGGAAGGTCACAAGTGGCGGTGAGGTGGGAGGGGTTGGAGGGAGTGAGACGGAGAGTTGGATGAGGAAATGATCTGAGATGTGTAGAGGGGTTACTGATGTTAAATCCGCAATGCAGTCTCGTGTCAGGATGAGATCAAGCTGTTTTCCTGCCCTGTGGGTTGCTGGTGTGTCCAGTAGCGCCAGACCGAACGAGGTCAGAAGGGACAAGAAGTCAGCAGCCTGAGATCCTTCTAGGTGGATGTTGAAGTCACCGAGGATTACGAGTGGAGTTCCATCGTCGGGGAGTGCAGAGAGGAGCATGTCCAGGAGCATGTCCAGTTCTACAATTGCTCTTTTGGTCTAAGGGCTGCCATTTACCTTCACTTTACAAGAATAATGTAAAGTGTCTTGTAATGGAAAGTGCACCCTGCAAGGTTGGTGTGACTATGTCAAAGATTTGCTGAGATACAAGACAGGACTACCAGTGTCATGATCCATCCAGCAGCCAATAGCAGGGTGAAGGTGGGGGATTACTCAGCCCACTGTCAACAGACTCTTGTGCGTGTGAGTTTTTTTTAGAGCCACTGCACCTGGCATGATGGAGAGGATTTGCAAGACAGCCTTAGCCTTTAGCCAAGCAGTCACATTTCAAATATTCATCATTAATCTACTTTTCATTTTACATTCAACTTTTTCTCAGATTTGTATACAACACATTGTCAAGAGTCTACATATGAACTTGTGATTGATTCGGAAAATACGTTTTTGCTTGGCACTTGTATAAAGCATTAAATTAGCCTTAGCTATAAATTAGATTTATTTTATTTAAATCATTTTGAAAGATATGAACTTAGCTATTGAATCGGGTTGTATATATTGTAGTGTGTTGTTGGTGGCATATCAAGTTTGGCGTTGATTTCTCTAAGATTTGATGACTTTCATAGGAATCATAAGACGAACTTCCTGTTTAGTTGTGTTATTGCCGATTTTAAATGGCTGTAGCGGACAAACGGTTTGTGAGGCTTTGTCTAAAGATGTTGCCAGCCAAAAATGGGGAAGATTGGATATGAATTGTAGAAGGAGTAGCAAAAAAACAAGTTTCATAAATTTAAAATGTACTGAAAAATCGAAATATTTGCCATTATGAGTTGTTGAGGCTGTTTTGTTCTTTACGAGGAATGAGGCCCATGGAATGAACTTCAGGATGCTAGGACTAAAGAGATACAAATGGCATCACTTTTAAAAAGGGCAAATTGGGGCGTGGCCTGTAGTGCCCCCTTTGGTCTCAAGTGGACTAAAATGGGTGTGGTAGTTCATAATATTGTGGTGTTTCACCATGCCAAAAATCTCAACTGTGGTCTAAGGGCTGCCATTGACTTCAATTCTACAATATTTGTAATAATAATTATACCTACAAAAACCATAGGTTTCCTCCTGACGGAGGAATCCTAATAATACCGACAATAACAATAGGTTTCCTCCTGACCGAGGAATCCTAAATAAAGGAAATGAAAGTGATAGAAAAAAAGACAATGGTAATTGGAGATAAATTGTGTAGATTGTGAGTATGGTGATGGTGATGATAATGGCGGTAGTGACGATAAGAATGATCATGTAACCTGTAGTATATAACTAAACCCAAGGTACCCATAAAGACAATAAATATCTGTGGTAAACGAGTGAGCTCACCTTCGGGTACAGCTGCCAGGGCAGGTTCAGGGTACCATTGCAGGTGTGGAAGGTGGAGTTGCAGCAGCTGTGTGGAACTCTGACCCCTCCACTGTGGTTAAACCAGGGTGTGGACAGCCAGTCCTTGTAGTCATGGATACCACAGCACTGCAGCTAGGACAAGGGATGCATGAGAAAAAACATTACCTTTCAAATTAAAATCAATCAAGCCTTATACCCCGCCAGGCCCCAAACTAATTGGTTAGCTGCCATTTCAAAAGTCATAAGCATTTGATACTTGGTTGAATTAAGTGGCCATCTGGTGATTTTGGGTTGAGGTTTCTGGACAGAGGTTAACATTTAAGTCTATAACTTGTTTTTAGGGGTTGAGGTTCAGTTTACAGTCTATATTTTGATCAAGATCAAAGTTGAGATCCTACCCCTGAGACCAGTATTGAGACCAGTGTTTTTATAGGGGTACATTGCCATGGCAATTTTTGCTGTACACCTAATCTGTTTCAGAGCAGATTATGTTTGCGAAAACACATCAATATGTATAAGCACTGCCTCTTAACCAATCTATTATCTTGGAAAATTGCATAATTAAGGCTAGGAGAGATCCTATGGACCTCAGTGGTCTAATGGACCTAAATGGTGAGAAAGTATTTTACTGTAGGAAGGCAAGAGTTTTTAGAGACCTACTAAACCATTTAGCTTTCCCAGAAGAGACTGATATCACCTGTAATCAAGGAATGATTAATGGACTAAAGTCTTATACTTATTGAACTAATAGAATCTGAAGGTAAGTCCATTAACCGTTTTAAATCATTTCCGATTTTCCGATTTGTTCATTACCTGCTCCCAGAGATGTTTAACACTGCAGAGGTCTCAGCTGATTGGTAAAAAGAATTGTCTTACAACCTGAAAGATAACATTGTAGAAACACACTACTGAACTGTAATCATAGGCAGCTTTCCTTATAAACTGGTGTCCCACAGGGCTTCAACCTTAGACTCCTTCTACATGTACACCACCTCACTTGGACCAATCATCTCTTCCTATGTCTTCTGCTACCACAGGTACGCTTTTACGCTGACTACACGCAGCTGTACCTGTCGTCCCCCCGACCGATCTGGGGATGGAGGCTAGGATCGAGGCCTGCCTCACAGATATCTCTGCCTGGATGACCAAGCACCACCTCCAGCTAAACCTCGCCAAAACAGAATTTATCATCCTGGCCACACCCTCGATTTCCCACAATCTCTCAATAACCTTTGGATCTGCGACAGTGACTCCTTTATCCTTTGCTAGAAACCTGGGAGTTATCATGGATGACACCATTGTTAGTACGTGAGCCACTGGACATTCACCACTGCATCTCAACACCATATGCAGTATTGTACAACTGTATATCCTGTTTATTCTGTGACATAACATCCTGTAACATAACACTGTATATTCTGCAAAAATCCAGTATATACTTAAAACACAACACTGTATATTCTGCAAGAGCAATATTTGTAAAAATGTATAGTCTGTACATAATAATTTATCCCAGCCTTTACCCCTTGTGTGCATTCACTTACTTATTTTGCCCCCACTCTTTTATCCCTGTGTGCACTATTCTAATCTTTTACCTCACACCCTGTGTGCTTTTACGAGACGGTGTACCGTTGTTGCTAAGGAGTATCCCCTCTGGGATTAATAAAGTATTCTGAATCTGAAGCTCTCCCTCACAGTCCACACTGCTGCAGTCTCCCATTCAACATACAGAAGATCAGAAAATACCTGTACGAGCATTCCATTCTAGCTGCTAGTCCAAGCACTTGTCCTCTCAAAGTTGGACTAATGCAACTTGCTGCTCGCTGGTCTCAGAGCATGTGCAACCTGCAGATGAACCTGAAGATTCAGAACACAGCCACCCACCTTAGTCTTCAATCTACCCAGCCACTTCCTGTCACCCTGCTCCTCATCTCCCTCCCTCCATCTTCCTCCCTGGTACTGACCTTCTGAGCGGTGAACGGGACTGCGCCTGACTACATCAAGTCTATCCTCCAGCCTTACACTCCCACCCGCCACTTACGGTCTTCTTCTGACAACCGTCTAGTGGTCCCATTGCTCAACAGCGCCTGGTCCCAACACAAGCTCTTCCCCTGTCTGGCCCCCCAATGGTGGAATCAACTCTCCACCTCCATCAGAGACACTGACTGTTTCCCCACCTTCAAGAAGGGGCTCAAAACACACTTGTTCGGGAGTACAACAGTACTTAATAATGACTGCTGGAGCTGATGTAGGTTTCCTCCAGGATTACAATGACTCATATTAAGGGACTTGTTGCTCTTGTTGCCACTTGTAACCAATTTGAAATACCTGTACACGCTGTGAGGTATATTATTGTTACTTGCTTTCCTACAGGCACACTACTGCATGCTTGAGGTTCTTGAGGTTCTTGTTACTGTAACTTGTTTAACTGAATGCTCTTGTGGTTCTTCCCTTTGGCACTTATTTGGTTTCCCACAATGTATGGCTTTGGATAAAAGCATCTGCTAAATGAATAAATGTCAATGTAAACATTGTCCCAAAGCTAGATTGAGAAAACCATGCTTGACTTAACTGGATGATAACCACCATTGTGACAAGTTATGCATGAGCATAAGCCTTAGTTGAGTCCAAGTCCAAAGATTTCCTGTTTGTGTTGAACTTGCTTTGCAGAACAGGCCTCTAAGAGGATCTGTCTGATAGGCAGGACTACCTCCTCCTGTGTGGCATCCACAGCACTGGAGTCTAGGTCCTGGCTGCTGCCTGTGTATCTCTGAAACACACTTCGGAAAGGAGCCAGTTCTGAATGCACCTGAAAACACACATGCACCCATAATTATGATACCATAAAATACTGTGGCAAAGGGTGTAAGTGTTAGTAGCTGTATTATCGTACCTGTCCGGTGTTGAAATATGCCAGTGCAGCAGCAGTAGCCTCAAGGCACAACACTATGACCAAAATGTAGACAAACTGGAGAAGAAAACACATCAGAAGAATGTGTGCACATACACACACGCAATCCACACCTACCCACACTCAACTCCATTTGGGACTTGTTGGGATGAGAATGGGAGTCAGGTGGCTGAGTGGTTAGGGAATCAGACTAGTAATCAAAGAGTTTGGGTGGGTGAGTTCGGGTTTGATTCTGGCCTTGACATTGTGTTGGGCAAGGCACTTCACCCTAATTGCTTCAGGGTAATGTCCCTGTACTTGCTATAAGTCGCTAAATGAAGTGTAAATGTAACTTCACAAACCCATTGCGTAGTCAAGACTCCAAACCTCCACCAACCACCCCCCCCCCCCCCCCCCCCCCCCCATTATGTCCAGCTCTTACCACTGCTTGAAGCCATACTGACTCTCTCATAGACACCCAGCATCCCAGGGCTCCACTGGTCAATAGGCATGCGGCACTGGTGAGAGCAAGGACTCCTGGGAGGATGATGTACATGTGAGAGAAGAAACGTCCATTCTGGTTGTAGTTCAACAGCAGATAAACCCCACTCAGGCCAACCACCAAAGCAACCAACTGAGAAGAGAGGGGACAGGGAATAGTTAAAAAAATAATAGTTAAGACTAGGGGAATGGACTAAAATGTAAAACGACTATCCTTTTCTGAAGATTCATGTGCACACTCTCCTTCTCCCATTATATGTGCATCTGACTTTAACTACTAAAACCCACTCACTGAACTCAAGCCACAGAGACTCCTGTGATGCCTTAATGAGTCATGTGAAGTCAGCAGCATGTACGCAATTAATCTGCAGCAAACAACTAACTAAATAACGTCTCAATAAACTTCTGAAGTAAAGCACAACTTTAATGATTCATTTAACCTTATTGTTATATAAAAAACACTATACATTAATGATCAAGACATTTCTTACCCAAAGAAGCTGGCATGTAATCTGAAGAACTACTTTAAATGCTCTCCTGTTTTCCTTCATGTTCTGCAGTCACGCGTTACATTAACCAAGGTTTTTTTTTTACTTGATGAAAAAGTAAAAAGTTGATCACTTAATATAAATAGGCTACTGTAGTTATACTGATAGAGCATACGGTAACATTCTGTTTAAATACCGAATAACAAAACCTCGTCAAATTATTCACGAAACTGTCGGACTGACCGTAGCGGAACTACTGCAACTACTACTGCAACTACTAAAAGGTGACGCTTTCGAAAAGCGGAAATACCGGTTTGGATGTGTGTGTCGTTCTAAAGTAGATTAATATTTTATTTACAGTTTTTTTATTGCTTAAACACTAAAATTAAAAGTAGTACACTATTAGAAAAACCTTACACCCAAGAAGCAAAACATCAGCCCGTATTTGCACAACTATAAGCACATTGTCAACTTCACACTTGTTGCAAAACTCTACACACAGTGATTTGCAAAACACTAAACACACTTAACATACATACACACAAAAATCTATCATTAAGTCACTTCCTTGCAATACTAAAGCACTGACTGTCAAATTACCACACCAACCAATTGGTTCAACACAGTCATCAGGTGTGCAAACACTTGTTTGCTTAATTGTAGACACACCAATCAGGTGTATAAACGCCATAAAAAGAAGCAGGTGAGTTCATCGGTCTTCAAGCACAATGGAAAGAGTCTGAGAAAGAGTAAAACGAGGAGGAGAACAAGGAGGATGAGAACGAAGAGAAAGAGGAGGAGAACAAGGAGGATGAGGAGGAATCAACAGAGAAAGAGATGGAGGCTGTGCTGGAGGTAGAGGTAGAGGAAGACAAGAAGGTGCTCAAAGAGGACCGAATCTGACAAGTGAGATTCCTGCAACACTGTTTGACCACGTTGTCAATCAGGGTGTCAGATGGCTCAACGGGTTAAGGCGTTGGCCTCGTGATCGGAAAGTTGTGAGATCAAGCCCTGGCTGTGGCTATATGACGTTGTGTCCTTGGGCCCTACTTGCCTCAGGGAGAATGTCCCTGTACTTACTGTAAGTTGCTTTGGATAAAAGTGTCAAGTGTCATAAAAACATGTTCAAATGAAGTACATTTCTCAAGTGCCTTTTGAGTACATTTCTGAAAGGGTGAAGCTACTGTGGCATGATTATGCAGAGGTATGTATTGAGTTTAGCAGTGTGATCTTGCAAATTGTCTTGTAATATGTATACTAGATCTACACTGAACAATTTTGCCTGCCACTGTTTTTCAGGGGGTTTTACGAATGGTTGGAGAGGAGATCGAGCATGAGTTCATTTACGTAGATGAGGCGTAAAATGACGTTTTGTTACAATATTATGAATCTCCATGTCAACATTTTGGGCATGTTGAGAAAGTCTGCAACATTGGTCTTGTTTGGTGAATTTAGATTATATTTGTACTTTGTTCATGGTAGCCTACTCTAATCATAGGGAAGTAGAAATGCTAAAAGTGTTTTAGGTTTATCACAGCAGAGTTTAACTCGTGCAAACATAGTATAGTAATGTGAAATAATGTGTGTTTCATATGGTAACAAAGTGTGGTTTTTCAAAAGAAGTGTATAGTTTTTATAAGAGTGTTTAATTTTGCAAAGGATCTGTAGTGCTGTAGTGCTAGTTGTGTGTGTGGTTGTGCTAATTGTGTGTAGTGTTTTGACAAAACGGGCCCTGTTTTGAAAATCGTGCTTAAGCAATCAAAAAAACTGTAATGCTTTTGATCATGAAACATTAATCTTACTAGTGCATAGTGCCCGTGATAAAATTGGTAGTACAAACACACATTCCCTGGAATTGTATATAGCGCACGGTGGCCGTAATGAGGTCGGTGATCGATAGTGCTGTGCCGGTGATGCAACTGGATTTGTCTTCTGTGTCCTACATTATAAATTGTTTATGCTATGTCGATCATCATTCCCAGGTTCTCTGCTCTGGTGCTCTGCAGCAACAACGGTTGAGCCAGTTGGCATAATTGTAAGCCTAAATCACCATACACGCGTGTACATTTGCACTATATGCTGCCAGTTTGACATCAGTAAACACATCAATTTATTTAACAATTCACTGATCTATTATTACCTGAAAGTGAATCCACTTAATATAATCATTATGTTTGCTAAACAGCGCCTTTGAAACCAACTGAATATCAGTTATGATGATTTCAAACTGATTTCGATAGCAGATATCCTTTTAAATGTCCATGTATCGATTTTAATATTTTCATGAAAACATGTTAAAGTTGTGATTTACCACTGGCACATCTGGGGGTCAGTTTGCATACTGCGATGGTGCTTAAATCCATATCCATAGTAGTGATAATTGACTGATGAATGAATGAGCCTACTTCAAGGTGGTTGCCGTAATCAAGAATAAAAATCTAACCTCCGATTCATGTAATTCTGTTTAGTGCTTGAGGTCGCAGGTAATGTATATGCACATTTCTCAAATGGAGTCAGACAATAATGAGTAAATCTCCCTGCCATCAAATACAATTGTTTTACAGCTGGGGACAAACACAAGCAGCTATGAAGCGACACCGCTTGGCACCGCTAAGAAAGTAAGTAAAGTTTATTTACATAGCACTTTTCTCAGAAATAATTCACAAAGTGCTTTACATTAAAAATGATACATACAGAAAATACAAAATTACAAATACAGGCATAAAAATATAAAGAACAATAAACATAAACATAAACTACTTTTCCAAAAAACATTCCGCCTTCAATTGTTAGGAATTATTCAAATGTATTTAAGAGATAAGATAAACCTTTATTTGTTCATTGCAGTTAACAGCAGCAGGGTAAAGTACAGCACACATTTTATGTACAGCCTTGCTCTCCTGTTGTCAGCGCTCCTAAAGTTGCTGCTACGAACGTCATTTCTTCAGAGGAAACATCTAAGACTAAAGCTGCTTTAAAGCCACACTGGAGTATGGGACTCAGGGCTGGTTCTAGACAGGCATATTTGAGGAGGCAGTTAGAAATGCTGAGGGGGCATCATGTGTACACATCATGCTCCAGCCCTTTTTTTCTGTGCTTATAGTAACAGTGTTTCTTCATTGAATTGGGTTGTTAGCTATGTGTCCAACCCCAACCTGGAGAAGTGGATTGCACTTTGTCAGGCCTCTACCTTCAGACCTGTCCAACTTGGGTGTCCCATCTGAAGACTAAGCTCCTGCTGGTATAGCTCTTAAGGTCACTGAGACACGCAAACCCCCTGACCACAATAAGGTGGCAATCCCTCAGGAGGGGGAACTGAAGAAAAAAAAATTAGAAAAAAAAATAGATTTATTTTATAAACTAACAACATTTATCTTAACTGGATGGCTTATTTCTCAAATAAATCTTAACCTAAAGTTGGACTTCACCCACTATAGTCAATATTTACAAAACTGAAAGGCAGTCTTTTGAATGATTAAAAAAAAGTTTTCTCAAAGTAATTTATATAACACAACAGATTTTTTTCTTTTCATTTTTTGTTGGCAACTTAACAGCTCAAAAACTCTCCTTCCTCGCCACTCCTCTTTTTTTCCTCTCCACTCTACAACAACAGTCTCCTGTTTCCCTTTGCAAAAACGCTCACAATTTCATCCATGTCCAAATTGTTTGTTATGGACTTCTCATGGGCCAATATCACCAGATTCCTCTTTCTCTTGTGTAACATAGTGCGACGATAGGGGGTTAGAACCTGTGACAATATGGAGAAAGAACTCTCACATGCTGCTGAAGACACACCAATTACCAGGGCTGTTACATATAATTTATGCAACTGAGGAAAGGCTTCCTTGTACTCATGCAGGTGTTTACACACAGTGGACAGGTCTGTTTCATTTGGCCCTTTCTTCAGCAACAACTGTTTCGCCACAAGGATTTCGTTTTTCAGACTGACATCTTCTGCCACTGTGCCAGCCAGCACAGCCAGAGGGTGCAACTGGGTTGAATTTAGAAATGCACTAGATTTGGGTGCAAGACTAGATATGGCTTTCATCAACATTTCTCTTTGAAAATCTAGTTTCCATTTCTGAAATGGCCCTGTCAAGGATGTTGAGCAGAGACCTTTTCAGAGACTGATGGGGATCAAGGATAGGATCCTCAGAGTCTGTATGGCCCACAGTTGAGAGCACAACACTTTGACCAAGGTGTTTGCTCATTGTTCTCCTTCTCTTTGGAAGATGTGAATCATCTCCAGCAGCCGCCTGAGATAACTCTGCCCAACACTCATCGTCACACATGTTTTTTAGGGACTCCAGTGCTGCACCAACAACCTCAGAAGCACTGCACATATCCACAGACTGAGACTGTAGAATTGCATTTGCTGGTTTCAAGACACAAAGCACCCGCACTAGAAACTTTCCAATCTCAATGAAGTGATGCCTCTTAATTTGACATTGCAGGCCTGATGCCCAAGGCCGGCTCTACGCAGGGGCAAGAGGGTGCAGTGCCCCCTCAAATAAATGTCTTGCCCCCTCAAATAAAAATTTTAGAAATTGAGAAAGCACATTGTAATACACTCACAAAATGAACATATTACAAGTTGACAAAACGATCTGCAGTAGTAGAAAAAGTCAGCCGAATAAGGGACACACAGCTTCCACGGAGCGATAAAACTTTGAACAAGCAGCAGCATTACAAGCACAGAGATGAACATAGACATTAAGAAATTCATCAGAAATCATCCATCCAGTCTCTCTACCTTAGGCGAGATCACTGCGCACAGCTAGAACCGGCCCTGCTGATGCCTCAGTGCACAGGTCAACTGCAGCATCATCATCCTCTGTCATCTCAGATAGGATACTGAGAATATGGTCTTGATTTTCAACAATGCTTGTCCATTGGATTTCAAGCAGCCTTTTAAGATTAGGTGTATCATATTTCTTGGACACATGGTGGTGCTGAAAAAAACTTGTAGAGTGAACCAGAGAGGTAAAAGATATTTTTGCACATGGTTCACTCTGCATGGCATGCACAACTACTAGGTGCAGTTGGTGGTTGTAGCAGTGGGTATATGGTACATATCTAGCAAGCTTCTTTTGGAGCAGAGCTTGTACACCACCTCTTACTCCACTCATCACAGAAGCCCCATCATAACACTGGCTAAGTATGTTGTCAGCACTGTAGCCAACATCAGAAAGGTGTGTCAATATCTCAGAGGTGATGTACTCTCCTGAGGCTGCGCATGCGTGAGAACACAGGCTGCCTGTAGAACCGGCTCGAGTCTCGCCACTTGGTTTTCTTGTTTTTCTTAACTTATTTCTTTGTAACTTTGTAACTTTTGTATATATATTTTTTTAAGTAACTACGCTCCTCTGAAGGCAGAATGTATTTTGGTGGTTCTCTTCGTCGTGGAAGTTCTTTGCTGCGTCTCTGGGAAGCGGGTTGATAACACAAAGGAACAGCTGACTGCGCTGAGGCCGGTCTGCACCGAGCCAAGATCGGCGGTGATCCCACCGCAAATCTGGAGGAGAACACACCGTGGATGCAGAGGGGGAACAAAACGATGAGGGAAGAGAGAGGGGAGAAGGCAGAAACGACTTAAGAATAAGAGATTGAAGCCGTGTCTGCCCTCCGTTGTCATGGGCAACGTGAGATCGCTAGCAAACAAGATGGACGAGCTAGCAGCGTTAGTCCGGAGTCAGATGGAGTTCCGGGAGTGTAGCCTGATGTGCTTCACGGAGACATGGCTACACCAGGACATCCCGGACCACAACGCCTCCATCGACGGCTTCTGTTCGGACGGACAGGGATTACACCGGGTGCGGTAAGCGGAAAGGCGGAGGGCTTGCCGTGCTTGTAAACAACAGATGGTGTAACCCCAGCCATGTGGCCATCAAACAGAAGGTCTGTAGCCTGGACATTGAACTGTTAGCCGTTGGACTCCGGCCATATTATCTGCCACGTGAATTCTCACACGCCATTGTAGTGGCTGTTTACATTCCACCTTCTGCAAACCCTACATTGGCGTGCAACGCCATTCATAAGGAGATTGTGCAACTTCAGACGAAACACCCCAGCGCACTGATGGTGATATCAGGCGACTTCAACCATGTCAGTGTGTCATCTACACTGTCTACCTTCACCTTATGTGAGTGGCCCAACTAGGGAGGAGAGGACACTGGATCTGCTGTATGCCAATGTTAAGGAGGCTTATGACTCTCTCCCCCCCCCCCCCCCCCCCCGGGGTTGGTCAGACCACAGTCTAGTCCACCTCAGACCCTGCTATGTGCCCCTAGTCAAGCGGCAGTGACCACAAAGACTGTGAGGAGATGGTCAGAGGAGGCCTATGGGACACTGCAGGAATGTTATGAGGTTACAGACTGGGATGTACTCTGCGACATGGAGAGGATATTGATGGGCTCACAGGGTGCATTACGGATCACATCAATTTCTGTGTGGACTCCATTCTCCCTACCAAGACGGTCTAGTGTTACCCTAACAACAAACCGTGGGTGACAAAGGACGTCAAGGACCTTCTGAATGCAAAGAGGAGGGCCTTTAACGAAGCCCCACGGACTCCATCATCGAGTCCATCCTCACCTCCTCCATCACCGTCTGGTACGCTGCTGCCACTGCCAAGGACAAGAGCAGACTGCAGCGTATCATACGTGCCGCTGAGAAGGTGATAGACTGCAACCTGCCATCCCTTGAGGACCTGCACACGGCAAGGTCTCTAAAACGGGTGAGGAAGATTGCGGCCGACTCCTCCCACCCTGGACATTCTGTGCTTCAGCTGCTCCCTTCTGGCAGGAGGCTGCGGTCCATCAGGACCAAAACCTCTCACCACAAGAATAGCTTCTACCCCTCTGCTATTGCCCTCTTCAACAGGGCCAAGGACTCAGTTTGAGACATCCACCAACACCCCACACCCCCCCTCCCGAATCCCACTGCACTCTGCCACTTTAGCACACAACACTTTAAACTTTAAAAACTTACTACTGTGAATTCTGCACCACTGTTTACACTACTGTGTATATACCCCCCCTCTCCCCCCCACATACTATATATACCCATTCCACTCTGTACCTATGTTATTTGTACTTCCACGTTACCTGTATCATTTGTACAATTGCATCACTTGTATAATTTGTATCCATATCTGTAGTGTATTTTACATTGTATTTATTTTTATTTTATTAGTATGCCACATATATGTTCTATGTATGCTCATTCCTGCCAAAGTGAATTCTATGTTTGTTAATCTTGCATAGCGAATAAACCCCATTCTGATTCTGATTCTGATTGCCCCTGAGGCATGTAGGGGGAAATGCCTTGCCCAAGGACACAATATCATGTACCGTATTTTTTGCACTATAGGGCGCACTGGATTATAAGGCGCACTGTCAATGAATGGTCTATTTTCGATCTTTTTTCATATATAAAGCGCACCGGACTATAAGGTGCATTAAGCGGAAAAAAACAGTCAGATAAATCAGTCGAATAATATTATGGTGAAGCACAGCATGTATTACTCCGCGACACTCCTGGTTACGGTAGCCGTAATGCTGCAAACGGTGAGGCTTTGTAGTTTACCAAAGTCGTACTAAAACACTTTTATTTAGTGCCTTGTACCACACAAAAATCGCTTAGAGGTCAGTAAACAAAATAATTAATCCATATATAAGGCGCTTCGGATTATAAGGCGCAGTGTCGTTTTTTGAGAAAAATAAAGGCTTTTAAGTGCGCCCTATAGTCTGAAAAATATGGTAGCCACAGCCAGGAATCAAACTTGCAACCTTCCAAACACTAGCCTTAACCGCTGAGCCACGTGACTCCTTTGGTCAGCCACCAATTGTGCAAGTTCTTCCACTTAAAAAGCTTAGGGAGGCCAATAATCTTTCATCATAAGTACATTTCTACTTTGAGAGACAGAATGGGGAAAAGAATCCAGGAAATCACATTGTAGGATTTTTTATGAATTCATTGGTAAATTCGTCAATCAAATAAGTATTTGGTTGCCTACAAAAAAGCAAGATTTATGGCTCTTAAAGACCTGTAGCTTCTTCTTTTAAGAGGCTCCTCTGTCCACATAGCACCTGTTTGAACTTGTTATCAGTAAAAAAGAAACCTGTCCACAACCTCAAACAATCAGACTCCATACTCCACAATGACTAAGACCAAGAGCTGTCAAAGGACACCAGAAATTAGATTAGCAGCTTAATGTGAAGAAATCAACTGTGGGAGCAAGTTTTAGAAAATGGAAGACATACAAGACCACTGATAATCTCCCTCGATCTGGGCTTCACGCAAGAAGTCACCCTCACCACACTGATCACAAGAAAGGTGAGTAAAAATCCCAGAATCACATGGGTTGACCAAGTGAATGACCTGCAGAGAGCTGGTACCAAAGGAACAAAGGCTACAATCAGTAACACACTATGCCACCATCCTGCAGTGCCAGATGTGTCCCCCTGCGTAAGCAAGTAAATGTCCGGGCCCATCTGAAATTTGACAGAGTATTTATTTGAGATGATCCAGGAGAGGATTGGGAGAATGTCACATGGTGAAAACCTCCTTCCATCAGCAAGGGCATTGAAGATGGAAGGTGGCTGGGTCTTTCTGCATGAAATTATCTCAAACACACCACCTGGGCAATTAAGAAGTTGCATCGTAAGAAGCATTTCAAGGTTCTGGATTGGCTTCAGGTATCTCAACCCCATAGAAAATCTTTGGGGGAGTGGAAAATCCATGTTGCCCAGTGACAGCCCCAAAACATCACTCCTCTAGAGAAGATCTGCATGGAGGAATTCGCCAAACTACCAGCAACAATGTGTAAAAACCTTGCAGAGACTTCCAGAAATCATTTGACCTCTGTCGTTTCCAACAAAGGGTATATAACAATCTATTGAAATGAACTTTTGCTGCTGCAAATACTTATTTTCCAACATCATTTGCTTTAACAATCAGACAATGTGATTTTCTGGATATTTTCTCATTTAGTCTCATAGTTTACATTTGAATGACAGTTTTTGCATTTACTCATTTAGCAGACACTTTTATCCAAAGCGACTTCTAAGAAAGCTTTATGAAACATACATTGAGTGAAACTCAACCAATCAGGCTTCAAAACGGGCCACTCCAGTAAGACTATCCTCCTGTCAGTTACCACTGCCCTCCAGTCTGCCAGAGCAGCCTCAAGGTCATCTGTTGTTATTCTGCTAGACTTCTCTGCAGCAATCAACACAGTCAATCACCAGGGGCCTCATGTACAAAGGTTGTGTACGCACAAAAACGTGGCGTACGTCCTTTCCCACGCTCACGTTCAGATGTATCAAACGTGAAATGACCGTGGAAATGTGCGGTGCCCCACACCAACTTCATAGCTGTCGTACGCACGTTTCTACAGCTATTGTTCATTTGGCGACACTTAGAGGTGATGCTGGGAAACTGTTAATAATGTGAAAACAGTCATCAGAGTGATGTGCACATCAGAGACACCGTCATGAACAATTTACACACCCAGGCGATTGTAATCGTATAGGTGAATATAAAAGCATGCGCAAAGTGATGAAGAAAATGGTAATAACAATGGCAGCGTTAGCGTTGTTTAAGGACCTTGCAAATAGTGCAATCCGACGTGAGCAAGCTTTTAGGGAACGTGAGGATTTACTTGCAAACAATAACGGGCTCATAAGTAAAACAGCGACATGCACATTTGGGCAAGTGTGCATTCATATGTTTTTATTTTATTTTATTGAAATTAGAGCTGCAAAGCTTTCTATCAAGCCACTGATTGACTCTTTTCTTCCCTCTACTCATTTTGATTTATCTGATCCAGGGCCGGCTCTACTTAATAAAACGGCATGATTAAGGGTGCCTGGCAGCGCCCCTCCAACCGATGGCGCTCTAGGCGACCGCCTATGTCGCCTATGCCAAGAGTCGGTCCTGATCTCATAAAAAGCATGGGCAATGTGTGACACAAGAGGGAAATCTCAGGTCCAGGGCCTATTTACATTAATTTGCATATTTAAATGGGGGCGTGGACAGGGAGGAGTTCGGCACCTCTGCATGTGCGCTCAATTCCACGGTGATTGTGATGTACAAAAGAAACGTGCTTGGATTCATGCCTACGCACACTTTGATACATCTGAATTTATTTGTGCGTACGACAGTTTCTGGGTTTTGGCGTTCGCCAAGTTTCAGTAGGAAATCCACGCAAGTCTTTGTACATGAGGCCCCAGATCTTTCTCGCCACACCCTCGAAGATGGGTATCACTGGCACTGCGCTTGAATGGATCTTATCCTACCTGACAGGTCTCCTGGGGAGGAAAAACATCTGGTCCTCGCCAGCTCTCCACTGGGGTCCCACAGGGTTCTATCCTTGGACCGCTCCTATTCTCTGTATACAATTCCTCACTTGGGCCAATCATCTCCTCCCATGGCTTCTCCTATCACTGTTACACAGACGACACATAGCTTTATCTATCCTTCCCCCCAACCGATCCAAGGATCTCGACTAGAATCGAGGCCTGCCTCACCAACATCTCGGCCTGCCTCACCGACATTTCGGCCTGGATGACCAGACACCACCTCTAGCTGAACCTCACCCAAACAGAACTCCTCATCATTCCGGCCAAACCCTCAATCACCCACAATCTCTCTATCACTATGGGATCTGCAACAGTGACCTCTTCATCTTCTACAAGGAACCTGGGGGTCACCTTGGACGACGAGCTCTCCCTCACAGCACACGTCTCCCTCACAGCACACAGCACACGTCCGCCACCGTCCAGACCCAGAAGCTGTCTCATACAGACCCGGACCTACAGCCCAAACCGAGGTTTGCGATTTAAAATTGGGACGGAGCGCTTCTATTTGAACCGGCGCTGCTTTTATCGTCTTCACGGTAGTCGGTTTGTGGATGGGAAAACGCACAGGCCAATCGCATACGAGTTAAGCCATCCCACGTGATTCCACTCATCCATTCAAAACTTTGTATTCTAGGCGGTACACTTTGAGAAGATGTACAGCAGTTAGATTAGAGTTTTCGACGAGACACGAAAAGACGATAGAAAGAAAAATAAACATAAACCACGGGAGAGATGCGGAGGAGTGAGACAGAAAGGGAAAGAAAAATGTGAGGAAAATGGCTCTCAAAAAAATAGTAGTGGACAGCCAAAATGGGGCATTTAATCCAGAATGCACAGACTCCTTTCTGTTCATACTACTATTAAATGGGTAAATGTTAGGCTTCTCCAAATGCAATTCGTTGATCTCCAAGCAGATGTAGCCCTGGAAGAGAAGTTTGTAATAACTGACCCTTCTACTTTCTGGCTCCAAATGGTCCCTGAGACAGCTTTCCCAGGTCTGAGGAAAGTAGTCTTATACCTCTTGACCATGTTGGGCTCCACACACAACTGTAAGGCAGCATCCTCCACAATGAACATGATCAAAACAAAATATAATTCCAGGCTCACCAATAAGCACCTACATATGTGTATGAGAATGGCTCTGACTCCATTTAAACCCAGGTTTAAAATCCTGGCAGGACAAGCTAGAGCTCAATTCTCTCACTGAGCAAAAAAGTGGGGGAGTTGAATATCAGTGGGGAGTGTTGACAAAGACGTGGATTGTACTTTATGTTGCAAATTGATTTAGAAATGGTTTACACTAATAGAAGCACAAGAATCTTAGCTTTCCAAAGACGTATTGTATGTGTATCATTCTTAAAGCCAATCCTAGCTAACAGACGATATACTGAAGAGTAGCGTTGGAATGCCCGCGGGCGGCCAGGGAAGAAATAGCAGGTTAAAGAGTGGGACCACTAGACGGTTGTCAGAAGAAGACCGTAGCGGCGGGTGAGGGTGTAAGGCTGGAGGAGAGACTTGATGTAGTCAGATGCAGTCCCGTTCACTGCCCGGAAGGTCAGTACTAAGGTCTTGAATCTGATAAAGGCCATGATGGGAAACCAGTGGAGGGAGTTGAGGAGGGTGACATGGGACCGTCTGGGAGACCGGCAAGCAGTGAATTGCAGTAGTCCAGCTTTGAGAGGACAAGAAAGTGCTTGGACTAGCAGCTGGGTGGAATGTTCAGACAAGTATCTTCTGATCCTCTGGATGTTGTAGAGCAGTGGTTCTCAACCCTGGTCCTCAGGGCCCACTGTCCTGCATGTTTTAGATGTTTCCCTGCTCCAACACACCTGATTCAAATGAATGAGTCATTATGAAGCTCGGCAGAAGCCTGATAATGACAATTCATTTGAATTGTGTTGGAAAGGGGTTAACATTTAAAACATACAGGACAGTGGGCCCTGAGGACCAGGGTTGAGAACCACTGTTGTAGAGGGTTAATCTACATGACCGGGAGACTGTGGCAATGTGAGGGAGAGCTTCATTCAAGGTAACCCCTGAGGATTAAGGGGTACACTGAAGTGTACCTATGACAAAAATTACAGGCCTCATCTTAAGTGGGAGAACTTCCACAATAGGTAGCTGACTAAATACTTTTTTGCTCCACGGAATATATATATTTTTATACACTCAACAAAAATATAAACGCAACACTTTTGTTTTTGCTCCCATTTGTCATGAAATGGACTCAAAGATCTAAAATTTATTCCAGATACACAATATTACCATTTCTCTCAAACATTGTTCACAAATCTGTCTAAATGTGTGATAGTGAGCACTTTTGCTTTGCTGAGATAATCCATCCCACCTCACAGGTGTGCCACATCAAGATGCTCATCAGACACCATGATTAGTGCATAGGTGTACCTTAGACCAGTGGTTCTCAACCCTGGTCCTCAGGGCCCACAGTCCTGCATGTTTTTGATGTTTCCCTGCTCCAACATACCTGATTCAAATGAATGAGTCACTATGAAGCTCAGCAGAAGCCTGACAATGACAATGCATTTGAATCAGGTGTGTTGGAAGGGGGAAACATCTAAAACATGCAGGACAGTGGGCCCTGAGGACCAGGGTTGAGAACCACTGCCTAAAGCCTAGTTTATGCTCCCGCGATGCGTCCCCCGCCGTGCTCCGCCGGCAGCGCCGCCCCTCCCGCATTGCCCCTCCGCGCACCTCCAAAAAATCCTGACTCCGCGTGTTATGTTCGTTCCTTATTACAAACCGGGCGCAGCAGCATGTTTAGTTCTGGTACTCTTTATTCAATAACCATCTTCATACATGTGGTAACTCCATAGGTAACTCTCGTGTCCCGTCTACAGGTCTACAGCCTAGACTTATTCCCCACGTCACGTATCACCTGACCTATCAGATCCAATCAACACATCTCCCTTCCTTTAGAAGTTAAGCATTTTCTTTCTAAACAAATGCATTCAAAACAAGTAACTGCATTACCAGATACCAAATAAACCACATTTGTTTACGTTATTATTTAGCTTTAAACATCAGCATCAAACTTTGTTTTCTCAGTATAAAATATTAAAAACCCAACAAATTATACTGCCATAACCACAGCTATCAACATTCACTTATTTACTTTTCCCCCTCCTATTTTTATCTTTAAACATCTTTTTTTCCCTCCATAGTCCATAACTCCTTCAGCAGGATTCTATCAGTCTCTCAGGTGGTTTAACCATCCTTCTGGGTCTGTTTTTCACCGCTGGTGACCTGGGTACGGTTTGACCAGAGTCAGTAGTGTTCAGGGAACTCGGACAGTCTTTGTTGCCCGTAGTGGTGTTTATCACCTCCGGTGGCCCTGTGACAGTCTCTGAGCTGTTGGGTTGTAGACGGATGTCCACTCGATTTCTCCTCAGGGCTGATCCACGATCTGTCTGGATGAGGTAAGAACGAGGTGCAACCTCCTGTTGTACAAGTCCCTGCTGTGTCCACATTCCTGTCGAATAGTCTAGAAGGCGGACTCTGTCCCCTGGCTTCAGGTAAGGCAGCTGTTTTGCACTTTTGTCATGCCTTTTCTTCTGCTTCACCTTCTCCTCTTCTTTGGCTTGCCTGACCTTTACTGCTCCCTTTGGTTTTAGCAGGTTGTCGTGGATAGGCAGATTAGTGCGAATGCGACGTCCCATCAACATCTGGGCTGGCCATTTTGCAGTGGCGCACTCCTGTAGATTAATAAACTTTTGTGAAAATCCTCATTTCCATCGTGTGCTTTCTTCATTATTCCTTTGATGATCTTAACTGAGCTTTCTGCAAGTCCATTTGATCTTGGGTAGTTAGGGCTTGATGTGTGGTGGTTAAAACCCCACTCTTTAGCGAATGCTTCAAATTCGCAGCTTGAAAACTGTGGTCCATTATCTGAAAACAGTTCATTTGGGACTCCGTGTCTCGCAAAAACAGTCTTCAGAAAAGCAATGACGGCTCTGCTGGTTGTGGACTGTAATGTTGCAACTTCTGGATAGTTAGAGTAGTAGTCTGTAACCACGATATGATTTTTTCCGTTGCAATCGAACAAGTCAACTCCAACCTTGTAGTATGGGTATTTGGGCACTGGGTGTGGCATCAGCGGCTCTGCCTGCTGTTTGGGTCTGTATGTGAGACATACTTCACAAGAAGCCGTAGTATGGCTGATATCTGTGTTCAATCTTGGCCAATACATAACTTCTCTTGCCCTCCGCTTGCATTTTTCTTCTCCCAAATGTCCTTCATGTATCTTATGTAACATTTCCTTTCGCATTGCTGGTGGAATGACAAACTTGTTTCCTTTGTATACGATGCCATCCACAACAGTGAGTTCTGTTCGACACATCCAGTAGTCCTGTATTGCAGCTGGACATGTTTGTTTTTGTTCAGGCCATCCTTTCAGTATTGTCTCTTTTAGTGTTCTCATGCTGTGTTCTTTCTCTGTCTCTTTTCTGATGTGCTCTCTTCTCTCTTCAGAAACCGGTAGAGATGACACTATCATGTCCACATAAGCCTTTATTTGTGCTGTTCCCGTTTCATCTGTCCTTTCATTTTTGTCAACTGCGCGTGAAAGCGTGTCTGCGGCAAACATGTACTTGCCTGGTGTGTAGTTCATAGTCACGTCGTATTTTTGCAGCCGTATCATCATGCGCTGTATCCTCATAGGACAGTCATTCAGTGGCTTTGACATGATTGACACCAGTGGCTTATGGTCCGTTTCCACTTCAAAAGCTTGACCATATACATACTGATGGAATCGCTCACATCCATAGGTGATGGCTAGTAGCTCCTTCTCGATCTGTGCATATCTAGTTTCAGCTGATGTCAACGCTCTGGACGCATAGGCGACGGGTTGCCAGTCTTTGTCATGCAGCTGTAGCAAAACTGCCCCTAGTCCGTACTGTGACGCGTCAGCTGTAATCCGTGTGCTTTTCTCCGGGTCATAGAACTTAAGCACAGGCTCGTTGGTGAGTACTCTCTTCAAGTTTTTAAAGCAGTCTTCTTGTTCATGTGACCATGTCCATTCATTTTTTTCCTCCAGTAGACACCTGAGTGGCGCTGACTTTGTTGACAGCTGAGGTATGAACTTTGCAAGGTAAGTTACCATACCTAGAAACCTTCTGACGTCATCCTTATTTTCCGGACGATCCATGTTCTCAATGGCTGACGTTTTCCTTGGGTCTGGACTAATCCCTGCCTCAGAGATTACATCCCCCACAAATGTCAATGACTTAACTCCAAACAGGCACTTTTCTTTGTTAAGTTTTAAGTTTACTTGCCGTGTCAGGTCGAGCACCTGTCTCAGTCGCTCATCGTGTTCTTCTCGGCTGGACGCCCACACGATGATGTCATCCATCATGGTATCGACTCCTGGTATGTGTTCAAAGATCATGTGTATTTTCTTGTGGTAGACTTCTGGTGCTGACAGGATCCCATATGGTAGACGTAAGAACCTGTACCTTCCCTCTGGCGTGTTGAAAGTACAAAGCTTGGAGCTTTCTTCGTCTAGCTTCATTTGCCAGAACCCTGACGACGCGTCCAGTTTACTGAACCACTTAGCTCCAGCAAACTGTGCCATGATCTCTTCTCTTGTCGGAAACTTAAAGTGTTCACGTTTGATTGCTTTGTTAAGATCCCTTGGATCCAAACACGTTCTCAGCTTTCCATTGGGCTTTTCCACAGCGACCAGTGAGCTGACCCATGATGTAGGTTCATCAATTTTCTTTATCACTCCTAGTTTCTCCATTCTAGTTAACTCCTCTGTGAGTTTTCCTCTCAGCTTGAATGGTATTTTTCTGCATGGATGAACTACTGGAGGCACATTTTCATCAACTTGTATTTTGTATTTCCCCGGTAAACATCCAAGTCCATCAAAACAGTCACTGTATTCCTCCATGAGTGAGTCATGGTCATTAGCCGGTTGACATGAGACTACAAAGACTCTCTTAACAAGGTTTAGTCGTTGGCATGCTTGTAATCCCAATATTGGCTTGACATTCATATCAACAATCAACAGCAGTGCTTTTATTTGCTTACCGCTGTGTTCGAATGTTGCGATGCAGCCTCCTTTGACCGGCACTTTTTCTCCAGTGTATCCACTCACTTTTGTTTTCACAGGGAATATTTTGCTTTTCACAGAGAGTTTCTCATACTCGTTCACAGATATGAGGTTGACTGAAGCTCCCGTGTCCAGTTTGAATGGAATGATAGTCCTGTTCACAGTCAATGGCACTATCCATTCTTCTTCATCTTTAGCCTCCTTCATATGCACTGCATCCACAAAGAACTCCTTAATTTCCTCTTCAACTGCATGTACCTTCTTTTTCTTGACGGCCCCCGCTTTGCAGTA
Source organism: Neosalanx taihuensis (assembly GCA_030340665.1). Classification (NCBI taxonomy): domain Eukaryota; kingdom Metazoa; phylum Chordata; class Actinopteri; order Osmeriformes; family Salangidae; genus Neosalanx; species Neosalanx taihuensis. The sequence goes on along the minus strand of CM059296.1, from coordinate 7,459,440 downwards.
CTTTGAGAAGTGGTTCTTCTTCCCGCAGTTATGACACTCTTTGCCGTATGCTGGACACGACATTGGTTTATGGCTCCCTCCACATTTACCACATTTAAAGTCTGTTTTAGCCTCTCTTTGCGACTTGTATTTATTTGGATACTTAGAGTACTGTTCTCCTGTTTTTATGGCATGTCCTGCTGTCTCATCCTTGCGCAGCTCTTTGGCTTGAGCACGTGTGGCTTCTGCTGCTCTGCACATGTTAATAGTTTTGTCCAATGTCAAGTTTTGCTCCCGCAACAGTCTTTCTCTTAGTCCATTATCGGGTATGCCACAGACGATTTTGTCTCTAACTAGCGAGTCTTTCAAATTTCCAAATTCACACGTCTTACTCAGTGTGTACAACTCAGCTAAATACTGATCAAAACCTACTCCTTGTTTTTGATCACATGAGAAAAACTTATATCTCTCAAATGTAATGTTCTGTTTTGGCACAAAGTACTCTTCAAACTTGTCCATTAGCTCATCCAGACTAGCATCATCATCGAGTTGGAAACTGTTGTAAATGTCCAATGCATCCTCTCCTATCACGTGCAGCAAGATTGACGCTTTTACTTTATCATCTTTCTTTGCTCCACATCCACTTGCAGCCATATATATGTTGAATCTCTGCTTAAACCTTTTCCAGTTATCAGCCAGATTTCCTGTTAGCGGCATAGGTGTTGGTGGACTTAGCTTATCCATGTTTCCTATCCGTCTCTTTTCTTTGACGAGCCGACACTTGTTGCTAGCGTTAGCCTCTCCTGCTAATCCTTACAGCGTGCAGAACTCTGTTTCTTCTTCCAGCGAAAAAAAATATCCTCGTCTGACACCATGTTATGTTCGTTCCTTATTACAAACCGGGCGCAGCAGCATGTTTAGTTCTGGTACTCTTTATTCAATAACCATCTTCATACATGTGGTAACTCCATAGGTAACTCTCGTGTCCCGTCTACAGGTCTACAGCCTAGACTTATTCCCCACGTCACGTATCACCTGACCTATCAGATCCAATCAACACACCGCGTTGCGTTGTCGGCGGCACAAGCGCTGTGATTGGTCCGCTCAGAACGTCATTTCCGGCAGCTGCTTTTTCTGTTTTGGTCTTTCGTTCTACCGCGCCATTTTTAAAGTTCTTCTGGACCGGAATTAACGGTGGACCAAGGAGACGAGCGATTAATCGAGGAGGTCAGAAAATTTGACCATGTATACAACTCCTCTATGAAAGATTACAAAGACTACCAAATGAGTAGTGTTATAGCCAAATGAGTACGAACTCATGGAGGGAGATTGCGCAAAACATGGGGCTGGAGGTCGCCGAGTGCATGAGTAGCAATATCAGAAGCCGAGTGCTACATCATCAGTCATGTGCGTGCTTAAATGTGTTAATTATTTAATTATTTAATACAGAAGAATAAAACACACAAGTTTGTTTTCAAAGAGTTGTTTTGATATTTATTTTCAGAACAACACAGTTTGCACACCATGTATAGTTCACAGTTAACCGATGAGCTCCCACTCCAAAAACAGCAGCTCCTGCTCGGTCTCCATTGCTTGCAGTTGTTTACTGTTGGTAAATGTTATAAATAAATTATAAAGTTAAATGTCTATGGTTGGTACCATATGGCATAGACATTATAAAGGAAATGACCGGAAGAAAGAGCAAGGATTGAAACCACACAGCCACACCCCCCTGGCGGCATGCCAGTGAATTGCAGAGTAAACGCGGACCCTCGACGCGGAACTTCGAATGCTCAACAACCGCGCCACGCCCCCGGCGTAGGGAGTGGCGCGGGAGCATAAACTAGGCTTAGACTGTCCACAATAAAAGGCCACTCTGAAATGTGCAGTTTTGTCTCACAGCAAAATGCCACAGATGGCGCAAGCATTGAGGGAGCGTGCAATTGGCATGCTGACAGAAACCGTCTCAGGGAAGCTCAAATGCATGCTCATCGTCCTCATCGGGGTCTTAACCTGACTCCAGATCGTCGCCGAAACAGACTTGAGTGGGCAAATGCCCACATTCGATGGCGTCTGGCACGTTGGAGAGGGGTTCTGTTCACGGATGAATCTCGGTTTACATTGCTCAGGGCAGATGGCAGACAGCGTGTGTGGCGTCGTGTGGGTGAGCGCTTTGCTGATGTCAATGTTGTGGATCGAGTGGCCCATGGTGGTGGTGGGGTTATGGTATGGGCAGGCATCTGTTATGGACGAAGAACACAGGTGCATTTTATTGATGGCATTTTAAATGCACAGCGATACCGTGATGAGATCCTGAGGCCCATTGTTGTGCCATACATCCATGAACTAGAGGTCTGCACTGGGATTGGGTCCCGCTGGGTCCCGCGGGACCCAACGCAAATCTCGCGGGAACGGGCGGTTTCAATTTAACTGCGGGCGGGAACGGGCGGCTAAAAAAAAATACTGCGGGTTTGTGCGGGATTGTAATAGCTAGGTACTAGTGAGTCATGACTCAGTCAGCCAACGAAGTAGAGCAGAACATTAAACAAGTTGTGTACACCATTAAAACTAAACAAGGCAAGTCTGACAAGCGCTCTCAAAGCTAGCACGTTTCATCCTCAGTATTCCCGCATCTAGTTTAGTACATTTAGTGTCTGTGGGCGCATCTTGGAAGAGAGACGCACGAGAATGGGGCCGCAGTCGGTCAGCAACATTCTCTTCCTCCATAGCAATATTGGCAAGTGATTCGTTAAATTCATTTATTAACTTAGTTTATTTTAGGCTATGCTACTACTGTTTGAGCCACTCAGCCTCTCGTTGCCATTTGTTATTGAGGTCATAGGCTACATAAAGAGGCGTGTTGGCGGTGTTACTAGTAGTCTGACAATTTTCATATTTATATTGTGATTTGCAAAGCAGCCTGTTTTAGGTGCCATGTGATTATGCAAGGTTTATATAAATGGTATTTTAATAAAACAAAGTTATAGTTAAATGCGTGTTGCATTGACTATTTATGTTCCCATTAAAACGATTGTATAGTAGCTCATTCAAACAGCCCTGTTGGTAAGAGCTTGCTAACTATATTGGAGACACATCGCGGGTCTGGGCGGGCACGTTGCGCACACTTTGCGGGAGCAGGCGGTAATGGTCAGAAATTCTGCGGGAGCGGGCGGGATTGGTCAGAAATTCAGCGGGAGCGGGCGGTAATGGTCAGAAATTCAGCGGGAGCGGGCGGGAGCGGGATGAAAAAAACAGTCCCGCGCAGTTCTCTACCATGAACATCACCTCATGTTTCAGCAAGATAATGCGCGGCCCCATGTTGCAAGGATCTGTACACAATTCTTGGAAGCTGAAAATGTCCCAGTTCTTGCATGGCCAGCATACTCACCGGACATGTCACCCATTGAGCATGTTTGGGATGTGCTTGACCGGCGTATACGACAGCGCGTACCACTTCCCACTAATATCCAGCAACTTTGCACAGCTATTGAAGAGGAGTGGACCAACATTCCACAGGCCACAATTGACAATCTGATAAACTCTATGCGAAGAAGATGTGTTGCACTGCATGAGGCAAATGGTGGTCACACCAGATACTGACTGGTTCTGAGTACCCAGACCCCCAATAAAGCAACAACTGCACATTTCAGGGTGGCCTTTTATTGTGGAAGGTACACCTATGCACTAATCATGGTGTCTGATGAGCATCTTGATGTGGCACACCTGTGAGGTGGGATGGATTATCTCAGCAAAGCAAAAGTGCTCACTATCACACATTTAGACAGATTTGTGAACAATGTTTGAGAGAAATGGCAATATTGCGTATCTGGAATGAATTTTAGATCTTTGAGTCTCATGACAAATGGGAGCGAAAACAAAAGTGTTAGGGGTCAAATGGCTTTGCGGCTCCAGATACATTTTCTGTCGTGGGAGAGGGGCTAATAAGGCTTGAGCCACTCTGGATCCGCCACAACCAACTGATAGCCTTTGGTTTAGCCAACTCCTTCATAACAAATGGAGCAAGGTTTTCTAACTTTTCCCCACTAATTTTGTAATGTTGCTGTGGATTTTGTTGTTGTTATTGATATGTTAATTTGTTATGTTCGGGAGGTTATTTGAGGGGTAAGAATTAAACAGTAATTTGAATATTATATGTTTGATGTAGTTGATGAATAAAGTACTGTCTGAAAACACAAATAAAGTTATTAGACTTTTCCAAAACCCCATGGGGAGGATGGCCGCCAACAGAACAAAGCAAAGATTGTTCTTGCTCCTGCTTTAACTTCTGGATATGCGTCAGCGTTGCGTCACAACAGACCAAATGGCTTTACTTGCATCTTTCTTTGCCGTCAGTACTGAATTACAGCTCAAACAAGCCTATGACATTAAAATAGTCGTTCTCAGCCACTCCTTGGCTGTGTCCGAAACCACTCACTCATTCCCTACTCCCTATATAGGGAAAAAAATGTAGTGGACTATATAGTGAGCTCAACAGACACAACGTTCGGACACTTCTCTTGGCGCCTGTAATTATGTCATTGCTGTCCCACAATTAAAATGTACCACATTAATGTCGTCTCACATTATACTTGTCCATTTACTGCATTTTTATTAAATTTGAGTGTTTTGATTACTGTCCTGTACGTTTAGTTTTCGTATTTTGTTTTCTATTTCAGCATTAAAAAAAATATATATATATATATTTAATGAATTCAACAAACTATCCTCCGTCAAACTACACCACCTGATGACTCCCAGCTGGAGCCAATTGGTTTTCTTTCTGTGCCTGGAGAACTTCTGGCAATGCATGATGGGTTATCTTGCTTCATGTAGTGACCATCAGATGTTCACTACTTTTCGGGGTGAATTGTTGGCTACATCCAGGGCACTATATAGGGATCACCTGGTGATCCCTAACGTTTCGGACACCACTACAAAATGGTGTGATCCCTATATAGTGCCCTATATAGGGGTTAGGGAGTGGTTTCGGACACAGCCCCTCTGTACACAGATTGGCTGCCAAATAGTTAGCAGACAAACACAGACTAAAATACCTTACGCCCAGACTAAGCATTAAAGCTAAATGAAAATTGAGCAGAAGCACGTGGGAGAACGGAGCCAGGCAATGGTTTAGCCTCCTCTTACTCCTCCAAGCTACTGCTGCTGTTGTCCTTGGGTTTTGGGTAGGGGGCAGAAGTTGTTTTGGAGGTGGGGACTGTTGTTTAACAGGGGGCCTCTTCTTCCTCTGAGGCCCTGTCACCTGAGGCCCTGGGATAGGGGGCAGAAGTTGTTTTGGAGGAGGGGACTGTTGTTTAACAGGGGGCCTCTTCTTCCTCTGAGGCCCTGTCACCTGAGGCCCTGGGGTAGGGGACAAAAGTTGTTTTGGAGGTGAGGACTGTTGTTTTACAGGAGGCCTCTACTTCCTCTAAGGCCCTATCACCTGAGGCCCTGGGGTAGGGGGTAAAAGTTGTTTTGGAGGTGGGGACTGTTACAACAACCAGGGTCTTTCTGATCTGGTCCGGCAGTATGGCTGCTCACCAGTAAAGGTTCTTCATGACTGCAAAACTGAGTTTACCTTGTCACAGTTGAATAACGACAGTTCTGAGTGTACGATCATAAAATAAAGCTACCTTATGTTCATCTTGAACAAAAGAATACAAATAAATTGAGTGGCGATCAATTTCAGCAATACGTCTTTCCTGACACTTAGACTCTCGTCTTTGTGTGTACAGTATATTCATGCGATTGAGGAGGCGTGAATGTTGTTGCTTTTGGTATAGATCGGCCTCTAGTGGTAGTCTAGTCTTATGCTAGTTGTGTACCTAGTCTTTGCAGTAGTCAACTAGACCAAACCTACGCCCTTGGATTACTCCAAATTGTTCCCATGGTATCAGTGTTCAACATCAACCAGTATTTTTATGTCAATATTTTCTTTCCACCATACAGCCATTTTCTCAGACAAATTGAGTAGTTTTCTTCTCTCCAGGGCAGTGGCTTGTCTATGACCGAAACCCATATACCAGGATAATGCTCTTATACTCTTTAGGTGTGTAGAGTTTTCAAGGCTGGATCCAGACGGTTCCAGACACTTTCTCTGTGCTCTCCATTTTCTGTGATATGTCTATTGATCACTCCATATTGTTTATACATGGATTTGCTGTGTTCATGATCTGAAAGTTGTTTGATTTGGCCAAGTCAGAGGTTTTGGAAATTGAGTTTGATTTGGTTTTGTGTTTACAGTTTTATTGCTGACTCTTTCAAGAAATGTGTTATTGGCTTCACAAATGTGAAAACCGGAAATAATAGCAGTTACTAATCCAAATGTTTTCGCATTACATTTTACAGAGAGGGGGGGGGGGGGGGGGGGGTGTTCGATGCGAGCTAGCCAACGATTCCCAAAGACGTCCGTTTTTTACTCGTTTTCCGAAATTTAACCGAGAGCATCCGGTAATTTTTCGAAATAAAAGATTGTTATTAATTATCGTATTTCTTCGGCGGCCCGCGGCCCGGTACCAACTGATCCGCAGCCCCGGCCCACATTGGGTCAACGGCCCACCGGGACGATGCCCGGTATGCCAGATGGCCAGTCCACCCCTGGTTATCCCCAATACAGTTCAATTTGTATGCTGGTTTTCAATGACTGTGAAACTGGAACTTTTTTGTAAGTAATGATTAACTGAAGTTATAGCTGGCCATAACTTAGATCAATGTTATCACCTGCTTTGGTAACCAAATGCAAAGCGTCTTCTCATTGGGCAGACGAACTCCAGATAGAAAACTCCTCCCAAACTTCGGCTGTTTAAGTTAATGCGCTTGGTTTACGTGCAAATATAGTAATAAGGTCAGGAAAATTATGGATTTGAGAAATAATCAGCAAACAAAACATATTTAACATCGACATGAACTGTTGTTTTGTGTTCTTTGTTTTAGGAATCGTATCCTCAGTGGACAATGTTGGCTCAACTCAAAGACGGCTGTGAAGCTATTCTGAATCAAAAGAACGTTTTGACCGATTTCCTGACGATGTTGGAGGAAAAAACAGGAGTTCAAAAACAATATATCGCTTCAGGTAAGTAACTCAACGCCTTAATGGTTTTGGCTACATGTTGCACGTGTTTGCGAACTGGATTTTAAACTCGTGGACCTGAACAGTTGGCAGGTCGTTAAGCCAGATCAGCACATTTCTAGCAGCAGTAAGACTGTTAGCTATTGCAAATTACCTAGTTGATAGCTAACTTTAGGATCAGTGGTTTTGGACATGATCAACTGCCAAATTCGTAGTCATACTAATTAAGTAGCGCACGAACTGACGAATAAAAACGCCAAATTGACCGGATTGTTGTCCTGTGATTTCAAATGCAGAGGTAGCCCAATCAAATCTGTTTGGTCTTAATATAGCATTCTGATTTAGCATTGCAGTTGATTTCACAGTTTCTAATTTCCCAATGACAGCTGTCTACTCGGGGTATTTTTAACATGCCCTGAAATACCAAGTGCAAGACTGAGGCCGATATGGAGGGTGATTATAGTATGATAGTATGTAGCTGTGTTTAGACAGGTTAAACACTCATTCTAATAGTAATATTTACTCAGATGGTAGTGGCATTGGCGCTAACCAACTGTCAGTGACAGTGTAGACAGTGTAGTACTAAATGGCTAAATGTAAATCACGTGGGCATCAGTTGTTGTCTACCATGTCATGTAGCCTTATTGACACTTATGTAAACTATATATCATATTTTTGATATATTTTTACAATGTTGTTCTCTCTCATTTGTACAAGGTTTTACCCTGCGTGTGATTCATTGCACAGTTGTGCTTAGTCCTCTGCCTTTTGTGCAACATGCTTATGCATGTGACACCCATGTGTTTTGGACTTTGGAGGGGTGGGGGTGCTGAGAATTCACAGACACATTTGTATACTCTGTTGTTCTAATGCAAAGAGGAGGTGTCTAGAACTATAACTTAGAGTGGTTGTGGTGCTACTACTATCTACTGTCTCATTCAGCCAAGTTTTTAACAATTATACAGTTAGTTATTTCAGTAGTTTATTGTCCTCGTAAGGAAATTGATTTGCATTGAGTAAAAACATACAAGATGACAGGAATTTCTGCATCAAGAGGTAGACACACAATGTGAGACCGCATGTAAAACAGAAGAAAAACCTCCCACAAAAGAACACTGAGAAACAAGTTGTACCTAAAAATAAAAACTTTAAAAACCCACAACTTGGCAACATTTCATTAAAAGTTGTCAAACATAGGCTACTGCCAGACTGTGGGTGAGAAGATTAGAGTTCAGCCTGGGCCTAGTGTGTGTTATACAATAATATACCAAGGCAAATTATCACATGATTTACTCCCTTTGACTGGAGGGAGGTCAGCTTTGTCTGAGTTAAGCTCTTTCACCTTTTCACTGCCTTGGGACATGTGGCTTGGCATTGTATTGATATTGCATTGACCTTAATTTGTGTGTATATATACATATACTATACTATACTTGTTGGCAGAAGTCTTCACATCCATCATGCTATCCTGGAACAAAAGATGATGTAGGACATGTGACCATGCTAGAATTTTCATATGCAAACAGGAATGTAGCACACATATGTGTCTGTAATATTGCTATAATTTTTTGGGAAATCTGCTAGGTGTTTATTCAGCTCTTTAACACACAGTGGCCAAAGAGATGGCTAAATAGACACTCTGTCCTGTTTTTTTTTCTTTCTTTTTTTTTTACCTCTCTGTATTCCCTTATTGTAGGTGCTGTGGCTCTCGTTGTCCTATACCTCATGTTTGGGTATGGAGCTTCACTCCTCTGCAATCTCATTGGCTTTGTCTATCCAGCGTATTTTTCGTAAGTGAATCAGATAGATTGGTTGCATTTAGACAGTTTCTCAATAACATGTTCAACCTGTACCTTTGAATGGGTGCCTGGTCTTGTCAATTAAACCTGCTCCTGTCTCTCTAATTAGCATCAAGGCCATCGAGAGCAACAAGAAGGATGATGACACACAATGGCTGACCTACTGGGTGGTATATGGCTACTTCAGCATTGTTGAATTCTTCTCTGACATCTTCCTGTCATGGTTTCCCTTCTACTATGCTGGCAAGGTATGAGGAGTGAGGGTAGGACTAGATGACATCCTGCTGGTGGTTTCTTGTTGAATTTGTTGCTTGTTTGGAAGTTTGGAGTGAACTCCAGGACCTTGGTCCTTCCCCCAGTGTGTGTTCCTTCTGTGGTGTATGGGTCCGGTGTCCTGGAATGGTTCTACTGTGTTGTACAATCGTGTGGTCCGACCCATGTTCCTGAAGCACCAGGCCACCGTGGACAGTGTGGTCAATGACCTCAGTGGCAAGGCAAGAGACGTGGCTGATACGGTCACCAGAGAGGGTGAGACACACTTCCACACACTGTTTCACCAGCTAACTGATCAGTGCTCAAATATTGCTAAGTCTCAATTAACACATTGCAGTCAATAAGTATTTGATCACCCTGTGATTTTTGCAAGTTCTCTCACTTGGAAAACAGGGAGGGGTATAAAACTTTCATCGTCGGTGCATTTCCACTGTGAGAGAAATCACATTGTACGATAAAAACAAATGTTTTGTATATTACTGTATCGTATTACTGTAAGTATTTGATCGCTTGATTATCAGACAGATTTCTGACCCGCAAAGACCTGCTGATCTGTTTTTAAATATCCTAACTCTACTCTGCTCATGATTCTAAATTAGTAGCACCTGTTTGAGGTCATTAACTTTTATAAAGGCACCTATGCACATCACAATCAGTCAAAAGTCTAACTACGAACATGGGCCAAACTAAAGAGCTATCAAAACATAGTATATCAAAAGTAATATACAAAGAAAATGTTTACAAAAATCGCACAATGGGATTTCTAGATACTTTTTTAGATTCTGTCTCTCACAGTGGAAATGCACCTACTAATGTGATACCCCTCCATGTTTTCTAAATGAGAGAACTTGCAAAATCACAGGGTGATCAAATACTTAATGACCTCACTGCAACTACCTGCCTCTGCCGTTATCAGTAACAGTTGATGTTTTTTTCTGTCTCCCTTCCACTTTCTGCTTCTAGCGGCTAACCTGGCTCTTAATCAAGACAAGAATAAGTAAAGACTGTATATAATGTTTGTATGTTTGTGTCAACCTGAATGTCTGTACGTTGTATGCTTTAGCCTGTGTGTGTTTGTATGTTCTACCCTTCATCACTGTCATGTGAGGAACCTAACGTCCATCCTAGAAAATAAGTAAAGGAGTCTTTTGTTCCCTCATTGACCAGGGCTGGTTCTTTCAGATGCCTGTCCTGTTTTGTGGTTATGACTGATAGAAGAGGATAAGAGATGTAGTACACATCACAGTGTTGTGATACTGCCCCGGTTAGCCATTTAGAATAGACACTCCACTGATTCATGAAGGCTGTAAAGTTGACCTTTGTCACCCGTTCCAGAATCAAATACATTTACGCATGGGCTGAGCAACTGAAGTAGTGTAAAAACAAGGAACACAGGAATATATTCAAGTTTTGATTCTATATCTGGGTCTAACATTTCAAACATAAAAAACTAAAAAGCTTAATTTCCTTCTCAAAAGAAAGTGTGCAGACATTATTTAAAAAAGGTTCAGAATTACTGTAAGATTTGATACATTTGTAATGAAACTCAAAACACACATTCATGTGAATGTACAGTATAGTAACCATAAATAGATTGGTTTCTCTAATTGTATAATATCTCAATGGTGTCTTTTGAAGCACAATCATTTCAAATATTTTAAACGTGTACATTCATCCCTTACTACGTTTACTGGTGTTCACAGGGCTAATGTGTGTTTGGCTGCTTTCTCACACCTGAAGAAGTCTAAATGCAAGCTCAGTTGTGTCCATGTCACAGTGAATGTAATGCAAAGGAATGTGGTGGATTGAGAATGGCCATTCTGCCACAGGGAATGATAGAGCAGCTGTCCGGAAAGATCCTCAGTTTGAAGATTATAGGTCCTATATGTCTGACAATTGTCATTTTTAAAATAAAATTTATTTAAATATAAGTCTTATCAGACTATTCTTTATCATTTAGTTTGTGTGCACATGGAAGGTTAATATCCAGTGGCACGACCAAACAGCAGAGATTTGAACAGCTGGAGAGAGGTGCCTCTGGAAAGTAGTCCCTCCACCCTTCCTCCATATCACACACGCACAGAGACACTCAGGCACACCCAGGCATACTGACTAAACTGGGCTCAAAATATTGCATAGCCACAATATAGAATAAATATTTCGAATGTCGAAAAAAAGCGTCTGTTAAATGAATGTCGTTGGACTACAGACAGGTACCGTACTGCAATACTCTGACTGGCAGACAGAGGAAGACAAACGCCACGTCAGGATAAACATACAACCTTTGAAATCTCACGATGATACGACTCGATTACAGCGTGTGATCTTGCAGTACATTGCTTAATGGTAGATAATAACGAAGTAGTCTTGATGCTAAACATCCATTGCCCAATTTATGACGCAGTCATTTATTACTTTTCTAAGATAGGCATTATCTAATCACAAACGACTCACTCGGACAAGCGTAGCGTGCAGGGGGCGGGGCGGGTAATAAGTCATCGATATGATGGAACATACCCCATTCTGAAGATAAATTGAGAAACCTGGAACACGTTTACAACGCTTTTACATGTGACGCTCTCCGTGGTCCCGAACTGATAGCTTAATCAGATAGCCTGTTTCTTCTCACGGCACATTCGCTGTCCGTAGTCCTGATTTGATGCTCAGTAAAAACTACCACCCCAGCTGTAAACCGAGACCACATCTTGTTTGACGTTGGCATATCCCCTCTTTGTTATCCTCAGTATTTAATTGCCAATAAAGCGTTGCCTCAGTCACGACTTCATTTATGTTTTAAGAACTGCTGAATCCGTAGCCTACACTGTCGGAGGTTGCCAGTAGCTCTAAAACTAGGCCTAGTGGTTACAGCATGGTAAGATCTTTTAAAATGTAAATTTAACTAAATATGTTTTATGAAGTTATTTGAGTCACATTCTATTTTATAGACTATGCCTCATATGCTAACATTTGCAACTGTGACGTTGTCAGTTAAGAGAAGACTATATTCCATCACTGGTTTACCAGTTAAACTTCGTCACTGGTTTATATATGAGTGAAAAATGTACAGGTTAAGTCAGTGTAGCTTTTAGCTGTCCACAAAGACATAGTGTGACCCTAGATTTCCATTTAAAAAACTGGCTATAGCGAAATTAATGCTTCCCTATAGCCTTAGCAAAAGGCATCACCAACACAACGTGCACAGTAAAGAGCTGGTAGGGCGTCGTGCGCTTCAAGTGTACAAGATCAATGTAGAGCACCATTCAGACGTAAGGGGGATACATACCTATAGACCTGAGAGACGTGTGCTCTAATTTCACCGCATTATCAGTGTTGAGCGAGAGAAAATAAAGTGCAGAGAGATCGCAGCACCTCCCACGTTATATATTTGGTATCAGGAGCTTCAGCGAGCGAGAGAGAGAGAGAGAGAGAGAGAGAGAGAGAGAGAGAGAGCGGGAGAGAGAGAAATAGAGAGCGACAGAGAGACGGCTGTGGTTGTGGAAATCGGACGACATGAGCTCGAGACTACATGAATCGTGTAAAACGCTGTAAGACGCTTTCGGCGTTCGACTTTCATCCGTCTCGACCGAGGACACACAAACGAAACTATTCTATAAGTTCAGGTACGGATATATATTTCAACGCTCTGTTTTCTGTTCGACAGTGCTGATATTTGGTAGCATTACGATTCGCTACCGACTGCCACTGTTGGCCGTTGTGCACTCGCTATTTATGGCATGACAAAAATGGGAGAACTATTCGCTTGGATTCCATTGTATTACTATCCGTTATGTGTTTTTTAATGAAAAAGCCATCCATGTTCATCGAGATAGGACATAATCATGTGTATTTTCTGAAATATATGATGAATAGCGGCAGGGTGTTCGAAATTGTCGTTGCTTTGAGGTGTGTGTGTGTGTGGGGGGGGGGGGGTGGAGGTTGGGGGGGCGATGCGACTGAAATAATGGCACCCCAGCGAGATGGCGATCTTCTGGTATTTATGAATGAAACACGTAGAGTTTCATAGACTGAAATGGCGTTGCGTATCCTGTGGTCCTACAACACACCATTAAATTTGACTCATAACCCCCTTACCCATCCAACTCTGAGCCCATCCACTGCAAACTGCTATGGGTACACATCACATCAATTTTACACGCCTTCATTACTTCATTAGGCTGCATACTCTGTAATGACGCCAGCATGACGCATAGCCTCTGACTCGTGCTCTAAACCTCATAGTTAATCCCTCCCTGCCATCCGGTTCCATCAGGAAACACTGTGTTTGCTCTGATTGCGGTTTGATGTGTGGTTTTATAGGGGTGAGGTGGATGGGGGTGGGGGTCAAGACAAAAGGAGGAGCAGGAATAAGTGGGTTGTGTGACTGTGTGTGTGTTAGATAAAGATACAGAGAGACTAGGACGATCACTGTATGAATGCTGCTGTGTGTTCATAGAGGGGATGGGGAAGGAGAGGATTGGGGAAAGGGAGAGATGTGATGGGAAAAGATTAATCTGTCAGTGTGAAATACATTGAGGAAGAGGAAAGACATCAAGGAAGAGTAGGTGGATTAGGACGAGGAGGGTGACAAAGAGGAGGAGAGGGTGATGGATGTGGAGGTGGAGGAAGAAAAGGAGAAGGATTATGATTAGGATGATGACAATGAGCACACACTCAGGGGTGGGTATGTCAGTCCAGCTAGTTCGGGGTAAGGTTTGTTAGTACTTGTGCTTTGCCAGCTGGCTTGCCTATTCTCTGCCCTGACCATCTGATAGAGGTGGGGATGGCGAGATGGAGGAAGGTTAAAAGGAAGGAATGATAAAGAGTGTGGTAAGGTATAACACAGTTAGAAGTAAACAAAGTAACAGAGGAATAAAAGGATGGAGAATTGGAGAGAGATAGAGAGGTAGAAGGATAGAGGGAGAGGTAGGATTACTATTGCACCCCATTCTTTCCCTTCAACGATTTCCAGAAATAGAGCAGAGAGCATCTCTGTATTTGGAAACTCACGTGTGGTTTGAACATGCTGGTCCTTTGGGAGGTTTCTTGACATCATTATGGGCATTCTCATTCCTCTCATTCTGTCTTGCCTGTCCATCTGTTTGTCTTTTCTATTTATTGCTGTCTCTTTCCTGTTTGCCTGCTTCTTGCCTAATCTATCTGCTTCTTGCTTGTTTATATGTCCACCTCTCATCTCCGATGGTCTCAATTGTCTATCTCCCTCTAGCCTCTTAATCTGTCTGCATCCTGTCTTTCTGCCTTGCCTGTGTGGCAGTTTGTGTTTTGGCAGTATGTGTCTGTGTAAACCCAACAGCCAGATGTCCAGGTCATAGTACACCCTCTAAACTTCACCTGAACCTGGTTTAATGAGAAGAGACCAAGTAGCACAGGATTTTAGATTCATTGTGGGTCATGTGGGGCGCCACAGATCAGATTAAAAGGAATTAAAATCCTTAAGGACCCCTACCTCCACTGGTAGCTCTGCTGGATGTCAAGTCTTTTCCAATTCTATTCATTCAGAATTAAATCTACAGTACGATTTTTGTGATCAAATTCAAGCTAAATATTTGGAATGCCTCTGCTAGAGGCTGACTAAGAATATTGTGAACTACTTTTTTCCTTTACTCCTCATGTCTAATACAGCATGTTATGATCGGCAATCTAGATTAGATGTTTCAATTATATGTGTTGGTTTTGTGTGATTTGAGGCCGCTGTAATGTATTTCATGTGCATGTGTCTTACTTAGCTGGTAAGATAAGTCCTGGGAATTGGGTCAATGCATAGAAGTCCAGAAGCATAGAAGAGGTTAAGCTAAATGATTAGCCTGTAAGCCTAGACCAGAGAGCTGCAATCTCTTACAAATCTACACGCATCATTGCGACATGCAGACACACATGCATGCCTACAAACACAAATGGATTTCACACACATGTACACACACACACACACGTACACACAATCAGTGCACATAGTTGTATAAACACACTGTACAAACAGATACATAGAGACTACAAATGCATGTTCTCTTGCCACCCCTCTTTCCCATCTCCAAATTCTCATTCTTTCTCTCTTTCCCTTTCTCTCTGCCTTTCTTTTTCGATATGTCTAAAAATCTCGGTAGCACATATCCACACACTAAACCCAGCTTTATCAATCAATCTGTTTAACAGAATGCTGAATAAATGCACATTGTGCATCAATATCTTTTAGATTTTCACATAATTTCCATCCCCACTCTATTAAGTGATTTAGAGAATCAATCTCCCAGTATTAAGTGTTGCCTTAAGTGTTGCTGCTCTAGCACATTCAGTTACACTGTATAATTAATGAATAAATAAATATGTAAGGAGTGTCAGTGTTATTCTGTCCCCTTTCCATTTCTCTGTTCTTCTCTTACAGAGCATAACTTGCTGTTTCATACCTTTATTAAATATTATCTTAGCGCTTATCTCCATTCTTTACATCACTATATAAGCACACACATATACACACATAGAGGGAGAGAAGGCAGTTGAGGAATCAGAGTTCTGTACTATTGAGTTGAGGGCATTAGAAATCATGTTTGATGGGGTTGTGCTGACTGTAATAAAGAGAATGTTGCACTTTTTTGTCTCTTCTGTCTAGCTTCCAGATTTCACCTTATAGCCCGTTTGCACACCCAATCTTCTCTCTTTTATGATAACATCTACCAGCACCTGAAAGTTAAGGGTATATTTGATATAAGGGTATATTTGGTATTATGCTGCATTTGAGTGTGTTCGTTGCCTGTGCATGTAAGTGAATGTGTGTGTACATACAAATAAGACACTAGGGTGACTGTCTGTTCATCTGTAAACCCATTTAAATCTACCACCTCTCAGCAGTTTCTTGAAGATGGTCAAAGATGGTCAGGGGAAGAAAAAAGCCAGATGAGAGGAGCATCCGTTGTGCCAAAGCTATTTCCTAATGGAGTTTGGTGGGGCTGGTACAAATGCACTTATACCACTAATTCATTAAGGAGCAGCAGCTTGCCAATTTCAGGGACGAAGGTATGGAAAAATATGAGACAACTCTTTTTTGGGAGGATAGTCATCAACCGCTGTGCTCTAGTCAAGAACCAGTAGAGGCTATAAAGTTTATCTGAGTCTATCTGTTTGTGTGAAATGAAGCGTAGAGAATTATAAAGGAAGTAAGGTTTGTCCAAAAGTATTTAGTGATACAGTCAGGTCCATAAATATTTGGACATTGACACAATTTTAATCATTTTGGCTCTGTATACCACCACAATGTATTTGAAATAAAACAATCAAGATGTGCTTTAAGTGCAGACTTTCAGCTTTAATTTCAGGGTATTTACATCCAAATCAGGTGAACGGTGTAGGAATTACAACACATTTTATATGTGCCCCCCCCTTTTTAAGGGACCAAAAATAATTGGACAAACTAACATAATCATGAATCTTATTGTCACTTTTAATACCTGGTTGCAAATCCTTTGCAGTCAATGACAGCCTGAAGTCTGGAACCCATAGACATCACCAGATGCTGGGTTTCATCCCTGGTGATGCTCTGCCAGGCCTCTACTGCAACTGTCTTCAGTTCCTGCTTGTTCTTGGGGCATTTTCCCTTCAGTTTTGTCTTTAGCAAGTGAAATGCATGCTCAATTGGATTTAGGTCAGGTGATTGACTTGGCCATTGCAGAACATTCCACTTCTTTGCCTTAAGAAACTCTTTGGTTGCTTTCGCAGTATGCTTCAGGTCATTGTCCATCTGCACTGTGAAGCGCCGTCTTATGAGTTTTGAAGCATTTGACTGAATCTGAGCAGATAATATTGCCCGAAACACTTCAGAATTCATCCTACTGCTTTTGTCAGCAGTCGCATCATTGATAAATACAAGGGAACCAGTTCCATTGGCAGCCATACATGCCCACGCCATAACACTACCTCCACCATGCTTCACTGACAAGGTGGTATGCTTTGGATCATGAGCAGTTCCTTCCCTTCTCCATACTCTTCTCTTCCCATCATTCTGGTACAAGTTGATCTTGGTCTCATCTGTCCATAGGATGTTGTTCCAGAATTGTACAGGCTCTTTTAGATGTTTTTTTGGCAAACTCTAATCTGGTCTTCCTGTTTTTGAGACTCACCAATGGTTTACATCTTGTGGTGAACCCTCTGTATTTACTCTGGTGAAGTCTTCTCTTAATTGTTGACTTTGACACAGATATGCCTACCTTCTGGAGAGTGTTCTTGATCTGGCCAACTGTTGTGTAGGGGTTCTTCTTCACCAGGGAAATAATTCTTCTGTCATCCACCACAGTTGTTTTCCGTGGTCTTCCGGGTCTTTTGGAGTTACTGATCCCACCAGTGCGTTCTTTCTTTTTAAGAATGTACCAAACAGTTGATTTGGCCACACCTAATGTTTTTGCTATCTCTCTGATAGGTTTGTTTTGATTTTTCAGCCTAACGATGGCTTGCTTCACTGATGGTGACAGCTCTTTGGACTTCATATTGAGAGTTGACAGCAACAGATTCCAAACACAAATACCATACTTGAAATTAACTCTAGACCTTTCATCTGCTCCTTGTCAATGAAATAACGAACTCCCTTTATGAGGGAATAACATACACCTGGCCATGGAAGAGCTGAGCAGCCAATTGTCCAATTACTTTTGGTCCCTTAAATAGGGGGGCGGCACATATAATATGTGTTGTAATTCCTACACCGTTCACCTGATTTGGATGTAAATACCCTGAAATTAAAGCTGAAAGTCTGCACTTAAAGCACATTTTTATTGTTTTATTTCAAATCCATTGTAGTGGTATACAGAGCCAAAATGATGAAAATAACAGCCCACATGATTTAATACAGTTCTTCACAATTGCTCAAACATTAAACCCCATTCTGAATCAAATGTTCAGTGGTGTAAACCTATTTGTCGAATCAACACTCTTTTGGCAAAACTGAAAACTTATTCTCAGTCACAAAAACATTTTGCGCTGTGTTAAGATAATGCTGTGAAGACATTTCAGTTTGCAACAGTAAGGTTGCAAAATGGTGTCCGTATACAAGAATGTTAGTACATCTACCTTTTTTAACACTTTTCAACCCCCCCCCCACCATGACAGCAGACAACTTCTCCTGCTTCTCTGAGAAAAAAAAAGTCAACGTTACCTGTCAATTCCCTGAACCCACCCTGCTTACTTACTCTCCCACTATGACTGACCCAACTACGTGTCTTAAATCTTTCTCTGACCTCATTCTCTCTCATCGCCCCACCTCCTGTCCTCTTGATCCAGTCTCCTCCCCTATCTTTCAAATTATCTTTCCCTCCATCACAACTTTTCTTCTCCATGTCCTCAACTCTTCCATCACTTCGAGCACTTTTCCGTCTACTTTCAAACAGGCCATAATTAGATGTCTACTCAAGAAACCCTCTATTAACCCAGCCATCCTCCAGAACTACAGACCAGTATCAGCAAAAAACAGCTGTCAAACTTTCTCTCTCAGAACAACCAACTTGACCTAACCAATCGGACTTCAAGACCAGCCACTCCACAGAAACGGCCCTCCTGTCAGTCACCACTGCCCTTCAGTCTGACAGAGCAGCTTCAAGGTAATCTGTTGTTATTCTGCTGGACCTCTCTGCAGCATTTCATACGGTGAACCATCCGATTCTGCTCGCCAGACTCTCTGAGATGGGCATCACTAGCACTGCACTTCAATGGATCTCATCTTACCTGACAGAAGGATTCTACCAGTTATCATGGGGAAGGAAAAATGTAATGTCCTTGCCAGCTCTCCACTGGTGTTCTACAGGGATCTGTCTTTCAACCTCTCCTATAATCTTTGTTCACCACCTCACTTGGGCCAATCATCACCTCCCATGGTTTCTCTTACCACTGCCATGCTGACGACACACAACTGAACCCGTCGTTTCACCCCGACCGATCTGGGGATCTCTGTGATCGAGGCCTGGATGACCAAGCACCACCTCTAGCTGAACCTCACAAAAACTGAACCTATCATCATCTCCACAACCTCTCAATTACCCTGGGATCGACAATGGTGACCCCTTCATCCTCTGCCAGAAACCTGGAGGTTATCTTGGATGATAAGCTGTCCTTTTCAGCCCACATTGTTTATCCTGGTCATGTAGATTCACACTCTACCACATCGAAGATCAGAAGATACTTGTCTGAACACTCCACTTAACTGCTAGTCCAAGCTCTGTTCCTCTCAAAGCTGAACAACTGCAATTCACTGCTCACCGGTCTCCCAGCATGTGCAACCCACCCCCCTACAGAGGATCCAGAATGCAGCAGCCCATCTGGTTTTCAATCTACCCAGACACTCCCATGTCACCCTGCTACTCCTTGCCCTTCACTGGCTTCCCATCATGGCCCATATCAGATTCAAGAACCTTGTACTGACCTTTCGGGCAGTGAATGGTTCCTCAGGCGACTAGATCAATTCTCTCCTTCAGCCATACACCCCCACATGCCTTCTTCTTACAACCATCTAGTGGTCCCACCCCTCAAGAGCACCCAGTCCCAACACAAGCTGGGGCGCTGTCTTTCCCCTCAATGGTGGAATCAACTATCCACCTCCATTAAAGACACTGACTACCTCCCCACCTTCAAGAAAAGGCTCAAGACGCATTTGTTCCAGGAGTACAACTGTACTTAGGATTGACTGCTGGGTTAAAATGTTCGTTTTCCCCCCAGAACCATAATGACTCTTATTGAGGGCTGTGTTGCTCTCTTCTGCCCAGTTCTAACCCAATTTGGAATATTTGTACTCGCAGTGAGGTATATTGTTATTGTTGTTTGCTTTTCTACTGGTACACTATTCCCCATTCAAGATGCATGACATGTAATTGTAACTTGTTTGGCTGAATGCTCTTATGGCTCTACCCTTTGGCACATGTTTAGTTTCACACAATGCATGTTTCATAATGTGTCAACCCGCAAAGTTTGGAGACTACCACATTGTTATGATCAGTGACTGATGCTCTTTTAAGCTCTCATCTGGAATATTTTGGAGTGACGCATCCTTGTATGGATACTGCTTCAATTTGATCACATGCTTCCTCCATAGCTTGAATGAAGGCCATCTTGATATAGGGCCGGAGATCATAAAAATGTTCCACTGCCATGCAGAGAAGAACTCCTAGAAGGGGTTTAGGAAGGGGGTTCATGGCGAGTAGAACGATGGAAAGTCCCAGACAATGTAGGCATCTGGTCCCTGTGGTTTGCTGGTGTTATAATATTGTGTAAATTGTCAAAAAATATATAAAAATGAGGTCCGTGTTGTAAGGGCCCAAGTTGGCATGGTGGCAGCACAAAGGGTAATGTTACCCCCACGTTGCCCTGGTACACTGGCAATAGCCATGTGGCCTATCATGTTTCTTTCCCTTCTTCTCACATTGTGTAGATCAATATACTGCAGATCTGCTATACAGTAAAATTACATGTACCGTACAGAGGTAATGTGCTCCTTTCTTGGTTTTCGCGACGTTTAAGTTGTTTATGTTGGCCAAACAAATGCATGTATTTGACTGTAAAATTATACACAAATAGATGCCAAAAATGTTGATAAAGTACATACAGTAAGCTATGGATTTTCTGTGGACAGAATATATGTTTCTCACCTGTGATCTTGACAAAATGTTCGAATTTGTGATGCCACCGTGTACCTGCTTGAACCCTCAGTCCAGCCTCACTCAGTGTTAGTCTGTTTAGTACATGGTCCACAATTATAGCACAAATTTCATTTCACAGATTTCTCTCCATCTTTTTGCATATCCTAGATTTCCCTCTTTCTTTTTCTTGGCCTCTTCCTCCACCTTGTCCTCACCAGAGTCTTCCTCTTATCTGTACTCTCCCTCTTCCTCTGACACCATCCATTTTTGGTTGAAGACAGGTAAACTTACCAGTTGCCTTCTTCACCTGATTAGTGTGTCTACAATTACAGTAAGCATCAGCGCGTGTGCACATGTGGTGGCTGTGTTTAACCAATTTATTTCAAAGTCATTACTTTGAAATTGCAAGGAAATTACATCATGATACATTTATACGTCAAATGCATACAAGTGTGTTAAGTGTTTTGCAAATCACTGTGTGTAATGTTTTGCAAAAAGTGTGAAAGTGAAAGTGTGACAATTTACTCATAGTTGTGTAAATCAAGGCCGGTGTTCCTTGATTGTAAGGTATTACTAATTGTGGGAAAGCTTTATTCTAGTGTGTAAGGCAAGCAATGGAAAAAAACTGTAAATTAGGCTATTTATAGGCCTTTTTTAAAGCCATGATTAGTAGGTGTTGTTTCCACATATAAGTTAGTGTGCACTGATGAATTAGTGTGGTATTTTGAGTGGCTGTTTGGAAAAAGGTGTTAGATGTGTTACATTAAGAATTGTGTGTTGTGTTTTGCAAAAAGTGTTTTATGGAATTAAAAAATAATTGCAAAAATTAGCTTATGGTTTTGCAGTTTGGTATGTAGTTCTGGTGTTTGTCAGTTTTCAGAAATTGTGTGACAAGAATATTATGTGTAATCAGTTGGAAAAAAACCTGTAACAATTGTGTAAAATGACAATCTAATACTAGTTAAAGTACTACTGCTCTGTGTGCTGTTCACACAGTGCACATCAAACAGGAAGTCTATCATACACACACACGTGTGGATGCACACAAATACATGAATGAACATACACATACAAACACTTACAAATAGAAACATACCTACACACAGAGACACATACTGTAGAGCAAGAAGGTTGGTTACATTCAGAAAGATGAGCTTTTATTTCCCCCTCAAGTGGGAAGCAAAAGTTTGAGTCCTCTCAGACAGCCTGGATGTCTGTCAGAACTTGACAAACAGATGGGCAAAATCTAATGTACCATTCTCTCTCCTTTTTTTATCCTTCTATTTTCCTCACTCCCCTTTTTCCTTCTGTCCAGGTGTAATATTGTCTGCAGCCTGAAGGGGGCAGAATGCCAGAGCAAAGTAATGATTACCGCGTGGTGGTGTTCGGGGCGGGGGGAGTGGGTAAGAGCTCCTTGGTGCTGCGCTTCGTCAAGGGCACCTTTAGGGACACCTATATCCCCACCGTGGAGGACACCTACAGGCAGGTGATAAGCTGTGACAAAAGCGTGTGCACTCTTCAGATCACAGACACCACCGGGAGCCACCAGTTCCCTGCTATGCAGCGCCTGTCCATCTCCAAAGGCCACGCCTTCATTCTGGTCTACTCCATTACAAGCAAACAGTCACTGGAGGAACTCAAGCCTATCTACCAACAGGTGAGTGTGTCAAAGTCTTGTGATTCCTCATTCAAATCATCTTTAATCTGTTCTACATTTACATTTATTCATTTAGCAGACGCTTTTATCCAAAGCGACTTACAGTAAGTACAGGGACATTCTCCCTGAAACAATAGACTGAAGTGCCTTGCCCAAGGACACAGCATCATATAGCCACAGTGGGGGCTCGATCTCACAACCTTTCGTTCATGAGGCCAACGCCTTAACCCGTTGAGCCATCTGACCCCCCCGTTCTAGTATACTTGATTAAGCTATATTCGACTCTGCACTGTTCTGATCTACTGTGTTTTAATCTACACTCCTCTGTTTTTAATCTACCCTAATCTGTTGTACTATTTTCCATTTGACTCGGTTTTACTTAATTTAATTTATTCTCGTTTACTCTACACACTTTTACTCTACTCTATTTTACTCTACTCTGTTTTACTCTAATATTTTCTGTACTGTGCAGGTACTGGCCATAAAGGGGAATGTGGAGGCCATTCCCATCATGCTGGTGGGCAACAAGAGTGATGAGACCCAGCGGGAGGTGGAGACGAAGGATGGGGAGGCGCAGGCCACTCAGTGGAAATGTGCCTTCATGGAGACCTCAGCCAAGACCAACCACAATGTCACTGAGCTCTTCCAGGAGCTACTTAACCTGGATAAGAAGCGGAACATGAGCCTCAACATTGACGGCAAGCGCTCTGGGAAGCAGTCTCGTGCAGAGAGACTGAAGGGCAAATGTAGTGTGATGTAGAAAGGAGGATCAGAGAGGGAAGGAGAGACAGATGAAGGGACAGAAGAGGAAGGGATGGGAAGTCGAGAGGCAAAAAGAGAGAGAGTGAAGATGGAGCTCTTCATAGCCTGGCCTTTGATCTTATAGCCAGGACCAAAGTCCTTTCAACTTACTAGTTAACCCTATTGTTGTTGATGTAGTGAACATACAGTATAGCTATGAATTCAGACGGTTGCCTGTACAAGACTGGAACCACCTCACAACCCTGCTAAATTCCATCCAACACAAGAACCCCAGCACCAGGAGTCCTGGACTGGATTGTCCTTATGGACTCTACCAAAAAAATTACAAATTATATCTGATACCTAAACACTGGTGCTGGAAGAGGGTGCTCTTAGGCACTGACCCCAGATCAGTCTGGCATTCTTCTACAGGTGTTAACGCTTAAGGTCTGGGACAGTCAGCTGATCTCTGATCCTGATCTCAGAGGGCCAACTTCATACCCAAGCTCTTTCACCTCTATCCCCGCCCCCCTTTCATACTTGATAGAGATAGATGTTAACTGTCCCCCTATAACATTATTAAAATCTGAAGAATATTTAATCTGTCAACATGGTATACTGTTGACAGAACTAGGAAGTAGATATAGAACTGTTATGGAGAATCAGAGGACTGATGGACTGTATGGCTCCTGGGTGAATCTGTCCTCAACAGAACCTTGTGGATTGTGGGATCTGATCAAACATTTTGATGCAAGGAATGCATGAGTAAATAAATGTATCGAGATAGACTGAGATAGATGGTGAATCAGTTGAAAGTGGACCGGGATGATGCAGATTATGAAGCTGGTAATGTCAGTGTGCTTTGACCCTGTGTTTAATTTTTTTTTTTATTTTGTAGAAAAGGATTTCTGTGGCCTTTTCATTTATTTGTGAATTATTATTTTGGAAAAAGCTCTCAGAATTTGAATCCAACAAGCACAGAGACAATGGAGCTGTGAAGCAGAAAGTTTTCAGGGGCGACCAGAGCTAAACCTATTGCTAATAAGTACTCCTGTTCCCATGTTTAAGCCATGCAAGGCTTTAAAAAAACATTGCCTGATTGTGTGTTAACTCACACACATAAGATGGTTTCGTATTATACAACCACAGCCACACAAAATTATATGAATGCCCTCAAACCAACTAGAGAGACAAGCTTATCATGTTGCACTATCTGAACAAAGAGGAGGAAAATCTCTACAGATAAAAGTAATGTGGTAAAAGTAAAGGTAGTCAGTCTAGGTTCTGAAATACAGAAGCACAACAAAATGTAACACTCAGACATATCTATTTGTGTTTGTAATTGTTTGTACCATTTTCCTCTGTAGAGCTAATCTTGTGAGATTCATATCTCGCTTGACCAAAAGTGGAGAAGGTGGATTAATGGCAACTAGATATGTTGATGTTGTAATTTGAAGTGTGTTAACTTGTGTGTACGTTTAAGGCTATCTGAGGCTGGGGAAGAGAAGAGTAACAGGGTATCGTAACACGATAGACAGATCAGATGAGTGAAAACAGATGTGTCAGGCAGTGTCTGCACTTACATAATACCAGAAAACATTAGAGGAAAGGAAATGATCAGTCTCTTGGTTTGTTTTTTCTTAACCTAACCTTAATCTTTTTCATATTCAGATTCAGAATACTTTATTTATCCCGAGGGAAAATACATCAAGTATCATCAAGTACATGTAATTGCATGCCATTCATGACCAGAAAAAGCACAACATTCATCCTTGTTAAACTCATAGTTACGGAACCATGCTTTATTATGTTATTAATACTATTACTTTGAAGTCAATCAATCACAACATCTTCATCAGTGACAAAATGCAGATTTTCACTGTTGGAGCCTTTGTGACAAGAGAGTGTGTATGGAGTATGCTGTGTGTGAGTACTTAAAAGTACTTTGTGTGAGTAATTTGAGTGAGTAATTTGAGTTTGATTGAGTATGTTGTGCATAAGGAGTGTACTATGTTTATGAGTGTACTTTGTGAATATGGAGTATCTGTTTGTGAGAATGATTTATGCTGTGTGCAAGTAAGGAGTGGACTGTGGATAAGAATTTGAGTTAATATGGATGCCCCTGCCTCACACTCTCTGTCTCATCTAGTTGTTTAAGGGAGGATTTTCTACATCTGTGGGTTTGCATGTACATTTGCGCATTGTTTTGTGTGAGTTAGTGTGTGTTTCTATGCGATTTCATGAAGTGTCTTTCAGATATCTAAAGCTTCCCCCTACAGATTACCCACACAATCTGCATGAGTCATACTGCTCAGACTCCAATATGAGCAAGGAGACCAAGCAGACTTGCAGATAATTTCACTTCCCCCTTCTATTTACACACACTCATGTGTATACATGATACACAATCTAAGGCATAGCAACAGGGTGTCTAGTTGTATGTACATCAGACCTGTGTGTCTGCAGAAGCATAATTCAACACACTCCTTTCTCTCTCTCTTTCTTATGTTCAGCAAGGAAGCTTTTTTCTCTCTGATTGGGTCGGGTTCTAACATTGGGATTGAGCCCCGAACTGTTTCATCTGTAGATATCTGTAAATAACATTTAGAGGACCCAAGGACAAGAGAGACCAGAGAATAAAGATCAGGATTCTGAGGTACACACAAACAAAGTCTCAGCACTATCTCACTTCATTGGCTGACCATTGTCTAGTTTAATCAGAACTTGTATAGGGTATGAGTGTCATTGAGTGTTTCTTTGAACACTTGTACAGAAGGACAGAAGGACAAGTGCCTACTAAGGCCCCTTAAACTCAACTCTGCTATCCCATAAAGTTTTAAAATATGTAAACGTCAATGACTCATTTTAGGAATGGTACAAGAGACTAAGCACATTGTCAAATCGTTTTACGTCAAAGCAAGCAACTAACAGGGTACTAGTCACGTTGCTGGGGAGGGTTTATAGGAAATGCATTATGTTGGTAGTAAAGAACTACAACACAGCAAAACTGTAACACACCCAGGCAGTATGTAGAACTTGTGTGAATAAAATGTCAGTGGTTCTCTGTTCCATTCATATCTGCCTTCCATGTCTAGCAGGTAAAAGTGTGATCTTCTAAGTTCAGTCGCAGTCACACTTCTGGCCAAGAACATAAACTACCCAGTGTTTTAGATCTATAGGAATGTATGGTGTAATTGTAACTGAGTTGATTTGGCTAACTCATTCCTTAGTATAGAAATTGCTCAGTAGTGCCATTGGATTTCTAAATTTGAATTGGTTGAAGCTGGCTTAAGCAGTGTTTTCTGAAAGGTGAACATTACGCGCATGAGTTAGAAGACCTCAACTGATGAAGGAGGAATACTGACAAGCAACCTGTGACATGAACTCAACCATGAGCTAGTACCAGGCAAAAGCTGCCTCCTTGTGTTTTAAATGGAATACATGAAAAGGAGAGCACATCCTATGTCGCTTAAACCTGTCTAGTCCCTTTAGATTGGTGGATTATGTTTCTGGACCGGGCCTCTGTGGGGTCTGTAGAATTCTGGGTAATTATCCTATCCTATACTAGTATTATCCTACATCTCTGAACCCTCATCCCTGCATGGTCCCTATTGGTGTTTCAGCCAGCATGAGAACAAGGACACAAACTGTGAATCATCTTTGTATTTTTAATGACTCTTCAGCGTTAATGGCTCTTTTTTTTTTTTGCTTTTTTTTTTGTAATAAAATACTTCTGTTGCAACTTTTTTTTATCTTATTCTAATGTATAGATAATTATCCTAGCAATAGTCTTCCTATTAAGATATACTGTGCTGACGCATCCTCTAACTGAAATATTATATATATAAATAGATAATCAAATCTGCAAAATGATTTTCCTAATAAAAATGTGAATTTAAAAATGGCTGGGTTTTATGTTGTTTTGTCTTTAAATGTAGCCGATATAGTTCTGAAGCTTCTGTGATTTGACTGCCTGTCTGAACCAAGAAAGCATGAGCTCTCGTTAGCTTGCGCTAATGCAGACATTTTCTGTGTGGACCTGGATGATCGGAAACAGTCTTCTGTATTTTATCATCTTTAATCTAGTCCAGGAAGTATACAACAGACCAGCGCTCCATTTTGAGATTGAAACACATCTTATTGTCTCATTTACAATATCTTGTGTGAGATTCCCCTCTCATCCATTTTTTCACTGCCCACCTATTGTCCCTTTCTCTTCCTTCTCTCCTTTTCTACTGTCTTCTCTATGCCTCTCTACATTTGCTGGGGAATTCTGCACCCAGCGTGGTTGCTATGGAGACACTGTGACGACTATTGCATCACTGCGTGGTGTGACCCTGGTAAAGAGAGTGACGCGTTACGACAAGCTGTATGTGTGTAAGCAAACACAGGTTTGTGTGTGTATGTGTGTGTGTGTGTGTGGGGGGGGGGGGGGATATGTATGCATAGTATGTATGTCTACTGAGAGAGAGCCCTAGGGACAGCAACCTTCTGTTGGCTTGCATTTATAAGGTAGTGCTGTACTCTAATGACAAACACACAATTCACACTGTCTCAGAAACTAGCTAATCACCGTCTCTGCAATAGATACGCACACACAATACAGGCAAGCACAAGTGAAGTAGAGGAAGAAAGGGATTCACCCAGAATAATGGGGTTCTACTGAACGAGAGTTCTTGGATGCTAAAATGTGATTAAAGATTGCAATACCCGATTAATTCCAGGTTCTATTGTAATCTTCATTCAAAGGCAGTGATGCAGAATCTTCAAACCATATGTCACAGGACAAGTGAAAGTCGAAGAGAGAAGTCGAAGAGAGAAAAAGAGAGATTGAGCAACACTTCAAAGGAAAAGTTTTATAGGCATCAGCATAATTTCACGCTTCAGAGGAAATTAGGCCAATGCTGTAAACGCTCTCTCTCTCTTTCTATAAATAGTACTCTTGTATTTGTAAGTGACCGTGCTGAGGGTCCATAATACCCAAAAAACATTGTACAGGACAGTTGACCTGGATAGTGTGTACATGGATGTTAGTTTATGTTACTTAATAGGTGTGTGTGAGTGTGTTTATGCAGGTATGCATGCAAGTGTGTGTACATGAATGTTGTATCTAAGCTATATCAGTGATTGTAAGGCAAACCACTTTATTAGGTACATCTGGTTGGACCCCCTTTTGACTTCAAAACCAATTTAGGCAGAGCTTCAACAAGGTTCATCGTTCCTCAGAGATTTGGATCCATATTGACATGAGGAGAACATCGATTTGGATCCATATTGACATGGGCTGAACATCGATGACCCAAAGGTGCTCTGTTGGATTAAGATCTGGTGACGGTGGACACCCACCCAACTTACTGTCATGCTCAAGAAACCAGTTTGAAATTATTTGAGCTTTGTGACAGCTTTTTATCCTGCTAGAGGTAATCATTTGACAAAGGGTACACAGTGGTCAGAAAAGGAAAAACTTTGGCAGCAACAGTAATCTGGTAGTGTGTGGGAATTAAACCATGTTCAAGGGGTCCAAAGTGTACCAACAAAATAGCCACTGCACTGTGACACTACCTCCATAAGCAGGGCTATGCAGAGACAGGGACAGCTGCTCAACGTTAAAATGGGGCATAGATGCAGAGGCTGTAAACACTGCCCCCCTCAAACCATGGATGTATTTTTTGTTTGAGTACAATATAATTTTTGAGCCATATTACATAGCCATATTACATTTCATAAAACCATTTCTAGTAAAGGTGATGTCATTTCTGGCTCAAAATGTTCAATAGAGAAAGCAGAAACAAAAGCCCTCCACTAAGGACCGATATGCAATAATTTCTAGAACAAGTGGAAAAAAATGCAAAGTTATTTTCACTTCACTTTTTCCGATAAAAATTGAGGTGGAGCACTAACCTGCATGGCTCATTATCAACCAAACAATAAGCATCATTTTTTAAAGCATAATCCTGAAAGCCCTAACGACAAGAACTGGCTGACAGCAGCTCATTTAATTATAAATAATAATTGTTTTCGTGAAAGGCACAAACTGTCAATTCCTTTGAAAAAAAGGGCACTGAGATCATGGGACGAAAGGGGCAGGGACTCTTTTCACAAAACCAGACAACATTTTGCTGTCAGTCTCAATTAGGCTTTTGTTTTGAAAAAAATATGAGACTTTTATTTTGGAAAAAGGAAGTAGCGACTTAAGCCAGGAAGAGGAAGTGCTGAGTAACCTGAGACAGTGCTGAGACATGTAGTGTCTCATGTAGTGTGTTGGAGATAAGCAGATTGGAGGACTTTATTTTTTGGCCATTTCCAGGGATGCTACTGGTGGGGTAATCATTTGGTTTTGATACATATTAATAGTTTAGCAATAGACTGATTCACCCTTGGTGTGTAAAGGAGAGATTCTGCAGGTCCTTCCTTCCTGCTGCTGTCAGACTGTTTAATAATCACTAAACACTGCTGTCCATAGCCACTATCATGTGCTACACCATTATCATTAGAGTGATTCTATAATTAGGGGTACATTTCAGAACAGTTGACAGGAGTAACACAGCTGACAGGACACATTAGGGATGTGTAGCACAGTTGACATGTAACACAGTTGACATTTCCTCAATTTTGGGCCTTTGTGCTTGCTAAAGATGTTGAAAATGTCACCACATGACCATGATTAAGTAATATTTCTGTGTGCTATATTACATTTTTGTCATAAAAAAATCTCAAATAAGTACACAAGAAAATATTGACGAGCAATTAACACAGTTGACGAGCAATTAATCCACTCCATGTGTAGACAATCATTTTGATGAATTATTGACAAGGAGAAGTTGAAATTTACCACATTGTCTTCAAGGTTCCCACCAAAAAGGATGTCCCTTCCAGCAATTTGAGTCATGTGACTTTGGAGCAAACCATTGCTGATTCATAGGGTTTTATCAATGGGTAACACAGTTGACAGTGTTGCAATCTAAGCCTCCCCCCTGGCGGCTTGCTGGGAAAACATGTTGGCGCAGGTGTGACGTAGTGTGGCAGGTGTGTGATGGGTAGTCAAGAAAATAAATGATAACGTGGTGGTATCAGCCGAGCAACTGGTGCGATTCGTCCTTTTCTTTTTATAATAGTAAGATATACCAGCTGCTCCCAACTACGGTTCGGAGCACTTAAGCTGAGAAAGTAACACTGGGGGCTCGTCCGGGATTAAACAAAACAAGAAGAAAAGTGAAGAGAAAAAGAAAAAGTTACGTCGGACGCAGTATGACGGCGCTCGGAGCTAGAGCTAAAGGTACCACTAATGCTAATGTGTGGAATAAGAGGCCTGTCGAGATGGACACGCCAAACGTCAGCACCAACCCATTTTTAATGGATATAAGAGACAATATTATGGACGCAGTTAGCAACAGGGACGGCCGATACGCCGACTGCACTAACCCCTTCGCGGCTAGCATGCGTAGCATAGCTAGCGGACGGAGGGACGGTTCACGGCCAGACGCCGCCGCTCAACCTAGCTTTCCCCATGAGTTTTCCCCCCACGCCACCGCCATCACGGTTGACTAACCCGTTCCTAACGCCTGTGGATTATAATGCAAATGGTGAGTCCGAGCACTTTATTCAGCAAACCTGTGACTGTTCAAAACATATGGCAACCAACCCAGTTGCAGCTTTACCTTACGGGTCGGAAAATAGCCCTGCTGAAACGTTTGCCCTACATGCCGCTAATCAGCAAGCTAACCCATTCACCACCATGAACCATACGGCACTAAACCCTGTTGCCCCGGCCCACGCTCGGTTCCCCCGGTTCACATCGACGCCTTTTCCTCCCTCTATGCCCCAGCCCGTTGAACGTGGTGGAGTAATAAGCTATGATGATAATGACTATGCCCCACACCGCAACACCTACCAATACGGCCAGTCAGCTGCGAGAAGGGCCAGGTCGGCGCCCCGGTCATCACACATGGCGCCAGAAGTTGAAACAATGGACACTAGCGACGATGAACATTATGGATATAAAGAGAGAATTCCAATATTGAAGCCAGGCCATTTTGATGGAACAGGCTCCTGGAAAGACTTTATTCACCGGTTCGAAAGCTGTGCAAACGCAAACCATTGGTCAGAGGCAACAATGGCGGTTCAGCTGAGATTCAGCCTGAATGGCGCGGCTGGAGCTATCGTCCATAAAAATCCCAGATCTGACCGCTGGAGCTACCGGCGCATTGTGGCTGAAATCGAGACTGCCTATGGGCCGCGCTCTGAGCATGCAGCAGCTATCGGCATTGAACTGAGACAAAGGGTTAGGGGGCAGAACGAAGCGCTGCACCTCTTAAGGGACGATATCTACGAGAAAGTGTCCATCGTGTATGCAGACCGTACTGAGCTGGAGCAGGATGCCATCAGTGTGGAGATCTTCACCAACGCCCTGGCCGACGCTGAGGTGGTGCAAAAACTACTGGAGAAGCAGCCACGTACCCTGTCCAGAGCATATGACATCGCACACAGCTACGAGACCACGAGGAGGGCTGCCAGAACAGTCACACAATTAATGCAGCCTGGCCAACGCAGTCTTTTAAATCAGAGAGCCAGGGCCGCCACGGTACGTGAAAATAACAGCATGCCAGCTTGTGTGGAGCCAGTGGGGGTAGCTGTTTGGTCCATCGACTCGCCAGAAAGGGCTCCAAGATCCAATCAGCAGTGGCGCCAGAAGAGGGACACTAATTCCAAAATATCTATGGGGGATGTTCAGTGCCACAACTGCTCCGGTCTAGGGCATATGCAGAGAAACTGCCCTTCTCCCCGTCGACCCAGACAGCAAGCTCGGACAGTAAATAACAACACAGCACCCGACACAGGTATAGTGGTTACCTGTACTGCAAGTCAGGAAGACGACGTGTGTGTTAAAATATTCATATATGGACTGGAAATGGGTGCCCTGCTTGACTCTGGTGCTCGGAGGAATGTGTTGCCCCTCCATCTCTTCAACTCCATTCCCACAGAGTCCAGACCCCCAATAGAGCCATCTGTCGCACAGGTCCTGCAGGGCATCGGCCCCGGTGGTCTGGCAGTGCTGGGTGAAGTCAACCTACCAGTACAAGTTGGGAGCCGAGCTACAAATGTGAACTTTATTATGGCCGACACAGCAGAGAGCACCGAGGTTATACTGGGGCACCCTTTCCTACATCAGACAAGTGCCCAGCTGGACTATGGTCGCCGTGCGATAACCCTCTGCGGAGAGAAGGTACCTCGGTTTAACCCAAGCCATCGGCCCCGGGTGCACATTGTTAGAGTGGCCCGCACTACAGTGTTGGAGTCAGGGTGTGAGTATGTAGTCCCTGGCACCGTCCACCTCCGCCATGCTGCTGACGGAGACCTGATGCTGAGCCCAACTAAAGGTTTCATCGAAAAACACCACGTCCTAGTCGCTCACATCATCGTGCAGGCGCAGCGGTCCACCAACGTTCCCATCAGAGTCTTCAATCCTGGTGCCTTACCTGTCACGTTGAAGAGAGGCGCTGTGGCAGGGATCCTACAACCAGCAACGGTGTTAGGGGAGCTGGAGCCCCAGCCACCTCTGGCCCCACCGGCCCCTGAACCTATTAACTCTGTCTCTGCTTCTTTACCCATCCACCTTAAGGTCCTGTATAATGAGAGCTGTGCCAGTCTGCCACAGGGTGACCTTGAGAGGTTGGCCCGCCTGCTACGGTCTTACAGTGACGTCTTCTCCATGGGGCCCACTGACCTTGGCCGCACTCGCCTCGTGCAGCATGACATCCTCACCACCCCTGGCCCACCTGTGAAACAGCAACCACGTAAAATGGCTAGAGACAAACAAACTGCAGCAGACCAGCAGGTGCAGCAGAGCCTGGACACTGGTGTGGCCCAGCCCAACAACAGCAGCTGGGCTGCCCCAATCGTTATGGTGAGAAAGAAGGATCAGACGTCACGGCTATGTGTCGACTACAGGCCCTTAAACGAGAGAACCATAAAGGACGCTTATCCACTGCCCCGCATCCAGGACACCTTAGACACATTGTCCACCGCCAAGTACTTCAGCACGCTGGACTTAACATTAGGATACTGGCAGGTGGAAATGACGCCGAGAGCCCGAAAAGCCGCAGCTTTCTGCACCCGTAAGGGCCTATTCGAATGGAATGTGATGCCTTTCGGACTATGCAATGCGCCGGCCACATTCCAGAGGCTCATGGACCGTGTCCTGGCCGGGCTACAGTGGGAGACCTGTTTGGTTTACCTCGACGACATCATTGTCCTGGGGCGGGACGGCACTGAAATGTTGGCGCGGCTCGATCAAGTGTTCAACAGACTACGCGCGGCCAACCTGAAATTTAAACCTTCAAAGTGTTTCCTGTTCCGAGAGCGAGTGGCTTACCTGGGGCACATCGTCTCTGCCAAAGGTGTCGCCACTGACCCCCAAAAGATCCAGAAAGTGATGGAGTGGCCCGCACCACGAAACGTCTCTGAGGTACGTCAGTTTGTCGGCCTGGCTTCGTACTACCGACGCTTCGTCAAAGATTTCGCCACAGTTGCCAAGCCCCTCCATGAACTCACCAAAAAGTATGCACGCTTTAACTGGACAGATGAATGCCAGGAGGCCTTTGAGCAACTGAAAAGCCGGTTGACGTCGGAACCCGTGCTGGGTTATCCCCTCGACAGCGGCGAGTTGACCCTCGACACAGACGCCAGTGACTGGGGAATCGGGGCAGTCCTCTCCCAAGTTCAAGACGGTGAAGAGAGAGTGCTAGCTTATGGGAGCAGGAGAATGTCAGCCACTGAGCAAAACTACTGCACAACCAGACGAGAACTCCTGGCAGCTGTCGAGTTCACCTCTCATTTCCGCCAATACCTGCTAGGGAGATCATTCATCATACGGACTGACCACAGCAGCCTGCGCTGGTTGACTCGGATGAGGGAGCCTGAGGGCCAGCTTGCTCGCTGGCTGGAAAAACTAGCAGAGTACGACTTCCAGGTGGTCCATCGTCCAGGGACACACCACCAAAATGCGGACGAACTCTCCAGAAGACCCTGCCGGACGTCGTGCCCATGCACAGTGCCAGAGCCTAACCTCAGTAACCAGCTCCAGCATAAAGGGATCCAGTGTAACATGGCTGAGAGCCCAGCTGAAGAGGATGCCGGGGAAACTCCTGCAGGGCAACCTCCAGTGGGGGTAGTGGTGCCCGAAGATAGCTATGGAGGCAGCCCCGCAGTCAAGTCTAAGTATCTTCCAGTGGGGGTAGCAGACGCTTTCAGTGACAGTCAAGCTGGTTCTCTGTTCCGTCCAGGTGTCTACAGGGTGAGTGAGCCAGCCCAAACCAACCTGTTCGGTGGTTGGACCCAAGAGCAGTTAATCAGTGCCCAAGAAGCTGACCCAAATATAGCACCAGTAAGGAAGTGGATGGACGAGGGGAGGGGCAGGCCACCCTGGGCTGACATAGCACCCTACAGCCCTGCTACCAAAGCCTACTGGTCGCAGTGGAAAAGGCTCTACCAGAAAGAGGGAGTTTTGTTGAGGAAATTCGACTGCACAGATGGAAAGGTGTTCTATCCACAGATCCTGTTGCGTCAAGAGTACCGCACCTCAGTCACAGAGCAACTGCACGATGGCCCAGTCGGCGGCCATTTTGGAGGAGAAAGAACACTCGCACGTCTCAAGACCCGGTACTACTGGTACAATATGAGAGATTACGTCACTCTGTGGTGCCGCACCTGCACCAGCTGTGCTGCAAAAGCCTGCCCGAAGAAAACACCTCAAGCCGCCATGGGCACAGTGAGAGTTGGTGCCCCCTTCGAACGCATTGCAGTTGATTTAATGGGACCACTAAACGAAACCGAAAGGCACAACCGCTACATAATAGTGGTACAAGACTACTTCAGCAAATGGGTGGAAGCCTACCCGGTTCCCAATGAACAAGCAACAACAGTGGCCGAAAAGATTGTTTCAGAGTGGGTGTGTAGATACGGGGCTCCACAGTGCCTATACAGCGACCAAGGTACTAATTTCGAGTCAGCTGTGTTCCAGGGAATGTGTGAGCTGCTGGGAATCGACAAGACACGGACCACGCCGTTTCGCCCGCAGTCAGACGGCCAAGTAGAACGCTTTAATGCCACCCTGCAGAAAATCATAGCCACCACTGCAGAACGATGTCACTGGGACTGGGACATTATGACCCCATATGCAGTCATGGCTTACCGTGCCTCCAAACACAGCTCCACGGGCCTGACACCTAACATGATGCTGTTCGGACGGGAAATTACAGAGCCGGTGGACCTTGTTGCTGGGTTGCCACCTGACTCAGACGACACTGCTACCCCTCCAGCCTATGTCGTACAGCTCCGGGAAAGGCTGGAGCTAGCTCACCAGTTGGCTCGGGAGGCGCTGGGAAAATCTGTTGAGCGTGCCAAACGACAGTATGACAAAAATGTTTGCAGAGTCCAATACAAAGTCAGTGATGCAGTATGGTTCCTAGTCAAAGGCACCAAGAGAGTAAAGAACAAAGTGCGGAAGTTCCTGCCTTCCTACGAGGGTCCGTACTTCATCGTGGGTGTGCTGGACGACTTGGTCTACCGGATTAAAAGGGGCCCGAGGATGAAGACGAAAGTCGTTCACCACGACAAGCTTAAAGCTTACCATTCGAGGACAACACTAGACAACGGCTGGGTCTTTCAAGAGGCTGAAACGTGGGCACCAGTGGAGGCGCCATCCCCGCCGTCAGACCTTAGCTCTTCAGAAATCGACATCAGTCCCCTCGACCTTTGGGGCACATCACCAGAGACGGAGGATCCTGCTGTGGAGGCCCTTCCAGGTCTCTTCTCTTCACCACAATCATTGCCAGCTTCGCCGAGCAGCAGCCAGCTCCCTTGCCACCCCGCTGAGCCTTCACTGGAGGAGGCTGGGACCCCGCATACGGCCAGGCGAGAAGCTGCTCGTCATCTTTTGAGCTCCACCTCTCAGCGTCAACCCCGGAGGGTCCGCAGAGCTCCTGACATGTTTGGTGACTGGATTGGTCACTGAGCATATTTGCCTGAGGTTGGGTGTAGGCGGATCGCTGCCCTCCTCAGAGGAAAAGAGTTCCAGTTCAGTCATACAAGTTTAACTTGACTGTTGAGGTTAAAATGTGAAGTTATAGTATGGGTTTAATATGATTGTTTGTTTCAACAGTTGGTCATTTCAATACTAATGGGCCGCATAGTTTTGTTACAGCATCTTGATTAGAATGCGTGTGGAAAACAATGTGAAAGAAAGAAAACGTTATTTGTTTGGTAAAAAAAAAAATATTGCCCTATTTTTGTACTTAAAAATCCTGCACACTGGAGTAACCTTATGCAAACGTTAAATGCAGTGAGTAAAATAAGTCACATTTTTCCCCTTTGGATGTAATTGCCATGTTTAGAACATTTGCTTACCTGTACGAAAGAAGGACTACGCAATATGCTTTAATTTACATTTATGGACATTGCCTTTCACCTTAACTTCCCCCTGGAAGAGGACCCCTTCAAGGACTGTGGGATATACATGTTATGGTTGGGGATGTTTATTTAAGGACTGTCTAATTAATATTTTCCTGGGTACAGTGTAATGATGCTGGAGATATGTTATAATGGTATAATGGTTATGACGTAGTGTGGCAGGTGTGTGATGGGTAGTCAAGAAAATAAATGATAACGTGGTGGTATCAGCCGAGCAACTGGTGCGATTGTGGTACTCTCAAAACTGCCACAAAACTGTTAATTTTATTTAAATTAGCCCAAGGTAATTTTCTTGAATTTTAAGGGTTTCAGGATATTGTTATACATTTATGAGAACAGTACATTAATTGATTCGCCACATTCGATGTGAGAGGAACTTAAAATGTAAGCAGCACTCAGGTGGAACTGTTGACACTATAGTAGTTGCGTTACGGGTTGTTGTCATTGGGGAGCAGGTGCCGTCCGCATCCTCAGATGCAACTTGGATGACAAACTGACCAGCCGTGTCTTCATTGCTTCTCACCTTTTCTGTATATTACAGGTCAGTAGTTGGTATAAAATGTCAACCTTCTAAAGCCTTGCTTTATATGTATAACTGTTGAAGAAGTTCGGGTCATGTTTTTGAGTGTTTTAGCGAACTTAAAGAGATTTTGAGAGAAAAGACTGTAAGGCACGTGGCCTCCTGCTCCGCCGAATATGGGTTTATTATTCGCCCTACGTAATGTCTTGCAGGCGTGCCGCTTGATGTAAGGTTTATTGTGTGTATTTTGCACCGTGTTATTTTGATGTGTGTTCTCCCGCACACACAGCAGCTTAAAGGGGAATTTGAGTAAATGTTAAAGGTTCATGGTTACAGTTTTACAAGTTATGAAGAATTTATGATATTTATATTAATGCATACTGTTTAAAGATAAGAGTGTAACTGTTACATCCAGAGTCACAACTGGGGTTACCTTGTATTAAAAACATTTAGCTTTCTCTGAGAGATACTTTGTGTATGTTTAAGTGTGTGTGAAGCTAGAATAATTGCAACTGACATGTTGCATTCAAGTACAGTAGATAAATGCTGTAATTTGCACTGTATGATTACTGATGCCTTAACTCACTTATACAGGTGAATGTGAATTAGAATTAGAATAGAATGTATGTGAACTAGATGTAATACACTTATACAGTTGAAGACTGAACAAAAGAGAAACTCAGAGAAATGTATTGTATTTCGTTTGTGAATTTGAATACAGATGCAACTTGGATGACAAACTGACCAGCCGTGTCTTCATTGCTTCTCACCTTTTTTCTGTATATTACAGACATCTCTATTGTCACGTGGCACCCCAATCCTGGGACCCGTAACACGATTCGTCCTTTTCTTTTTATAATAGTAAGATATACCAGCTGCTCCCAACTACGGTTCGGAGCACTTAAGCTGAGAAAGTAACATTTGAAACATTTGAAAGTGATTTCTTGGACACACATAAAGTGAATAATTTCATGTATTTTAATGTTTTAAATAGATTTAAAACAGCTTTATCATGTTTTAATACTTATTTTTGAACAATTAAAGCTGAAATAATTTTTAAAAACGTGTATTTTATTGTTAAGTTGTAAGAGCAAACTTGACATTTAAGAAATCGGACAGCACAAAAACTGCAAATCCAATATATAATTAGCATTTTATTCAAAATAAATTATGGAACCTGTTAACTTTTAGTATTAAATCAAAGAGGAATATCATCCAATATCAAATTGGTCATTGTTTGAAATAACATTTGATAATGTTCTTTGTAGAGAAAGCTGCCTCACAGTTGTGTGTGGAGCCGAACATGGTAAAGAGGTATAGGGCCAGACCTCCCTCAGATCTGGGAAAGCTGTTTCAGGGACAATTTGGAGCCAGAAAGTACAAGGGTCAGTTCTTTCAAACTGCTCTTTCAGGGCTACATCTGCTTAGCAATCAACCAATTGCATTTGGAGAAGCCTAACATTTACCCATGTAAAAGTAGTATGAACAGAAAGGAATCTGTGCATTCTGAATTAAATGCCCTATTTCCACTTTTCTTTTTTTGAGAGCCATTTTCCTCATATTTTTCTCTCCTTTTCTGTCTCGTGTCTCTCCCTTTCTGTCTCGCTCCTCAAATCAAATCAATATTTATTTGTATAGCCCTTTTTACAAGCAATGTCACAGAGGGCTTCACATATGTCCATAGAACTGAGGAGAGAACTGATTTAGTGAGGGATCCCCTCCTCTAGGGACGGTTGGGGAAAGTGAGGAGCAGAACACAGGCTAAACCATCAATTAGCCAAGTATTGAACGATCAATACTCAATGCTCAACTTGGGTCTGAGGTAGCACAAAGTCAGTTTAGGCAGCCACTGGGCTTAGGCCCATGATTGGTGCAGCATCACGCACGGGGGGATGAGAAAAGGGACCGGGAACTCTCTCCTTGTCCTTCAGGGAGACTGACGTCCGACTGGCGACCAGATCCAAGGTTGGAAGACCATCTCAGATCGATGTCCACTGGCACCAGGTCCAACATTGGCCTATTACCACGCATGTGCTGAGAGCTCAGTCCCCCCATACAAAGGGGAGGTATGGAGGAGAGGACAGTGAGATGGAGGAGAGAAGATGTTAGAGAGTGCAAGGAACAGCTAACAGTTACAGCAATATTAAGAAGGAACAGCTAACAGTTATAGCAATATTAAGAATGAGGTCCCCACCGGTCAGTGTGGGCTAATGCAGCAATTAAAAAGACCAAAAAGGGGGCTATTGACGCAGCCTTATGGTGCTTTTCCACCGCATGGTATCAGCACGCCTCGCCTCGACTCGACTCGCATTTTTGGCGTTTCCACCGCAGTTCCATGGTACCTGGTACCTGGTAGCGGGTACTTTTTTTTGTACCTTCTTGCTCTAGGTACCAAGCGAGCTGAGTTGAGCTAAAAGGTGACGTCGGCAGACGGCCGGCCATTGATTGGCCAGAAAGTGTGACAAAGTCACGAGAGCGACTTAAAGCAACAGCACCGCAGCTAATACTTATTACTAGGGCTGTCAGTTTAACGCGTTAATTAGATTAATTAATTACACTGCAAATTAACACGTAAAAAAAAAATAACACGATTAATTCAGTGGCAATTCAATGCGTGCAGCATTTTAAATTTGGCCCAATGAATGACCTGTAGACTACTTGGCAATGGTACGTCACTTCCCACCTGCGTTGCCAGTCAAACAAAGCATGCTGACAGCTGACATGGACGCTACTCGGGGCTGCGAGGCGAGCAAATCATTGCCAGGGCCGTTGAACGGCAAATTTATTTATAAAAGGAATGGAGACGGAACTATCAACAAGAACACAGTCATTTGTAGTTTTTGTAAAAAAGAGTTTTCCTATCACCGAAGCTGCTCCAGTCTAACGTATCATTTGAACGCTAAACACGTCTGGACAAGTTCCACTGGTAGTGGTGATAGTGCCTTCGTAAGCTCACTTCGCCAACGAACGCTTACAGAGTGTGGAAAAAGACTGAGCAAAGCCACCACAGACAAACTAACAAACTCGGTCGCAAAGTGGATTGCTGCTGATTGCAGGCCAGTTTCAATAGTGGAAGACCAGGGCCTACAAGAGGCGTTTCAGATAGCGTCATCTGACACACATTTCCAGTTACCTTCTAGGACTACGGTGATGAAAAGAATTCACCAGCTTTACGACAAAGAAAGGACTGCAAAAGCAGAATTGTTGGCAGGGGCCTGCAATGAATTACTACATTGAGTCAGCTATTCATTTTGAATCAAAGGTCTGCTTAAGTGCCTATTTCAGACTCACAAAACAAACACCACACACACAATAATAAAAATGTGGATTTCAAATCTTCTCTTCTTGGTGTATTCAATTGATTAGTTAAGCACTACAATTCTGTAATGTCCTAGAATTCAAATTCTTTATTTGAGGACCTTTAGCATACGTGAGAGTAAAATGCGATTAATTAGATTCATTAATTACAAATCCTGTAATTAATTAGATTAATTTTTTTAATCGCCTGACAGCACTACTTATTACTATCAGATACAGTCCATTACACCAACAGTCTACAAGCTTTTTAAAAGTCAGATAATTTACAAAAGACTAGTTTGTCAACATGGCTAAAATTATAATGTGGGTTCTGTCCACTTGTGGGTTGCGTTGGTGTTATTTACGTCGCGTACAAAAATACGTCACGGTCAAGTACTATTTGCGGTACTATTTGCGGTGGAAAACCACCCGTGTTTACTACCAATCGAGTAGAGTCGAGTCGAGTAGTGCTACATTTGCGGTGGAAAAGCGGCATTGGACACCAAGACAGCACCAGCCCCCCTCAGTTGGAACATAAATCTGTTCCAACAAAGAAATATAAAAAATATAGTATTTTTAGAAAGCCATGTCCCCTGTTGTCTCTAACTAACCCAGGGTTACATTACAAAATAACTTAAAAATAAAGCACATCCAGACACTTTAACAGTCGTTGTACTGACTGAATAAAAATGTTTTCAACCTAACTTTGAATGTCGAGACGGTATCAGCCTCCTTAACTGAAACAGAATTTGTTCCAGAGAAGAGGCGCTCTATATGAGAACGCCCTACTTCCAGCAGTTTTTTTGTTGTTAATTTTGGGAATCACCAAATAGCCAGCATCTTTGGATCTTAGTGTCCTTACAGGGTGATATGGTGCAAGAAGGCCAGAGAGTACAGTGGTGCTAATCCATGTAAGGATTTGTAGGTTAGTAGTAGAACCTTAAAATCAACTCTGGTTTGGATAGGGAGCCAATGTAGAGAGATAAGAGTAGCTGTTATGTGATCATACTTTCTAGTTCTGCTCAGTAGCCTAGCAGCAGCATTTTGCACCCGCTGTAAGTTTTTTATGCAGGTATATGGGAGGCCGGAGAATAATATATTGCAATAATCCAATCGGGATGTAACAAATACATGTATCAGTTTTTCAGCATCATCCTTTGAGAGGAAGTTTCTTATTTTAGCTATGTTACGGAGATGGAAGAATGCAGTTCTGGTAATTTGCTTGATATGATGCTCAAATGAGAGATCAGGATCCATTGTGACGCCTAGATTTTTTACCAGCTGGCTTTGAGAGACTTTGAAGCCGTTTAAGTAAGATTAG
The DNA here is from genome assembly GCA_030340665.1 of Neosalanx taihuensis. Classification (NCBI taxonomy): domain Eukaryota; kingdom Metazoa; phylum Chordata; class Actinopteri; order Osmeriformes; family Salangidae; genus Neosalanx; species Neosalanx taihuensis. The sequence goes on along the minus strand of CM059296.1, from coordinate 7,417,696 downwards.
ATTGATTGATTAGATTGAGATTGATTTAGAGTAAGATTGGATAAACTGTTCCTGTACTTCTTTGGTCCAAAGATTTGCACCTCTGTTTTATCGGTATTGCTGCCATCCAATTTCCTATCCCGGTGACACATTTTTCCAGAGCTTGAGGAAGTTCGTCAGATAACTGGGTGTCATCTGCATAGCAGTGAAAGTGTACACCAAAACTTCTAATTATATTTCCTAAAGGTAACATGTATAGAGAAAATAATAAAGGGCCTAAGAGACAACCCTGTGGTACTCCATATTTCACAAGGGAGCTCCTGGATAAGCGGCCATCATAGTGGATAAACTGTGATCTATCAGATAAATTCCAGAACTTCGAACATCATTTTCCGTACGTTCCAGGAGAATCTGATGATCGACAATGTCAAATGCCGCACTTAGGTCAAGAAAAATAAGGACAGAGAAAGAGCCTGCATCAGAGGCTAATAGAAGATCATTGACTACTTTAGCTAGTGCAGTTTCAGTGCTGTGATGAGGACAGTATCCAGACTGCAGAGGTTCGTACAGCTGATTTGAGCTAAGATGTTCAGTGAACTGACGTGCTACAACTTTCCAAATACAAATACCATACTTGAAATTAACTCTAGACCTTTTATCTGCTCCTTATCAATGAAATTACGAACTTCCTTTATGAGGGAATAACATACACCTGGCCATGGAAGAGCTGAGCAGCCAATTGTCCGATTACTTTTGGTCCCTTAAATAGGGGGGCGGCACATAAAAAATGTGTTGTAATTCCTACACCGTTCACCTGATTTGGATGTAAATACCCTGAAATTAAAGCTGAAAGTCTGCACTTAAAGCACATCTTGATTGTTTTATTTCAAATCCATTGTAGTGGTATACAGAGCCAAAGTGATGAAAATTGTGTCAATGTCCAAATATTTATGGACCTGACTGTATGTTAAAGAATTATAATCTGAAGAGTTTTCTGAGTTTTGTTAAGTAGGTATGTTTCTGTATAATACTTAACCTGAATCTACCTTAAAAACAGTAGTGTTGCACTGTACCTAGGGTTTTTGTTTCGTTTGGGATGTAATAGATAGATAGATAGATCTTTATTTGTCATTGTCACAGGTACAACGAAATTGAAAGTGCTTCTAGTCAGTGCAAAAAGTAGAACCTAGTGCTAAAATAACTAATAAGTGTTAAAATAACTAGAATAAATATACCTGAGACATTAAAATGTACTAAAATAAATCAAATTAAACATATACTAAAAACTGCTAAAAGAAGAATAAAACAACATATAGACATACCTCCACACTCATTACAAATACACTGTGCATATTATTTTTTGGCAGAATTCAAAGTGACTATTGCATTTGGATAAAAACTGTGTTTGAATCGATTTGTTCTTGCACCAATTGCTCTGTACCGTCTGCCTGACGGCAGCAATTCAAACAGGGAGTGACCGGGGTGTGAAGTGTCTTTTATAATGTTCTGTGCTTTCTTAAAACAACGGGATCTGTTTAAGTCTTCCAGTGTGGGTAGAGGGCAGCCAACATTCCTTTGTGCATTATTGATGACCCTCTGGAGCGCTTTCCTCTAAGCCACTGTACAGCTGGTGTACCAAATGCATACACAGTACGTGAGTATGCTTTCAATGGAAGCTCGGTAGAAGAACACCAGCAGTCTTTGTGTGATGTTGTTCCTTCTGAGAATTCTCAGGAAGTACAATCTCTGCTGGGCCTTCTTCAGTAGCTCAGAGGTGTTCACACTACAGGAAAGACTGTCCTGTATGTGGACTCCCAGGAAGCAGAAGTCTGCCACCCTCTCCACACACTCCCCGTTGATGAGCAACGGTGGGATCACAGTCTTCGTCCTCCTGTAGTCTATTATGAGTTATTTTGTCTTTGCCGTGTTGAGGAGAAGATTGTTGGCTGTGTCGTCAGCAAACTTTACAATGGTGTTGCTGTGATGGACAGGGGTGCAGTCATGTGTGTAGAGGGAGTAGAGCAGTGGACTCAGCACACAGCCCTGGGGGGAGCCAGTGCTGATGCTAAGGGCCGTGGGTGTGTGACTCTCTGTCTGCATCCAGAGAGAAAGCTTCTGATCCACCTGCATGTGGCCTCAGGGAGCCCGAGGTCCCCCAGCTTGACCACCAGCTTGTGTGGCAGGATGGTGTTGAATGCCGAGCTGTAATCCACGAAGAGCATCCGCACATAGCTCCCCTGCTGCTCCCCTGCTGTGAAGAGTTGGTAAAATCTAACCTCGTCAGAGGATCTGTTGTGGAGCTCGGACCGGGACAATTAGTAGATCAGAACAAGTAGTTTCATATATTTGAGTGTTTTGAGGTTCACATAATTGACTGATTGATTATTTTCTTTAAATACATTTCTAATTAAAACCTTTAAAAATTCATCTGCTGGTGTCTGACTCAGTGACTAGAATGCATACAGTTCATAAAAAAGTGTAATTCATAGGTTGGGATTGATTGACTAAGAACGACTAGGATCAATTAAAGAACTTGTAGCTTTCCTATCTTAGATCGGATAAAACGGGCTACATGGGGATAAACAGTGAAATTAGTTGTTGCGTTAGACATCCCTGCAGCAGTCTATCCGTTTGACAGTCACCAGATTGGTTAATTTATTTACAACTCCGTACATATTTTGTCATTACCTCACTCAGATGACTTGCACTGAGTGGAGTCAGCCAGGGATGCATAATCCGGACAGTAGCTGCTGATGGCCAGCCTCAAGCATACTTCCAAATGATCATCGGTCATGGTGGAACGGTACATGATGATCTTCATGTGGGAAAAGGCTGACTCGCATAAATTAGTGGAGCCAAATAATGCAGTCAAGGATGTTGCACATTTCCTCATGTTGGGGTACTTTTCCTCTGTGAGTAAGTTCCAGAATTGTCCTTGAGCTCTGGACTTCAGCTCAATGTCGGCTTGTAGTGTCAAAATCTCATCCTCCGCTCCTGAAGAGTTCAGGTGAAAAAGTGTTGCAATTTTTGATGCGAGTGAAACAACCTCAGCATCTTCCTGAAAAGGGTAGCACATGAATATAGCGATTGGCTCGAGTAAAGCAAAGGCTTGAAATAGTTTGTCAAATCGGTTTTGTGTAGCGTCCACTGTCAAGCTGCACACAACTTCCCTTGCGTCTCCAGCCCTTACGTGAGGTTCTGGAAGTTAGCCAAATCACTGCGCCAGACCTTTGATAAAAGACATTGCATTTTTCGTTTGAAAGCATTAACTGAGCCTATCATATTTATCACAGTTTTGTTTTTTCCTTGCAGCTCTAGATTAAGGTCATTCAACATGTTGGTCAGATCAGTTAAAAATGCCAAGTCTAGTAGCCACTGGTCGTCATTTAGTTGGTTATATTTCTCATGTTTAGCTTTACGGAAATAAATCTTAAATCTCCGGACAGAGGTCTCAAAATCTTTGCAGTAATTTGCCTCGATTTAGCCATCTGACGTCAGTGTGCAACAACAACTCAGAGTGGTCACTGTCACATTATCCAGATGTGTGCGGAATAGACGTCTTTGAAGAGATCTGGTGCGAATAGAACAAGCAATCTTCGTTGCCACATCCATTATTTCTTTCATGTTGAGCATTGTTGCGCATACCGCTTGTTGGTGTATTATGCAGTGGTAATTAAGGAAGTCCGGGAAAGCATCGTCCTCCCTGCACTTGGCAATAAACCCATTTGAGCGGCCAACCATTGCAGGTGCTCCATCCGTGGTGATGGACATCACTGGAAGCTGACTTTTTCCGTAACGTTTTTAAAAGACTGAAATATGACTCTCCTCGCGTTTCATGGGCAGGACTGTTACAGTTTTTTTATTGCTTACACACAAAAATTAAAAGTAGGGGGGCTTCCGGTCTCGTGGGCGAAGCGATGGCAGCTTAGAATACGAGCTCCCGACTACAACTCAAAATCGTAGTAGTTTTGATCGTTAGACGGTGGGTATCATACATAGGATTAAATGCCCCGAAGAAGCAGGAAAACTGCTTCGCAGATAATAGAAAGAAGTGAAGAAGAGGAAGAAGTCCTATCACAAGCTAGTAGCACTAGCAATATGTAGGAAGATATACCACATGACGCCAAAGTGAAAGACGGAGTTATTAGTTTGATCTAATTCTGTCAGAGCTTTGTGATTTTAGGAAGGAAATCAAAGAGCAGTTAGAGGCAGTGAGAGAAGACATGTCTGGCATTATCAATAGGATGGAAGAAGCTGAGAAACGGATAACTTCCGCAGAAACTCACATCCAAGCTACTGAGGAGATACTAATTGAGCTAACAAAACGCCAAACTCAAGTGGAATACAAGCTAATGGACCTGGAGGGGCGTCTTCGGTGTGAGAATATCAGGATATATGGGGTGACTGAGGGGGGCGAGAACAATTCATTGTCTGTGATTAACTTTGTTGAAACTCTGCTTGGAAACGGCCTTGGTCTTCCGTCGCCCATAGTACTGGACATCGAGAGAGCGCACCGCGCACTTGGGCCGAAGCCCCTAGTTGGTGCCCCACCGCGGTCCTTTGTGGTCAAGTTCGCAAGTTATCGGAGAAAGGAGGATATTCTTAAGCTAGCTTGGCAGGCAAAAGGTTTTGATTTTCAAGGCAAAAGATCTACCTGGACAACGATTACGCTCCAGAGGTACAGCGGAAACGTAAAGATTATGCGGCAGCAAAGGCAACACTCGGCAAAACATCCGATTTCAGACACCTTTCCCGGCCAGGTTGAGAGTGCACTACAGTGATGGCACGGTGATGTACAACTCCGCACAAGAAGCGACGGAAGACATGGTGAAGAGAGGACTGTCAGTTAGCATCATTAAAAACCCCGTCCCTCTTTTGGAGCAATTAAATCAGCAAATGCGGCATGTCGACCAGCCGAAAAAAGGGAAAGAAAGGAGACGCGTATCAGACGCCGGGATTCAAGGAGAAGCTCCGGGCCTTTCGACACCAGGACGACACTGCATAAGAACCATATCTCTGGACTTGATGATTGAGCGTGGTAATGCTTTATTCAACACCGTAAGGATTTCTTTTTGGTTTGTATGGTGCTATGGTTTGTTGGTCATTTTAACGACAAGGGCAAAAAAAGGCATTTAATTTGTAGTCAGGCATTTTACGCTTAAAATAGCAGACCCCACATGGTGGCCTACTCTTTGGAAGTCGTTCTGTTATATTTTTGTGTTTTAACATCTATTCTGATGTTTGTTATTTGTTCTGTTTTTAGGGTGTATTTTTTTGGTTTACAGGAGGACACTACCATTAGGACTGAATATGCAAAGTATGAAGTCAATTAAGATGTCAATTTATAATGTTAATGGTCTGGGTAATCCTATCAAAAGGAGTAAAATTATGACAACGCTGAAAAAGGAGGAGATCGAGTTGGCGCTACTTCAGGAAACACATTTGGCTTAATCAGAGCATGAAAAACTGAGGAATTGGAAATATAAACACTTTTCGTCTAGTTGCTCCCAAAGCTCAAAGAGAAGTGTTGCGATATTTACAGGGTTATTTACAGGGTGTTTTGATTACAGTCATAAATGTATATGCCCCCCCAGGGTCGGAATGGAAATTTTATAAACAAGTTTATGAGCTAGTTACTATAGAAATAGAAGGTATTCTGATTCTGGGAGGAGATTTGAACATCCGAATCAACCCAACATTAGATTCTTCCAACCCACTGATACAGGGAGCAAATAAATTGACCAAAAACTTTAAATTGGCAATGAGAGAATTTGGGCTCCTGGATGTCTGGAGAGAACTTAATCCAACACAAAGGGATTATACTTTTTCCTCACATCCACATAATCTGTATTCCAGATTAGACTATTTCTTTATATTTCAAAATGATTTACACAGGGTGGTTAACTGTAAAACAGGAGTAATGGACCTATCAGATTATTCCCCAGTATACATGGATGTAGTATTAAACAATGAAAAAAGGGACACCTCCTGGAAATTAAATACAAGCATTTTACATCCAATGAGGGAACAAATTAGAGAAGATATAAAAAATTATTTAACAGACAATGATAATAAGGAAGTTGTGCCTGTGTTTGTGTGGGATGCATTGAAAGCAGTCATAAGGGGAAAGATTATCGGCTATAGCTGAAATCTAAAAAAGGCAAGGAATGGGCATCTGACAATGCTACAAACACAATTGAGGAATTTGGAAAATTTCCATGAAGCAAACTTAAATCCTAATTTGAGAACAGAAATAGATAAGACAAAGAATGAAATTAAATATAGCTGCGAGCAGCAATGGTGGATTCCTCCTGGAACAGTTTATGGAATTGATATGTAATTCAAATGAACAAAAGAATGAAGAAAGGAAAACAAGGCAATGGTGTGAATACATCCAAGACTGTAGTGACCCCTGTGAAAACAAGGCAATATTTTGAAAGACTGAAGAAGTATGAACATTATAAGGCACAAATTAAAAGAACAGTAATATTCATTTGAAAAGTATTTGTAGTGCTGTCAACAGATAGTGCTAACAATTTCAATAAGACACATGATTACAAAAGTCTGGAGGGTACAAAATGCTTGTCCAACTTCAATTGAAAAATCAACATGATGCAGCACGTGATGCTGGCAAATCACTTACCAAAATATGATGAGAGTATAGTTTACATGATTGCAATTCTGCACGGATGTGTAAAGCTAATTTCTGTTTTTATAGAATATTATCAAGGCCACTACTTTCCCATGTGCATACATCTTTAAGTTTGTTCATCAATATTGCTGTCACACATTGTGCACAAGTATTATATTTACACATCACATGTCCTTGATGGAAAGATCCAGAGGTGGGATGAGGAGGAAAATCCTAGTAGTTCAAGCTTGTGGTTGGGTTTGAGTTCTTCTTTGGCATCTGAAAAACACAGAATAGTTATTTAGGAATTAAAAATATATACATCAGCAGTACTGGTAATGAAACTACATTAATGTTTTTCTCAAGTGTACATTATTGCTATTACAAGTGACAACACATTTGGAAATGTTGTTCATCAACAACAAGAACCAACCAGAACTCACATGCACATACTACAAAACATGGGTTTATAACAGTAACCATTAAAAATGCTTCATCACCCATAACAGTAACCCCTAAAAATGCATAAGTTTGAATAACGTAAGTTTGAATTTTCAGACCTCAACATTAGACAAGGTCTTATGGTCCTCTGCATCACGTAACCTCTTCTTGGCTGCCTTCGACTTCCTGCTGCCTGTCGGCATCTAAAAAACACCCATCCAAAATCTTTGATTGTCAATATTTCATACTTACACATTATAATACCTTCATTTTACAATTTCAACATGAAATGACCCCAATTTGTATAACTTGCATGGCAAAGAAAAACGCATTCTGATTATGCAATTGCAAGACATTAAAAAGTAATATGACAGTTAGCATGTAGATATTTACACCTTAATACTGTACTATCAAACATTGGTTGCAATCAACATAGATGACGTGTATCAAATACTGCTTATCGTTTCTGCATCTTAGTCTAACTTTCCCAGAAGTTCAGCACAACCGGGAGATACATCTTAAACAAAATATTTCGGATAAATTAAAGAACATTTTTGTGTGGCTTAAATACATGTCCAGTACCGTTTTAATTCAACAGACGATGTCAAATGTAGAAACAGCACTCTTATAGTGATTAGAAAAAAGGACTCTTGTTTTACTTAGACTCGAGTCGCGATTAAAACAAAACAAAGGCTTTGACAATAACAGGGCCTTGCGCCGGGGAGATCGTCACAAACATTACCAAGAAACAGTACAGAACCGTTCGGTACAATACACTGAAATATAGAGAATATCAAATACTGTTCGCTCAAAGAAATTAAGTGTCTTAAATACACCTTGAGTCCCGCTTTAAAGGCAGGTTATATTTCTGACTAACCTAGCCTCAATAGAGGAAAATGGGCATCGATTGCTGTGTTATTCTTTGCAAACGTATTGACAAGCTATTTCCTGTTAACAAATTAAACCAGCTGGGTATGTTTTACTTATTTTTAAATACAAGAACTTGCAAAACACTCACAACAACAACATTTACATTACACATATATTCAAAACATTTACATTACACATATATTCATTTAGCAAACGCTTTGATCCAAAGCGATTGACGACAAACAATGAACCTCGGTCACTGTAGCAACAATCTAAACTCAAAACAAACCATAACAGTATAACATTTTAACTATAAAATTGTGTTCAAGTCATCATACAAACTGTAGTGATTAATTACATTGTCTTTGTACTTACAGTCACAATTAAAAAGAATACTTTCAGTCCACGAAAAGACGAAAAAGATGGCGGACTCCCGTTGTTGAACTTAGTTCAGACTCTCTGACTCTCTTTCTGTAAATGGATGGATGATAAATGATTTATCTCACCTCCTACCGCTGACTTAAACATTTGATCAGCCATTGGCTGTTGTAAGTCAACCTGCCGAGTGGCCTGCCACGGTGTAACAAATCAAAAACACCCGATTGCTTGAAGCTAAAAGCTACTTGTTTATAGCAGTAAAATAGTCTTAGCCTTAAATTAAATGACCATTATTTACATCATTTTGGAAGTTATGAACTTAGCTGTTAAACTGGGTTGTATTTTGTAGTGTGTTCTTCGTGCATATATAGTTTGATATTGATATCTCAAAGATTTGTTGACTATAATAATATTATGAGACGAACGTCTGGTTTAGTTAGTTTTAAATGGCTGTAGCGAACAAACGGTTGGAAATATAAAAAATCTTTTAATAACGGATGTGAGGCTTGGTCTGAAGATGTTGCCATAGAAACATGGGGAAGATCGGACAAACATTGTAGGAATAGTATCAAAAAAACATATTTCATTTATGTATATTGTACAGAAAAATGTAAAGATTTGCCATTATGAGTTGTTGAGGCTTTTTTGTTTATCGTGAGGAATGAGGCACATGGAATGAATTTCAAGATTATAGGACGAAAGACATACAAGTGGCATCACTTAGAAACAGAACGAATTGGGGTGTGGCCCTTAGCGCCCTCTTGACTCTAGCTGACAAACAATTATGAAAATCAAAAATCTTATTTATAGCTTTTGTGAGGGTTCTTCTGACAATGATAACTGGCAAGGATGAAGAAGATTGGACAAAAATTGTAGGAGGAGTGGCAAAAAAGCACGTCTCATGCATTTATGATGTACGGAAAAATCTAAGGAATTGCCATTATAAGTTGTTGAGACTTTTTTGTTCATTGTGACAAATAAGGCACCTGTAATGAATTTCAGGATTTTAGGACAAAAGGACTACAAATGACATCACTTTGAAAAAGGACACAAATGGTTGGTCAAATTGGGGTGTGGCCTGTAGCGCCCCCTTTGGTCTCAAGGGAACCAAAATGGGTGTGGTATCTTATAATGTTGTATTGTTTCACCATGCCAAAAATCACAATTTTTTACCGCTGTGATCCAAGGCTGCCATCAAACCCATGTTACAATTGGAATAATAATAATAATAATAATACCTGCAAAAACAATAGGTTTCCTCCTGACGGAGGAATCCTAAAAATTCTCTCAAGTGAAATAAAGAAATAAATTACTTTTCTGCGGCAACGGTATTATGAAGCGAGAGGAAAATCAGTAAAGTTACTGGCTTTTAAATTAAAAAAGCAACAATTGGAAAATACAATACACAAAATTAAGGATCCCCAAACAAACACTATTGGAAGATATCCAACAATCTTTTTTGAAATATTATAGTAATTTGTACACTCAACCCAAAGTAGATGCTAGTCTTATGAATGCTTTTTTGGATAACGTTAATTTACCGAAAGTAAGTGAAGAACAAAATAAATCCTTGACCAGCGATAACTGAACTTGAAATTAAAAAAGCCATATCTGATTGTAAAACTAATAAGGCGCCAGGGCTGGATGGTTTTCCCTCTGAGTGGTATAAGGAGATGAAGGATCTTATTGTTCCAATTATGACTGCAAAATTCAATCACGTTTTAAAAACGGGAGCAATGCCTCCATCCTGGAATGAGGCATCAATTTATCTAATAACTAAGGAGGGAAAGGATGAACTTGATTGTGGCAGTTATCGCCCAATTAGTGTGCTTAATCAAGATGATAAAATATTTACGCACATTATTTCAAAAAGACTAGAAAATATTTTACCCCGCATTATAAGCTTGGACCAGACTGGCTTCATCACAAAGAGAAAGACACTGGATAACATTTGTCGAACTCTACACATAGTTGATAAAGTAGTTAAGAATCAAGATAGAATGCTACTTATAAGCCTTGATGCCGAAAAGGCATTTTATCATGTTAACTGGGAATTTCTTTACAAAGTTTTGGAAAAATTCAATTTTCACCCAACATTCATACAAGTAATTCAGCACTATATAAATGTCCAACAGCGAGAATAAAAGTTAATGGAGCCCTTTCCAAATCAATCAACTTAGAGAGAGGAAATAGACAAGAATGCCCGAGCAGTCCATTATGCTTTACTATCTTTATCGAGGCCCTGAGCCAGGGAATTATTCAAAATTGTAACATTACTGGAGTCAAAATGTTTGGTCAGGAACATAAAATATCATTATTTGCAGATGATGATTTGTAATAGATGATGATTTGACGAATCCTGATTCCTCTTTTCCCAATCTTTTTTCTCACTCATTGCCCCCCCCCAGCTACTACCTCTAGCCCCATCTCCTGGTCAATGCCCCCCTCCCCCATCAGCCCTGCTTGCACCTGGCCTAGCTGACCCCACCCTACATTCCATGCATTCCACTAACCCATCACAACCCCATGGACTCACCGTCACCCACCCCCCGAGCTCCCCCCTAGTTTTCTCACCCAGCCAAGTTAGGAGAGAGCTGAGAAAGATCAATGCGCAAAAAGCAGCTGGTCCGGATGGAATTAGTCCCAGGCTCCTGAAATCCTGCGCGGACGAACTGTGCGGGATCATGGGGCAGGTCTTCAACCTCAGCCTCAAGCTGAGCAGGGTACCACTGCTCTGGAAGACCTCCTGCCTGGTACCAGACACCGCGGGCTAAGGACCTCAGCAGCTTCAGGCCAGTGGCTCTTACATCACACATAATGAAGACACTGGAGAGGCTGATTCTGGGCCACATCCGCTCTGAGGTGAGCTCAGAGATGGACACGCTGCAGTTCGCTTACCAACCTGGAATCGGGGTGGACGACGCATTGATCTTCCTGCTTCATCGTGCTCTCACCCACCTCGAGAGGCCTGGCAGTGCTGTGAGGCACCCCAGGGGGCACCCCTAAAGTCTTTCTATGACTCAGTGGTGGCCTCTGCCATCATGTACGGTGTGGTCTGCTGGAGCAGCGGCATCACTGAGAGGGAAAGGAAGAAGCTGGACAAGGTCATCAAGAAGTCCAGCTCAGTCCTGGGCTGCCCTCTGGACTCAGTGCAGGAGGTGGGTGACAGACGAGTCCTAGCAAAGCTGACAACCATGCTGGACCACGAGTCACACCCCCTGCAGGACACACTGTCTGCTCTGGAGAGCAGTTTCAACAATAAGCTGATTCACCCTCGGTGTGTGAAGGAGAGATTCCGCAGGTCCTTCCTTCCTGCTGCTGTCAGACTGTTTAACAATAATCACTAAATACTGCTGTCCATAGCCACTATCATGTGCTACACCTTTACCATTATTATAACTATTACCATCACTACCTCACCACCGTGCAGTATTACTGTTTATTACTCTTTTATTGTATCTTTATTTTTATTTAATTTTTTTGCTTTTATTACTTACCTCACTCACGTGCAATACTCATGTTATATTCATATTCTGTACTAAGTGCAATATTTCTACTTAACTTGCTTACTTTTAGACTTCCAGTGACGTCATGGCGAGAGAAGCGGCCTGAGCCACCTGCTCCGCCAAAAAACCCTGCAAAACTAGCTATATAAATGTCAAACTAAAAACAAACAAGCCGAATTAAACACTGCTGAATTCTAGAATGCAAGCAACTAAGAAAGAAGGAGGTGGAAGGGGAAAAGGAGCTAGGAAAGATGAAACTAAACAATGCTCCGCGGATCCGCCATTAGCCATGGCGCCAGCATCAGAACAATCAGCGATACTTGCCGAATTACGTACATTCAGACAAGAACACGCAGAGGCCTCTTCAGACACGAGAACTAACCTGGACCGACTGGAAACATCCATAAACGATCTTCTAAAGAGGACGACTGAGTTAGAACAGCGGACTGCAAGTGTGGAGCGGAGGCTTAGCGACATGGAGGACAGAGGAATGCGACACGAGAGAGCCATCCGGTATTTACTGCACAAAGAAGCAAGGCTATCAGCAAAATGCGAGGACCTCGAGGCAAGAGCGAGACGCAATAACCTGCGTATTTATGGTGTCAAAGAAGGAAGCAAGAAAAATGACATGATACCATTTATTTCTGAGCTGTTGTGCACATCGCTCCGGCTACCGGAGGGCCTTCAAGTACGCATCGAGAGAGCGCACCGCGCGCTTACAATGAGACCAAAGGAGGCCTCAGCTCCACCGAGATCGATCATCGTTCGGTTCCTGGACTATAGCGTCAAGGATGCCGTACTTCAACAGGCATGGCGGCAAAGAGAAATTACAAAAAAAATCTTTGACCAAGATTACACCGCAGACACACAGCAGAAGCGCAGACAGGTGAGGGAAGTGATCAAACAACTTAAAGAGAAGAAAATAAAAGCCCAATCTCCATTCCCAGCCCGTCTGAGACTTTACCTGGAATCAGGAGTCAAGGTGTTTCCTACACTCACAGACGCCGCGCCTACACTCGAGGAGATGGGGATTCACGTCAAGGTTGATGACAGAGAGAAACTGCAGAAGGAGCTGTTGCAGGACCGTTGGTCCAGAGCTTCGAGGAGGCCAGAGAAAGGACCATCTCCAATGTCGGATGCAGACTTACAGGCTTTTGTTCAAGGAAAAGACTAGACGGAAAAACAGACTGACATGTTGCCCAAGGTACGATAAAAGAGTGTACAGCAGATGGCTGACGAATCACTTATTTTATTTACTGTTGAAATAAGGGGGCTACCATGTATGTTAAGCTAGTTTCTGTTATGAATATATAAGATGAGGAAAAAAAAGTTTTTTTTGTGCAAACAGGCCGAGGGCTACTTCATAATCAGCACTTAGGCTACATATCCTTAGGATATCAGCAACTTTATCACAACAGATTAGTTGTTGAATAAGTTGCAATCGCACTGTTTGTGTTTTCACCCCGGAGAGAATTAGTCACTACTCTCCGTCCTTCTTAAAAGGGACAGGTTGCATAAGATGTTCTTGCAATCTGCTGGGTTCTTGGAAGTTCGTTATTTAGGGTTCTATATTTTGGTTAGGTCGTTCGTGTACATAACATCATGTAACATATACTCAAGGGAATCTTTTGGATGCATTGCCGGGGACACTCGATCTAGAACTGTGAAAAAAGGAAGTGTTTGCTTATGTGAACTCCACCCTGATATAAAACATGAATAATTTGAATATAATAACCTACAATGTCCGTGGATTGAACCACCCAATTAAAAGAAAGAAGATATTTAGTCAGTTAAAGAAGCTACATTGCTCGATTGCTCTATTACAAGAAACTCATCTAATTGAAGAGGAACATAAGAAATTGAAAAGAGAATGGGTCAATTAAGTGTTCAGTGCTTCATGTGGCAAAAAAAGGGGAGTTGCAATCTTAATCAATAGAACAGTTGCTTTTTCCCCAGAAAAAATCATACAGACAAAAGGGGATGGTATGTAATGGCAGTGGGTTCTATAGGAGAAACTGAGTTAACTATATTAAATCTATACGCCCCAAATGAGGATGATTATGGATTCTTTAAAGAAATTGCAAATGTGGTAGCCAGTAATGCCAAGGGGATGATAATAGTGGGTGGGGACTTTAACACTGTGCAAGATGGGATAAGAGATAGACTACCATCAGAAAAGACCCCCCAATCTAAGAAATCAAAAACATTGAATAGTATGATGACTGAATTAGGACTAGTTGACACTTGGAGATGTTATAACCCTAAGGGAAAGGATTTCAGTTTCTTTTCAAATGTCCATGGCAGTTATTCTCGAATTGACTTTATTTGTCTCTCACATCAATACATATACAAAATAGTTGAATGCCATATTGAACCTATCACTCTGAGCGATCATGCCCCAGTTGTACTGACTATCAATTTGTGTAAAGAAAATTATTTTAGATACTGGAGGCTGAATACCTCACTATTAACCGACCAATTAGTTGTACAGGAAATAAAAAATAACTTGAAGGAATATTTTGACATAAATGACAATGGAGAGGTAACGCCATCAACTTTATGGGATGGTGCTAAATCAGTTATACGGGGGAAAATCATACTAATCTCATCTAGGATCAAAAGAACACGGTTGGAAAAGCAAATAGAATTGGAAAACAAAATTAAACAATTAGAAACAAATCATAAAAGAACGGGTGATGAGAGCACTCTATTAGAACTGAAGGGGGCTAGAAGGAATTTGGACCAGCTTTTGACTTATAAAGCAGAAGGTGCTCTGAGATTTTCTAAACAAAAATATTAGATGATGGGTAACAGAGCTAGTCGCCTTCTCACCTTTCAGCTACGCAAGGCCCAGGCGAGTCGGGTGATACCCAAAATATTACACCCTACCACTAAAGAGATGATGTCTCATCCAAAAGGGATTGCGGATGCATTTGCAGCATTCTATAAAACACTATATGAAGAAAAGGGTTCAAATTCTAAAGAGGGCGAAATCAAGACCTTCCTATCTAAATTGAATTTACCTTCATTAACAGAGGAAGAGGCATCAACATTAATAACAGAGATAAGAGAATTGGAAATAAGAGAGACTATAAAGAATTTGAAAAATAACAAATCACCAGGGACTGATGGGTTCCCAGGAGAGTTTTACAAGTGTTTTGTTGAGGAACTCGCACCAATATTGGTTAAAGTGTTTAGGTACGCACTGTCAGGTGATCCGCCAAAGACATGGTCGGAGGCCATTATTTCTGTAATTCATAAAGAGGGCAAGGATCCGGTAAATTGTGAGGGATATCGACCAATCAGTTTACTGTGTAATGACCAAAAACTACTGAGCAGCATCCTAGCAAAAAGAATGCAAAAAATTATATCAAAATTGATAAATCCAGACCAAACGGGCTTCATCCCCGGTAGACAAGGGGCCAATAATATTAGGAGAACACTCAACATCATATCTTGTGCCAAAAAAAACACACAGAAATCAATGCTTATTAGTTTTGATGCACATAAGGCCTTCGACCAGGTTAATTGGTGCTTTCTCTATGAAACTCTGGCAGCCATGGGCTTTCATTCAGGGTTCATAGACTGGATAAAAGTGTTATATATTGAACCAAGATCACGGGTTAGGGTCAATGGGTGTTGTTCAGATTTTTTCGGCCTTGAAAGAGGGGTTAGACAGGGTGACTGCCTTAGCCCTCTGCTATATGCTGTGAATATTGAACCGCTTGCAGAATTAATAAGACAAAATCAATTAATTAAGGGAATACAAGATGAGGGTAAATCTGAACATAAAATTTCCCTTTTTGCAGACGATATTTTGACGTGCATAAGTGATCCAGTTTCATCAGTCCCAGTCTTGATGGAGTGTTTGAAGGCATATGGGGAAGTATCAGGACACCAAATTAATGAATCCAAGTCAATTGCCATGATGTTAGTAGGGGAGCGGCCAATACAATTAAAAGATGTGGTCAATTTTCGCTGGACGGATCAGGGTTTTAGATATTTAGGAATTATTATTACCCCTAACACACCACAACTTTTTGAAGCTAACTATGGTAAATTAATGAAAGAAATCAAAGCAGACCTCACAACATGGGATGTCCTACCTCTTTCTTTAGTAGGAAGAATAGAAACTATAAGAATGAATGTATTGCCAAGGTTGCTTTTTCTGTTCCAGTCTCTGCCCATAGAAGTCCCCATCTCCACATTTAAAACACTAGACAATTGGCTATCTAAATTTATTTGGCAAAACAAAAGACCAAGAATTAGACTTAAAAAAATACAGTGCCCGAAGGAGAAAGGTGGTTTAAACCTGCCTAATATGAAAATGTATTATGAGGCAGCTCAGCTTAGACCACTAGTTGCTTGGATAACTCAGGACAGGGATACAATATGGGTGGGAATGGAACAACATACATGCCCAGATGTACCACTGGAGTCACTGCCATTTCTAGGTAAAGAGCTCTGGAAAAAAAGCAAAATCAACAATGAATGTATGAAAGTCACCCTGAAAGTGTGGTCAACAATAAGGAAAAAGTTGATTCTTCTTACTTCAATCTCAAGAGCGATGAAGATAGCACTGAATGTAGATTTTGCACCTTCTAGACTAGATGCTGGATTTAAGAAATGGGCTGAAAAAGGACTAACGACGATCGATAAATTGTTTGAGGGAGGAGTTCTGAGATCGTTTGACCAACTCTTAAAAAAATTTGATCTTCACATACATGATTTCTACAGATACTTGCAGCTAAGAAACTATCTACAGAAGCATAAGGATTGGGAAAAATTAAAGGAATGTCCATCAAATATAGAACGCTTCTTCATATTGATGATAGAAGGTCTGATTAAAAAGAAGGTTATATCAAACATATATAAAATACTTCAGGAGGAAATAACAGACAACAGTTTGGATATTAAAAACAATTGGGAACTAGAAATGAATACAATTATCTCAGACGAAAAATGGGAACAGGCGTGTAGAGATGGACACAAATTAACCAATAGTCCATTGTGGAGAGAGTTTGAATGGAAGATTAAAATGAGATATTTCAGAACCCCTCTTATCATTTCAAAATTCAGCAAAACTTCCAACATGTGCTGGCGGGGCTGTGGCTTGGTGGGGGACCGTGCACATATATTTTGGGGCTGCCCAAATCTATCGGCATATTGGCTTGAAATAAAAAAAGAAATTAAACAAATAATAGGGATAGATTTACCCCTTGACCCAATCTATTTTATTTTGGGAATTCTACCCGACGACCTGGGAGATAAAAACCGAATGTATTTATTGAAAGTCCTTCTTCTGATAGCCAAGAAGATGGTTACGGTCTCCTGGTTAAAGCCGCAGCCGCCATCACTGAGTCAATGGAGGGAAAGGGTTGTTAGTGTCTACTATATGGAGAGCATAACTGCTAGACTTCAACTGAAATTGGACATTTTTGCAGATAAATGGTCTCCGATCATCCTACAGCTTTCAAAGCTGCAACAATAGAGATGCACAAGAAATGGTTGGCGTTGGATCAATATAAATGTTAATGTTAAAAGCCATCGATCAGTGATTTCTGGGTGTCTCTATCTTTGGGGGTTCGGTATGTGGTCTCTGAGAGGGTGGAAGGAAACGGAGTAGAGTGATTACCTGCAATGTATCTACGATATATGTGATGTAATGATTGTAAGTGCACCTTGAGAACGACAATAAACGAAAAGTTCAACAAAAAAAAACTTGCTTACTTTTTTGCAATACTGTAATGCCGTAATTCTCCGTAACTGTCTATATGTCTATATGTCTACCTAACTTATTTTTTATCATACTCTTTGCAAAATACTGTAATTCTGTTACTCCTCAAGTGCAATAACTGCCTACATGTCTACTTAGTTATTTCTTTTGCAATACTGTAATTCTCCTCAAGTGCAATAACTGTCTATATGTCTACTCAACTTACTTATTTTTTATACTGGACTACTTAACCAGACTACTTAAATTACTTAAATGACTTATTTTCTTATTTTTTATATCTGACCTTATTGTGCCCGCCTACTGGTATTGCTATTGTTATTGCTATTGTTATGTTATTGTCATTATGTATATTACCCTGCAACTCTGTGTGCTGTACTTTACCCTGCTGCTGTTGTGAACTGCAATTTCCACCCCCTGGAGGACAAATAAAGGTTCATCTAATCTAATTTTCATATCTGGATACCTTTGGTTCAATATCTGGTTATAAACTGAATATTTCTAAAACTCACTTACTTAGTTTCAATTACAAGCCTACTCAGTTATTGACTTCTACGATTAAGTTAACATGGGATTTGGATTATATAAAATATCTTGGAGTGAATGTCCCAAAAGATCTATCACAACTGTATGATCTAAATTTTAATCAGAATCAGAATCAGAATGGGGTTTATTCGCTATGCAAGATTAACATTGAATTCACTTTGGCAGGAATGAGCAAACATAGAACATATATGTGGCATACCAATAAAACAAAAATAAAAATGAATGCAATGTAAAATACACTACAGATATGTATACAAACAATACAATTGATGCAATAGTACAAATGACACAGGTAACGTGGAAGTACAAATAACATAGGTACAGAGTGGAATGGGTATATATAGTACGTGGGGGGGAGGGGGGGTATATACACAGTAGTGTAAACAGTGGTGCAGAATTCACAGTAGTAAGTTTTTAAAGTTTAAAGTGTTGTGTGCTAAAGTGGCAGAGTGCAGTGGGATTCTGGAGGGGGGGGGGGGTGTAGGGTGTTCGTGGATGTCTCAAACTGAGTCCTTGGCTCTGTTGAAGAGGGCAATAGCAGAGGGGTAGAAGCTATTCTTGTGGCGAGAGGTTTTGGTCCTGATGGACCACAGCCTCCTGCCAGAAGGGAGCAGCTGAAGCACAGAATATCTAGGGTGGGAGGAGTCGGCCGCAATCTTCCTCACCCGTTTTAGAGACCTTGCCATGTGCAGGTCCTCAAGGGATGGCAGATTGCAGCCTATCACCTTCTTAGCGGCACGTATGATACGCTGCAGTCTGCTCTTGTCCTTGGCAGTGGCAGCAGCGTACCAGACGGTGATGGAGGAGGTGAGGATGGACTCGATGATGGCAGTGTAGAATTGCACCATCATTGTCTTTGGCACGCTGAATTTCTTCAGTTGCCGCAGAAAGTACATCCTCTGCTGGGCTTTCTTTGTGAGTGAGCTCCCACTTAAGGTCCTGGTAGAGGGTGGTGCCCAGGAAGCGAAGGGACTCCACACTGTTTACCTGGGAGTTGCGCAGTGTGATGGGGGGGAGTGGGGCTGGGTTCTTCCTAAAGTCCACAACCATCTCCACTGTCTTAAGAGCATTGGGCTCCAGGTTGTTCTGGCTACACCAAGTCACCAGGTTGTCCACTTCCCACCTGAAAGTCAGACTCGTCCCCATCAGAGATAAGACTGATCAGGGTAGTATCGTCCGCAAACTTCAGGAGCTTGACAGATGGATGACTGGAGGTGCAGCTGTTTGTGTACAGGGAGAAGAGCAGGGGGGAGAGGATGCACCCTTGAGGGGATCCGGTGCTGATCGACCGGGAGTCAGAGACTTGCGTTCCCATCTTAATGCGCTGCTTCCTGTCGGACAGGAAGTCTGTGATCCACCTGCAGGTGGGGTCGGGCACATTCAGCTGGGAGAGCTTGTCCTGAAGCATAGCCGGGATGATGGTATTGAAGGCAGAGCTGAAGTCCACAAACAGAATCCTGGCGTAGGTGTTTGGAGAGTCCAGATGCTGGAGGGTGAAGTGGAGGGCCATGTTGACTGCGTCGTCCACAGACCTGTTGGCTCTGTAGGCGAACTGCAGGGGGTCTAGGAGGGGGTCTGTGATGTTTTTGAGGTGTGCCAGCACCAGGCGTTCGAAGGACTTCATTACCACAGATGTCAGGGCGACGGGTCTGTAGTCATTCAGTCCTGTTGATCTGGGCTTCTTGGGCACAGGGATGATGGTGGAGGATTTGAAGCAGGCTGGCACGTGGCATATCTCCAGAGCGGTATTAAAGATGTAAAAATGTATTCTGTACTTGAAGGTTTAAAGTCCTGAAAGTCCTTGAAATCTGGAAATCAATTTCCGATCCGAATCATCCTGATATGACGTAATAAATACATTCAGTATAGGAAAATCAAAGATGTTTTTACCCATTAACTTAAAGATTTTTACATAGTGACGTATTTGTAAAAATCTGAAAAAATAGTTGTTATTCAACTGGTGTTGCCTTTAAATTGACTGGAAGTCTCTCATGGTTCCCCTATGAAAATATGTACAATATGCTGTTAAACCCCTCCCTATCCAATTTTTATACACTCCATCCAATCTGTTTGGTACAAAGTCAGGGTCGCTAGGAGCCCACCTCAATATTTTAATCTGTTCATGCAAATTGTTTTTATTAGTGAATTTTAACCAAAGTTTCAATGATACATTGATCCACTGATTGTCTTGTTGCATCTGTTTCTTAATAAGTCTTTTGTCTCCTAGTATTGCCTGAATTAAAGTATCATCAGAAATTTTCATTTCTATTTCTTTCCATCTGGCCTCATTCTGCATTACACCAGCACACCATGGTTCTAAATTGGGCCGAACACACTGCTTCCAAAATGTCCAGAATAGGTTTAATTCACAGTATATCCATATTCAGCACATATACAGGTTCATCATCATTGACAGCATCAGCAACAGCATCAAATCAAATCAAATCAACATTTATTTGTATAGCCCTTTTTACAAGCAATGTCACTTGGGCTTCACATATGCCCAAAGAACTGCCCCTCAACCAACCTAAACCCTCAAGGAAGACAAGGAAAAACTCCCAGAAAAACTCACTAGGAACAAAAAACGGAAGAAACCTTGGAAGGAGCAATTCAGTGAGGGATCCCCTCCTCCAGGGACGGCTGGAGAAAGTGAAGAGCAGAACACAGGCTAAAACAGTCATAACTCTAGAGAGAGTTAACAAGTTGTTGAAACATCAATACTCAATGCTCAACTTGGGTCTTAGGTTGCACAAAGTCAATTTAGGCAGTCACTGGGCTTGGGCCCATGATTGGCGCAGCATCACACGCAGGGGGATGAGGAAAAGGACCGGGAACTCTCTCCTTGTCCATCAGGGAGACTGACGTCCGAATGGCGACCAGATCCGGGGTTGGAAGACCATCTCAGATCGATGTCCACTGGCGCCAGGTCTAACATTGGCCGATGACCACGCAAGTGCTGAGAGATCAGTCCCCCCATACCAAAGGGAGGTATGGAGGGGAGGACAGTGAGACGGAGTAGAGGAGATGTTAGAGAGTGCAAGGAACAGCTAACAGTTATAGCAATATTCAGAATGAGGTCCCCACCGGTCAGTGTGGGCTAATGCAGCAATTAAAAAAGACCCAAAAAAGTGGCTATTGACACAGCCTTAGACACCAAGACAGCACCAGCCCCCCTCAGTTGGAACATAAATCTGTTCCAAGAAAGAAAACTCTAAGATATATATATATATTTTTTTTTTTTTTTTTTTGAAAGATAGTATCTTTTGAAAGCCATGTCTCCTGTCGTCTCTAACTGTACGGTTTTAGAATCAGAATGAGGGTTTATTCGCTATGCAAGGGTTAACAAACATAGAATTCACTTTGGCAGGAATGAGCAAACATTGAACATATATGTGGCATACTAATAAAATATAAATAAATACAATGTAAAATACACTACAGATATGATACATATAAACAAATAATACAAATGATACAAATAATACAAGTGATGCAATAGTACAAATGATAACATGGAAGTACAAGGTAACATGGAAGTACAAATAACATAGGTACAGACTGGAATGGGTATATAGTACGTGGGGGGGGGGGGGTATATTCACAGCAGTGTAAACAATGATGCAAAATTCACAGTAGTAAGTTTTTAAAGTTTGTTAAGCTAACTACACTAACCTAATAACTCCCACCGTAAATGGTGTTCTTTCTACCACAATAGATCGCTATCATATTACAACAAATATTGAATAACTTCACAGTACAACAGATATTGAATAACTTCACACTAACTAACCCAGCACATCCACACACTTTAACAGTCGTAGTACTGACTGAATAAAAATGTTTTTAACCTAACTTTGAATGTCGAGACTGTATCAGCCTCCCTCCCTCCTTTCAGACCCTGTTATGTGCCCCTAGTCAAGAGGCAGCCTGTGACCACTAAGACTGTGAGGAGATGGTCAGAGGAAGTCTATGGGGCACTGCAGGAATGTTATGAGGTCACTGACTGGGATGTACTCTGCGAGCCGCATGGAGAGGATATTGATGGACTCACAGGGTGCATTACGGACTACATCAACTTCTGTGTGGACTCTATTGTCCCTACCAAGACGGTCCAGTGTTACCCTAACAACAAACCGTGGGTAACAAAGGAAGTCAAGGACCTTTTGAATTCCAAGAGGAGGGCCTTCAACGATGGAAATAGGGAGGAGGTTAAGGTAATCCAGGCTGACCTGAAGGTGAAGATCAAGGAGGCCAAGGATAAGTACAAAGGGAAGCTAGAGCGGAAACTCCAGCATAACAACACGAGGGAGGTGTGGAGCGGTATGAGGACCATAACTGGCTTCAGATCGAACAGATCGAACAGATCTTGCAACAGGGGGGTCGAGGGTGACCTGGACAGAGCCAACGAACTGAACCTGTTCTTCAACAGATTTAACGACCTGGTTCCTGCCCATCCCCCCTCTAGCCCTTCTCCTGACGACCCTCAAGCGGGCGACGCCCCTGGCCAAACTGCTGACGACCCTCCGGCACCTGTGAGTACCCCTTTTCCCCCTCCCCCTCTCCGTCAGAACAATGCCCCCCCCCCTTCACCACAACGACCCCCATCCCCCCCCTATGACCCCAGCTGTGTCTCTCACTGTGGAACAGGTTAGAGGATAACTGCTGAAACTCCATGCAAACAAGGCTGCTGGTCCTGACGACGTGAGCCCTAGGATGCTGAAAGCGTGTGCCCCCCAGCTGTGTGGAGTGCTGCAGTACATCTTCAACCTGAGCCTGAGTCTCCAGAGTCCCTGTCTTGTGGAAGACATCTTGCCTCGTCCCTGTTCCGAAGACGCCGCGCCCCAGCGGCTCCAAGGATTACAGACCGGTGGCACTGACCTCCCACGTTATGAAGACCCTGAGAGACTGGTGTTAGAACAGCTGCGGCCCATGGTCGGACCCTTCCTGGACCCCCTTCAGTTCGCCTACCAGCCCCGGCTGGGAGTAGAGGATGCCATCCTCTTCCTGCTCGACCGCTGTTATACTCATCTTGACCAGCCGGCAAGCACTGTGAGGATCCTGTTCCTAGACTTCTCCAGTGCCTTCAACACCATCCGGCCAACTCTGCTGGGTGAGAAGCTGGCAGAGATGCAGGTGGATACCTCCCTGGTGTCCTGGATTGTAGACTACCTGACTGGCAGACCACAACACGTGCGCTTACAGCACTGTGTGTCGGACAGTGTGGTCAGCAACACTGGGGCTCCCCAGGGAACCGTCCTCTCCCCCTTCCTCTTCACCATCTATACCACGGATTTCAGCTACCACACAGAGTCCTGCCACCTTCAGAAGTTCTCTGATGACTCTGCTGTGGTGGGCTGTATCAGTGACGGGGAGGAGGCCGAGTACAGGACTGTGGTGGGGAACTTTGTCGCATGGTGTGAGCGAAATCATCTGCAGCTTAATGCGGCTAAGTGCAAGGAGCTGGTCATCGACCTGAGAAAGACCAGGACAACAGTGACCCCTGTCCACATTCAGGAGGTCAGTGTGGACACCGTGGAGGATTACAAGTACCTTGGTGTTCACTTGGACAACAAACTGGACTGGGTAAAGAACACTCAAGCCGTATACAAGAAGGGCCAAAGCCGCCTCTACTTTCTGAGGAGGCTGAGGTCCTTCGATGTCTGCCGGACAATGCTTAGGATGTTCTACGAGTCTGTGGTAGCCAGTGCTATCCTCTATGCTGTTGCCTGCTGGGGCAGCAGGTTGAGGGCAGCGGATGCCAACAGGCTCAACAAACTTATCCGGAAGGCCGGTGACATTGTGGGGGTGGAGCTGGACTCTCTGGCAGTGGTGTCGGAGAGGAGGATGCTGGCCAAGCTCAACGCCATCCTGGACAGTACCTCCCACCCACTCCACAATGTGCTGGTCGGACAAAGGAGTACTTTCAGCGGGAGACTCATCCTCCCGAAATGCACTACGGAGCGCCACAGGAAGTCATTCCTGCCTGTGGCCATCAAACTTTACAATTCTCACACCAGTAGTTTGTAAGCCAACTGTATATCCTGTGAAATAGCATAACATCCAGGGATATAACAATGGACATTAGGCAATAGTCTGACACAACTTCTGTAACATAACTACATATTTGGCGATATTCTGGACAACTGTATATAACCATGTATATTCTGCTAATAACCTGCAAATCCTGTATATCCTGTATATGCTGCAAATAACTGTAAATCTCCTGTACATCACAATTACTTGCATAATTGTAATTGAATTGTATAGATTATAAGGGTATAGTCTGTAACCTGCACTTTATCCTGGACATCCTGTATATCCTGCTGTACATTCTGCACATTCTGTACAAAACTGAAAATCATGTACATTCTAATATAATACTGTATATTATACAAGACCAATACTGTGTAATTGTAAATGTATAGCTTCTGTACATAATCATTATGCTCCCTGGGAGGATTCACCTCACCCACCATTTTTTACTTTTTACTTATTGTTATTGACCCCACCCCCTATCCCTGTGTACACTTTCTAATCTTTTACCCCACACCCTTACCCTTGTGCGCTTTGCGAGACTGTGTGCCGTTGATACAAAGGAGTTTCCCTCGGGATCAATAAAGTAATCTGAATCTGAATCTGAAACTGAAACAGGTAATTTGTTCCAGAGAAGAGGCGCTCTATATGAGAAAGCCCTACCTCCAGCAGTTTTTCTGTTAATTTTGGGAATCACCAAATAGCCAGCATCTTTGGATCTTAGTGTCCTTACAGGGTGATAAGGTGCAAGAAGGCCAGAGAGGTACAGTGGTGCTAATCCATGTAGAGATTTGTAGGTTAGTAGTAGAACCTTAAAATCAGCCCTGGCTCGGATAGGGAGCCAGTGTAGAGAGATAAGAGTAGCTGTTATGTGATCATACTTTCTAGTTCTGCTTAGTAGCCTAGCAGCGGCATTTTGCACCCGCTGTAAGTTTTGTACGCAGGTATTTGGGAGGCCGGAGAATAATACATTGCAATAATCCAATCGGGATGTAACAAAGGCATGTATCAATTTTTCAGCATCATCCTTTGAGAGGAAGTTTCTTATTTTAGCTATGTTACGGAGATGGAAGAATGCAGTTCTGGTAATTTGCTTGATATGATGCTCAAATGAGAGATCAGGATGCATTGTGACACCTAGATTTTTTACCAGCTGGCTTTGAGAGACTTTGAAGCCATTTAAGTCTAGGGTAAAATTGGATAGATTGTTTCTGTACTTCTTTGGTCCAAAGATTTGCACCTCTGTTTTATCAGAATTCAGAAGTAGAAAATTTGCTGACATCCAATTTCCTATCCCGGAGACACATTTTTCCAGAGCATGAGGCAGTTTGTCAGGCTTAAGGGAGAGGTATAACTGGGTGTCATCTGCATAGCAGTGAAAATGTACACCAAAACTTCTAATTATATTTCCTAAAGGTAACATGTATAGAGAACATAGCAAAGGGCCTAAGACAGAACCCTGTAGTACTCCATGTTTCACAAGGGAGCTCCTGGATGAGCGGCCATCATAGTGGACAAACTGTGATCTATCAGATAGAAATGATCTAAACCACTGAAGTGAAATTCCAGAAATTCCAACATAATTTTCCATACGTTCCAGGAGAATCTGATGATCGACAGTGTCGACTGCTGCACTTAGGTCAAGAAGAATCAGGACAGAGATAGAGCCTGCATCAGAGGCTAATAGAAGATCATTGACTACTTTAGCTAGTGCAGTTTCAGTGCTGTGATGAGAACGGAATCCAGACTGGAGAGGTTCATATAGCTGATTTACGGTAAGATGTTCAGTGAGCTGATGTGCTACAACTTTCTCAAGAATTTTTGAGAGAAATGGCAGGTTTGTAATTGGCCTTTAGTTGCAGAGACATCCAGGATCCAAGTTTGTTTTTTAAGTAAAGGTTTGATAATAGCTTTTTTCAAACATTCAGGGACTTGGCCAGTTTCAATAGATTCATTAATAATACTCAACATAGGTGGTCCAATAATAGGCAAGAGTTCCTTGCGTAGTTTGCCAGGAAGGGGGTCAAGAAGACAACTGGTCGGGTTTGACGACTCTACTAGTTTTATGAATGCTTCCATAGAAATAGGGTTGAAGTGCCGAAGAGTCTGAACATGAAGAATGCTTGGTATAGAGGAATATTCAGTGTTCATGGTGAATTGGCCATGACTAGTCTGCAGCTTGTCCCTAATTGCATAGATTTTGTTGTCAAAGAATTCTAGAAATTCATTTGGAGAAAGATCCGTGCTCTCACTGTGTGTACTTTTACTCGTGAGTTTTGCAACGGTATCAAATAGAAATTTAGCATTGTGCTGGTTCTTACTGATCAACTTAGAAAAGTATGCTCAAAGTATGCATCACCATGGGCATCAGCATTATCTTGTCTCAGGTCAGGGTCAGGCCGTAATATTTCCTCAACATCACACATTATGTCTGCTCTTGCCAAGCAGCGTAGGAAATATCCCCTTGTGTGACGACTCCAACCCTGGATAGATTCCAGAATAATATTTTCACAGGCATTCACCATTGCCTCCAGGAGATTGTGCTGTGTGTATGGGTTGCGGTCATACACCCTCCACCGCCATGCTGAAAAAAATCATTCTATTGGGTTTATAAAAGGGGAGTATGCTGGCAGAAAAAGGACAGCGAACCTAGGGTGGTCATTGAATCAGGTGCGAACCAGAGCAGCCCAATGGAAGCTCTATCCCAAATGACAACATATTGGGCTTGCTCTGGTTGCCCTGGCTCCCTTTCCTGTTGATAAATATTGTGCAGCTGATCTAGAAATTGAAGAAGTAGTGCACTGTTGTATGGACCCAGTATGGCATGGCGGTGGAGGATGCCAGGATTGCTAATGGCTGCACACACAGAGCAAGTTGAAGTCGCAGCAAGTTAGCATGAAAGAACGTCCTTATAGAGTTGGTGAATTAGACAGCGTTCATTCATCCTGGGACCGGAAAGTTTCAGTCAAGACTGTAGAAGCTAGCGCCTTGATTTGATCTATGAAGCACCCTTTTGGAATATTACGGTCTGTTCCTTCCTTTCTTTCTATCTAGTTATATTTTATTTTAGTATTATACTGTTATTGTCACTTGTCATAGTTAACAAAGGTAACAAAAAGTTAGTTTTAGTGGTATTTTGTAGTCCAAAAAAGTTAGCCGGCATCTGTCTATCTTGCTAAGTTAGCTAAAAACATATTTATTGAGGGGGCACTCCACGTGGGTTAGTACTTGAAACTTGAAAGCAGGGCCATTGAGAATAGATTTGTGTTGATTGGGCGGTGATTCTGATCAGCAATCGAGAGTAGCAGCTGGACTAATCACTTAGACCAGTGTTTCTCAACGGGGGCGGTACCGCCCCCCAGGGGGCATTCAGAGAACGTCGGGGGGCGCTGGGAACAATATTTTTAAAAGGGGGGCGTTGAGGTGCGGTTGGGGGGCGTTTGTCTGTGTCTGTTTTTTAATGCCAGTTTTTTAATGCCAGTTTCGTCTAACCGACACCTACTCATTTTTACGGAGCCGCTCTAGGGTCACATAGGAGAGAGAAGAAAAAAAATCTGTGCGCACCGTTTTGTAAACTGTGGCCTCGGATTCATAATCGTATGCACCTGATAGTGATACAAGTTAGATCAGCGATACTCATTGCGCGTCTCGCGAGCCACATGCGGCTCGTCAACCTTGAATTGGTGGCTCGCACTGGCATACTAGCTTATAACAATATGGTAACACAGCCAATAATTTTTTTCAAATGTGCTACATAAACATGCAGTGAACTCAAGCGCAAAAATCTGCATAATACTTAAGAAGTAATAACTAAGTAATTTTCTGCGGTCTCGCGTGAATACGGCCAGCCTGCCAACCCGCGCGCTGTTACGCACCAAGCGAGGATTGACGACCAACATAGGATGGAGCAAGCCAGTGGACAACCTCCACTGCAGAGCATTAAACAGAGGCATCTTTTGAGATGGCTTGGATTTTGGCGCGGGCCAAAGACTGCTTTTTGTATTACATTTTATGAGTGATTCTATAATCAGATTTGGCAAAGCCTTCCTGGTATTGTTTGGACTCATTTATGCACTACACCTCAGCTATCCCAAAGCACTGACCAACACGTTTGAATTCACTCAAAAGATTTTACTTGGTCTAGACCAGGGGTCGGGAACCTTTTTGACTGGGAGAGCCATAAAAGCCAAATATTTCTAAATATATTTCATTGAGAGCCATATAGTATTTTTTCATATAATACATTAAATATGTCTTACTTCTAATGTGACTTCTGGTGCTGCATGGTTTTGCTGATGGCCTTGTAGTCATCATACGTTCATACGTGGTGAGGTTGAGCTTCATGCAGGCGTTGAGGCTTCCATCAGTTAAACGTGAGCGTAGGTTGGTCTTAATGTTCCTCATATGCGAGAATGACTGCTCACATGCATATGTAGAGCCTAACATCGTCAATACGGCAATACTCACACGCTGCATTGTGTGGTATGTCACAGGAAGCTCGTTCCAAGTTTTAAGAATCAGCTGATCTTCAGGTTGAAGATTTTTTATTTCTGTCCACTTGTGTTCCCTCGCCAGCTGTGCTCGCTGTCGCACAAGACTTTCCAACTCTCCATTAAGTGACTTGAACTTACTCATCCACATGGATGATGCCTTCAGGTCAGCAACTTCCTGCTCAAAGTCTCCGATTGAGACCCCGGGGATGCATGTCAGGTCAATTTTGTCCACTGCACACTCGTGTGGGTGAGTGATGAACTTGAAGAGATCAGTACGCGCACAAAATTCAAAAACGTGCTTTGAATGACTGCAGGAGCTAAAGCCAGCTAGCTGCTGGAGATCCAGATGTTGAGTGGTTCTCTAAATTGTTGCAGTCTTTCAAAGTGCAGAAGATGACCTGTTTCAATGTCCCTGAGAAAGACTTCCAGCTTGCTTTCAAATGCAAACACTGCTTGTTGAAGGAATGAGATTGTATTTCCAATACCTTGCATTTTCACATTGAGCTGGTTCAGATGGCCAGTTATGTCCACGAGATAGTGAAACTGCAGGAGACAGTCAGTGTTGTCTAGCTCAGGATGCTTGACGCCTTTCATCTGCGAACAACATCGCAATTTTGTTCCATTCTGCCCCAAAAAAGTTTGGATGTGGATCGGTAGGAGTACTGTTTCAGATACCTCACGGAGTAAGCAGATTGGGACGTGAAATACCATCCAGTTGCGGTCTGGATCGAGCTGCGGGACTGTATGCTAACAAGCTAGCTATAAGCTCAGCGGGCTAACCGGTGTTAGCGCTGCTGAAACCCGTACTAGGTGGGGCTGAAGTAACCCGTACTGTGCGGGGCTGAAGTGGAAGTGACTACTTAACAAACAAACAAAACAAAAAAAAAAATCAAAACCATGCCATCAAAGACAGACAATATGGAAGAGATCAAGCGATCATTGAACTTTATGTCTGCAGAGATGGCGAAGTTAACATCACAACAGGAGCGTCTGCTCAAACTCGTG
The DNA here is from genome assembly GCA_030340665.1 of Neosalanx taihuensis. Classification (NCBI taxonomy): domain Eukaryota; kingdom Metazoa; phylum Chordata; class Actinopteri; order Osmeriformes; family Salangidae; genus Neosalanx; species Neosalanx taihuensis. The sequence goes on along the minus strand of CM059296.1, from coordinate 7,388,080 downwards.
GATGAAGTAGCGACACTAAAAACTTTGCTAAATGCGAAGGACGAATCTATTTTTCTTTTACAACAGCGAGTCGACGAATTAGAGCAGTACACCCGGAGAGAGGACTTGGTAATCTCTGGGCTGGAGACTCGACACCGGACCTATGCACGGGCGGCAGCCAACGCAGACACCTCAGAGGACGCGCCGAGGGGAGAACTGCTGTCGCTGGAGCAAGAGGTTGTGGATTTTTTAAACTACAAAAACATTAACATCTGTAAGGAGGCTATTTCTCTTTGCCACACTCTACCCTGAAAGTCAGAAAAAACTAGACCTGCAATTGTAATACGATTCATCAGCAGGAACATGAAGAATGATGTCTTAATGCAAGCCAGAAAACTGAAAGGTACAAATGTATACATAAACGAACATCTTACAAGGAAAAATGGGGGCATCGCGAGAGAAGCAAGACTGCTGAGAAAACAAGGGAAAATAACTGGGACATGGACGAGGAATGGAAACGTGTGCATCAGAGAAAATTGTGGAGCATCAAGGATGATCAGGGACTTGAAAGAACTGGAGAAGTATAGGACTGGACATTGAAAAAGTAAGACAACAGCTGAGAAGGACTGGACATGGACCCAATGAGATAACAGGTTGTATACACATTATGGATCGACAACACACTTAAACAGTTATGAACATTGACACAATAAATAATAATAAAATCTATGATATTGAAAATGATTTTGCACATAAGTTACTAACTTATGAAGAATGTAATTATTATTCAGTACAACAGTTTAATGACACATTAGAAAAGGTATCAGATAATGCATTTTCCATAATTCACCTTAATAGTCAAAGTTTGAAATGTAAGTTAGACAAAATTAAGGAGTTTGTTATTGATCTAAAATGTGCCTTTAAAGTAATTGCTCTTACAGAAAGCTGGTTAAGTGACATAGATTTTAATAATGTGCAGATTGATGGCTACAACATGTTTTACATAAACAGAACTAAAAAAAGGGGAGGGGGTGTTGCCCTCTATGTTGACAAATATTTAAAATGTAAAGTTGTTGAAGAACTAACAATAACTGGGAGTGACTTGATGGAAATGCTTACCATAGTAATCATAAATGACAAAGGTAAAAATTTATTGATTAGTTGTGTGTATAGACCGCCTGGCGCTGGGGTTGACTTGTTTACAGATAAAATACATGAAATGTTTGAGAATGTTAACAAATCAGTAATTTTGTGTGGTGATTTTAATGTAGATCTGGGAAACACGGTAGCATCAAAAGAGTTTAAGAATTATATGGAAACTGCTGGTTTAACTCCTATGATAAACAAACCTACTAGGATCACTACTCATAGTGCTACTATCATTGACAACATATTTACTAATTTACACGTTGAAATTATTATTGGTATTTTTATGACAGATGTGAGTGATCACCTCCCTGTGTTTATAATATATGAAAAGTTATGTTTCGACAAGGTGCAAGAGGAAACTTATATAAGAGATAGATCCAATAAGGCTTTAGAAACGTTTAGGGAAGATCTTAAGAAACAAAACTGGGATCATGTATACACTAATAACATGAATAAAGCGTATAATGCATTTATGACAACATTTAACAATTTATATGACAAAAATTGTAAAATAAGAAACATTTGTGTATATGGTAAAAAGAAAATTCATAAGCCATGGATGACACAACGGTTGATAAATGCCTGCAAGAAAAAATTACTTTTATCGAATGCTGCTCGAATTGAGAACTAACGATTCTGAAGTAAGGTACAAACAATATAAAAATAAACTTGTATCAATAATGAGAAGACAAAGAAAGGATTATTACACTAAATTATTAGACAAAAATAAAAATAATACCAAAAATACATGGGGTGTAGTAAACAATGTCTTGCAAAAAGGTAGGGTAAATTCAAATATTCCAAATTATATCACAAAGAATAACGTTGATATGTTTGGAAAGGAAGAAATTGTAAATTAATTTAATGATTACTTTGTGAACATTGGTCCAGCATTGGCACAAGCTATCCCAAGGGAGCATGATGATGGTAGAACCATAGTTGAAAATGTAAACTCTATTTTGTTGGAGAATGTGCAGGGGAGCGAAATTTTTGAAATTGTTATAAAATGTGCAAATAAAAAATCTAATGATTATGCAGATGTAAATATGATATTGATAAAGAAAATTGTAGATGTTGTTATTGAGCCGTTCACTTACTTAACCTTAAATGTAACCTTTCTTTCAGCACGGGAGTTTTCCCTGACCATATGTAAGTAGCCAAAGTCATTCCACTTTTTAAAAAAAGGAAATTAAAACGAGTTATCTAATTATAGACCTATATCACTGCTTTCGCAGTTCTCAAAAATTTTAGAAAAACTTTTTGTGAGTAGAGTGAATGGGTTTATTGAAAGGTACAGCATTTTAAGTCAGAGCCAATATGGATTTCGCACAAAACATTCAACTGCTACAGCATTAATGGAACTGGCTGAAGAAATTACCAATGCTATGGATAAAAAAATTTTTTTAGTTAGTATCTTTGTTGATCTTCAAAAAGCTTTTGATACGTTAAATCATGAAATCCTTTTGATGTGATTGATTGATATGATTTGCATAAGAGCTGTGGCACATCAGTGGGTCGCAAGTTACTTAACAGACCGTTATCAATTTGTAGAAATCAACAGCACGAAATCCAAATATTGTAAGCTTGCTTGTGGGGTTCCCCAAGGATCGGTCCTTGGACCAATACTTTTTCTTATTTATATTAATGACATAATGTCTGTTTCCAATTTACCAAAATGCATCCTGTTTGCAGATGACACCACCTTATTTTACTCTGGAAACGATATAAATAACGTTCTAAAAATTGTAGAAAACGAGTAAAAAAAAATAACAAAATGGTTCAATGCCAATAAATTATCTATAAACATTAATAAAACTAAGTTTATTGTTTTTAGTTGTAAGTACAAAGATATAAATACAAGACTTTTCACACAAGGAAAAGAAATTGAAAGAACACATAAGATACATTTTTTAAGGGTTATGATGATGAACAGTTAACATGGAAACCTCATATAGAAAAAGTCAAAACTAAAGTATCCCAAACCATTGCTGTTCTACACAAGGTAAAAGACTCTTAATAAAAACGCAAAGTTTTTACTGTATACATCTTTGATAGTTCCATATTCAACATACTGTGTTGAAGTGTGGGGAAAAGCTTGCAAAACTTACATTGAACCAATTTTCCTTCTACAAAAAGAGCAATTCGTGTAATCAGTGGGAGTGGTTATAGAGCACACACAAATCCAATATTTATGCACCTGGAAACCTTAAAATTCAATGAATTACTAGAATTTAACCTCCTCAAAACCATGTATAAAGCTCATCAACAGCTATTACCTGTTAGTATGCAAAAAAGATTCAAAAAGAGAGAAAGTAACTATCATTTAAGAGGATCTGATATTTTTGTTAAGCCACAGTTTAGAACAAAAGCAAAGGAAAGATGTATCTCAATTCAAGGAGTCAGTCTGTGGAACGCCCAGGAATACAAAATTAAAACCTTTAATTTTTTTTTTGATTGCTTAAACACTAAAATTAAAAGTAGTACACTATTAGCAAAACCTTACACCCAAGAAGCAAAACATCAGCCCATATTTGCACAACTATATGCACATTGTCAACTTCACACTTGTTGCAAAACTCTACACACAGTGATTTGCAAAACACTAAACACACTTAACATACATACACACAAAAATCTATCATTAAGTTACTTCATTGCGCAATACCAAAGCACTGACTGTCAAATTACCACACCGTCCAACCAACTGGTTCAACACAGTCATCAGGAGTGCAAACACTTGTTTGCTTAATTGTAGACACCCCATTCAGGTGTATAAACACCATAAAAAGCAGCAGGTGAGTTCATCGGTCTTCAAGCACAATGGAAAGAGTCAGAGAAAGAGTAAAACGAGGAAGAGAACAAGGAGGACGGGAACGAGGAGAAAGAGGAGGAGAACAAGGAGGACGAGGAGGAATCAACAGGAAGAGATGGAGGCCGTGCTGGAGGTAGAGGTAGAGGTGCAAGGTGCTCAAAGAGGACCGAATCTGACAAGTGAGATTCCTGCAACACTGTTTGACCACGTTGTCAACCAGGGTGTCAGATGGCTCAACGGGTTAAGGCGTTGGCCTCATGATCGGAAAGTTGTGAGATCAAGCCCTGGCTGCGTCTATATGACGTTGTGTCCTTGGGCCCTACTTGCCTCAGGGAGAATGTCCCTGTACTTACTGTAAGTTGCTTTGGATAAAAGTGTCATAAAAACATGTTCAAATGAAGTACATTTCTCAAGTGCCTTTTGAGTACATTTCTGAAAGGGTGAAGCTACTGTGGCATGATTATGCAGAGGTATGTATTGAATTTAGCAGTGTGATCTTGCATATTGTCTTGTAATATGTATACTAGATCGACACTGAACAATTTTGTCTGCCTGTTTTTCAGGGGGTTTTACGAATGGTTGGAGAGGAGATCGAGGATGAGTTCATTTTACGTAGATGAGGCGTAAAATGACGTTTTGTTACAGTATTATGAATCTCCATGTCAACATTTTGGGCATGTTGAGAAAGTCAGTCTGCAACATTGGTCTTGTTTGGTGAATTTAGATTATATTTGTACTTTGTTCATAGTAGCCTACTCTAATCATAGGGAAGTAGAAGTGCTAAAAGTGTTTTAGGTTTATCACAGCCGTGTGTAACTCGTGCAAACATAGTAATGTGAAACGTGTGTGTTTCATATGGTAACAAAGTGTGTTTTTTTAAAACAAGTGTATAATTTTTACAAGAGTGTTTAGTTTTGCAAAGGATCTGTAGTGTTTTGCTACAGTAGTTGTGTGTGTGGTTGTGCTAATTGTGTGTAGTGTTTTGACAACACGGGCCCTGTTTTGAAAATCGTGCTTAAGCAATAAAAATAAACTGTAATCCCCAAGGGGAAACTCTTTAGTAGCAACGGCACACGGTCTCACAATAGTACACAGGGGTATGGGTGTGAGGTAAAAGAATATAATAGTGCACACAGGGATAAAGGACCAGAGGGTGTGTTCCAATTACAGAGGAATCACACTTCTCAACCTCCCCAGTAAGGTCTACTCCAGGGTACTGGAGAGCAGAATCCAACCGATTGTCAAACCTCGGATTCAGGAGGAGCAGTGTGGTTTTCGTTCTGGTCGCTGAACAGTGGACCAGCTCTATACGCTCTATCGGGTGCTCGAGGGTTTCATGGGAGTTTGCCAAACCAGTCCACATGTGCTTTGTGGATCTGGAAAAGGCATTTGACTTTGTCCCTCATAGTGCCCTGTGGGAGGTTCTTCGGGAGTATGGGGTCCGGGGCCCTTTGTGTATGTATGAGCAGTGATTGACAAATCAAGTGTAGCTCAGGGCAGATGGTACACCCCAAGCTTAATCTAGACATGCGCAAGCAGTGCAAATTCATTGATGTCCCGCCCCCTTCTTACACTAAACCATTATTTGCCTGTTACTTGTCAATCAATTAGTAGCGCTGCTGTCAAGCCTGATGAGTAAGAGTGATGCCAGGTGGAGAGTAATCATGACCTCGGCGGCAGGTACCCACAAAAATAAAAGCCTGAAGACTATTAAATACTATTTTAATGAAAAGTGGAAAACCAAGTTTTGTTTTACAATTGTAAACGCTAAGTGTGTATGCTTGATTTGCGGTGCCAGCGTGTCAGTCGGTAAAAGATGCAACGTCGAGCGTCATTACACCAAGGTCCACAACGGGACTTTCTTGAGGGTAGCAGTCTACAAAAGGAGAAGATAAAGGAGCTTAAAGCCACGCTTCAAAGACAACAATCACTGTTCAACAGACCAACGAAGAAGGCCAGTGCAGCAACAGAGGCCTCGTTTAAAGTGGCGCACATCTTGACAAAGCACAAAAAGCCCTTCACCGATGGCGGGATTGTAAAGGAGGCTATGGCCGCGGTGGCTGAAACATTATTCAGGGCCCATAAAGTAAGACACCACCGTTTTAACTGATGCAGAGTGGCTACTCGATCTTGCTTTTCTGACAGAGAAAATTAACCACTTGAACTTAGAGTTACAAGGCAAAGGTAAAAACATATCTGACATGATTAGATTAGATTAGATTCAACTTTATTGTCATTACACAGGTACAAGTCCAGGGCAACAAAATAGAGTTAGCATGCAACCAGAAGTGCAAAACAGTTATTAACAACAGAATATAATAAATATGGGTATACTCAGAATATACATATTATGAACAGTATAGTCAGAATATACAGGGTATGTACAGATTCAAATTAGACAAGCAGAAATTACCGGGTAGCATGTATATACAGTTAGTGCAAATGATGCAATTGAACAAATGAACAGATGTGCAAAGTGAACAAAATGTGCAGGTGGTGCAGTAACAGATGTGCAGATGTGCAAAATGGTCAGATAGTGCAAATAACAACTCACATATGCAAGTGGTGCAAATGTACAAACAGAAATGTGCAAATATAGGGAGGCGGGGGTTCTATGGGGGGGCGGGGGTTATATAGGGGGGCGGGGGTGTAGTGGAGTTCAGGAGTGTCACAGTTCTGGGGAAGAAGCTGTTCCTCAGTCTGCTGGTTCTAGACCGGAGACTCCTGAGGCGCCTGCCGGAGGGCAGGAGGGCAAACAGTTTATGGGCGGGGTGTGAGGAATCTCTTCGGATGCTGTGAGCTCTACGCAGACAGCGCTTCCTCTGGATGTCCTCAGTGGACGGAAAAATAGTCCCAGTGATGCGTTGGGCGGTTTTCACCACCCGCTGCAGTGCCTTGCGCTCTGCGACTGTGCAGTTCCCGTACCACACTGTAACACAGTTTGTCAGGATGCACTCGATCGCACAGCGGTAGAAGTTCACCATGACAGCTGAGGACAGGTGGTGATTCCTCAGTGTTCTCAGGAAAAAGAGATGCTGGTGAGCCTTCTTGATCAGGCCGGAGGTGTTTGTAATCCAGGACAGGTCATCCGAGATGTGGATCCCCAGGAACTTATAACTGGAGACACGCTCAACAGCCATCCCGTTGATTTGAATGGGGTCGTGCGTGTCTCCCTTCTTCTTCCTGAAGTCCACGATAAGCTCCTTGGTCTTTGTGGCGTTAAGGAGCAGGTTATTGTCACCACACCACATGGCCAGGTGCTGCACTTCCTCTCTGTAGGCTGTCTCATCGTTGTTGGTGATGAGGCCGATCACCGTGGTGTCATCAGCAAATTTGATGATGGAGTTGGATCCATACATTGGCTTGCAGTCATGGGTGAAGAGAGAGTAGAGGAACGGGCTGAGCAGACATCCCTGTGGTACACCTGTGTTGAGTGTGATGGTGGAGGAGCAGGAGTGGGCTGACCTAACATGCTGTGGTCGGTTGGTCAGAAAGTCCATAATCCAGTGGTAGAGGGAGGTGTTGATGCCCAGCTCTCCAAGTTTGGTGATCAGCTTGGAGGGGATGAGATCAACTTGGAGGGGATGACAAGTGAATGACAAGTGAATAAGTGAATAAGTAATCTGTGTATTTGTAATTGCATTATTTTGTTTTGACAGCATTCAACATTTCAGTTAATAATGTGACATACACTTGAAAAAAAAAATATATAAAAATACTTAATGCAGATGCTTGTGAACTAGATGTTTTGTGATGGTTTTATACAAAATGTGAGTTATGGACACCAGTATTCAGTTAATGTCCAGGAAAATAATCTTATTCAGTTTGTTTGGGTTGAAATAAGCTATGAGTATACATTTTTCAAAATGAGTAGCTCTCTATTTTTATTTTGTAAAAGTAGCTCTCAGAGGAAAAAAGGTTGGAGACCCCTGCCCTAAGCTTTATCTTGCCTTGTTGACCTACGCATGTGTTGCTCAGAGCCGACAATGCCCCGAAACTTAATCTAATGTGAAAGAGCGTTGTATAGCCATGTTGACCTAATTGAGTGTTGCTCTGAGGACACAGTGACCCCAAGCTTTATCTATCATACTGTAAATTAGCATTGTGTGAACCATGACTGACCTGATCAAGTGTAACTCGGAGCACACAGAACAGACACACAGTCACAGAACAGACAGACACAGAGCAGTCCGCTGTTCCCTGGGAGCATTTTAACGAAGATAGCTGGATTCGAAGCCATCCAGACATAGAATACAGGCGGACCACACTGTTGCCAGAGGTCTCAGACTTTCTCAGCTTGAGCACTAAGCCTAGCCATTGACCATATACATTTAGCAGACGCTTTTATCCAAAAGCGACTTACGAGAGAGAGCTTTGCTAAAGACCATTGGTCACTGATCTTAATGTGATAGTCCCCAAACATTGCACGTTGTCAGATTATGAAACATACATCGTTTGAAACCAAACAAGTGCCAAAGGGAAGAGCCACAAGAGCATTCAGTTACAAAAAAGGTACAACTACTTGGCATGCATCTCAAATGTGCAATAGTGTACCTGTGGGAAAGCAAGGAATAATAATAATATACCTCCCTGCGAGTAAAAAATGTCAAAATTGGCTGCCCGATCTGCAAGGAATGCGCTGTATGCAACTCCGGGGACAGACATGTGCCCTTGCGTGACCTACAATCTGGTCATGGCCTTGCCGGCTGTATTATTGGTAACCTGGGCCTCCTCCGCATGAAGGAGAAGGGACAAAGGTAGTTAGTTGGACAATTACGAACATTTCACATTGGTTAGCTGTGCTACCCTATAACAAAAAATATCCCACTACCATTATTAATATTGGACATGTATGGTATCCAAGACTTTCTTATGAATGATACTGTGTTCAGCATTACTGGGCTACAGGAAGTTAGCCACCAAGGTACTCTTGCTACCCTGGGGGAAGGTTGAATGGACATTGAGAGAGTAGAGTCCTATACGTACCTGGGTGTTCATCTGAACCACAGACTGGACTGGACTCACCACACTGATGCACTGTACAGGAAAGGTCAGAGCAAGCTCCACCTCCAGAGAAGACTGAGGTCTTTTGTGGTGCAGGGGACACGCCTTCTGTTTCTTGCAGGGGAGATTCAAACTCTCGGAGAACATGAGTTACTTTAGCCTTCTCTTGTCGTATTTATTGAGGCGGGAGACGTGTGGTGTTGCTGCCGTTCCTTTCATCAACAACTGTACTTCTACAGGTAAGTGTGGGAGATGTCACGTCCGGGACGCACAACAAACAATATTGCCCTCTGCAGGACACAATGAGCAAGGGCGCACCTAATGTTATCACATTTAACAATGACCGTGTCGAAGTAATAGCGTGCTCTAGTGTCACAATGGGTTATTGCTAGACGTTGGTTTTCTACAGTATCAATTCGGCTGCCACCGCACCCGCACAAACTGCACATCACCACGCATGATACAACAACGAAGAGGCCGTCCATTCCAGATACGGGCAATAACCCATAAGTAGCAATAAGTGAGCATTTTTTAATATCGAAGATGTGACCTCAACCTAACGTTCACTTACGACTAAGGGAGGTGTAGAAAGCCGTTTTGTAATGCCGATTGGTTTCAGTGCTGAGACAAGGGCCGCCCTGTTCTACTCTTCTTAAGAACAGATTGGGAGTCAGTTCACGAGCTCACATTCTCGTCTAGGTCATTGGTGGTTAGAATTTCTAACTGGCAATAGAACTGCAATAAGATGCCCTCATCAATTTTATTCCGACCTTCTTATCTTAAGAGGGGAAAGCAAGTTTGTGTGTGAGAGATCGCTTGTCACGCTTGTCACAAGCTGTGGAGAAACGGAGTAGGGCGGTGGACAGACACGGGTAACGGAGGGGGTGGCGTTTGGCTCGGCAAAGACGTGAAGTGAAAGAGGAGAGGGGGTAGAAGCGAACCTGTCCCTTTAAATCACAAAAGAAAGGATTCGAAGGTGAGTTTAGAAATATTTGGGAGATTCTGTCAATATCTCTTTGTATGTCTCTTTTTCAATTAAGTGCGTTTGTCACTACTAATTTTGGCCACCGAGGGCGGCTGTTCCAGTGAAGGCTTCGTCGGTGTCACGAATTCAGATTTCCCAAACCTTTTTCGCGTGAGGGAGGGGAGGACTGGAGACAGGGTCAGCCGAAGACGCTATAGATGACTACAGAAAATTGACTTAAAATCGTAACATGTATTTGGAGTATCTGTTTTACTTGCATACTGCTATGAAATAAATGCATTGGCTATTTTATTCCGATGGCTGTGCTAAAGGTTCATAGGCTTGAAAATATGTCACCACCCTGTTCTCATAGCAAACAATTATTACCGGGGTAGGGCCTATTTTTCTACCTTGTTTGTTAAGCGGTCATACGTTTTATGTTAGACATACGGCCTTATCTGCTTTCCCAGGGTCTGCTTGTGTGTATAAACGCGTATAGATAGTAATGAGAGAGGACATGCTGTTCTATCTATCAAAATGCCCGCATTGTGTTTCCACACGGTAGAATGCCTGGCCTTTGGATTGGAGGACTCGACACAGAGCGAACAAATCACCGGAATCTGATTCTACTGTCTCTTACCTACATTCGTAATGCTCATGTATGCATGGTGTTAACCGGTGTGAGTGTAGGCTGATCCGGGACAACACTGTAGTGATACCTGTGCTTGGAGGCTGGACCGTTATATGCCTGAAATTGGCAGGCCTACCCAGGGGATAATTGTTTTTTCGAGAATGTTATCGATTCTTGTCTTCTTCCGCAGCAGGCCCTTTAACGTCACAGTGTCAATACGATTAATTTGAAATCGATAAAGAATAGCTGTTTGTGTTTCTGATTCAATATAGACTGTTAACATGTGCATATGCTTTACATTGAATTGCTTAAAATAAACTTTGCGGCATAAATAATTATTGGAATATCCTAACGTTAAAGGATGACCACCCTTGTATTTGAAAGTGAACCAGCATTGTATGTACATCGTATGTGATGTTTGTTTTTGACACTGGATTCCTTAGTAGTAGTAGTTTGCCAATTTCAATGACAAAATGAAAAAACAGTTATTTGTTATTAGGCATATTGTTATTATTGTTTGCAACAAAATGTCTTATGTTTTATGCCTCAAAATTGATAGATAGTTAGATTGTGTGCAGAAAGGTAAGTGGGGAGTGCACATTCATTTTTTTGTGTGTCAGGGAAGACTCATACATGTGGCCATTTTAGAATTATATATGTTTCTCTTCTCTCACTCCATTCTTTTTTTCCTATCACTCTTTGCTATGTCCTTCCTTCTCTCCCCTCCATCTTCTCTTTCACACATACACACTAACTGAACTGACATTTCTTTTTTGCAATTAAATTCATGAATTACTTATCTATTAAGTCAGGGGTGTCCAATCCTGGTCCTCGAGGGCCGCTGTCCTGATGGTTTTAGATGTTTCCCAGCTCCAGCACACCTCCACAGAGCTTGATAACAATGCTTCATAGGATCAGGTGTGCTGGAGCAGGGAAACATCTAAAATCTTCAGGACAGCGGCCCTCGAGGACCAGGATTGGACACCCCTGTATTAAGTAGATAAGTAATTGTGTTCCTTCTCCAGGGTGAGAAATAGTGGAAAAGGGGGCCCAAGGGTGGGCAATCCTGGTCCTTGAGGGCCACTGTCCTGAAGGTTTTAGATGTTTCCATGCTCTAGCATACCTGATTCAAATCAACAGTTCGTTATCAAGCTCTGTGGAAGCCTGATCATTATTATCAGGTGTGCTAGAGCAGGGAAACATCTAAAACCTTCAGGACAGTGGCCCTCGAGGATCAGAATTGCCCACCCTTGGTTTAGACTGTAGAAAGACATGGAGAAGATGAGACAGGTTGGGGAGAAGAGGACTGATAATTGGTAAAGGTCATGTTTTTATTATAGAATGATTATGGCCAGTACAGGCTCAGTTTTCCCAGAGAAGATTATGTTTTCTTTACATTCCCTCAACAATTCTTTCTATTTGTCATAGTTCGAATATTTTCGGTTCTTGTAGTTTTTACAGCATTTTTAGGACTTGGTAGTCAAACTGGGTTAAAACTGGGATAGGTGATGTTCTTGTAGTTTTTGTCATTTTTTTATTAAATATCCCCTAATAGGAAAAGAGAGCTGACAATAGTTCATGTGTTTGTGTCTTTGAATGGAGGGTGTGGGGTATTTAGGTTTAGATACATACAAATTAATAATACCTTTCATTAATCTGGTTTGGAGCTTGAGAAGCGTAAGTATAAAGTACCTGTTATTTTTCCTGTTTGTGTGTGTGTGTGATTGTAACATTCAGTATTCAGTATGTTGTATGTCGTATACTTTATGTCCTATTCTGTCCACAGGTCTCACCTGTCCACGGTCATACACACCTGAGGATCAGATGCAAGCTCATCTACTGTAAGATTAACATCCATCTGACCAGTCCTGCACATCCCCTGAGCTCAAGGCTCCCTGCAACAACTCACCTGTCATACTCAGACACACAAAGCAGAATCCCAGCTGCACACCATCAGCCAGGTAAGCCCATAAGATTGTTTGGTGTGTGTGTGTGTGTGTGTGTGTGTGTGTGTGTGTGTGTGTGTGTGTGTGTGTGTGTGTGTGTGTGTGTGTGTGTGTGTGTGTGTGTGTGTGTGTGTGTGTGTGTGTGTGTGTGTGTGTGTGTGTGTGTGTGTGTGTGTGTGTGTGTGTGTCAGTCAGAGGTAAGCAGCTGGAGCTATCAGAAATAGCTACAAAGGGTTCATTAGGTTTTCATTTATTCAACCAAACATCTGTATTTTAAACTGGCATAGTAGGTGCTATGTCTTTCACAGTCCTGGTCTCTCTCTTTTCTTGTTTTAACTGCTTAAATTTGCACTACACATTATGTACTAAGTAACAATTGCTGTTATATCTAAATAGTGAGTCGGGTGGCTTAGCGTGTTCAGGCGTTGGCCTCATGATCTGAAGGTTATGAGTTCGATTCCCAGCTATGGCCAAGTGATATTTTGGGCAAGGCACTTCACCCTACTTGCCTCAGGGGGATTGTCCCTGTACTTGCTGTAATTCACTTTGGATAAAAGCATCTGCTAAATTAATATTTATTTATTTAAATAGTTCTTGTTGTTTTCTAAGAGGGGCAAAATTATGTTTTGTTATTATTTGAATGCAAATGCAAACATCAAGATAAATACAGTAGAAACTCTACTTATGAAATTAATTCGTTCCGGAAGCCGTTTTGTAAGCAGAACATAGTACGAATACATTTTACCCTATAAATGCCCTAATCCGTTCCAAGCCCCCACAAAACTCGGACATAATATTTGTATAAATTATAAATAATGGTTAAAACCTGTAACAAATACATGTTAGAATTAGATTACTGCATAATACAGTGAATAGAAAAAGTACACATGGAAAGAAGAAAGAACAGATAAATATATTTTTTATTTAATTTTCTTGTCGTTCACTGAATTTCGCTAGCACCTGAAACTGAGTGAGACAATGTGTATGTACCCGTGGGAAACAAACCGGCCAATGGGATGGCAGGAATTTGCTGGGCGTCAGCCAATGGCAGAGCAGCTCAGGCACGCTACTTTTGAACCGAGCTGCCCATCCGCTTACATGGCCAGCAGCGCGTTTTTTAAGTTTTCGGTTTTGGCCTTTCGTATTTAGAAGCATCTTTTGTTATTTGGAGCAATATTTTTACGAAAAGACGTTTCGTAACTCGGAAATTTCATATTTGGGGTCTTTTGTTAGTGGAGGTTCTACTGTATATCAAATATTGTAAACATTTAGTCAATATTGAGATATCAAATGGGCGAAGCCGGTTCTGGCATGACACTCGGGCTGCCCGCGTCATCACTCAGTCATACAATCAGTACATATCATTCATTCACACAACTCGGTATACTTACCTATTTATACACCTCAGTATACATCATCACTCATTTACACACCTCAGTACACGTTATCACTCTCTCCGTCACATGCACTAGCAGTACAAGCACTCAGGTAGTGTAAGCAATCAGTCATGAACACACCTGACTCGGCTAGTGCAAGCCCATTGGGCCTTGTCCGGTAAGACTGCCTTTAAAGGCTGCGCGGATATCTAATGCTCACACGGAGCAGCTAAGGATCAGTGCTGTTGCCTCCCACCACCATCCCCTTTCTCCCCTGGTTGTCTGTCTGTCTGACTGTATGTGTATCTGTCTTCTCTCTGTCAGGTGGATTATATATCTATTGCTCCATGCCTCATGTCATATATGTATGCACATATGTGTCGCTTGAGGTGGTAGGGAGCGCTTCCCCTTTAGACATTCCACTCCACCAAAGTCAAATATATTCCATGTCATAGTTATCAATAAATATTGTTTATTATCAATCAATCAATCACGTGAGTGTCTTCACTGAACTTGTTTTATATAATGCTTAGCCCAGGGGTCCCCAAACTTTTTCCAGTGGGGGCCACATAACTTTTCCCTTCTCTGATGGGGGGCCAGGGTCAGAAAAAGTGTGACAATCGCAGGGGTCCCTAAATGTAATCATTTATTGTTTTTACAGAAAACATGCTGAAACTCCAGCGCACCACACATATCCAAATATTAACAACCCTTTCTGAGATCAAATAACCCTCTCTGGGTTCTTCACAGAATAAAATAAATCAGAAAATCTATAGGCTAATAACACTACTTATGGAATCAATCAATCAAATAACCCTCTCTGGGTTCTTCACGAAAGAAAGTTATGCTGTGCCGTGCACAATCCTAGGTAAAAGTTCAACTTCACTTGTCAGAGCAGAATCTCAGATGTCTCTCAAAGTTCTTGTGTTCTTTCCTTATAATCCAGTTTTGTAGGTTCCATAGGTTAGCCCAGTAGACACCACTGTAGGCTCTCTCTCATCAACTAACCTCTGAAAAACACAAAGCAAGCAGACTAAGAAACCAAACTAAGCACAATGTATTTCTATACCAGTATGGTTGTGGAGATGGATTTCATCCCAATAGATTTTATTACTATTATATTTGTTCATACTCAGAATTACTAATTTAAGTCAGAGAAGTAAGCTTACCTATGTACTGTATGTTCATCAGTGTGAACTGTGGGCCTGCATCTGGCTGGTGAGAAGTTGACTGTCCGGTTCCATTCTAGTCACAGCCAGTCTCAAACACTGATGCAAATGTTCATCCGTCAATCTTGATCTCGTTGGAGTTTTCAGGAGTTTCATGTGTGAAAAGGTTTGCTCGCAGATATACGTACTGCCAAAAAGTGTGGATATCTTCATTGCGTATTTTTTTACGCTAGGGTAGGTGTCATTTGGGAGGGCGGCATAGAAGTCAATGAGACTGTTGGGCTTGAATGCGTCTTTCAGAACATCACAGTTCTGTAACTCGGCCAGCTCAAACTGATAAGAAGGCTGGGCTTCATCGATGTCAGCAACAAAAGGGTTCTGAAAAAGACTGATTTCTTTTGCATGAACATGTAGTTCACGGAATCGTACACCGAACTCCGCCTTCAGCATTTCCAGTGCAGGCATTGTTGGAACTGCCTGTGTTTAAGACTATTTGCTCTGATGAAGTTTATGCACGACACCACAACCTTCATGACAGAATCCCACTTCAAAACTTTGCAGCACAGCGCTTGCTGGTGAATTAGGCAGTGTACTTGTAGCGGGTGGTGAGACCCCGTGCTTCCATCTCCCGGTTCATGCGTCCTATTAAACCCCGAGACGCGCCCACCATACTAGGGGCCCCGTCAGCGCCATCTGCTGGAGGGGAGCTGCCAAGCGTCTGCTGGCAAAAATTATTGCGATCGCTCTAAGATTAGGTGAGTTTGGCGCTCCCTGCAATGCTTCGGGTCAATTGTTCAGGGGGCTGGGTCAAATGTGGAGGCGGGCCGGGTGAGGCCCGTGGGCCGTAGTTTTGGGAATGTGTCTGTGAATCTGTTTAAAACATGCAGGGCAGGGGGTCCCAATGGGCAGGGGGTCACAAAGATCAGGAGAAAATGCTGTTCTATGACAGCCTCAGGATCTCCAGTATCATATTCTGACCACAAAGCTGTGCCAGCACATCACACACAATGTAACCTGACTCGGCCAGATACAAACTATCTCCGTAGAAACCAGTAAGAAAAATACATCCTTGATTCCCTGCTCTGCAAGTCACACCCTGTCTCAAGTCACACACGGAAATCATGAAATACCTGACTTCCAACCAGCCAGTGGAGGGGTGATATTTATCCTGAGGTCAGATCTGTGAAGGTCATACAGTATGCCGTAAGATTTCAGAGGTAGTAATCTGGATGCTGTTTTCAAAATCAAGATGTTTCTACACCCATCCAGGAGCCATTCTCAATCAGAGAAAAGGGTCTGAGAACTCCGATATTTATGCTACTCTGTGCTGCCTTAGACATAAATCATCAGAGAAAATGGTCCGAGGCAGCACAAGAGTAGCACACATATCTGAGTAGGGTATTTCATACTGTTCCTTAAGGTCTCCTAATACGGTAGGTAACGTTGGTTGGGCTGAAAATGGCTGGTTTATGAAAACCAATGTAACCCAGGAAATTTACATTTTCATGTATTAATTTAGCAGACGCTTTTATCCAAGAGAGAGCTTTGCAAAAGACCATTGGTCAATGATCATAACAACGTGATAGTCCCCTGACATTGCAGGTAGTCAGATTATGAAACATACATCATTTGAAACCAAACAAGTGCCAAAGGGAAGAGCCACAAGAGCATTCAGTAAAAAAAACTTGCAACTACATGGCATGCATCTCAAACGTGCATCTCAAACGTGCAATAATAAATCTCACTGTGAGCACAAATTCCAAATCGGATTAGAACTGGGTTAAAAGAGCAACCAAGGCCCTCAATATGTCATTATGGTCCTGGGGGAAACTAACATTAGGTCCAGTAGTCATTCCTAAGTACTGTTGTACTCCTGGAACAAGTGCATCTTGAGCCTTTTCTTGAAGGTGGGGAGACAGTCAGTGTTGCTGATTTAGGTTGAGAGTTGATTCCAACATTCAGGGGCCAGACAGGGGAAGAGCTTGTATTGGGACCTGGTGCTCTTGAGTGGTGGGACCACTAGGCAGTTGTCAGAAGAAGACCGTAGGTGGCAGGTGGGGGTGTAAGGCAATGGCCCTACAATGAAACAAGGTTTTCACGCTTATATGGTTTTCTCATTAATATTTAGATACACTGCACGCTTTACAACAAGTGAAGCTGGGGAGCAAAGACGCAACATGGCTAACAGCACTCACTGAAACCATGCATACATTACGTATTGAACCTTATATGTTTGAGCCTAAATCAGTGAAATAATCGAATGAAGGGGAGCAAACAGTCTCCTGAGACATACATCATAAGAAGCCAATAAGTGCCAAGGGAAGAGCCATAAGAGCATTCAGCCAAACAAGTTTACAAATCAGGGCAAGCATTTCTGATGGCAATAGTGTACTTGTAGGAAGTGAACAACAGATCAGCAACAATAACAACAGCATCAGCAGTGCGCCTGACTACGAGTACCAAAAAACCTATGTAGGATTAGGACCTTCAAAAAGACAACACATCCCTTGGTAGGAGTCACCCAGCAGTTATTCCTAAATGCCATTTAACTCTCTAATTTAACAGGTGAGTCTTGAGCCTTTTCTTGAAGGTGAGGAGGCAGTCAGTGTTTCTGATGGAGGTGAGGAGTTGATTCTACTATTGGGGGGCCAGACAGGGGAAGAGCTTGTGTT
Organism: Neosalanx taihuensis; assembly: GCA_030340665.1. NCBI lineage: Eukaryota > Metazoa > Chordata > Actinopteri > Osmeriformes > Salangidae > Neosalanx > Neosalanx taihuensis. The sequence goes on along the minus strand of CM059296.1, from coordinate 7,370,378 downwards.
GGGATCTGGAGCTCTTGAGGGGTGGGACCAGTAGACGGTTGTCAGAGGAGGATGATCATGACAGGAAGCAAGTGGAGGGCGATGAGGAGAAGGGTGGCATGAGAGTGTCTGGGTAGATTGAAAACCAGGCGGGCTGCTGCATTTTGGATCCTCTGAAGGGGGCAGATTGCATTTGATGGAAGCCCTATTAGTAGAGAATTGAAGTAGTCCAGCTTTGAGAGGACAAGAGCTTGGACTAGCTAGCAGCTGGGTGGAATGTTCAGAAGTGTATCTTCTGATTTTCCGAATGTTGTAGAGAATCTACGTGCAGCAATGCAACGAGGTTCAGCTGGAGGTGGTGTCTGGTCATCCAGACCGAGATGTCGGTGAGGCAGGCCTTGATTCTAGTTGAGATCCCTGGATCGGTCGGGGGGGAAGGATGGGTATAGCTGCGTATCATCAGCTTAGCAGTGATAGCAGAAGCCATGGGAGAAGATGACTGGTCCAAGTGAGGAGGCGTACAGGGAGAATAGGAGCGGTCCAAGGATAGAACCCTGTGGGACCCAGTGGAGAGCTGGCGAGGACCTGACATTTTTCCTCCCCAGGAGATCTGATAGGATCTTTCCGGATGAGTTTCGTTCAAGTGCAGTGCCAGTGATGCCCATCTCAGAGAGTGTGGCGAGCAGGATCTGGTGATTAACAGTGTTGAATGCTGCAGAGAGGTCTAGCAGAATGACAACAAATGACCTTGAGGCCGCTCTGACAGACTGGAGGGCAGTGGTAACTGAAAGGAAGGCGGTCTCGGTGGAGTGGCCAGTCTTGAAGCCTGGTTAGGATCCAGAAGGTTGTTCTGGGAGAAAAAGCTTGTCAGTTGGTTGGATACAGCATGCTCAACTGTTTTAGAAAAAACTTTCCGGAAATATTTCAGAAGCTTGTGCCTCAAATGGGTTCTTTGTGGAAACCAGTTTATGAGTGTTATACCTCCTACGTAGGCGTAAGTCTAAGGAGTGAAAACATTGTTATAATGATTTTAAGTGATTCAAGAATGCCCCTTGTATCTCTCTCATTGCCTGTATCTCTTCCCCAACCCCACTCTCTCTTTCTACCCTTTCTCTTTCAGTTCTTCTCCACTGTGGTGCACACTGATGGATCATGTCTACCACTAATAACATCGCCCAGGCCAGAAAACTGGTTGAGCAACTTAGGATCGAGGCAGGGATAGAACGCATTAAGGTAAGGTATCATGTATCCAAAATGTACGTCTAAAGGTAATAAACAAATACTGTGTATTACATGTTAAGTCTGTGCAAACCCCCCACCACACACACACACTCCCTTATCTCTGTACAGGTGTCCAAAGCAGCAGCAGACCTGATGAGTTTCTGTGAGCAGCATTCCCGTAGTGATCCCCTGCTGGTGGGCGTACCCACATCTGAAAACCCCTTCAAGGACAAGAAACCTTGCATCATCCTATAGCCGTGCCCATCCTTTTCTACAGCATACCTACACATACACACAGACTCACATAGACAAAAACACACACTCCCACAATGACACACATATGTACTTAGCCCTCTACCAGCTCACACAGTTCCGCTGGTAGAATTATAAACACCAGGGCCCAGCTTCCTACACACACAAGCTGACACAGTCTCCCAGAAAATCCAATCTTGAAAATCGCCATACACTACCGCAGTTATGGGCATGTGTCTGGGTAAAGAATTAGCCACATTATGGCCTGGTTCAATTTGTCTGCGTTCCTAAGTATGACCGGGCAGTGTTTACAGTTTTCTAGTAATCTGCATACAGTGAGGATTAGATTAATATAGTCTGTTGTGCATGTGATTGGTTAAACTGTGAATTGGAGAAGAGGAGGGTAAAGAACAGTGAAAGAATAGTGAAGGATAGTGTAGCCTGATATTGTGCTGAAAAGAGCGAAGAGTGTCTTAACTGTAATTTTCTGTCTGATTTGTTGACTCACTGAGCTAAACCAATGGAATATTTTTGCCCTTGAAGTGAACCTGAGTATTCTGGTGTAAGGCGAGGGTACCAATGCCCTGCGCTTTTGTCACTAAACCAACTAGGCTGTCTATGGTGCACCAGCCTTGCTGGGAAAAGACTGTGAGGTGTCTACAAGCTGTCAAACAAGCCCTAAAACCCGAAGTTGTTTTAATTGTTCTGCATTTGATTATATTCTTCTAGCCTGTGCCTCCTACTAGCCCAGACCTTTAGCTGTGCCACCTGGTGAAAGAACTGTTCTGAGATGCTGATCCAAATGTATTTTTTGGTTTAATTCTTTGAAATTATTTGTTATATATATATATATATATATATATATATATATATAAAAATCTTATCCTGATTTACTGTGTGGATGAATCAGGATTCATGAGGTGATTCCAGGTCTAACCCTGCAGGTAGCCCATCTAGAGAGAGTAAAGTGAAAGGACTGGCATATGACATTTACTAACAACAGTTGTAAATTGATTTGGAAAAGGTGTTTAGTTTAAGTGTTATTTAACGAAGCTAAGGCTTTCAGTTTACTATTCTAGCGCACAAGGCAGATAATGAAAATCTTGCTTTCACCCAGCCACCATATTGAGCGGTATATTTGAACCTGAAGTTCAAGTCTTTTATTGGATTCATTCTAAATAGTCCCCAGCTGGGTCATATTAAACTATGGTTTAAATGCCAGGATTTCCAACATTTCACTCATTTCCAACTGAAGCACTCACAAGGAGACAAGAAAAACCAAATATTCCATACTAGTTCCCCACCCATACACACATAAACACACACATCCTCTATCTAATCATTTTTGTTACCCAGTGAGAACCAGCGGATTGTTGTGTGCTTTACATTTAGCAGACGCTCTTATACCAAGCAACCGAAAGCAAGTACAGGGACATTCCCCTGAGGCAAGTAGGGTGAAGTGCCTTGCCCAAGGACACAACGTCATGCTGGCACAGCCAGGGTTCAAACCGGGTACCTTCTGATTATTAGCACGACTCCCTAACCGCTCAGCCAAGACTCCCCGACTTATTTCTGGCTTCTAGTGCAAGTGTGGAGCACCAGCAACATTTGGTGTCATCCATCTCCACAACGCAATGGTTCTCTTCTCCAAACATAAAACACACTTGATTGTAAAAAAGGACAAGAAGGAAAACGATGCCAGAGAAAACAAAATAGTGTATAAACTTTATTTCAGACGTGAAGTGAATCAATTGAAAGTAGCTTGTTTTCGGTTAGAGTTTCCTCTATATGAAATCCATGGCAAATGATCAGTGGAGTATTACCCTGTACAGTGTTTGTAAGATAAAACTAACATGGAATGTTAGTCTAATGAATCTTCATTTTTAAAGTGTTTTATTGTTTCCTGCGAACGGATCTGTTATGTCAGGATTCTGTCCATTAAGTCATTTCAGGCCAGAGCAGCTCCGAGGTAGCTGTTGCCTCCCATCTCCGCTGGGTGATAACATAGGCCCATCACGCATATGAAAATCTGACCAACAGGAAGTGGATGGGTTAGTACTACCTTCTGAAGAGAGGTTTCTGCTTGAACTCCCCAAGGTCGAGAAGCAGGGTGATCAGAATAAGAATGAAGCAGTCAGTACTTTGGTAGACGATTATGTTGGGTTGGTTCAGGACAAACATCTGGAATGGCTTTGTTTGGAAAAAGTCCAGATTTCTGTGCTGAGCCTGAATGCAGGACCAGTGATACCTGCGTATGTGTGTGAGTGAAAATTGTACAGGAATATGGACCGCAGGAGCACTATAGATATTGTTGGAGGTGCTGTGTGCATGACTGAATGTGCTTTCAACCACATTTGTGTGTGCATGTTTGTTTGTTAGTTTTTTTGTTTTGTTGTTAACACACACTTTATGTGTTTGTGAGTAGTGTGTGAGAAATAGACAGCTGGCGATGGTTATTAATTTAGAGCCATTGTCTTTTACCTTACACACACACAAATTGGCATGGAACTTTGACTTGCATAATGGTACAGGCTGTGCTGTTAGTACAGATATCTGAGAGTAGAAGTTTGAGTGTGGCTTAGACAGTATGTGGCCAGTAGAAACACATAACAATGGTTCCTGAAGGAGAACGAAGACTGGAATGGAAGCATCAATAATTGAAAGAGATTAGGAGCAAAATAGTCACATAAAAATGTTCTCTAAAATGTCTTTAAAGGTAGTCTCATAATGAAGAGCTGCAAGTTGAGCAGTAAGAACAGCATCTGGTGCCTGTACTATCGCAGTAGATAGTTTCTATGTGGTAGTCGTGGAGATAAATATGGCTTCATTTATGCTGCTGCAGCACTGTGAAAGGCAAACATTGATAATTAATACAGTCACTCAAATATGCTCTTTCTCTTTGTTCTTCAGAAACAGATGCATCTTTCACACTTCACTTATGGAAACTGTTTGAGGCCAAAACTCAGAACTCTGAGGAATATTCTCTTACGTTGTCATTCATACCAACAGTTGTTGGGTTCATACCAGTGACAACCAGCTGACATAACTGCTTGATTGGTGGCTTGTCTTGGTTGATTGGTTGGTTGTTAGTTTGCCTTATAGTTGTGTATTGTGTTCCTTGGTTGTCTTCTGGCACCTGATTGACTCATTTGACAATAACAGCCTAAAAGAGAACACTTGACTCTAGACTGAACTCAAGGAATAACCTCTGCTGTGTGTGTTGTTGCCCAAAAATGCATTTCTGGGCGTTTGAGGTGAATAGAGGTTTCTTATTGGTGAACCTATAGTATACTATCAAACATCAACCAATCGGCTCTGAGCCCTGCCTGAGACTCATCTTTTTAGTTCTTATCTCCTGTGTATGCATATATAGTATGTATCTTTTTGCCTTGACTGATTATGAAGAAAATATATATTTTTTTGTAACTGTTCTCTCTAATGTGCCATAACTTGTATCATGTTTTCTTGCACACTGTTAATATTTTGTGGATATTGCTGTTATATTGAAAAGTAGATAACATTAAATAAATCCTGATATAATAGGTGCATACTCTTTGCCCTTTATTTGACAGTTCTATTTTTTTTTTTACAGTTTTTAGTTTGCAGTGTAAACCTAAGTAGTACATAATTCACATGCAGTATGGACTAATACTCACAAGACTCAAGAATGTTATATTAATTTCTCTTTTACACACACACACACACACACACACACACACACTGAAAGCTTGCACAGACATATTGTGTACATACAAAATTTAGTTTTCATAGAATTAGTTGAGTCTGGCTGAGACGTGTTCGAAGGTGAACGTATTTCCCAACCAATCAACATTCTCTTTATACAGCTACACTATGCATTATGACCACCTGCCTTACATTGTGTTACAACCCTAATCCTAAGAGGCATGCACTCCATTAGACCTCTGAAGGTGAGCGGTGGTATCTTGCACCAAGACATTAGCAAAAACAAATTGTGCGAGGATAAACATTTTATCTTCTTTTTGACATGATTACTAACTAAAATATCCCACCTCCCACCGAGGCCTGCCTCAGATATTTCGGCCTTGATGACCAGGCACCACCTCCAGTTGAACCTTGCCAAAACCGAACTTCTCATCATCCCGGCCAAACCATCTATCACACACATCTCTTAATTGCTCTGGGATCGGCAATGGTGACCCCTTCATCTTCCGCTTGAAACCTGGGGGTTGTTTTAGATGACAAGCTCTCCCTCGCAGCACACATTGCCGCAGTCTCCCGGTCATGTAGTCTCACCCTCTACAACATCCGTAAGATCAGAAGATACCTGCTGAACTTTCCACCCAGCTGCTAGTCCAAGCTCTTGTCTTCTCAAAGCTGGACTACTTTAATTCACTACTAGCCGGCCTTCCAGCAAGCGCAATCTGCCCTCTTCAAGGGATCCAAAATGCAGCAGCCCACCTGGCTTTCAATCTACCCTGACGTTCTCATGTCACCTCGGTCCTCATCGCCCTTCACTGGCTTCCTATTATGGCCCATATCAGATTCAAGACTCTGGTACTGACCTTCCGAGCAGTAAATGGGACTGCCCCAAATTATATCAAATATCTCCTCCGGCCTTACACCCCTGCCTGCCACCTACGGTCCTCCTTCGACAACGGTCTAGTGGTCCCCCTCTCAAGAGCGCCAGGTCCCAACACAAGCTGTTCCCCTGTCTGGCAATGGTGGAATCAACTTCCTACCTCCATCAGAAACACTGACTGTCTCCACACCTTCAGAAAAGTCTCAAGACTCACTTGTTCTGGGAGTTAAACAGTTCTCAGGAGTAACTGCTGGTCCTAATAATAGCCTGTCCCCCGAGGTTATAAGGATTTCTACTAGGGGACTATTGCATTTTTGACGGTCCTAACCTGCGTAGGATTTTTGGTCCTCGCTGTCAGGTGCACTGTTGCTTTTGTTGCTTGCTTTTTTGCCTTGTATTTGTAGGACAGTGGCTTTGGATAAAAGCGTCTGCTAAATGAATAAATGTAAATATAATTGTAACTTTTTCGGCTGAATGCTATTATGGCTCTCCCCCGCTTCTCCACAAAACTACGGTAACAAGGAGAAGATGGGCAGCGTGTGCACAAGTAGGTAGGTTATCGAGTAATAGTCTCTGATCCACTACCTGTTAGAAGGGGGAGTGGTGACATCTACAGCAGACTTGTCTCTCTGAACCGCTGGCTGGTTCGCTTCTACAAAGAGGAAGGATTTGTTGATAATTTGTCTATTTTCTGGGCCAGACCTGGGGTCTCATTTATAAAGCTTGCGTATGCACAAAACGGGGCTGAAAACATTCTTGGCGCTAGAATGTGCGGTCCTCCACGCAAACTATGACCCTCCCGTAAACCTACGCACTTTTTGGAGACAGTGGGTATTGGAGACACATACTGCAAAAAGTAAAAGTCGGAGAAGCGATTACTCGTAATATTTATGTATTTTGTTGTCCTCACACACATTGACTCAATTTATGATTATAATGAAGATTAAATACATCAGTGTTATTTGAGCTTGAACTGCATGACAATTGTTCCATACATCTTGTACAATGCAACTCAAATTTTAAATCAATATTCAGCGCTGTCTGTCTCACAATCAGATTGTCCTTTTACCGCAGTTTAGGAGGCTGAAATGCATGTAACTACAGAACACAAAGTATAACTAAATATATTTCTTTAATACTGTGCATATATCATCACATGTCAAAAACTGGAAATACAGTTGTTAAGCTCCCGCGCAATCACTACACTCATTACACTTCAGAATCAGAATTTGTTTTTAATTGCCATGCAAGATACATAAACACGGAATTTAGTACTGCAGTTGTTACAGCTTCTTCTCCGGTTCTGCCACTTGGCGCTGTCGCATTATTGTGTTGTTTTTTGTTTGCCTTGATTCACCGTGAAGAATCACCTGCCAGGTTCATGAAAATGATACTAGATTAGCATTCATGAGGTCCTTTGCATTGACCATTTATGGTAAAAAATGGGCGTGTTCAGGGCGGGGTGCAATGATACTTTACGTACGCACACTTGTGGTTAAGATGTGATTTATAAAGCGAACATTGCCTACAGGTGTGCGTACGCACGGTTTTATAAATCTGAATTTTTGGGTGCGTACGCCAATTTAGGCTTTTGGGCGTACGCACACTTTTAGTAAGAATTCTACGCACTCCTTTATAAATGAGACACCATGGGCCTCATGTACAAAGACTTGTGTGGATTTCCTACTGAAACTTGGCGTAAGCCAAAACCCACAAACTGTCGTACGCACAAATAAATTCAGATGTATCAAAGTGTGCGTAGGCATGAATCCAAGCACATTTCTTTGTACATCACAATCACCGTTGAATTGAGCGCACATGCAGAGGTGCCAAACTCCTCCCTGTCCACGCCTCCATTTAAATATGCAAATTAATGTAAATAGGCCCTGGACCTGAGATTTCCCTCTTGTGTCTCACATTGCGCATGCTTTTTTTTATCAGATCAGGGCCGACTCTTGGCATAGGCGACATAGGCGGTCGCCTAGAACGCCATCGGTTGGAGGGGCGCTGCCAGGCACCCTTAATCATGCCGTTTTGTGTGAAGACGTTTTATTAATTTCTGCTTGCTAGCTACACCGTGTTTAATGTGAAATGCGCACTGTATCGGCGCTGTTTATGCTTGTGATGAGTTTTCATTAGTTTTCTACACAGTTATCACCTCTGCCTGTATGTCCGGTCCGATTTGGGGGGTAGAGCCGGCCCTGGATCAGATAAATCAAAATGAGTAGAGGGAAGAAAAGAGTCAATCAGTGGCTTGATAAAAAGCTTTGCAGCTCTAATTTCAATAAAATAAAATAAAACATTTGAATGCGCACTTGCCCAAATGTGCATTTACTTATTGTTTGCAAGTAAATCCTCGCGTTCCCTAAAAGCTCGCTCACGTCGGATTGCACCATTTGCAAGGTCCTTAAACAACGCTAACGCTGCCATTGTTAATACCATATTCTTCATCACATTGCGCATGCTTTTATATTCACCTATATGATTACAAACGCCTGGGTGTGTAAATTGTTCATAACGGTGTCTCTGATGTGCACATCACTCTGATGACTGTTTTCACATTATTAACAGTTTCCCAGCATCACCTCTAAGTGTCGCCAAAGGAACAATAGCTGTAGAAACGTGCGTACGACAGCTATGAAGTTGCTGTGGGGCACTGCACATTTCCACGGTCATTTCACGTTTGATACATCTGAACGTGAGCGTGGGAAAGGACGTACGCCACGTTTTTGTGCGTACGCAACCTTTGTACATGAGGCCCCAGGTTTGTTGAAATGTAACAGACTCCATGCAACATTGAAGCCATTTTTAGAGTAGGATGAGTGCATTGACTGTTTTGGGTGTTTGAAAGAACGCTTGTAAATTTACTTAAACTAAAAGTAAATATATTTCATATATAAAACGCATCGGACTATAAGGCGCATTAAGAGGAAAAAAACATAAGTCTGTGTCGTAAGCGTGTCTTTTGACAGGTGCCATTTTGGGATCCTTATACACACACTGTAATATTATGGTGAAGCACACTATGTATTACTCCGCGACGCTCCTGGCTACGGTAGCCGTAATGCTGCAAGCGGTGCGGCTTTGTAGTTTACCAAAGTCGTACTAAAACATTTTGACTTAGCGCCGTGAGCGTGAAAGTACCACACAAAATCCGTTTAGAGGTCAGTAAGCGAAACCAGTATTAATCCATATATACAGCGCCTCGGCGCCTTCTGTCGTTTTTTTAGAAAATTAAAGGCTTTTAAGTGCGCCCTATAGTTCCAAAAATACGGTAGTCTATAGAAATATTTATATAAGCGAATATAGTGCAAGTTCTTATTGGCGGAAGTCAGTAAAAGTTGGTAAAAGTGGAAAAGACGTGTGTTGTCACCAGGGAGGAGAAACCGTGGTGAAAACGTGGATTTTACCTTTATGAAAAATATTCAGATGTCGGTTATCTATTTTCTTTGTACTGTATACACCTGATTGTCTTCTAAAATAGCACCCATACTTGTTTATTTTATTTCGAACTTGTCTATTCGTTCACGTCATCACGTGGCAGCGGATTTTACATTTGTGCGACCCACAGTGGTGTACAAATTAAACTCTAATGTCGATTCTTATTTAGACCGGGTGTCAGAGTGGTATTGTCAGGAAAGAAGAAATCTGTCAAATCGGTGAGGAAGGTCTGAGAGACCCGGGGAATTTGTGGACTATCTGCCCCAGTCAGAAAATCTGTTAGTTATGGAGCTATAGAAGGCGCGGGAATAGTTTGTAAAAAACAAAGCATTTGGGAGCGTTGGGAAGCACGGGTGACTGTATTCAGAAACCGTGCAGACGGGACGTGTAGTAGACCCATCGGTGGTTATAGTGATAACAGAGCCAGTGCATTGTTTGCACCCAGACCCTCTCTCTCTCTCTCTTTCTCAGTCACTCTCTGTAAAATCTGAGTCCCACGCAGCTCTCTCTCTCTTGCCCAGTCACTCACACTCTCTGTAAAATCTCACGTTCTGACACCTGACAACCCACGTGACACCTTCTCTCTCTCCCACCCACTTACCCACTGTCCAACACCAACTCCAACAGCCTGGCTTGCTCCATCTAGTGACAAAGGCGAAAGAAGAACTCCCCTCATATGCCCACACACACCCTCACACACACTTGCACCTAAACACAAACACCCCAACAACACACACACACCTTCAACACACACCAACTAACACAATTCACATACACACTCACACATACACTTCCATCCACACATCCACACAGTCACATCTGATTCCATCAGAGCCCCCGCTCATCACAGATGCCGGCAAGGCCATGACAAGATCCTGGTTCGCTCAGCGGCCCCGCTGTGGGCCCGCTGTGGATCGTCCCAGGAACCATACACAGCTCACTGCTTCCGGATTGGGGTAGCCACCTGGGCATCCTCCAAGGTGCCGACAGCCACGCTGAAAGCCATTGGGCGTTGGACTTCGACGGCTTACGAGCGTTACTTACGCCCCAATGCCATGGACATAGTGGGAGCTCAGATGCGTACGTGCACGTTATGAATGGGTTCGCAAGACCCGGGACTCAAGTCATGTTGGAGTTGTATTTAAATGAGTGTCATTGCAGCTGGTGATTGGGTTGGCCTTTTAACCCATAATGGTAGAATATCTCTTTAGATCCTGTTTCGGAGACGGTGATTCACAGACGTGCTCTGATTCGTCCGCGACGATCGGAATCAATTGTCCAAATCAGGATATCTATAGGGATGGAGAACGGTGGACGCTCTGCCAAACACATTTGTCATTCATTCCGATTCTCATATAGTCACATGGGGTGCTCATACAGCCTTGCGTACAACTGGGTCACCGAAGGGTGCTAAGACCACTGTCTCTAGAGACCGCGTCTGCCCCGCAAGGTTGAGAGGCTACCGGATCACCTTCATGTTAGAATGTCTCCGTAAGATCTAGGGCTTGGCACTGGCGATACGCAGACGTGCTCTGATGCAGTTTGCAACAGTCAGATGCCAGCGTGCGAGTCGAGATATCTATGGAGATACCCTGGATCCGGCGGGGAACAGCAGACCCAGACGCTCTGCTGACACTTGACTGTCTCACTAGATAAAATATCTTCATGTTCCAGCGCTTCAGCTGCCTTCGCGTACATACATATGGGTCGCTGACGCAGAGGGGCAGCTCCCCAGAGACCGCGTCTGCCCAAGGTCAGATGAGAAGGGTACCGGGGAGGTGGTCGGTGGATCTGGCTAGCCGCATGTTCACGTTCCGTCTAGCTCGGGGTCTGGACGGAATGTACGCTTGGGACGGCCCGGTAAACCGCACATCAGATGGTATGTAACACGATAGATACATATGCGCTCACATAGCCTTAGTCATCTCTAATGCTAGCATGACCCGCGCATCCTGAAAACACTGTTTTCACCACTAGTCCTAGTGGGATGTCAGGGCTCAGGAGCAGTGATGCTCCACGCACACATAGTCTGGCGGAGTAGTGGTATGTTGGGGATTATATATCTCTATTGCTCCATGGCTCTCGTCATACATGTACGCACACTTGCGTCGCTCGAGGCCGTAGAAAGTACCCCCCTTTTAGACATTCCATTCCACCAAAGTAAAACATATCCCATGTCAGGGTTATCAATAAATCACAATTTATTATCAATCAATCACGTGAGTGTCTTGACTGAAATAGGCGCAGCAAGTTCAGGCTAGGCACTTGGACACTGCGCTTAAACATTCACACACATCAGTATACATTATCATCATTCACACACCTCAGTTCACACCATCACTCATCCACACGTCATTACTATTCACACTCTTCAGTACACGTCATCACTCCTCACTCACTACCTTACATGCACTAGCAGCGCAGGCACACAGGTAGTACATGTAATCCATGAACACACCTGACTCAGCTAGTGCAAGCCTATTTGGCTTCATATGGGAAGACGGCCCTTAAAGGCCGCGCGATTATTCAAACACTCACCCTGCTGATCCGCTCATCAGTGTTGCTGCCGCCCACCACCATCCCCTTTCTCCCTCGTCTGTCTCTCTGTCTATATGTTGTATTATCCGTCTGTATATATATTATTGTATTGTCTGTTTCTGTCTATCAGGGGGATTATATATCTCTATTGCTCCATGGCTCTCATCATACATGTACGCGCGCTTGCGTTGCTCGAGACCATAGGAAGTTCCCCCCTTTTAGAATCAGAATCAGAATGGCGTTTATTCGCTACGCAAGATTAACAAAAATAGAATTCACTGTGGCAGGAATGAGCAAACATAGAACATATATGTGGCATACTACAGTTTTTTACGATTGTTTACACACAATAATTTAAATTTCCACACAATTAGCAAATTTTACTCCAATGAGCAAAACACCTCCACAGATTTGCACAACATTACACACAATGTCTGCTTCACCCTTTTTGCAAAACATTACACACAGTGATTTATAAAACTCTACACACATTTTCACACCTTAGACACAGATAAGGATTGTGAGGTTACTTCCTTGTAATTACAAAGCAACGGATTGCCAATAAACTAACTAATGAACGAATTGGATAAACACATCTACCAGATGTGGAAGCACACATGTGCTAATTTGAAAACGCAGCACTCAAGTGTGCTATAAAAGGCAGCAGGTGAGTTCACCTGTCTTCAACAAAAATGGAAGGAGTTAGAGGAAGAAGAAGAGTGAGAATGAGAGGGGGAGCTCAAAGACGAGATGAAGGCGGTAGAGGAAGAGGAGAAGGAGGTAGAGGAAGAGGCATAGGAGAAGAAGGTAGAGGAAGAGGCATAGGTAGAGGAGAAGAAGGTAGAGGAAGAGGAGAAGGAGGTAGAGGAAGACACCTAGGTAGAGGAAGAGGTAGAGAAGGACTTGAAGAGGTGATAGAACCTGAACAAAGAAGATGAGGACCAAATTTATCTAAAAACAAATCATAACACAAATCATAATGTTGTGAGTTTCTCAAAAAAATTGTCACCTAAATTATCTCTTATATAGTCATACAGTAAGAATGTCTGGCCAAAAATCTTTTTTCTTTTTTTTTTTCAAAGGTGTTTTTTATTTATCACAGCAGTGTGAAACTGAATGAAATAGTGTATGATCATCAATGACTGTGTTGGTTACAGTTTTTTTTATTGCTTAAACACTAAAATTAAAAGTAGTACACTATCAGCAAAACCTTACACCCAAGAAGCAAAACATCAGCCCATATTTGCACAACTATAAGCACATTGTCACCTTCACACTTGTTGCAAAACTCTACACACAGTGATTTGCAAAACAGTAAACACACTTAACATACATACACACAAAAATCTATCATTAAGTTACTTCATTGCAATACCAAAGCACTGACTGTCAAATTACCACACCGTCCAACCAACTGGTTCAACACAGTCATCAGGTGTGCAAACACTTGTTTGCTTAATTGTAGACACACCAATCAGGTGTATAAATGCCATAAAAAGCAGCAGGTGAGTTCATCGGTCTTCAAGCACAATGGAAAGAGTCAGAGAAAGAGTAAAATGAGGAGAACAAGGAGGACGAGAATGAGGAGAAAGAGGACGAGAACAAAGAGGACAAGGAGGAATCAACATAGGAAGAGATGGAGGCCGAGTTGGAGGTAGAGGAAGACAAGAAGGTGCTCAGAGGACCGAATCTGACAAGTGAGATCCCTGCAACACTGTTTGACCACGTTGTCAACCAGGGTGTCAGATGGCTCAACGGGTTAAGGCGTTGGCCTCATGATCCTTAGGCCCTGCTTGCCTCAGGGGGAATGTCCCTGTACTTACTGTGAATCGCTTTGGATTAAAGTGTCTGCTAAAAAAAAAAACATGTTCAAATTAAGTAATTTAATCAAGTGCCTTTCGAGCCCAATTCTGAAAGGGTGAAGCTAGTGTGGCATGATTATGCAGAGGTATGTATTGACTTTAGCAGTGTGATCTTGCATACTGTCTTGTAATATGTATACTAGATCTACACTGAACAATTTTGCCTGCCACTGTTTTTCAGGGGGTTTTACGAATGGATGGAGAGGAGATCCAGCATGAGTTTATGTACGTAGATGACGCGTAAAATTAAGTTTTGTTACAGTATTATGAATCTCCATGTCAACATTTTGGGCATGTTGAGAAAGAGTGTCTTCAGTCTGCAACATTGGTCTTGTTTGGTGAATTTAGATTATATTTGTACTTTGTTTATAGTAGCCTACTCTAATCTTAGTGAAGTAGAAATGCTAAAAGTGTTTTAGGTTTATCACAGCAGAGTGTAACTCGTGCAAACAAGGTATAGTTATGTGAAGTAATGTGTGTTTCATATGGTAACAAAGTGTGGTTTTTCAAAAGAAGTGTATCGTTTTTACAAGAGTGTTTAGTTTTGCAAAGGATCTGTAGTGTTTTGCTAGTTGTGGTTGTGCTAATTGTGTGTAGTGTTTTGACAACACGGGCCCTGTTTTGAAAATCGTGCTGAAGCAATCAAAAAAAACTGTAAGCAATCAAAAAAAACTGTAAATGAAAACAAATAGCATTTTCACAAATATGTGTATACGTTTTGACTGAAGTGTGTTGAGCCCCCGATCATGAGGCCAACGCCTTGACCCGTTGAGCCATCTGACGCCCTGGTTGACAATGTGGTCAAACAGTGTTGCATGGATCTCACTTGTCAGATTTGGTCCTCTTTGAGCACCTTCCTCTACCTCTACCTCCAGCACGGCCGCCATCTCTTCCTCTGTTGATTCCTCCTCGTCCTCCTTGTTCTCCTCGTCTTTCTCCTCTTTCTCGTCCTCCTTGTTTTACTCTTTCTCTGACTTTTTACATTTACATTTATTCATTTAGCAGACGCTTTTATCCAAAGCGACTTACAGTAAGTACAGGGACATTTTTTCCCTGAGGCAAGTAGGGTGAAGTGCCTTGCCCAAGGACACAAAATCATATAGCCACAGCTGGGGATCGATCTCACAACCTTCCGATCATGAGGCCAACGCCTTAACCATTGAGCCATCTGACCCCCTTTTTCCATTGTGCTTGAAGACCGATGAACTCATCTGCTGCTTTTTATAGTGTTTATACACCTGATTGGTGTGTCTACAATTACAGTTTTTTTTGATTGCTTAAACACTAAAATTAAAAGTAGTACACTATTAGCAAAACCTTACACCCAAGAAGCAAAACATCAGCCCATATTTGCACAACTATAAGCACATTGTCAACTTCACACTTGTTGCAAAACTCTACACACAGTGATTTGCAAAACACTAAACACACTTAACATACATACACACAAAAATCTATCATTAAGTTGCTTCATTGCAATACCAAAGCACTGACTGTCAAATTACCACACCGTCCAACCAATTGGTTAAACACAGTCATCAGGTGTGCAAACACTTGTTTGCTTAATTGTAGACACACCAATCAGGTGTATAAACACCATAAAAAGCAGCAGGTGAGTTCATCGGTCTTCAAGCACAATGGAAAAAGTTAGACAAAGAGTAAAACGAGGAGGAGAACAAGGAGGACGAGAAAGAGGAGAAAGAGGAGGAGAACAAGGAGAATCAACAGAGGAAGAGATGGAGGCCGTGCTAGAGGTAGAGGTAGAGGAAGACAAGAAGGTGCTCAAAGAGGACCGAATCTGACAAGTGAGATCAATGCAACACTGTTTGACCACGTGGTCAACCAGGGCGTCAGATGGCTCAACGGGTTAAGGCGTTGGCCTCATTATCGGAAGGTTGTGAGATCAAGCCCTGGCTGTGGCTATATGACGTTGTGTCCTTGGGCCCTACTTGCCTCAGGGAGAATGTCCCTGTACTTACTGTAAGTCGCTTTGGATAAAAGCGTCTGCTAAAAAAAAAAAATGTTCAAATGAAGTAAATTTATCAAGTGCCTTTCGAGCACAATTCGGAAAGGGTGAAGCTACTGTGGCATGATTATGCAGAGGTATGTATTGACTTTAGCAGTGTGATCTTGCATACTGTCTTGTAATATGTATACTAGATCTACACTGAACAATTTTGCCTGCCACTGTTTTTCAGGGGGTGGAGAGGAGATCCAGCATGAGTTCATTTACGTGGATGAGGCGTAAAATTACATTTTGTTACAGTATTATGAATCTCCACGTCAACATTTTGGGCATGTTGAGAAAGAGTGTCTTTAGTCTGCAACATTGGTCTTGTTTGGTGAATTTAGATTACATTTGTACTTTGTTCATAGTAGCCTACTCTAATCTTAGGGAAGTAGAAACGCTAAAAGTGTTTTAGGTTTATCACAGCAGAGTGTAACTCGTGCAAACAAGGTATAGTAATGTGAAGTAATGTGTGTTTCATATGGTAACAAAGTGTGGTTTTTCAAAAGAAGTGTATAGTTTTTACAAGAGTGTTTAGTTTTGCAAAGGATCTGTAGTGTTTTGCTAGTTGTGGGTGTGGTTGTGCTAATTGTGTGTAGTGTTTTGACAACAGGGGCCCTGTTTTGAAAATCGTGCTTAAGCAATCAAAAAAAACTGTAAGCAAACAAATGTTTGCACACCTGATGACTGCGTTGAACCAATTGGTTGGACGGTGTGGTAATTTGACAGTCAGTGCTTTGGTATTGCAATGAAGTAACTTAATGATACATTTTTGTGTGTATGTATGTTAAGTGTTTTTAGTGTTTTGCAAATCACTGTGTAGAGTTTTGCAACAAGTGTGGAGTGACAATGTGCTTATTGTTGTGCAAATATGGGCTGATGTTTTGCTTCTTGGGTGTAAGGTTTTGCTAATAGTGTACTACTTTCAATTTTAGTATTTAAGCAATCCCAAAAAACTGTAACTGGTTTATTTCTTATTTTAACTTTTAATCACTCCAACAGTGTTACAGTACATACTTGCAGCCAATGCATACACAAACTTACTCATGAATATTTGTTTTCTGGTATTCCCCCTAAAAGTGCTCTTTCAGTTCTGAGGTTAGACTTTCCCCAGTGCTCTCAAAGTGACTCCTCATGAATATCATAAATGAAACAATGTGTTACATGTGTTACATGCACGGCACATGAGATTAAAGTTCACTTCACTATGAAAAGGCTCTCTCCATGGACCAATGATGTACTGTATTGGATTGTTTATTACTTATGGACTCCTCAAACACTGACCTGAACCTTCACAACAAATAAGTATGGTGTGACCTGGAGCACGTCATTGTACCAGTCATGTACAGCATTGTGCAAAGCAACTGAGTTGTGTAGGACAAACATATCTACCGACAGCAAGCATCAGGAATTACTTGAGCGATCTTCATAATATCTCACCTTGCTACTCTCCTTCGTGTGCATAAATAGGCCACATTTAAACACATCTACAAATAAGTGCAAAAAAAGGAAAGCTATCGATTACTGTTCAACATTCATGTGTGATCTTCCCAAAATAATCAATAATAAATGTTTGACATTCATTGATCTGTCATGTTACATGATTGGGGATCAGGAGTACAGGTATAAAAAGTACATTAACATAACAATTGATACACTTGCTTTATAATTTACGGTCTCTGATGGGTTGGGCTTTCATAATAAATTTCAACTCAAATGTCAAGAACTTTGGACTTTGTTCCTTGAGTAAAATATATAGTTTAGATACCTTTCAGATGTCAGACATTTATTTAATTGCGACTACTGTTTTGGCTTTTAGTGATGGCCTAGCCTATTCTAGTGTTGTTATCCCATTTGGCTCCTGAGACTCCCTAGTCATGCAATAATACAACTCTCTAAACATAATAACAATTTTCATAATACAACTCTCTATTTACAGAACCTCCTCCATATTCTGGCTTTACGCATACTGTTTAGAGAGCAGGGAATGGATGTGAACAGAGATAACAGCCCTGCATGTGAAAGATCTGACCAGATATATCCCTTTCTTGACCAACCTGCCCCACTCTGCTACCCTACCACCTTGCGCTTTCCCTCAAAACTCAATCTTGCAGGCAGGAAACGTCTCATCCTGCATGGCCACAGTGCTGTTGGAGCCCAGCACACTAACAGAGAGCTCCCTCTGTCTGTGCAGAGTCTGCTGGTACCACTCCTGCATGGCTCCTGATTCAAAGGTAGGAATCAAGGTGACCTGCAGGAAAGAGAGAGTGGAGAACAGGATGACAAGTGAAGAGAAAGAGAAATAGTAGATGGACAGAGGTGAGGAGACAAGATCTGTCTGACACAGGGGAACTGTCCTATTGTCTGGTGGTGTGTGTGTCTAACCTCTAAAGAGTCTGGCCAGGAGGCCTTGGCATCCAACAAAGCATCCAGGGTAGGCCTCATAAGCCCCTCCCTCTCTGGATTGTCCCCGCTGATGATGTAACATGAAGAGCGAACACGCTTGAAGAACGCCACGTCAACAGTTGAGGAGGCAGGACCAGAGGGAAGGTAAGCAAGGTCCACATACACGTTGACTACACCATCAGAACCAGCCTTAGACCCTTTAAGATAATTTTTTTTATCAAGAAGTGCTGTTACAACAACATACAGTTCATGATCCATGACAAAAGAACTGTTATTAAAAATATATATTGATTTTTATATTGATGACATCAACACATCAGCAGTGCAACTGTAACAACTCCAACCTGGTTTGCAAGGTTTGAGACTCTTGACTCCCTTACTGACTCCAGCTTGGAATCCAGTTCTGGTTTTGGAAGTGTGTGTCAGACCTCCGCCCACCGCAGGCCTCTGGGGGGCCTCTGGCACCTGTCAGAGAAAACAGTTTAAACCAACAACATGCTGGTCACAAACAACAAGCTGAACATCATCTCTATTCGCTCAAATAAAACACAGGTAAACAAGGACTTAATTCATATTATGCCTCAACTGAAACAACTGTCTAGGAATGACATTCAAATAATGTGTCTACAATTAAATTGACTCACTATAGAGACCTTCTTCCCTCGCACTGCACCACTCTTCACACCCTTCCCATGAACCACAGTGTCAGGGAGGGGTACAGGCATGCATAATCCAGGCTGAGGGGGCAAAGGGGGGATGTCCTTAAGGGGCACAGGAGAAGGATCTGGGGAGAGAGGATGATGGGTGGGAGGGTCATGGAAAGAGTTGGATGGGTCACTACACGACTCATCATCTGAATCCAGAACTCCATCTGCTGTGGTTGAGGGACAATCCTCAGTGCCCAGGGGGGCATTCGATTCGCTAGCAGACTTGTCCCTGTTGTTGTTGCTGTGGCTACGAGACACAGATATTTCCTGAGAGTGATTGCCTGCATCTGACGGCTGGGGCTGCTGGGAAGAGTCAGGCGTTTTGAAATGTTTGAACTCGCAAGGTGAGACTAAGCATAAGTCCACATCATGAGCTGTACAGTCGAAATGGAGGGTGTTAGGACCTGGGCCCATTGATCTATGAGACTTCTTTAGTGGTAGAGACATCCCTACTCTGAAGTCTGCCTCAACCAAATGGCTTCCATTAGATTGTATCTGTGAGTTATTCTCCTCCCCCTCTCTGTGGATCACATTGGTAGGTCCTTGCTCAAAGGACATGGACAAAGACTCGTCCACTTCAGTGGACTGTGGGGAACTGACCTCGGCTGGTAAGGAATGTGTGGTGGTGGTGGTGGCTGTAACAGAGGGAGAGACATCAGTGAGCCCTTCTTTCAATGAACCTAGAGACAGAAAACTCAGACGTTTCTCTCTGGAGTTTGCTGTGATTTTGGAATCAGATGCAGGCTGCCACTCATCATGTCTTAAGGACTCTGGGGAGGAGTATTTTTCTACTCGACTGCCACTTTCATTGTCCTTACAACCCCACAAGTCATCTGGTGATAGACAGTAAGGTGTGTGGCCTGCACTGTTGGGTCGTGAATCTGGAGATGCCAGCTCCACGGTCTCCTCGTCTGGATCGGGGCCAGAAGGGCACTTGTTTTCAGGGGTGACCCGGGGAGGGGGGCTCTCCTGGAGGCCCCCTTCCAGGAGGGTGTACTCCGTAGGGGTCAGATCCTGGAATTTGCTGCAGTCATGTTTGGGTAGCTTGGTCAGAGGAGATGGAAACCCCACAACTTTGACTGGAGGCTTCTCTGGTTGATCATGGTTTTCAACTGTGTCCCCTGCATTCTCTCCTTCCATTTGACGATCTTCATTCATCTGTCCACCTACTGCACTCACCTCTTCTTTTGTTACACTATTCTCTGCCGCTGTACCCAAACTTTCATTAGTTCTCTGCTTTGAAAAGTCTCTGCTTTTCTTCTCTCCGTTATCGAACCCCTTCTTCTTCTCAACCTCTTCTTCCTCTGCTTCTTTTCTGCTTCTAACAAAATCTGCTGCTATATCTTCAGGAGTGGACATGTTGGAGATCAAATCTCCCTCAATCTCTAGGTTCTGGTCAACCTTCAGGCACTTCCATGGTTGGGAACTCTCTATTTTAGAGATGGTATTCGACATGCTCGCTTTAGTTTGCTTTAATGAGGCCCCTTGAAACTTCTTGGTGTCTACATTAGAATCAGTCTTGATTTCTTTTGATGGTTTAATTGTAATTTTTCCCGTCTTTGGATCATTCTTCGTTATTTCTTTTTTTGGCTTGCTTTTAACACCATTCTTTGGTTTTGAAAAGACAACCTCCTTTTTCAAAACCTCTTTCCTCTTAAGTCCATACTCCTCTTTCTTCACAACCTTCTCTTCCTTTTTCACATCTCTCACTCCCACTTTCTTGATAGTCTTTTCTGAAATTACTTTCTGCTTCACACTTCCGTCTCTTCCTCTGACTTTATCAACCTCTTTCTTGAATTCTTCTTTAACCCCATTTCCATTAGTCACTTTATTCTTTTCTTTTATTGTCCCATCTTTCTTGCCTTCCTCTCGATTACCCCTGTTTTTCCCAGTGCCACTGCCAGGCCTCACTGGAACATCTTTCTCCACAGACCTCCCATTGTCCTGGCTCTCTGCTTGCCTGGCCTCCCTTGTCTCCAACTCCCCCCATCCCTCCAGCTCTCCGGTGGTTATGGTGGGCTTTTGGAAGAATGCCAGGCCCCTTAGCTTCTCTAGTCCATCTAGGAGCTTTGCCTGTGGGGTGATTCCAGGGAACAGCACTCTGACAACCTTCTCTTGGGGGCAGGATGGGTGCCATACTAGCAAGGCACACACAGATGCCAGAGTTGTGACAGGATAGGTTTGAGTGGGTGTATGTGCTGAGGAGGACGTAGTGGAGGTTGGCACGTCAGGCCAGTTCTGCAGCAGTGTTTGATACTCCGGACTCTGTTTGGCTGGGTTGAGGACATACAACTCTAGCCGGCCCACTCCCATCTTTTGGAAGAGGGTGAGAGGTTCAATAGTGGCTGCTTGTTGACGGAACAGAGGGTGTGGTGTGATGTCCAACTTCTTGAGCAACCACAAAGTTAGGGCCGCCTGGTCTTTGCTCCTCAGAACACCATCTACACCTAGGAACAAGATAAGGAACTATTCAAAATCAAAATAAAGGAAGAGTGTATTTGAGTTGTTGAATTTACTCAAGAAATAAGTTATTTGTTATTAGATTCATGCAGACACAATGGACAAATTCTGAGTTTTGAAAACAGGATAGAGTCTTTTGTATTTATGATTTGCCGTTGGATTACCTGGCTGTAGTTCTGTTGGAAGGCTGCTGGGGGCATTGAAGAACACCACTCCAATTTCTGGAGAAATGAGCCTCTTAGCCAAGTCACCTAATGAGAACAAATAGAAAAGAAAATGGGGAGAAAAAAAAGGGGAAAAGTCATTGAGACTGTAATCATCCTTCCCAGAACAGAGCACCACATGTGGTGAAGCTGGTGATTAAGATGTTGTTTGCTGCTGCTGATACTGTGTTAACTTTGTTTGATAACCCTATAATACCCATATTTAGGATTCCTTCGTCAGGACTCTTGGGGCCTCATGTACAAAGGTTGCGTATGCACAAAAACGTGGCGTACGTCCTTTCCCACGCTCACGTTCAGATGTATCAAACGTGAAATGACCGTGGAAATGTGCGGTGCCCCACGCCAACTTCATGGCTGACGTACGCACGTTTAAACAGCTATTGTTCCTTTGGCGACACTTAGAGGTGATGCTGGGAAACTGTTAATAATGTGACAGTCATCAGAGTGATGTGCACATTAGAGACACCGTTATGAACAATTTACACACCCAGGCGTTTGTAATCATATAGGTGAATATAAAAGCATGCGCAATGTGATGAAGAAAATGGTATTAACAATGGTAGCGTTAGCGTTGTTTGAGGACCTTGCAAATGGTGCAATCCGACGTGAGCGAGTTTTTAAAAAACTTTTAAAACATACATTTGCAAACAATAACTGGCTCATAAACCGATTTTGGTTACCAAGGCCAGAGTTGTGCGCGGAGCTGCGGCCGGCCCTAGAGTGCAACACAGCGAGGAGCCAGGGGTTGTCTGTGCCCACACAGGTGCTGAGCACGCTGGGGTTCCTGGCAACAGGAGTGAAGTCAGGAGTGTGCCAGTCAACTCTGAGCCGAGCTATGCCAGCTGTGTGGGACAGAATCATCCGAATGAGTCGCTTTGGATAAAAGCGTTTGATAACTGTAAATGTAAACCGGGCGTCCAAGCAAGGTTTAGTTTTTTTGTTGCTATTTTTGTTACAATTTGATCGTTTGTCCGCTTTTTGGGTTGTTTGGGTATGTATAAATTTTGAACTTGAGAGGTGAGCCTGTTTTTAATAATAATAATAATACCTCATTTAACAACGCTTTTATCCAAATTGACTTACATTAAGTACAGGGACATTCTCCCTGAGGCAATTAGGGTGAAGTGCCTTACCCAAGGACACAACATCACATTGCCACAGCCGGGATTCACAACCTTCCGATCATGAGGCCAACGCCTTAACCCGCTGAGCCATCTGACTCCCCTTTTACCATACTCATGTGATACGTAAATGTGGGGTAGGGCTAGATAAGCAGCTGCTTCTTCCTACTCTTTTTTTTGAACATGTGGCACTTTTGTTTAATCTATTGTATGTATGTCGTTGCTATGAAGCATCTAGCTTAATTTGAATATAATTGACTGAAGTCAATGATGGCACATGTTTCAAATAAATAAATGGATTATTTTTTTATGGAAAATAACCTTTTACATTTGCAGACCATCTTTTCTTTATTGCATTTACATAAATTATATTATTCCTGTCTTCTGCCCATGTTTGGCTCACTATACAGTTTCAACCTGCAAGGTTAGTGCAGGTCAGTCAGCCCAACATGGCTTAGAGTCAAGAGCAAAGAGAGCAAAATTGGCAGCAATTGGGATGTCAAAATGCTTATCTACACAAAGTAAAATGCAGACGTTCTTGATAATCTTGTCAAACTACTTGTCGAACTATTGTTGATCTCAGAACTACTTGTCGGTCCCCATATGGTGACTTGTTGTTTTCTTGCTTTATTGCTCGCAATCGTTGTGTTATACTTTTATAGCTCTTCCCTTGGCACTTATTGGTTCTCACGATGTATGTTTCACAATCTAAAAGCTCACTGTGTTCGGCGTCTATCACGTTGCTATGCTCAGTGACCGATGCTCTTTGTAAAAGCTCTCTCTTGTAAGTCGCTTTGGATAAAAGCATCTGCTAAATGAATACATGTAAATGTAATCGTGGGAAAATCGCTGCCCTAAAATTCTATTCAAAAAAATACACAGACAAAAAGTCCTAACATTATTAGAGATGACAAATCTTCAGAAAAATGTGCTTAGTTACAATGGCTAACTCTGGTAATATACTATGGGAAGGTACTTTAGTTATCATCCGTCAAGTATCAGACCATCTTTTGAGGGGATTTCTACATCAGGTGGATGTTGATGAAGTGCTGTGGCCTAGCAGGAAAAAATGGGACTCTGAGGCTGTCATATGTAATGGAATGAATACTAATAAAATGCATGTATTTTAGAATATTTTAATAATATATTTTATAATATGTTAACTTATATAAAAGCCATCAGGACAATTACGTTTACTCATTTAGCAGATGCTCTTATCCAGAGCAAGTACAGGGACATTCCCCCTGAGGCAAGTAAGGGATCAAACTGGGTACCTTCTGATTACTAGCTCAACTAACTGACTGCACCACATGACTCCCAATAACATCATGTACATATTGTGTCCAGTTTCTAAGCAAATACTGAATTTTGTAAGTTCGGGCTGTGCAATGATCGGAAGGTACTATTGATTTGGTGACATTGTTGTAGCGATTGATTGACTTTGGTTTGACATTCACAGGTTAGGGGTCTTTTGCAAAAGTAGTATAGTGTTGCGAAATGTTAAATGTTATAATGTTAAGAAATTCAAAATCTGAAGAGGTCAGGTGTAGAGAAGAAATGCATTCCCAATTGTGAGAATTATACAACTTGTTTCATACTTTGACTGGTTGCTAGGTCTTTTAGTCAGAATAGGAGTTTTTCAAAGCTAGACCAGCGTAGAGCCATACACCTGTACAACAATAAAAAAATACAAAAAAGCCTGTAGGCATTTAATGTCACCTTTGACATCTGAGCCCATCTCCAACTCAGACAGTTTCCTCTCGAGGAGGGCGTTGACCCCAGGAAGGTTCTCGGTCCCAATGTGAGTTAGCAAAACCGCATCGACTCGGTCCAAGTGCCGGACCAGCTTCCAGAAACAAGCCTGAGGGTCGGACCCTCCGTCCACTAGAATAGTGAATCCGTTAACAGCAAAGAAAGCACAGTCACCTCGACCGGCGGGGAACACATAGCAGCAGGGACGAGACAGCTTAAGAAATCCCACAGTACTGGGGGGTTGGAGGCAGTCAAAAGGCGATGAGAGTGTCAGGGTACCGGTGAGCAGGGAGGTAAATTCCCCCAGAGCCTCCATGGTAGGAAGCCCTACTGGAGGGTTAATGTGGAGAGAAATGGGGCCCTGGAAGGGCTGGGATTCCAAGAGAGCTTTTTTCCACTGGCCAATATTAGGACAGCTCAGGGTTAGGACAGCTTCGGAGGTGGGGAGTGATAAAGTGGAGCTGGCCGTATCTGTGAACTGAGGGAATGTGAAAACAATTATTTGACTTGAAAAGGAAAAAGTATTCTTGACAATGCTTGTGAGGCTTGGGGCCATTTGTTTGTTTGTGAGTCTCACCTGTTCTGTAAGAATGTGCAAAAGGTGGTGTGGTGAGAACAGTCCGCTGTCTATCAGCAAGTCTCCAGTATCCTCCCAGCTCTGTCCAGCAAGGATCAGCAGCTTATGGCCAGACAGACTCTTCAGGAGCCCACACACCTGTCAAAAGAGATCCCTCACTGTAAACAACTGTCAAACTATAGTAGATGTAGGTTGTATGAAGGAGACAGTTTAGGCTTTGACCTCAGAGTAGATGATTTCTTGTGATGGGCTAATCAGCACGTGAGTGTCGAGCACTCCTGAGCTATACCGCAGGCACCTCTGCCCTGAGGATGGGGAAAGGGGGAGATGAGAGAAATACAAAAACAAGCATTTTCAGATGTTGGTGTCAGAGTTAGAAACATGTTGACATTGTACCAGTGTAGAGGAGAGAAATTATGAGACATAGGAGAACAGGAGAATGTAAAATGTCAAGTCATACTGGGGAAGACAACTAAAATGTAGATAAGTGTATTTATTAAAAGATCAGGGGTCTCATTTATAAAACTGTGCGTAGGATTTTTATTAAAAGTGTACATATGCCTAAAAGCCGTACGGTCCAAAAAATTCTGATTTATAAAACTGTGCATATGCACACCTCTAAGCAAAGTTCCCTTTACAAATCACAAATTACCCACCAGTATGCGTACATGAATTAGCCCTGAACTAGTCTATTTTTAACCATAAAAAGTCAATGCAAAGCACCTTATGAATGCTAATCTAGTATCTCATGACCCTGGCATGCGACTGTTCTTCACAGTGAATCATGGCAAACAACAACAAATAAAAACATAAAGTGAAAGTTCTCGGACACAGAACTTGAAGTTCTTGTAGGAGAGGTGGAAGACCGAAACCCACATTATTTGGTGGCCACAGCAGTGGAATCGCAAAATAAAAAAAACTATGCATGAGGCAGCATATTGCGGCTGTCATCTACTGTGCCGGTGGGACAGCGCACATGGTAGCAGAACTTGAGAAAAAGTGGTGACGGGGACGTAGTGTAGCGATTGCGCAGGGGCCTAACGACTGTATTTCCAGTTTAAAGAAGTTTGAACAGTATTAAAGAAATATATTGAGTTGAAATATATTATACACTTCTGCAGTTATCTAAAGGTATATGCAATGTTATCCTGTATTCCATGCAGTCGGGTATCTTCCCCTCCTACACTCCCGTAGTGGACGATCTGATGGTGAAACAGACAGTGTTGAATTTTGATTTAAAATTTGAGTTGAATTGTACAAGATGTTTATGGAAAAATTTGCCTCAGTCCAAGCGCAAATAACACTGCTGGATGCAATGATGTCACCGAGTGAAAAAAGCGTGAGTGAGGAAAACAAAATACATAAATATTTTAAGATCCGTCCACAGGTGTTAAATGGGATTTAGAGCTGGACTCATTTTACAGTTAGCAGATGCTGTTGTCCAGAGCAATTTACAACAAGCAAGCACAGACGGTTAAGGGCCTTGCCCAAGAACACAACATCATATTACCATAGCCGGGGTTCGAACTCACAAACTTCTGATTACTAACCCAACTCCCTTACCGCTTAGCCACTCATTGCTGACTTCAGAACTCTCCAATGCTGTGTTGCCATTCATATTTGGGTGCTTTTGAAAATAATACCTCATTTAGCAGACGCTTTTATCCAAAGCAACTTACAGCAAGTTACAGCAAATTACCCCAAAATATGTTTGGGGTCATTGTCCTGATGGAAGACCTATGATCTCGGACGCAAACCCAGCTTTCTGACACTGGGCCCTACATTGCGACCAGAAATCCTTTGGAAAGCATCAGATTTCATGATGCTTTCCACACAGTCAAGGCATCCAGTGCCAGAACCATCAAAACAACCCCAAAAAATCTGTGCATCTCCACCGTATTTGACTGTAGGTACTGTGTTATTTTCTTTGTAGGCTTTATTCTTTTTTCTGTAAACAGTAGAATGATATGCTTTACCAAAAAGCTATATCTTTGTCTCACCTGTCCACAAGTTGTTTTCCCTAAAGGATTTTTGCATACTCATGTACTTTTGGTTAACTGTAGTTTTTTGTCTCTGCGTCAGCAGTGGAGTTCTCCTGGGTATCCGGCCATAGTGTTTCATTTCATTCAAATGTTGACAGATAAGTTGGGGATTACACTAATGAGCCTGCAAGACAGCTTGAATTTCTTTGGAAGTTTGGGGCTGCTTATCCCCAATACGGACTATCCTGCGTTGCAAACTTTCATACATTTTTCCAGGGAGATTAGCTACAGTCCCATGGGTTGCAAACTTCTTGATCATATTGTGCACTGTGGACATAGGAACATCTAAATCTCTGGAGATGGACTTGCAACCTTGAGATTGTTGATATGTTTCCACAATTTTGGTTCTGAAGTCCTCAGACTCTCTTCTCTTTTGTTTCTCCATGCTTGGAGTGGCACACACAGATGCACGATGCAAAGACTTAACCCTTTCATATGCCATTTTTTAAATGATTTACCATCGGTATTGTTTAAACCAACTGTAATTATGTATGCTTATGGTTCCACCTTGTATTATGCTGCAAAGACTGTCAGTGAATTGGAAAATGTTTTATCAGAGTTAAATACTGTTTTTGATTGGGTAAAACAAAATAAATTGGTGCTGAACATTTAAAAAAACAAATCGATAATCATGGGATTGAGAAATAAACTGTCATCTAAACCAATTATGAGTTTGAACTTGTAAGGGGAATCTATAGAACAAGTAGAGAGAGTAAAATTACTAGGTACAATAATAGACAGTCATCTATCTTGGGAAGAACATATTGATACCATAGTTAAGAAGATGGGATGTGGTATCTCTATGGTAAGGAGTAGTCTTTCTTATGTCCCTACACATATTTTGGGAGAGGTGGCTAAATCTTTGATTTTATGTCACCTGGAGTATTGTGCCCCTTTTTGGTCAGTGATCAGCGTTACAGTGTCCTATAAGAACGAACACTATCAGTAAGCACTGTTGACTCTCATGGTTAACGATAGAGAACAGGCTGGTTTTTAATACACTTTAATTTTTCATAAACATTGTATTTGTTTCTCAAACTGTTTTCTTAAATGTCAGGCATGATCAGGTACATTCTGATTTGACTTGGTCAGCTGATGATGGCTAGTGTTGCTACCATGTCCAAAATAAAATGCTTTAATAAGAACAGTTATTTATCGTGCCATTAATCATTGGAATAACTGCCAACTGAATATACAAAAAATAAATGGCAAAGTTTCCTTCAGGTACCATCTGAGGATGCAGTATTTAACATTTTGAGTAGGGAATGGTGATATTGTCTGTATGAAAGTGATGAATGTAATACTGTTATGAATTATTTTGAATAATGTATTGTGATTATAACGATGTCTAAAGTGTTTTTCTGTTTTGTTTTTAAAGTGATTTTTATGATTATTTTATTGTGTGCGTGCTGCAAGGCGCACAATATGTTATTCCCAGCGTTTATTGTGTGCGTGCTGCAAGGCGCATACTATGTTATTACTAGCTCCTACCAGAGCTTTTCGCTTTTATCCAAAGCGACTTACACGAGAGAGCTTTTACAAAGAGCATCAGTCATTGAGCATAGCAACGTGATAGACCCCGAACACAGTCGGTTTTTTTAAACAAAGTAAAATGTGTCATCTAGCTCACATTTGCCTTACTTTATCTGTCAGATTTATTGTTTTAGCTTGACACACGAAGATTCGGCCACAGCACCCATGAACAGCCTCGTAGACTCCCATGTTAAAAGTGGCGGGAAAGTTTCTGGAGGAAAACAAAACGAACACTTTTTCGAATTGCTCCCAAGAGCACATTTCTTCACTTATCAACACAAAATGCCAATGTAACGTTCAAGAAGGGCTCAGCCAGCTTCACGTTAACCTGGTTTTATGATTGGAAATACGGTTTGGCCAGAAATCCTTCTTGTTCGAGGGGTACTCTAAGCATTTTCTCTCTGTCTTTTCCAACTGCCATCGTCAGTTCCAGGTGCAACTTATTAGTTTGTTGCTAATGTGTGCTTGAAAGAGGCGAGGGGGAGACGGTGACCATTTTATGAGAAGTAATTCATTTGACATTGAATAACTTTAATTGGAGGATATTTACTGGAGGAATCAAATTGGCTCTTTGTGTTTCGGGTGGATTTATAAACTGTACTCCAACTCAACTCTTCCTCTCTGGCTCTAATCTGAGGTAAGCAAATGTCTTTTTCAACTCTTTCGCTAGCATGCTATCAAAAATGTGGGTTTTTGACTTCTTTAACATTTGGGCTCATAGGTATTCATGTGCTTATATCAGTCAGGATTTACAACTGACATTCCAACTAGCTGTAAAGATATGCTAATTGCTAGTGCATCATCATATTTTTCGCTAGCATGCTATCGAAGATGTGGGTTTTTGACTTCTTCAACATTTGGGCTCATACGTATTCATGTGTTTATCAGTCAGGACGGTGGTGGAGGGTTGTGGGGGGGTTATTTGTGTGAATTTTGTTCTGTTTTGACCCGTTCATTTTTTTTTTTGGGGGGGGGGGGGGGGGGGCATCGGCAGTCGTAGAGGGCGGGGGGGCTCGTGCAGGTGGGGTTTGAAGGCAGGGTTCATGTGCTGGGGTTCGATTGAAATCTAACAAGACATTGGGGAGGTGTGTGGGAGGTCGGGTTGATGAGATATGAGCCTAAGTTGGGGGAGAGGTTTGAGAATCGCAAACTATTTACTTTCACTTTCAAGAGGAGATTGTGACGTTGCAGGGGGCTCGATTTCGGCCGGGTTTGAGGCCAGAGTGCATGTGGTGGGGTCCAGACGAATCGAACCAGGTATTGGGGAGGTGTGTGGGTGGTCGGGATCGGCAGCTATGAGCGGAAGTTGCCGCTCCATAGAGAAACAGTGGGGATTAAATATAGGTATTTTTGGAATTGTTGTTTTAATTGTTGGGGGGGGCTTGCGTGCACGGGGGGCTAGTGGCTAGTGTTGTATGGGGAGTTCTGTAGTCCTGTAGTTTTTAGAGCAGGGGTATTCAACTAAAATGTAAAGAGGTCCAGCTCGAGTATATATTTAAGCTTGAAAAAAAAATGCATACCCTTAATTGAAACAATTCAAGTATGAAGTCTCAACATATCTTATAAATGGAACTATTTAACTTAATTATATTTGTTTATATTCAACTCCCCCACTTTTGCTCAGTGGGATAATCGAGCTCTAGCTTGTCCTGCCAGGATTTTAAACCTGGGGGGTATTGCACAAAACTAAGATAAAGGATTAAGCCGGGATATGTTGGTTATCCTGGGTGAATTTAGCCTCAAGTCGGTTGCATGGAAGCCGATAAAACTTAGCCTGGTCAAGTTACCATGGTGATTTATTCTTTGCAGCTAGCCTGCTCCGGACCAGGCTAACAGCCAGGCTAAGACAGTCTTTTTATATCGATTTAAGTGGTATTATTATTACTCTGGCCAAGTGTTATATTGATATGCTGATGAAGATTGCATGTCAAACTGCAGTCGAGGTTTCATAAAGATGTGTTTTATTGCAGTAAATGAACCATCGCTATATCACGTTTTCAATACAGTGAACCCTCGCAACATCATGGTTCAGTACAGTGAATCCTCGCAATATCGTTTCATTTTTTTTCGCTACTTCACGGATTTGCCTGGTGCATTGTGTTCTGCATTCTGATTGGGTAAACAGTCTCTCCGCGTCTTCTTTACCTGTGCATCAATAAAGTTGCAGTTTACTGTAATATGTACTGTGTCTGTACACCTACGTAACATTCGCAGAATAAGTTAAATTTATGGACATGCTTAATTGTAGCCCAATTATGACAGCTCCAGAGGATTGTACAATTTTTGAATACTAACACATTAAGCCGGTCCGCTATTGTCTGCCAGGCTTATTCTCTTTCTTTGATTTTTTTCTTTGATTATGGCTTGAGTATTGCCCTTTTTAATAATATCCTTCTCCTCCTCATAAAACTCCATCAGAAGCTGTTGTTCTGTGGCCGTGAAATATGTTGCGCGACTCTTGTCCATGTTCTGATCGGTGATTCTGTGAGCGATTGCGAGGTCTATTTAGGAATGCCGTGAACACGCATTTACCCTGACTACCTACATCTGGCTTGACATAGCCGCGCCTTTTCATCCTGGATTTAGTTATTTGAGATAATTGCGCGATCATTTGTTGGCTTAAAAGGGGATATGTATTGATAGTAGAAACATTGATCAGCAACGCTGCTATTGGCTGTTCAGCATGGCCAAAGAACGTGCCCACTTTTTCTCCCAATAAGAACAAGATGTTTTAATGGAAGGTTATGCCGAACTTGAGTCATTTAAAACGACAGGGAACACCTCAAAGTCTGCAAGTGCCAGGAGAGTGGGCTGGCAAAAAGTAGCAGAGACATTAAAGTAAAAGTGAAATTCAAGAATATTCTACAAAATGGTAGCCTTTAATTCATACTGTCTTTGTTATTTTCCCTCCCTTTTAAAAACCACTGTTAAATGATATGTTGTCTATTTATAACAGCCACAAAGAAAAAGGCTGAAAAAACGGTATCTCTCAACAGTTACAATTTATATCGCAATACCCGATTAATTTGAAAGGCTCTGCAAATTATTCTCCCACCTTCCACAAGAGGTTGCTCGCGTATGGCTGCGACATACTTCCCTATCTCCTCCGCTTATAAAGCCTCAATCTAATCTTGTTTACATGAAGTAAACCTTCTCCCGAGTAGGTTTGAGCTTACGGACCTGTTGCTATGACGACAAGTCTAGGATGAGCTTCGAAGAACCAAACAATCCAAGATCATGCCAAATCCAAATCCAGCTAACTGAGTTAGCGACGTACGAAGAACGGGCCCCTGGCTTGGCAAACGTGCAACCAATTAAGCCAGGATGCGACGGCCAGACTGGGTCAAGCCGCGCTTGCTCAGTTATCCTGGATTTCTTTATTCTACTTTTGTGCAATACCCCCCAGGAAGATGAGCTCATCCTACTTGGTGCCAGCTGATGGGAAGCCTTTTAAACAATAAACAATAATAAACTTAGCCACATTCTCTCCTTATTACTTGCTTTCTAATGTGATTGTTACATTGCCCACAAATATTACTTGCCCCAGGTAAGTTTAAACAAGCATCAGTTTGAAACAAAGAAATTTTATTAATTAATTCATTATCTACTGTTTATTAGCGGTGCAGCTTATTCTTGTTAGGGGTCACGGGTGACTGGAGCCTATCCCAGTTCCTTTCGGGCCTTAGGCAGGGTACACCCTGGACTGGGGCCAACTAGTCGCAGGGCTATCACACAGACAGTCACAGAAAACATAGAGACAACCATTCACTCTCACAGTCATTCACTAGGGGCAATTTTTCACAATGTCCAATTAACCTACCACATGCATGTCTTTGGACAGTGGGAGGAAGCCGGAGTGCCCGGAGAGAACCCACGGTAACACGGGGAGAACATGTAGACTCCACCCAGAGAGGTCATGGTTGGGCCCAAAAAGTTATATAAAGTCAAATTAGCATTTACAAAAAATGCATTTTCAGTACACACACACACACGAAATAAACATGTGTATAGCAAAACAGAAATACTTCAATTTTCTAGAAAAATGTCAGCAACAACAATTTTGGTCATGACTGGTACTCACGCAACTGAGAGTTGTACAGGATCACAGTCACTGCTGCACGCAGTGAAATTTCAGAGTGAACTAGAAATATCACTCAGACATACATGCAAATCTTCATATGTTGCTCACATTGTTCCATCTAGTGTCTGGTGAATAGACTTATATATAGTAGACATAGAGAGACGGCGTCCCCATTAATTTGTATTTAAAGTGCTTAATGGTGGAATCAAGCTCGCAAAACAGACCACACCAACTTTCCAGCTTCAGCTCTTCCGGTTTTGCACAGAACAGTGGCTTGCCATGCTCCTCCCCCTGAGACTCGTACATGGTAGCAATTAGCTGTACACAGGTTGTACACGGATATTTAATATATAGCACAGGCACAGTATACTATAATGCTCTCTGAGGAGCAGCTGTAGATGGACACCAGCAGTTACTCACTCAGGTTGTTGCAGGGCAGACAACTGTAGATGACCATCTCATTGTGCTCATTCAGCTCAGGTAAATCAGCAATCAACTAATGTTACCTTTTGTGCTTGTGCCCAGTTTGTATCTGCAACCATATTTCCAGACAACTATTGTTGACGTAAGCAAATAAATATGGTGCTAGTCAATCCATTTCGGATCAGCTGGACGAGTCGGGTCTCTAACCGGTAATGCAATACCACCAATATCCATCGGAGCCGTTGCTTCGAGTCGAGAAGGGAGTGGTGGAGGTCGGCTTCCAGCTGACCTTAATCCTAATACCTAGTTTAAGAAGAAATCAACTGGAAGTACCAAGGGGTGAGGGGCGGGGCTCTGGTCTGATGTAGTATCACTCTGTGCTTCCTGTAAAGGGTGCTGTAAAGGAAAGAAAAAGTATGTACCTCTAGGTGTGGCTTCTTTGAATGCGACCAAACATAAATGGTTTGAGGCACTGACCCAAATTGTCCTAATTTCCCAAATTGTCAAAACCACCCAAAACTGTCTGTTGTAATTTAGAGTTGCACAAGAAAAACACTGGGCTTTTAGATTGTGAAACATACATTGTTAGAACCAATAGGTGCCAAGGTAAGAGCTATAAAAGCATAACACAACAATTGTGAACAATAAAGCCAGAAAACAACAACACTGGCGAGTCACCATATGGGGACCAACAAGTAGTTCTAAGCAACATTAGATTATTAGGACTATTCTTCAATCCATCGAGGACATCCAGAGGAAGCGCTGTCTGCGTAGAGCACAGCATCCGAAAAGATTCCTCACACCCCGCCCACAAACTGTTTGCCCTCCTGCTCTCCGGCAGGCGCCTCAGGAGTCTCTGGTCCAAGACCAGCAGACTGAGGAACAGCTTCTTCCCCAGAACTGTGACACTCCTGAACTCCACCTGCACTAGACCCCGCCCCCCTATATAACCCCCCCCCCCCATAGAACCCCCATCACCCTATATTTATACTCATTTCTGTTTGTTCATCTTGCATCATCTGCATCATTTCGGTTGTTATTTGCACTCTG
Organism: Neosalanx taihuensis; assembly: GCA_030340665.1. Classification (NCBI taxonomy): domain Eukaryota; kingdom Metazoa; phylum Chordata; class Actinopteri; order Osmeriformes; family Salangidae; genus Neosalanx; species Neosalanx taihuensis. Next base: position 7,336,140 of record CM059296.1, on the reverse strand, counting down.
TTCATTTTGCACATCTGCACATTGCATCATTTGCACTAACTGTACATACATGCAACTCTGTAAATCAGTGGTCTTCAACCCTGGTCCTCAGGACCCACTGTCCTGCATGTTTTGGATGTTTCCCCCTTCCCACACACCTGATTCTAATGCATGATCATTTACCAGGATTCTTCAGAGCTAGATAACGACCCATGCATTAGAATCAGGTGTGTTGGAGCAGGGAAACTTCTAAAACATGCAGGACAGTGGGTCCTGAGGACCAGGGTTGAAGACCACTGCTGTAAATGATGTTAAATACTGTAGCATCTTGTACTATACAGCTGTACGGTAAAGAAAAAATCTACAGTAAAGATCACTTTAATCTGTACATACCCTGTATATTCTGAGTATACTGTTATTATATTCTGTTATAATAACTGTTTTGCACTTCTGGTTGGATGCTAACTGTATTTCGTTACCCTGTGTACCTGTGTAATGACATTAAAGTTGAATCTAATCTTATTATGTTAAGTGCCATTAAATTCTCTAAATAAGTGAGTTTTAAGCCTTCTTTTAAAGTTGAGAAGGCAGTCTGTGTTTCTGATGGATGTGGGTAGTTGATTCCACCATTGGGAAGCCAGGCAGTGGAAGATTTTTTGTTGGGCTCTGGCGCTCTTGAGAGGGGGTACCACTAGACCAGACATGGGCAAACTACGGCCCGCGGGCCACATACGGCCCGTTAGGCTTTTTAATCCGGCCCGCCGAACTTGTCCAAATTATAGTAAAAACCTCCTTTTTTCCCCTTTCCCTGCAATGCCCACGTTTCCCCAATAGATGGCGCACTCAAAACACATTGACCGTTGTTGGAGTGGCGTGTATTTCTCTTTATTTCACTTTAATTTTCACTTCGTTTCACGCCACCATTAAGCCATTCTGTGAAAATGAGCGAACCAAAGAGAAGGAAAGTGGACAGCGATTGCCGAGTGTTTAATAAGGAGTGGACAACAAAATACTTATTCACTGAAGTCCGATCAACGGCTGTATGTCTGATATGCCAAGAAGCTGTTGCAGTTTTCAAAGAGTACAATATCAGCCGTCACTTTGCCACGAAGCATGCAAACTATGCTAGCAAGCAGTCAACACAAGAACGGGCGGCTACTGCTCAGAGGTTGGCAGCTAATTTACAGAGTCAACAGAACAGGCAAAAAAGGGAGACCAACAACACTGTTCCCACTGAAATGGTGAGTTTTGCTGCTGTGTTATGAAAAAATGCATATGGAAAGTTTGGAAGTGCGTCTTTTAATTAAGAGCAATGCGCATTTACGCACAGCAGCGGTACAGTAGCTTAATTAACACGCCGCACATCGCTCTTAATTTAAATTTAAATTTTCAGCTGCAGGTAGGATATTTAATACAGCCTATGTCTGTGTGCTTGGCAACGATATACGTGTACTGTTTGCGCGTGAAGGCGAGGGCGTCCGTGGCGAGTTTGTAGAGCGCGCAGTCAGGACAATCCATCCATGATTTTGCGGAGTTTAACACAAGTAGATTGAGCTTGAGTATTTCGTTGTGTAATAATATGTTTTGAATGTTGAAAGTGATTCCATTTTTCAATAAATGTTGATTTCTTTAACTTTGCACCTTCGATTGAAACTTATTAAAAACAGACGCAATCTTGATAAATCACAGTGCGTATGTTATTTTAATCTATTTACATTTCCTCCTCCCAGTATCTGCGAAATAGTATGTCAATACCATATCTTGCATATTCCTTGAGACAAATTTATTAACTGATAAGGGCTATTTTTCACATTTGAAAGACAGTTAATAAATTGGGTTGTAGTGTTCTTACTGTGCTATGAGGTTTGCACACACTACATTTAATGCTTTAGTATATCCGGCCCAAACACTCCCTCCAAATGCTCCTGGCCCGGCCCCTCTGTCAAATTTTAGAACCCATTGTGGCCCGCGAGTCAAAAAGTTTGCCCACCCCTGCACTAGACGGTTGTCAGCAGACCACCGTAGGTCAGCATATTCCTCCAGCTAAAACAGAATGGCCAAACCCTCAATCACCCACGATCTCTCCATCTGGGATCTGCAAGTGACCCCGTAATCTTCTCCCAGGAACCTGGGGGTCACCTTGGATGACGAGCTCTCCTTCACACATTGCCGCAGTCTCCCGGTCATGCAGATTCACCCTCTACATCTTCACCTCTCTAACATCTGCAAAATTAGAAGATTCCGTCTGAACATTCCACCCAGCTGCTAGTCTAAGCTTTTGTCCTCTCAAAACTGGACTACTACAACTCACTACTAGCCAGCCGTCCAGCAAATGCAATCCACCCCCTCCAGAGGATCCAAAATGCAGCAGCTCGCCTGGTGTTCAACCTACCCAGACGCTGCCATGTCACCCTGCTCCTCATCGCCCTCCACTGGCTTCCCATAATAGCCTGTATCAGATTCAAGACCCTGGTACTGACCTTTGTGGCAGTGAACGGGACCGCTTCAAGCTATATAAACTCTCTCCTCCGGCCTTACAACCCTGCCTGCCACCTACGGTCCTCCTCTGACCACCGTCTACTCCCCCCCCCCCCCCCCCCCCCCCCTCAAGAGCCCAACACAAGCTCTTCCCCTGTCTGGCTCCCCAATGGTGGAATCAACTCCCCGCCTCCATCAGAAACAGACTGTCCTCTCACCTTCAAGAAAAGGCTCAAACCTTACTAATTCCAGGAATTTAATGGCACTTAGAAATAGTAAGGTACTTAAATATCATCGCTTTGGATTAAAGCGTCTGCTAAATGAATTCATTCAACTAAGCTGTATAACGCTTAGATGTTAAATTTGCATTCTTACATTTTGCGAGTGAAAGATTCATATATGTGAGTGTGAATAAATACAAACGCTTCTGACATTCAATTCATTTTTTGTTAATTCTGCTTAATGTCACATTGGAAAAAAATTTAACCATACAAGCTTTATAGAAGTACATTTATATTGAAGAACAAAAATATTTAATTGAGAAATAACTAGTGCACAGTACCCATGATGCAGTAAGTGATTACGATGGCAGTGAGAGACACTGACAGATTCCTGAAAGTACACATATAGTGCCAATATAGTTAATAAAGTAGGTGATACACACATTTACATTTTACACTTTTAGTCATTTTAACAGATCAATCTTATCCAGATTGACTTATAGGACATTCCCCCTGAGGCAAATAGGGCTGAAGTGCCTTGCCTAAGGACACAACATCAAGTTGCTTTAGCTAGCGACACCCGTACCACTCAGCCACCTGACAGATTCCTGGAACTATAAATAAAGCAAAGTGCCCATGATGTTGTTCATTACAGAATCTAGTACATGCACAATGGTTAAGCAAGTTGTCATAATTGTATGCCTATATCGCCATACAATACAAGGGGTGTTTGCAATGTTTATATAAACACAGCTAATTATTATCTAGATTTTTTCACTGTTAAAATCTCCCAAATAAGGAACCATTTCATTAGCCAGCAGCTCTCAAGCACCGTGTCCAGCCAGTGCTCTGTGTCCTGGTTTACGAGCTCACTCTCTCAGTTCAAACCCATTTCTGCTGAGGATTTGGCCTCAATGGTCGGCCTCAAAGCCAACAACCTGTTCACTAGATCCCATCCCTTCTGATCTCCTTAAGGAACTCCTTCCTATTCTGAATGCCCCTATACGTGCCATTTTCAACACTTCCCTCTCTGCGGGGTGTGTCCCCTTAACCTATAAATCTGCTATCATTAAACCACTCTTCAAGAAACCCAATAGCAATCCACTAGTTCTTGCTAATTATCGACCTGTCTCCACTCTCCCTTTCTTACCTAAAATACTTGAGAGAATTGTTGCTGATCAACTGACTGTTCACATTTCTACCAATAATCTCTTTGACAATTTTCAGTCTGGTTTTTGCTCCTGCCACTCTACTGAGACTGCCCTAACTAGAGTAGTTAATAACCTACTTGTCACTGCTGACTCTGGATCAGCCTTCGTACTTTTAATTCTTGACTTAAGTTCGGCCTTCGATACCGTAGATCATTGTGTGCTTCTACACCGACTGGAGCATTACGTTGGTATTCATGGGCTGGCGCTCTCATGGTTCCAGTCCTCCTTATCTAGCAGAACCCAATGTGTTAGTTTCAATAACTACAGCAGGGGTGTCCAAACTACGGCCCGCGGGTCAACTGTGACCCGTGGTCCATTTTTTATTGGCCCGCAGCAAGTTTTAAAAATGTATTTGAATATGGCCCTCACATGAAACTTGCACCGGACTGTGTTGTAATTCTTAGTTTCAACACTAGGTGAAGGATCAGTCAGAACAAGGCAGGTTTTCCACTAAATAAAATTAAAGAAAACATTTGCCGCAAATGATCAAACATAGGAGAACCAAAGAAACGCAAGATAGAAAGTCAGTGCAGAAAATTTCAGACCCGGCGGGAAAATGAATATTTCTTCATGAAAGTCGAGGGGAAATTTGTCTGTTTGATTTGCCATGAAAGTGTTGCAGTGATGAAAAACTACAATGTATGAAGACACTATGAAACCAAACATCAAACCTACCCATCAATCAATTAAATGCCACACAACAGAGTTGGTGGAATTTGCTTTCGGTACAGCAGTTAGCTCACATCTCTCATGTGTCAGATTCCATCATCAGCAACAGAAAAAAAACAGAAGCACACATTTATACAGGTCCTACACTGCTGCTGAGCGAGAAGATAAAGTTAAGCAAATGGCAGCTAGCCTGCTAGCTCAACAGCAGTGCTTTCTCTGTGCAAACAAAATACAAGAAACTGCCACAATAGCAAGCTATAAGGTAGCTCAACTAATAGCTCAACTGAGACCTTTTCCTCAGATGGTGACTTCATAAGACAGTGCCTGCAGTCTGCAATTGGAACTTATCGAAATGCAGTGTGATGATTATCTGAAGAATCAATATCAGCTTCTCTCTCTACCTGACTTCTATCAGAGCTTGGAAAAGGCCAAGTTTCCACTGATGCAACGTCACGCAAAAAGGATGATGAGTTTGTTCGGCTCAACATACATATGTGAGCAAACATTTTCTCTGTTAACTCTGCAAAAGCAGATTGAGAATCAAAATGACCGACAGCCATCTCTGTAATGTCCTTTGCATCTCAACCACCAAACTCACTCCTGACCTGCCAGCCATCCTTCAGTCCAAAGCACAGCATCACTGCTCCCACTGAGTGCAATGCTGTTCCTATTAAAAGTGAGTTAAAATATGTATCACACAGCATTCATGTGTTCACAAGCTCAATTATTTAATTACTCAAGTCAATTTAAGTTGATAATATTTTCTAACAAACGTTAGTTTGTGTGAACAACTTTAATAACTTATTTCCATAAATATCTTATTATCCCCCTTTATACAGGACTATGAAGAGGGATCACTATCCTAAAGAAGCAATCTAAGGCTGCCGTTTTGAAAATTAGCTGCCATTCCTTTTTGAAACTATCACTGTGTTATGATCAGAAACCGATGCTCTTTTTGTAAAGCTCTCTTGGAAGTTGCTTTAGATAAAAGCGTCTGCTAAATGAATAAATGTAAATCTGAGTTCTCAGACCATTTTTGTTTTGAAAACAATGTCCAAATGCCTACCTAACCGTTTCTACAAAAAGCAAACACTGAATCATTGTGTTTTTACTATGGGGGAGCCAGTCATCTTTGAGCAGTCTATTTATAATAAGGGAAAGTTAATATGGCCATGGAGCAGCAAAATTATTGTTTACAATCAATACGTCAAGCCATATTTGAACCATGTCTACAATCGCCCTCTCCACATACAAAAACTCTCCAGTTTCCTTTTTTCTTCCTCCCTAAAACATGGATAAAGTGATATAGCAGGTTACCATAGCAACTGGTATTTCTAAAATAAATATTGCTTATGGCTTGTAACAGACAAATCACATTAGCAAATTTACCATTACTCACACACACACACACACACACACAACACTAAGCTCACCTGTACCCTTGAGTATCTGAAGGGTGTGGTGAGATAGAAAATCTTTGAGGTGCAGATTCAAGTTACAGGAGGTCAGGTCCACATCCCACGAACGTATACCTTGGCAGACAGTCAAGAACAGAACAGCAAAGTCATGGGACAGAAAGAGACAGAGACTGAATTGTACACAGGCCTGCACCCACAGAAGGCACTCCCCTAGGCACATGAAGACCTCACAAGGCATGTATAACAGGCAACGTCTCCAGGAGCAGGATTTATCACTGCACAAAGACCACTGTGAAGAATCTGACCTTAAGTCCAGCACAAAAATTAATATAAAGGGTAGAGATATTGTAAAGCTGTTTTGTTACGGCATCATAGCGGAATAAACCGAAACAACGAGAAGAGGAAACAATCTGCAGACGACGGAACATTGCCTCTTGACGCAGCATTGTAACTTGCGATTGTAGGCTATGCAGTTGTACTGCCACGGTTACTGGTTCGAAATCAGTTTATCATTTGTCCTGAGGAGCCTTGGCTGTGAATTCAGGAGCAGCGGTATCTGAAAAATTATCTGCACCTATATAATGCCGCCCCATGTCAGTTGCCATACCTCTTTCGATCTCCCGGGTGATATGTTCCGTCTGGTTTGCGTGCTTAATTTGTCCTATGATTACGAGGAGGGAGTACTTATGATCGTAGAAGTCGGGGTTTCTCACGGCAGCAAGTCTCGGCTCCTCCTGTGCTCTACCTTCCACTACCCCACAGGACGCCATATTGGACAGTAATTGAGGGAAATGATGTCACTGGTTAAGCTTTTATCGCTAGGAGCATAGATTTAAAGAGTAGATGCCTCAGAGACATATGAGAGGCTGCCGGGTAGGATCCGGTAGGGTGCCCGTTTCAAGATGGCGGCCGTATTTCTCGCGTTTCAGCAGACAATGAGTCTTCTACTCTCTCTCTCTTTATGTCTATATGCCTAGGAGCGCTACTCTCCTAGTAGTTCATGTTCAAAAGGCAGTCCCAGACATTCCAGTGGAATCCAATGAAACTCAGTGTCGAATTGAGACATTTAATAAATGTGATCACTTTATATATTTTGATGCACGTCCTTAATGTAAATATTTTTGCTACATATCACTAACCGTTACCCTAACTAGCTTCCTTCGGTCTAAGACCAGTAGACTGAGGAACAGCTTTTTCCCCAGAACTGTCACTTTTGAACTCCGGCCCGCGCTAACCCCTGCCCCCCTATATTTGCACTATTGTCTGCATTCTGCACCATCTGAACCATTTTGCACCATCTTTACCATTTTGCACTATCTGTTCCATTTTGCACATTTGAATGTAGTACCAATTTGCACTATGTACATACAACACCGTAAATACTGTAAAAATACTGTAAAGTTTTGTACAATACAGCTGTATATTTATACCACCAAATCACTTTTAATACCCTGTACGTACTCTGTATATTGCGCTTATGCTACCTGTTTTGCACTTCTGGTTGGATGCAAACTGCATTTCGTTAACCTGTACTTGTACGTGTGTAATGACATTAAATATATAAAGACTTTATTGACATTAAAGTTTAAACTAGTTTAATGGTATTAAAGCTATAAAATAAAAGCATCTGCTAAATGAATACATGTAAATGTAAATTAAAGTTTAATCTTGAATTCATATGGTACTGGCCATACCTATACTCATAAACATAATGCTGTATTAGGTCGTATTAAACCTAGTCTGTATTGTAATGCACGTCCTTAAAGTTAATGTAGCTATTTCATGCAACAAAGCATCACTTATATTCAGTTACATTAATAATTGCCTGTTTATTTATGAAAACTTTTTCACTTGTTCTTTTTTCCGCACAAATTCAACATATTAAATAAAAAATATGTGTAGGTTTTTATAAAGTCATACTTTATTTCCCATTACATTTTTGGGGTTAATTTGTCAAAAATAACAAAATAGCAGAGTATAAGGGAACATAATATTAATACAACTATTTCCACCATCAACTGTCTACTCAAGCTGCGTCATCCCATCTTTCACAAACACTTGAGGACATAGAAGTTACAAGACGTTCCTCGTGGACAGCTGCAGAGCGTTCCAACTCTTGCGCCTTTACGCACGGCGCATTGTTCGCCCGCGTCACACTGAAAACAAACACAACATGCCTTGTCAGTAATTGCAGGTTTACAGCTCTGACAATGAACGAGAAAAAATAACATAATGCAATAACATTTTCTAGTTTATATTTAACATTTTTCTAACTTCAACTAAGTCATTGTGGTACAGAACGATTACGCACATTCTTGTTTTTATGCCTATGGGATCATTTTGTCTCTTACCGAAGGAAGCCATCCTAGTTTCTTCTCCGATGATGGCATTTGTTTGTTTTTCAGTTTTTCCAGAACTTCTTGCAAAGCTTCAATCTACATGGGAACAAGTCAAAGCATTGTTTTACCAATTGCTTATTCAATCCATCAATTTTGATTCGATAAATGTAATGGACACGTCCAAAAGGTTTTCCGTTTTACTCCAAAAAAAATCACTTTAAAGTGAAGAGTTCTATTCAGCCGCTATTGAGGAGTGCTTTGATTTAAAGTCATTCTAAACACACACTGTAAGCCAAAGAACCATCTGAACTGTTGTTACCAGATCTTTTTCTTCTTGAGTCTTTGGCGGAAACTCAACTGAACGGGTCTCAAACGATTCCTCCCCGTGCACAAGGCATAAATAGACACAACAGGTGGCGGCAAGAAAGATCCTGCCGACGCTAGACATGTTGCTAAAGACGGCCTGAAGAAGTCTGCGGGGAAATGTTGGTTCTGACGTGGCTCAGCAAAGTCTGTATTGGTTTGGTGTGGTCAGTGGTGGATCAAAGAGTTAACAGGGCTCACATTTTATAGCTGTTTTTGACATCAGCCATCTATTGTAATATTGATGACAACTTCCACATCATGTCAGGACTGACACAAGGTTAACCTACAATTTCCTGTGAAAGTTGTGAGTCTTGATAGTGTAATGTAGCATCCAAATCTCATTTAAGGGATGGCTGTGCAGCATAAAAAACATAAATTTATATGAATTCGGGGGAGAGGGTTCCTCCACGCCAATAAACTAAGATTACATCTGACCTTCACATCCATCTGTAATCAAGATCCAATTTCCTGCTGTGTGCATAACCTCCCTGGACTACACTTTGTGTGTATATGTGTGGTGTCTCAATTTGGCCTCAGGGAATGTCTTGTGAATAAGGCCACACAATATTTCAACAGACAAATTGATCCTCAAGACTGCAATTTATCATATTATATTCAACAAAAACATATTTCTCAAATAGGCTAGATCAAGGGAAACATCTCAAATTCACAATCGGCTAGTGGGCTCATTTCATCCAAGTTAGACACTTGAGTCAGACTAAGCGGCAGTGACTCCTTAAGGCTTCCAAACAGAGGTTTATACACAATAGACATATAAGCCTGCTCTTTAATGATGGCATCCCCATTAATTTATATAGAAAGTGTTCAATTGCGCAGTGAGGCAAGGAAGACTCACTATCACTCCAGTTCCAGCTGGTCGGGTCTTGCACAGCGCCTCACCGCACCTCGCCTTCCTAGCTCCTAGACTCATGCACACTTGCAAATAACTGTACACATCACACTTTGCTACAGTTCATTGCGAGCGTGTGAACTAACGCATTGCAGTGGAGTTAGAAAACGTCAGAATAAGATACATCATATGAACTGTATAAAATACTTATATATAATACGTATATATAGTATTCACTTACAGTGGTTTTAAGAAATATAGGGATATTCTAGACGTTCTATACGTTCCACACCTTCCACATACGACTCAGACATTACCAAATATGCGTTCTTTTTGCTGCCTCTTTATATTATGACTGCTTAAATATTGTGTCAGATACCGTAAACTTGAATACCTGGCACAGTCATTGTTCTAGCTCAGCAAAGCATTTTACTAGTTAATTCCAGTTTTTATTGATTGCTTTGACCTGCTTAAAGAAACTGGGATCCACTCAGTTTTCATCATCACTGTCTCAGCAGAGCACCAGACACCTCTTGCAAATGTGTTAACCCTTTGTCATTGTATTGACACATTTTCCCCACCCTTTTCCAGAACAGTTAACACGGATGTCATTCAAGCAGTCCAAACTCCATTGTTTTAGCTATGGTAACCAAACGTAAACCATCTGTTCTTAACATCAGAAACTACCTGGATCAGTATGAAATCACTGAAGCACCTGTTTGACACTCCTTCACACAAATCTTCAATTAGCAAACAGTCTGCAGGCCTTAACACATGCAGTGTCTGTGTTGTTCTTTGCCAACATGGATGGAAGAGGTCTAAGGCAGATGAGAGTGAGAGGAAGAGGTAGAGGGGTACGAGGAAGAGGAGTCCGAGTGCGAGGTGGAGGTATAGTTGGAAGGGCTCAGGTTTCTGATGAAATTCGGGCAACTGTTATTGATCATGTTATCAGTCATGGCCTTTCACTCAGAGAGGCTGGACAATGAGTCCAACCTGTTCTAAACAGAAACACTGTTGCATCCATTGTCAGAATTTGATTTCCTTCCAGCTTCCAGCATATTCCCCATTTTTGAATCCCATAGAGGAGTTCTTCAGGGCTTGGAGGTGGAAGGTTTATGATCACTGTTCCTATGAGCAGATGCCCTTGCTGAATGCAATGACTGTTGCTGCCCAAGAAGTAGGTGCAGAGGAATGTCAAGGTTGGTTAAGGCATGCAAGAAGATTTTTCCCTCAGTGCATTGCAAGAGAGGACAATGAATGTGATGTGCATGAGGCCATGAGGCCCCATCGTCAAGACAGAATGGACTGATTATCAATAGTGGCTATTTCTTATACTTTACTGTAATAGATTTTATTTTGGCTTACATGTATTTTGTGTAATATTTACAGTATTTCAGTTTTCAGCGACAGTTCGAAAAAAAGAATCAATGGAATCACTAAAATGTCAAAGCATTTCTGATTCTGGATCCAATTCTTTGCAAGAAGGCAAATTTGACAACAAATGGCACTGGCATGAAAGCAATGGTGCACTGATTCGCATTGAGTGCTGTATTTTGTATTTTGTTGTCTACTGTGTAATGAATGATTGGAAGAGCTCATACACTTGTTTGCAAGTTGTGTTGTTTGAAGGCAAAATTTGCTTTTGTTGCATATTTTAAATGTTTTGGGTACGGTTAGAGCCTTTTGCAAACAAAATGTGTAATTTCGACCATGAGTGCCACTGTTTCGACCTGTGTGTTAACTGTTTTGAAAATGTGGAGTTTGAGTTGACTGCTGCATCAAAGCAATCAAGAAAAACTGTAATTTACGTAGATGAGGTGTAAAATGACGTTTTGTTACAGTATTATGAATCTCCATGTCAACATTTTGGGCATGTTGAGAAAGAGTGTCTTCAGTCTGCAACATTGGTCTTGTTTGGTGAATTTAGATTATATTTGTACTTTTTTCATAGTAGCCTACTCTAATCATAGGGAAGTAGAAGTGCTAAAAGTGTTTTAGGTTTATCACAGCAGAGTGTAACTCGTGCAAACAAGGTATAGTAATGTGAAGTAATGTGTGTTTCATAAGGTAACAAAGTGTGGTTTTTCAAAAGAAGTGTATAGTTTTTACAAGAGTGTTTAGTTTTGCAAAGGATCTGTAGTGTTTTGCTAGTTGTGGTTGTGGTTGTGCTAATTGTGTGTAGTGTTTTGACGACACGGGCCCTGTTTTGAAAATCGTGCTTAAGCAATCAAAAAAACCTGTAAAATCATTTCTCTAACGTAAGTTAGAGCGTAAGTCCAACAAACGAAAGCTCCTTCAGGAGCGCAATGTGGCTACAAATGTCATCACTTTTAAAATGAGCACAAATCGTCAAATTGGGGAAATTGGGGTGGGGCGTTGCCTGTAGCACCCGTTTTGGTCTCAAGTGGACCAAACTGGGTGTGGTAAATCATAATGTTGTGCAGTTTCACCATGCCAAAAATCTCAACTTTTTACTGCTATGGCACTGTCACTAATGCACTGTCATTGACTTCAAATGTAGCAAAAAAGCAAGTTAAAATGTATGTAAAGCAGACAAACGATTTTGAAAATCTAAATTCCATTTCATAACCTTTGTGAAGGTCATCAAGTCTTGAGTTTTGTGGCAAAGAGAAGCTGTCAAAAGTTACGAAGGAAAAACCACTTGTTTTCACAATAGAACATCCAGATTTTAATGCATTCCTATGGGATTTTCCTCAACATGTCTTCAACCAGATTTTTCTCAAAATGTATATTTTTCCTAATTGATCAATTATATATATGGTGGCCGGGAACGCTGCGAATTTACATTTATTCATTTAGCAGATGCTTTTATCCAAAGCAACTTACAATAAGTACAGGGACAATTTCCCTGAGGCAGGTAGGGTGAAGTGCCTTGCCCAAGGACACAACCTCATATAGCCACAGCCGGGACTCGATCTCACAACCTTCCGATCATGAGGCCAACGCCTTAACCATTGAGCCATCTGACCCCCCAAATAAAAGAAAAACTGCAAATAAAAAAGAAACGCACTGCAAACTAAAAACTCCACAACGGAGGTGAATGATGGGGGACTGTTATTTCCGTTGCACCTGTGTTGTTTGTGAGAGAGAGGAAGAAGCAGCAGGAAAAAGCTAAGAATCAATCAATCAATTTATTATTTAAAGTGCAAAATCACCATGGTATATGGTCTCAATACACTTTACAATAAAATCAAGTACAAAAATAACAGACAATAAAACAATATTAAAAAACACAACAGGAAAATGATAAAACAGTTAAGAATTATTTTTAACCCCAATTTTGACTAAAGAGGTATGTTTTAAGACTGGGACCTTAAAAATAGAAGGGAGGCCAGCGGTAACAGATTAAATCCAAAGTATTACCAAGATTATGAGTGGTGCCAGTGACATGTTGGATGAAGTTAAAACTAGAAAGAAGATCCAGAAATTCTGTTGCTTTGGAATCCAAAATATCATCAACGTGAAAGTTCAGGTCACCGAGCATAACTATTTTGTCATATTCCATCAGAGCGATAGATAGAAAATTCAGAGAACTCTGTTTAAAAATGGGATTAAACCTGGGTGGTCTATAAATGAGTAATGCCAGGGTATTTTGTCAGTTTCCAATAAGCATTGCCAGGTACTCAAAACATGTAAACTCACCTAGTGTGTACAGGGAAATTGATAGAAATTGAAGAAGACGAGAAATAAGACGAAGAAACAAGTACAAGAACAAGTAAACGAAAAGGTCAGTGTGTACTGTCGCTACGTGACTGTACTTGTCAATGTGTTCTAGTTAGACCATGGAGCCCCAGGTTTGATATGAAGCTGAACTAGAGGATGCTGTAGTGCTAATGCTGTAGTGTTAGCTTCGAGTGAGAGGAGCATCAAGTTCGGTAACTTTACTGAATATGCAGCAAACAGAGTTCCATGTAATGATGAAGGCTCTCACTCAAAGCAGAGTCTACTACAGAGTGAACACGACAACAACAGGTAGCCAATTGAGACACAACTGACAGCTACATAGTCCTGGCAGCTCACACAGACCAAGTTAATACACACACACAAACACACAAAAGCTACCTATATCCACTATTCTTGCATGTTTAACTACCCAAGGCTTGTTTGGCTCTTATCGGCAGGGAATGCCGTGATTAAGACACACTTGCAATCCATGTTGGGATATTGATTGTTTTATGAATTATTAGTCTATGTGTTGTTGTATTATTAGAAAATGTTCATTCAATTGAAGTGCAAAGCAACGTAATGCACTTGATTTTGGTTCCATGTGGCAAGGACATCAATTTGCCATTAAGGACATTACATTTTTTTTAATTTAAGCTTAGGTAATGTACTATCTATACCTTTATGACTATGGTTGAGAACATCGTATGTCTGTTTTTTTTCTCATTGATGACTGATTGTCAGAAATCAGAAATTCCTGGAAGAAGTGTACTGGAGTAATTTCAGACTTAATGACGTCTAAAAGAGAAGGAGAGACGAGTGTATTTCAATAAGAAAGCAGCACCACCAAGAGACATCCTGAAGGTTGTGAAGGCAAGTTTTTTGCTGAGTGATTAATAATTTGCAGTCAGTCCATTCTGTCTGGAAATGTTTTTGTAGTGTCACTGAACTCTTACTCTCACTGAACTCCACCATGCAGTATTACTTTTATTACTTCACTTATGTGCACCACTCAAGTGTTATATTCAATATTCTGTATTAAGTGCAATATTTTCAAGTGTCCTGTTGTTCAATATTCCCCCATGGTGGTCTTGTTACTCTTACGCACAACGTGCAATATTCCCTGTGGTGGTCTTGTTGTTGTTCATACGTACATTACGTGCAATACCCTGTAAAAATTTTTATACTGGACTTTATTGTGCCCCCCTATTGTTATTATTGTCACATTACCCTGCAATTCGGTGTGCTGCACTTTACTCTGCTGCTGTTGTGAACTGCAATTTCCACCCCTGGAGGACAAATAAAGGTTTATCTAATCTAATCTAATTAGTTAATAGGTACTTAATTCAATGTTTCTCTGTAGATTTCTCAGAATCAGAACTGTATCTATAAACTGTATTTATGGTGTCACTGAACTAGTTAACAGGTGCTTATTTCAATGCTTTATTACTCGGGCCAGAGGTAGACTACTGTCCGGCGGAGGCTCATGCATCCGGCAACGTGATAGACCCCGAACATAGTGGGCTTTTAGATTGTGAAACATACATTGTGTGAACCAATAAGTGCCAAGGGAAGAGCTATAAAAGCATTTCTGTGAGAGATGTCTTGCCAGAACATGATGTCCTGGATTCATGGCCACACTATTGCAGACTGTGAACTAGACGGATTGTGCCTGTGCTAAGGCGCCAAACGCAGATTACACTCGAACACACGAACGTCATCTACACTGACAACCCCTACATTTATTGTTAGCAACAAAATCATACTTACAGCTTGCAAATTAGACGGTCGAACAGCACTGTTTTTCAGCAACAGCTTTATAGCTGTTTAAAACAGCAACCTTCTGTTACTAAAAATGGAAGCTCACAGGCTTTTGAGTTTGACACAAAGTTCACATGAATAGAATTACAAGACTCGTAGTTTTCTAACATTTTCCAATAAAATTTGGTGTGGTGCATAGTTTATTTCAGAGGTACTCAATATGTTGATCGCGATCTACCAGTCGATCTCAAAGCTACTACTGGTAGATCGCATGACATAAGAATAATTAAACTGTCTGCCGCGCTCAAAAATAGGCGCTAAGCAGACACGGAGTGATAATCTGGCATACCATGCATTTGCCCGGTGGGCTGACGTGCTATTTGGGCCGATAAGTCCTGATATATATACAGTACAGACTGTACTGTATATTGTGGAAGAAATTAGATTTCCTGTGTACTTATATTAATCACTACTGGACACACCTTCTATGAAGACTGTTTTAACGTCATTAACGCCTGACTGTCACTATCTATGTTTACATTCTTGTGCCCTATAAAACAATGTCCTCTTGCCTTCGCCCAGGAGAGAGCCATGATTGAGACCTAAGCCTTGTACTGTCTTCATTTTGTTGTCAGAGGTCTGGTCATTTCTCTCCCAATCTGCAGGTTGTTAAATACTTATTTAATCCAGAACTCAACTGAACTGTCACTCCGTTTATGAAGAGACGGACAAAACACTTTCTTCAACAATTGGCGTTGTCGGCGGCAGGATTGCGGCACTGGATCCAAGAGGGACCTACGGCAGCACCAGTGTATAGCAGAACCCGTGGCGCGCAAAACTAAAAAATATGGGGATCCTTTTTCTAAAACCCCTTTCACGGACTGCTTTATTCTTGGTGTGCCTGCTGTCCCTCTGCGATACTGGTAACGTAAATCCTTTAAAGAACTTTTATTGTGACGTTCAGTTGACAGTCTGGTCTTAGCAAACTAGAGTCTGCTAGGCCTCAACAGGAGGGCACTTAAATTAGACATTGGTTTAGTGAAGTTGGGGGTCATTAGATGACTCGTCATCTTTACTTTGTCTTGGTCAGGAGTCTGGGACACTGATAGCGTACAAGAACCCTGGTCGCCAAGTATTTGAAAGGGATGTAATATTGTGTTGGACACGACCCATATTCTTGCTCCGAGAGGACCAGTTAACGAAGATTATGGTTATACTTAATACAGACAGGGGTGAACCAATTAGGTGTGCGTGTGTGTAAATGATAATGTGTTAGTTACAGCTAAATACCTTAGTTACAACTATAGTCTGCTAGGCCTCAACAGGAGGACAGTAATATTAGACATTGGTTTTTGTGAAGTTTGTGGTCATTAGATGGCTTGCATTCTTTACTTTGTCTTGGTCAGGAGTCTACGGATACTGATAGCGTACAATAACTCTGGTCGATGCTGATTTGAAGGGATGTAATATTGTGTAAGACACGACCCATACTCTCGATCTGAGGAAAAGGATCAACGACGGAGAGTGTGGTTATACTTCTTACAGACAAGGGGTGAACCAATTAGGCATGTGTAAATGATAATGTGTTGTTACATCTGAAAACCTTAGTTGAGCACTAAGAGATCTTTAGTGAGATTTCTTTTTGTTTTATTACGTTTTGGTGTTGGGTTGTTTTTTTTCATTTAGACCAAGCACAGTAGGTGGGCGGTCATAATGTACTAGGGTCAAAGGCTTTATGCGGGAGACCAACTTTTAAGGGTAAAGTGGGTTTGAAACAAGTGAGGAATACTTTGACAATGTCAAGGGACAGTTAGGAGGTTATTAGGTGTGTTATGTGGCATTGAATAATCAGCGAGGGACACAATCAAATACTAAGGGAAAGACAGACTGGCAGTTTATTGATGAACTCGTCTCTTTTAAGTAAGAATTGTGGTCCTTTTTGTTACCTATGAGGTAACAGAGTTGTGTTAATTATTGTATGTGCGTTCCCAAGGAGTGAGTCGTTGTATGCACGTCCCATAATCAAGCGCCTTGAAAATGAGAATAGGCCATATTTGTAGTCCACTACCACACAATATTGTATATACAATATTCTATTGTTCACCATCATATGCTTGTGTAGATGTGTGATTCTTCAATATTGCTATGTGCTTGGTCTAGAGTGCTATGTGGGTTTGTGACTATTGTAAAGTGCCGTATGATCCTTGCTACAGAAGGCTAAAGTTCTAAGAGTTAGCCACATGCCGTTCTGAGTTGTTACAGACATATTTTAATTCAGTATGGGTAATCAAGGTTCCAGCACAGGAGCAATAGAGACATGGTTACTTGAGAATAGTCCAGCCCCATTTATGTTTGATTTATATGGAGTTCAAGCAGTTTCAAGCATTGAGAAATGGCATGAGTGGACTAAATATGACACGATGCATTGTTTCCCACTGGAGTGAACGTTTGATGAAAAAAATACTGGAGAGTTTAAATGCGGTCTTGACAGAAAAGTAAACAATTCGTACTTGCAAACAATATGTAATCTGTCCTGTTTTATGCTCTGGGCAACTGAAGCTATGAGACGTCGTGCCAGCTATCTTGTGAAGATATGGTGTGAGCAAGCTAAAAGTGATTCTGATAGAGAAGCTAAGAATGATCAAGAGTATCCTGAGAGACAGAGAGGTTCTGTCCAGAACTCTTGGTTAAAACATGATCAAACTGAACAAAGTTACAGAAGGAGAAAACTCTTTCCTTGTTTGAACATGTTAAGATGGCATTGCTTGTACAGACTGCCAGTGCCAAAACTAGTTTAGTTTAGAAGAGCTCTTAGAAGTCATAAGTTGTGAAACAGGTGGAGAGTAGCAATATTTCTGTAGAGAAATAAGAAAGACTACCAAAGATTTGCAGCCTGTTTTACTGTTGATGAATATGATGTTGTTAGTATTGCTGTGGCTATGCAGGAGAGCCATAGACAGAGAAAAGCAACTGTTAAGGAAAGAATTTGGTCAGGTGCAGCCAGCACAGAAATCACCAGAGAAACTAGTGACCCCAGTTGATAGTTATCCACTGCAACAAGGACCTTATGATGCACTCAAAGGCTTGTTGATAGCAGTGATACCAAAAATCGAGAGTTGGTTTACTAGACTGGAGCAAAGCGTATAACTGCAAACAGAAGATTAGGAGCCTACAGATTGTTTGGAATGACTTACTAGGATGTTTGACAAACACTCTGAGTTTACAGTGGATGCTTCCCCTGTGCCACATCGTCACATGCTCGTTGGTGGATTGCTCACTGAACTCCAGGTAGAAGTTAAGAATCAAGTTCTGCATTGGGAGAACTAAACTGTTGATATGATTATGGATCATGTCTAATGTAATCGTACTTGCATGCAGGAATAAAAGTAAAAAAATTGATGACATTGCTAAATGAATGTTGTTCAGAAAGAAAATAACGTGCACTGCACTCAACCTGTCCTGTTTTCTTCAGAACGAGGAGCTTTGCTGTGGCCTGCTCAAGGCCACTCAGACAGTAAACAGCCACAATCAGAATAATAACAAAGCAAGAACAGGAGAGACAGAAAGCTTCCATTTTCAAGTAAAACACAGCTTCTAGGTTAGGTTGTTTAACTCACATCAATGAGATTAGTAGTTGATGGGGTTTCTGTGGACACAAGTTAGCTCTTATTAGTGGGTCGATGGATATTTGAAGGATAAACATATATGTATTTCTTTCAGGTAGGGGGTGTCAAGTAAACCTGTTTGGAAATGTTGTTGTACAAACTGAATTGTGACTAGTGAAATGCACTACTGACTGTTCTTATCTATTCCTCAGGAGAAGGAAAACTGGCCTAGAAATCCCATACAGATGGGATGAGGAGATTTTAGCAGATGTAGCCTTGCTTAAAGCTGGCCTGAGCTGCTGTGGTCCACACAATGGATAACCATAGTGGGTGCATTGAGAATGCTACTCCAGTGGTCATCATTGACTGTAGTACGACTCTTGACAAGCAAACCTCAGCATACTAGTAGTAGAGCAGTGGGGAAAGGTACTTTCCCAGTTATGGATGCTTTGTTGAAACAAGGAGTCATTGTTAAGATCCTTTAAGACAAATACAGACTTTGTTTATTAGGGTTTCTGGGCAGGCAATGCCTGCGTTGTACATTTCTGTTGTGCCTAAACCTGTTACGATACTTAGCAAGTAACCCTGTTACTTTCTTGCACAGTGAATGACTATTGTTGTGCTTTCTTCTCTGTTCCCATTGCAGAGGAGAACCAGTATCTGTTTGCTCTCACGTTTCGCCAGATCCAGTATACGTGTGGTTGTACCACAGGGGTACACCGAATCACCTACGTTGTTTAGTCAAGGCTTACAAGAGGACATCAATGATGTCACCTTATCAGCTGGCTCTACTTTGGGGCAGTATATTGATGACCTATTGATATGTTCTAAGGATCTTGCCTTCTGCCAACAGGACACTATTGCAGTGCCACAAGCACTGGCTGAGAAGGGCCACAAGGCCTCAAAAGCAAAACTCCAGTTATGGTCTGAGGAGGTCAAGTATCTGTGCCATACACTAAAAGGTACAGAGCGTCTTCTGACTCCTGATAGGTTGGAGGCCATCCGATTGATACCGAAGCCTAGAACGCCAAAACAACTGAAGTCTTTTCTAGGTTCAGCCGGGTATTATCGTCAGTGGATCCTTGATTATGCTGTGTTAGCTCGACCTCTCCTCGATTTAATGAAGGGCCAAACTGATTGTCATTTGTTGTGGAATACAGAAGCTGATAAATCTTTTGTATCTTTGAAGCAGGCCTTGGCCCAGGCGCCTGCTCTTGGTCTGCCAGACTCCACCAAGCCAGTCACACTGTACTGCCACGAGGCCAAAGGGTTTTCCCAATAGTAATAGTCTCAATAGTAAATACTGATTGGTTTGCACCTAATCTTTCCACCAAGGCTGAGCAACATTGTGCTCAGGGTCATACTTGAAATGTCCCGGTAAGGAACCTAAGACAAGAGACATAGCCCACCCGCCACCAAGTGGTCCTTTTATGCATTTACAAATTCAGATGAACAAGTGTTGTAATTTTGAGTATGTATTTGTAATTGTTGACATGTTCTCAAAATGGGTAGAAGCCTATCCATGTCAGAAAGTTGATGCTACCACAGTAGCCAAGATTCTCATGAGAGATGTGATCTGCAGATATGGGATCCCCACAAGACTGTCCAGTGATAGAGGTTTACATTTCGCAGGTCAAATTGTTCAAAAACTTTGTAAAGTACTCCAGATCAACCAGCAGTTTCACTGCCCCTACCACCCACAGTCTGCTGGTGCAGTGGAGAGGCAGATTGGAACTTTGAAAAACAAGCCAAGATATGTGAGAAGACGATGGCCTGTTGCGCTCCCACTTATGGCCATGAGGTCCACTCCCAAGAGGAGGAAGGGGCTTTCTCCACACAAGATAGTGTTAGGGAGGCCAATGAGATTGTCTCTCCCCCGCTATCAATGAAACAGATGAAAATCCACCAGACGGATGATACATTGTTAAACTTTTGTTATGCCCTAGCTAGAGCAGAAAACACGGTGGAGGGTCTCAACGGAGAGCCATGGGCCAAAAGAGGAGCAGGGGCACCTTCAGATGGTGCCTGCTCCAAATTGCCTTTTGTCTCATCCCCACTGGGGTACTCCTCCCACCAAGGGATAGAGTGGACCAAGGGGGGGTGGAGACTCATTCGCCGGGAGCAGAACCGGGCGCAGTTTCCAGTCCAGCGGACCGATTTGAGCCAGAACCAGACCTCCATACAGCACTCCAATCCAGGGGCGTGGAGAAGGAGGTCCCAAAAAGGACCCATGCGGAGGTGCTAAAGACGTCGAAAGGTGAGTCACATGTGGAGGAAGCCAGAAAGGGGCTGCTGATGCTACCATGCCTCTCTCCCCCATGTGTGATTCACGAAGTAGACGACAGCACCCAGACGGGGAACCAGAGAGAGGTGCTTGGAGAGGGACTAGACACTTTCGGTCTTCCTCCAGCCTCTACATGAGAACCCAGAACGGGGACGAGAGGATACCGAGGCGGAGGCCTCGGTGGTTTCAAGGAAACCGAGGCCGTTGCCTGAGCTGCGACGAGAGATGAGATCTACACATAAACTGACGCACACACCCGACAACCACTTACTGATACCGGATGCACAAGTCCACAGACATCGCAGACATGAGCCACTACCAGAGTCACTATTGCAGCTCCCATTCATACTGATCTGAGCATTGTGAAAAGAAGCACACATGAAGAGCAACATGAAGAACAACACCTTCCCGAGGACGGGAAAATGTGATTTTGATGTTTGCCTGATTTTGATGTTTCTCGGCATTAAAGGAGACAGACCTTGCAGGGTTGGGGGTTCCAAGCATTCTGGATGTTATCCAGGACATGCTGTCCCTCCATCAATGAATGTGACTAACCGTTCTTATTGGACGAGTCAGTCATCTCTTGAATATGTCCCATCTGGATGGTTATGTGTATAGAACAGTGGTACAGTGAGAGCGTTGAAAAGAATACAAGTAATGATACTGTTTCTAGGTATGCTCACACTCTACTGGATGATCTGTAAATTCAGCTGTATGGGTTCAGTGTTACTTGTTCTGCGTATCATTCCGGTAGGTAACGTAAATTCCTGATGTTGCTGACAATACAGTTCCTGTACTGTCCTTACAACAGTATACTACAGAACATGTAGTATGTTATTGATTAAATGTTTTCAATATTTAGGGGAAGGTGAAGAACCATGCCAGAGGTGTGCTCATGCCAACAGCCTGTTGCAGCCTTGTAAGTACAAGGGCATCACTATTTTGAGTTCATCATGCAGGTAACCATGGCACTAAGGACTGGTGGCCATGGAGCCCTCAAGCGCTTAATATGTCCTGCCAGCCAACTGGTCAGGAACATGCTACTGTGGGTTTATTGTAGGGAGCCCTCAGACCTGTAGATAGGTTGCCCCTGCATCCTTGCCCAAACATTAGTGGTGCAGCCACAAGAGAAGTAGCATTAATGCAGATGCTAAGAAGCTGGGATCTGCATATCTTGTAGTCTATAATACACAATGACGTTATGTTTATATGGAATTCTCCCTGTGTATGGTGTTATCTCTGCCTTTAACGATATTAGGAGCTCAGCAGTAGAGTTGGAGTCCATTGGTAATGAGACAGCCAACACGTTAACTGCGGTTGCTTCTGAGATGAAGGCCATGAGGTAGGTAGTGCTACAGAACCGTATGGCACTGGATTATCTGTCGTCAGGGAGTTACATGCGCTGTTAGGTCATGACTGTTGTACTTTCATCCCAGATGAATCTGCTAATATTACAGATATGGCTGCTCACATTAAAGAGATAATTTTATCTTTGGAAGAACCTGAAGCTTGGAATTTTGCTGATTGACTGACCTCTAAGGGGGGTTTTCTTTTGAATTACCAGTCAACAGGGAATCACTTAAAACTTTAAGAAGTGTTCTGCTGATTGAGGTTTTGTGCTTGGAAATTGTCTACTGCGTGCTGTGTAGAGTGCAGTGCAGTAGGCTCTCGGAAGGCTGCCAGTAATGGCGCTTTTCCACCGCATGGTATCAGCTCGACTCGACTCGCTTCAGTGGCGTTTCCACCGCAATTTCATGGTACCTGGTACCTGGTAGAGGGTACTTTTTTTAGTACCACCTCGCTCTAGGTACCAAGCGAGCCGAGTCGAGCTGAGTCGAGCTAAAGGGTGACGTCGGCAGACGGCCGGCCACTGATTGGCCAGAGTGTGACAAAGTCACGAGAGCGACATAAAGCAATAGCGCAGCAGTATCTTTTAGTTAGTCAACATCATAGATATCATAAGGTCAATATGCCAGCTAAAGTTAATAATAAGTCTTCGCCGTGGTCCACTTCTGAGGTGCAGACGCTTCTGTGTGTTGTGGCCGAGGAGAAGGTACAAAAAGAGCAGGACGGAGCCACCCGCAATGAAAAGGTGTACGAGGAGGTCGCCAAGTTGGTGGAGGAGCATGGTTACATTAGGACGTACGCGCAGTGTCGTGGAAAGCTTAAAAAGCTTAAAAGCGACTACAAGATCATTAAGGACCAGAACGGCAGGAGTGGGTCCAACCGTAAAACATTGCTCTTATTGTTTGTTAATAAATTATATGTGACTTATGTGATTGTTTCATGATTTTGTAATTCATCTGCCATTACACTGGCTCTAATATATTCATTACGGTTAAGAAAGGAACCAGCACCAAGTTCACATTTTTTAAAAGGTATTTAGTACATTTTACCCGTCAAATGTTTTTGTCACACTACTAGATTATTCTTAAATGTTTTAATCTTTTAGCATTTAATGCCAGTAAATCTTGGTAACCTTTACAAATATGATAAAACAAAAGTGGAGACATATATGAAAAGTACAAAAAGTTTAATGTTCTCACAATAAAATACAAAAGGTGAGGTGTATATACCTACATGGTAAATTCTAATATCTTAATTATTCTCCAACAAGAACTGCATTAGACCCTCCCGTACATTGATGCCCTCTACATCCTGTGCCACTGCCACCCCAGGCTCAGCAGCTGCTGCTGGTTGTACATCCAACTCGGTCTCATAAGTCTGGGGACCGGCCCAATCATATCATGAAACACCTCCTGCCTTTGGCTTGGTGCGCCGGTGTGAAGTTTATTGATGGGTGAAAGAGATGGAGAAAAAACGCAAAGGTGGTGCAGAAAAACTCAAAAGAGGCTTGCTCGTCACAAAAATGCTGCGAAGTGTGCCAAAATCTCGGCAATGTTTGCCACAGCAGGGCCTTCATCAGCTCCCATTGCTGATGACAGTGGTGCCGGTGGCAGTGGCACTCAACAGGAGCATGAGGACATGCATGAAATGCAATGAGTAGGATGAAGCCAACCCCTTGATGAATATGATAAAATGTCAATCAAATAATTCTGTCTATTGCTCTATGGTCAAGTTGGTTAGTTTAATGCAGGTGAAATTAGCTAAAAAAGTTCTGAAAATTAGCGTTATTTTTACTGTAAGACATTATAGACTGGCTGGATAAGAAAATAAGCCTAGCTTAGTAGCCATCACTGCATGGCTCAAGGTATGCTGTTTTAAAGACTTGCAAGTTGCATCAAAAAGACTGAAAAGGTGTGTTATCAAATATTGTGGGCCGGTCTGGTCCAAAATGCCAAGGCCGATTTTTTGTCCCAGTCCGCCCCTGACGCTAAGTGCAGAAGAAAAAAAGATGTGACTTATCTCCAATTTTAAGACCCCATTTTTTCTTTAAAACTAAAGAAAGCTTATGACCATCAAAAATGAGTGGGGTTGCTGGACCATGTAAAAAGACAAAAACATATCACTTTCATACGGAATGGGAGGTGGACTTTTTGCCTCATCTGCCACACTTCCATCGCAATACCAATGAGGGGAAATGTGGAGCGGCATTTTCGGACTGTTCATGGAAAATACGACACGATGATTCTTGAGAGTCGGGACAAAACACGTTTTTAAAAACTTTTTTTTAAACTGCACACAATTTTAATTTGAGTTATGTTTCTGTAGAGAAAGGTCTTGCTATTTAACCACGCAAAGGAACATGTTGTAAATAAAAACAAATCTTTAACAAATAAACACGTTTCCCTTCCGAACTAGATTTTGTGTGAACTAAACTAAAAAGTATACAATTTCATTATTTCAATCCAACAAGACTATAAAGTTGTGAAGTATGTTGCAACAGTGTTAAGTTACTCTGATATGTAATAAAATACAATAAATAAAGTTGTGATTTCACACTAATCTGAAAACACAAATTTCTAAATATTTGCATTTTCAAACTTTGTTTTTAACTTCAATATTGTACAAACAATTCCTTAAATGAATAAGACATATTATAGACATTTTTTATTTTTCCCAAAAAATTACCAAAAACTTACATCTGACGGTGTTGACAAAAAAATTGTGTGCATTGCTGATTAATGAACAAATTTGCTTTTTAAACACTACTACTAAAACTACTCCTTGTTGTTTGAGTTCTTGAACTTACTGTAAAGAAAATTATAATAAACATATTGCACATACACCGTTCCAACAAAATTACAACAATTTTAACTACCAAAAAAACAATAATGGAAACCAGGGGCCCTTCTCCTCCTCTACTTGCCCTCCTCTATTTTACCTCACCCTCCCCTACACCACTTCCTGCTCTTATCTTTTTTATCCACCTGTTCTCCTCTTCCTTTCCTCCTGTGCAATTAGCTTACTTAAGATATAATTTTTGTCTAACCTGCGCCTATGCCTTGAGCATCAGGCGTCAGACATGCTCATGCTCTATGAAGTCCATCACATCAGGGGCTATGCTGTAGATCTCTCGTGTTCTTAATTGGACTGGTAATGCATTCCCCATTAGTTTCACCATGATGTCTTTAACTGTGCAGAAACAACATCCTTCCTGCCAAGCTTAGGCTGATACTTTGCTGTTGGACCATTCGTTTTGTTTAAGCGTAGCCTTCTCCTATAAATGGTGAGCTTTGCCTGGATGGAATGACCGAACACTGATTCATAGATGACTGTGGAAGTATGAATGTGTGCCTGTGTCAGAGGGTTTGAACTATGACAGGGTAGAGTAGGGACAGGTGCTCTGCGCCTCTGATGGGCAGTTTGTGGGTGGTGTAGTAGTGAATGACCTCTGGTATTGTAGAGAATGGTGGGCTGTTCTCGCCAAGAACAAAACGGCCTTCTGCAGACTGAGTGAACTTCATATGCATGAAGCCCTTACAGCTCCTGTGAAGAAATAGAAAATAAAATAACTTAATGCCTGTGACAAGAAAAGTGGTGGCATGGCCCTGGAGAGCACTTCTGAGCATTTTACAAAAAGGGTTGTGTGGTTTTTGGGGGGGATGAAGAGTTTTGTTTCTATGACAACAATATCTTCACAACACACACGACATATTGTGTACGACTCACAAGTGACAGACTTGATGAAATTGAAATTAGAGATCTTGCTTTAGTTAGGTTTGGGCACTGTTAATAAAGTTAATTGCAAACAAATGAGTGGATTCATAATTTATCTTAGGCATACATGACATATAGGTGACGCAGTCCTTCACAAAATAAACACAAGTAGTTAATGACAAAAAATATAAGTAATGGCTGCATATGCTTTGATACCAGTCAGAAAATATTTGGTCAAATACTCAACGCAATGAGTATTCCTTTGATGTGTCCTTATATATCAAAAAGCAAGATTTTTGATCAATTTAGGTTATTGCATCTAGGTTTGCTGGCTACCTCACCTATCTGATCAGTAATGCCACTCCCATAACGCTGTGTGCGTAGGGAATAAAGTGCTCAGGGGGTCACCAAAATGATCTAAAACTAGAGAGTGTACTTGGGGGAGGGTGTGCTTTCAGCTGCCCTGGGGTCTCATTTATAAAACAGCGCGTGGGATTCTTACTAAAAGTGTACATACGCCCAAAAGCGTAAATTGGTGTACGCACCCAAAAAATTCAGATTTATAAAACCATGCGTACGCGCACTTCTAAGCAAAGTTCCCTTTAAAAATCACAGCTTAACCACAAATGTGCGTATGTGAATTATCGTAGTACCCTGCCCTGAACACGCCCATCTTTAACCATAAATGGTCAATGCAAAGAACCTCATGAATGCTGATCTAGTATCATTCTCATGAACCTGGCAGGGATTCTTCTTCATGGTGAATCAAGGCAAACAAAAAACAACAATAGTGCGACAGCATACCAAGTGGCAGAACTGGAGAAAAAGCGGTAACAACTGCCGTAGTAAATTCCGTGTTTGTGTATCTTGCATAGCGATTAGAAAACAAATTCTGATTCTGAAGTGTAATGAGTGTAGCGATTGCGCGGGAGCTTAACGACTGTATTTCCAGTATTTGATATATTTAGTTATACACTCTGTTCTTTCTACGGTTATCTAAAAGTATATATTATGTTATTCTGTATTCCATGCAATCGGCCTCTCCCCCTTCTACACTCCGGTATCTAATGGTTAGACAGACAGCGCTGAATTTTGATTTTTGGTTTACGGGAGGGTCATAGTTTGCATAGAGGACCGCACATTCTACCGCCAAGTTTGTTTTTTATAAATCACTGACTTTGCGTGGAAAATGGCGTACGCACGTTTTCAGCCTCGTTTTGTGCGTACACAAGCTTTATAAATGAGACCCCTGGTGTTTACCAACTTCAACCATTCGCTGTCTTTACATTGGATTTAGACAGCAAAGAAGGAAAAAAATTACGTAGGTTGTTGAAGTAGTCCGATTATCTGGTGACTGTAATGCAATTCTTGGAGAGTAAGCATTAGTAGTTATTTATACATAAAACTTGTAACAATCCCTATTTATTCCTGTAACTATATGGTGTGGAAGTAGGTCAGACACCATTTGAGATTCTTTGACAACCATTTGAAAAAGTTATTGAGGTTAGGGTGTGTTTGATGCTATTTTCAGAGATTAGCGATTTCCTATCATTTTACTTTACATTCAACTGAAAAAGTGAAAACTGTGGAAGTATACCAAACATTATTAGAAAAATCTGGTGTAAGTTTGAGATGTTATAATCAACAAAGTATTGAGTCATAATTTAGTTTTCATGGTATTCATAGTTTTCGCCCGGTCCCTAACATTTTCCGAATGTGAGGCAAATGTCGACTATGAAATTAACTTCAACTGGCCAGGAAAATGTTACTTTTCTGAATTCAATGTGTCAGTAACTGCTCATAAAGGGGGTCAGATGGCTCAATGGTTAAGGCGTTGGCCTCATACTTGGAAGGTTGTGAGATCGAGCCCCAGCTGTGGCTATATGATGTTGTGTCCTTGGGCAAGGCACCCTACTTGCCTCAGGGAAAATGTCCCTGTACTTACTGTAAGTTGCTTTGGATAAAAGCGTCTGCTAAATGAATAAATGTAAATGTAAATCTCACAACCCATTACTATACAGCAAGACCTCGCTAGTCAATCTGCTATAGCTAGCTAGCCTACAGAAGCAGACTAGTCTTAGCCTGTGTTCTGCTCCTCTCTTTCACCAACCGTCTCTGGAGGAGGGAATCCCTCACTGAATTGCTCCTCCCAAGGTTTCTTCTAATTTTTCTCCCTAGTGAGTTTTTCCTCATCTTCTATGAGTGTTTAGGTTGGTTGAGGGGCAGTTCTATGGGCATATGCGAAGCCCTCTGTGACATTACTTGTAAAAGGAGGTATATAAATACATTTTTATTTGACTAGTATTTCTGCTACTAGTACTACTTCTATTTCTAAAATAGACGCTGGGTGCCCTAGGTGGCTGCATACGTCATTGGGCACCATTTGGACACAGGGCCTCAGTGCTGTGCTACAGTGTCATAAACAGTGATTTCAGACACTATTGTGTACTAAGAGGTTTGCCTCTTTATGACCTCATATAAAATTTGCTATTTCATATTAGAAGTTAGCATTTTTATAGCTTTAATCTCATTTACAGACCATTATTTTTAGCCATTCAGAAAACTGGAGGTTTATTTACATACTCATGTTTACAAACAGTAGCTTGTTCAATTATCTTTTACATAGCCTCTAGGATGGAATACACATCAAAACAATTTAAGGTGGTCAGGATGTTAAGTGTTTAAGAGGAAGGGGCAGGTGGTAGAATAACAATAAGGTAAGGTAACAAGCAGTCTTCAGGCAAAAACAGAAGATCGGCACTGTCGGTGCTAATAATGCTTCATTTAACAGACGTTTTTATCCAAAGCGACTTACATTTAAGTACAGGGACAATCCCCCTGAGGCAAGTAGGGTGAAGTGCCTTGCCCAAGGACACAATATCACATAACCACAGCCGGGGTTCGAACTCACAAGCCCAACGCCTTAACCCGCTGAGCCATCTGACTAATGGAACACACTGGACACTGACACACTGTCTTACCTGAGTGAGAGAGAGTAGTCGCTGCGGCAAGTCTGGCTGTTCCTAACAAGGTAGGAGCTCTCCTTACACAGGGTGAGCAGCATCTCTGCTTCTGAACGACTCAGAGCCCCATGGTACCACCTGGACACAAGGACAACTTCACAAGTGATGCCTTTGTTCCAGCAGTGAGTCACAACTACCTGTGTCTGCCTGGATAGGTCAGAGGCATAACTACATACACTTGTCTTTCAATGGACAAGGACGGGTCCACTCTCTCTCCCAGGACAGGGAGGGAATCTCCTGGTTTACGAAGGCTGGAGGTGTCAGTGGGGCTAGTCCTGGAGTGCCAAGCCTGCTCTGGCCGGCCTCGCAATCGGTCAGCCCCTTCAAACTGCACTGGAGACAAAATGATAAAGAGAGTGAGTGATAATACTCGGGGTGATTAACAGTGACCCAACTCACACACAAATATCTCGTTACTGACGTTTACGTCTCCAACCCTACCTGCAAGTGCTTTAGAGATGTCGTCTTTTTTCCACTCCCAAGGCAGGTCATACTCATCAGCAGGCCGTTCATCATCCTGAGGCAACCTGCTCTCCCGTTCATCACCAGGGGCTGGCCTTTGGTTGTAGCAGGTCTTTTCCTCATATGGGTTTTCATACAGCTGATCACCATTCCCTACCATGGGCATAAAGCTCATAGTGCCATGCTGAAAGTCTATAGATTTATATAGTACACAAATGTACATCATGTATCAAACACTGAAATCAAGAAATTGATCAGTGCCCAGAATTTTATTGTCAATTGTAACTGTTGATGTAAGTAAGCGGCCCCATCCATTGTAATTTGCTAATGTTCCAGACCCCATTATCGTCCACAACAGTTTTTTTCCGTAAATTTCTTAATGAAGAGATGCAGCAGCAACGGAAGAAAATAATTCATCGATACGTACAAATCTTATGTCGCTGCTCACCAAATTACAGCTTCCTACTAGATTTGAGTATGTAAACTTGCTTTCAAACGGTATCCAGTATAAAGATCCGTGTATATTGTATCCCAGCACTATATTTCGATCCCAGCCTTTACCCCTTGTGTGCATTTACTTACTTATTTTGCCCCCATTCCTTATACCTGTTTCCCCTCGGGATTCATAAAGTATTCTGAAACTGAATATACATAGCATCTGCCTTCCTCAGCGTCTAACTGCCATTTCTCAGTTGAAAGTGATTGGGTGGACGATAATGGGATCCCCTGGCTAACAACTGAAAATTAGGAAACTAGCATATCAAGGTATATCTTTATTGCAGTGGCGGCCTTCAAGGACTTCTCTGAAGCTCTCTGACCTAAAAAAAAACGGATTCATGTTTATTATATTTTGTCCATGTGTGCTCAAAAAATTATTCCAAATGGTTTGTCCATTTCCTCTTACTGTATTTCCGATCATTGGAATTATCAGAATCTGATGGTTATGCTGCTTCCAGACAAGTATTTTCATATTGGAGCATTTAACCAATCACATTTCAGCTGTCCATTGTTGCCAGGCAGGGTCCAAGTCAGAGGCCTTCACTATCCATTCTGCAGGCCCTCTAACTCTAAATCAACGTTGATACTTCAACCAATCAGATTTTGCGGGCGTAGGCAACGTCACAGCATTCAGACCCGCTGATTGGATAATCGGAGAACGTAGCTATGCAAGCTAGCAAACTGCATTAGCCGCGCACACAATTCAACTGTGACAATTGTTTTGTTGATGACTGACTGATGGTACGCCCAAAAAAACTATTTAGTCAGACCACAATGGCTGAAGGAAGAGAAAAAATTGATTTGGTGGCAAATTTACTGTCAAGGCCATTTTCTTCAAGACAGACTTTTCAAGAAGAGCCGGACATTGTCAAGAAAGGTCGGACAAATCCGACGCTAGCTAGCTTGTCACAACCAAGAGGAGGATTTGTCCACCACTTACAGGTCTCCAACTGCAAGCGGTACCCCTAGCTCACAGGCTCCGAGGAACACTGCAAACTGTATTGCTGGGAGTGCTTGTTCTTTGGCTTGGATCGACATGGTGTTTGAAGCCACTGGGTTTAGCCATTTTCTCACAAAACCCCTTTTCAGGTTTGATTTTAGGTCATTTTTTGAAACGTTCCACCACTCCTGAGTTTTGTGGCACTGAGAAGCTGTCAGGCTCTGCATTGTTCTACATCACATCTCTGCTTCTAGCCAGGGCGCGAGCTGCTGAGGCACTCAAAGTCTGATGTTACAGGCTGTTAAAATCTCATTCAAGAGGCAAAAACATAAAATGTATATCTTTTGAATTTGGTCAAAATCGCATTATTGCGCATTATTGCAGGACCCAGCTATACAGGAAGTGGAAAAAGTTGTGCTGATATGCTCAAATAGGTTACAAGGGGAAAACCAATTTTTGTCACCATAGAACGTTCAGATTTCAGTGAAATTTCTATGGGATTTTCGTCAACATGACTTCAACTAGATTCTTCTCAAAATGTATAATTTTAATAATTTAATTGATTAAACATACCTTATTTTGAAGAAAACAACGAAACCTTTCGTTGTATCCCGGTAATATGCAGAAATAAATAAATAAATAAACTCTCTTGCCAATAGATGCCCTAACATTTTCTCTGAATACAAAGGAGGTAAGAAGGGCATGTCTTGGTGTGAATCCCACGAAGGGCTGCCGGCCCTGACGAGATCTTGAGGTGGGAGTTGAGGGACTGTGCCAAACAGATGGCTGAGTAATCAGTCATCTTCAACTTTTCTCTCTGTCTAGCTGCTCCATCCCCAAGTGGCTCCAATCTGCCACCAATTCTTTAAAAATCTGCTGTGAATAGCCTCAATGAATATAGACCAGTGACCCTCACTTCCACTGTTATGAAGTGCTTTGAAAGATTGCTGCTAAATCACATAGAAGCCTCCCTGTCTCCACACTGGATTAGCGCCAGTTTGTTTCCTTCATATATTACTGTGTTAGGTCTCTTTTTTGTCTTAATTCTTGTTTCACTATGTTGTCCTTACACACATGCAGGCAGTGTGCACTCTTTAGTGTCACAGAGGACCAGTATCGATCCTATCACACAACAGGGCCCAACCACATTTGACTTACAGTTGGCAAGTCAAATAGGTTTTTGACCATTATTGAATTGCGTGGAAACTTTGTTTCAACGTTGAGAATTAGCTATATTGTAAAATTAAACAATGAACCAGAGGGTAAAGATGCAGACGATGTGAAATAAGAATGTTTGACTACGTTAACTGACCTGTGATGACCCTCTGTGCCTCAAAAGGCTCCATGTAGCTGCTGCTGTCTGCTGGTGTGGGTCTGGGATCCCAGTCTCTTCTCACCCTAAGGTCTGGACGGGCGTCGAACGGGTTAGAGTAGTCTGTGTCTGAGTCTCCTACCGTTGGGGCAGAGGGAATGACCTGCCAGGGGAAGGTTTGGCAGAAAGACAATACTTTGAGATCCAAGATAGACATACAACAATGATAGTTAATTACCTCTATACAAAATTGTAACAAATGCAAATGTACTGAGAAACGTACGTCTCTGCACTTCAATGTGTTGGTGGCAAAAATCATATCTACTGTATTACATACTATGTAATGTATTCAGCTTTGTTCTTAACCACTGGGTTGAGAATGGCTCTAACATGGGTTGAGAATGCAAAGAGTAATAACCTAGAACTTCCTCCTTCTTCCTACAACATTACATACCGATTCCACCTCAATGGTCACAGGGCTCTGGGGGATTTTACAGCGCCCAAACTCCTGGGAATCCACTTTGATGAGTCTATGTTTGGGTGACACCACCTTCACCTTGAAACACAATCAAGGAATTGCGTTGAATCAAGCCACTTTGAAAACTGACACCTGCAATGTAACAATCGTCTCACTTCACGTTCATTACCGCCACGCCATTGGACAAGATGGAACCAAATACTGGGAAAGCCGGCAGACTTAATGTCCCACTGAGGGCATTATAGGGCTCCTTCTCAGAGGTCTGGTAAGGGTCTTCGAAGTCTAGGTCTTTCTGTGCTCTGTAGGCCCGCTGGATCTCACTCTCTGTGTAGTCTGGCCTGGGGGGCAGTGGGGGGTCACGCCTGCTACCAAAGTTTAGGTAGTCCTTCAGCCACTTGGCCATGGGTCTGCAGATAAGAATCATGAGTGAAATTATAGGTTCAATACATGCATGCAAGCACACACAAAAATGTTTCGTGAATTTTAGATTTTTTTTAACAATAACTTCGACTTAACTAAGAAAAGGCATTGTTATATACGTTAATTAAAACAAGGGACGTCATTTTGATAGGTGGCAAGGACAATTATCCGTTTCGTTTGCGGACGCAAGAGAGCCGACTTAGCTACTGACCGGGTTAGCTTCTGACTATTCAAACAAGTTCTTCTCTAGACAATAAACATAGTCTAGAGCAAGCGAAGAGCAGTTTCACAGTAATCTAGCTTGGACGTCGATGACAATATCTTTCACTTTGAACTTGACTAGACAATGAATGTCATGCGTTTCGAAAGTAGGTAGTCTAGCTAGCCGTTAAGGAAAATACGGTACTTACGTTAGGTACAAAATTGCAAAATTTAGTCACAATCTTCAAAGCATGTCGGTTCGGTTTCTTTATTTCTTTTTCTGACAATCTTAGAATTATGGCGATCTAATACATGAATTTCGATTTTGTCTGCAAGAACAATAGAGGCATAACAGTGTCGCTCAGCTAGCTGGCTAGCTAGGTTGCACTGCTGGCTAGTTGTAGCACGAGCTACTTAGTTTATCGCACAATGTAGCTCTAATTAAACAAAAAAATGGCCCCGTCCGTTCTATGTTTCGTTTTCCGTTGCCTTCCCAAGTACAGTAAAATATCAAACTAATATCTATAATTGATCTTCACATGGCTAACACCACCAAGTGTCGGAGAGGGAGTACGAGAACGGAAGACCATTTCAAACAGAAAGTTTAGTGATCTAGTGAGCAGTGTAATGTTAATTCATGCCCCCACCCCTCACTTCTCGGGTTACGGTCCGTGTAAAGTGACTATAAAATGTGTTTTGAGTTTGTCACTATAGAGGACTAAAGTGGCCAAAACGAAAGAAATATTTACATAAATAATCAAATTGAATTATACTCGAATAAATAGATAATTATAATCAAAGACTAGGTGAATGACTTATTATATAATTTAATATTTATGCCTTCTTGACATACACAATTCATAAATATTTTTTTTTATGAGACACTAAATGTATCAATGATACAAGTAGGGGAGAAAGGAAGAGCTTAGTGCCACCCATGGCTCTTTTACTAAGTAATATTTAATTTCCTGCTATATCGTGCTCTCACTCACCTCGCCTCGCAGCGCTGTGAGGATCACGTTCTTTGATTTCTCAAGCACGTTCAACACCATTCAGCCGGTGCTTCTGAGGGACAAGCTGGTACGGGCTGGGCTGGATGTACCCCTGGCTGATTGGACCCTGGACAACCTCACTAACAGACCCCAGTTTGTGAGAACCAGGGACGGTGTGTTTGATCTCCTGACCTGCAGTGTGGGTGCCCCTCAGGGGACAGAGCTAGCGCCCTTCCTCTTCACCCTCTACACTGACTTCAGACCATGGACCTATAATATTAACTGGATACCGGATAGAAAAATGGCGGCCGTTGATTTCAATGAAGTTGCTCACCTAGCGCATGTGCCGAAAAAGTTTTTTGACTTCCTGGTTTACTTCCGCGTTATGGGGAATGGAATGATGGGAGGCTGATGACGCTCTGGGGCAATGAGAACGAGCAAGTCGCGTTCTGGACTAGCGCTGCGCGCTCATGAGTGCTTGTGGAAGAGTTTGACCGATAATGACGAATCTACTCACTCAAATGATGGATTTATAGGACACATAAACCGATTATGTTTTCATAGTCATGGTTATAGAATATACGAGGTTAATTCATTTTGTTTGTTTTTTTTTAAGTTTAAGTAAGGATAAAACAAGTTATTTTTATTAAGGTTAATCAAAAATAAAAAATAAGGGATTCTCCACAATACAAGCTGTCATATTTATCAACCAAATGCCGGTAGTCAAATCTGTTTTGTCTATCAATGATCCCGTATGTGATATAGCCTACGAATTCTTGTCAGATTAAGTTCTTATCGTTTCATAGGCTATATCGGCACATTCAAACAGGCAAGTCTTTCGTTAGCGTTATGCAGCTTCTCTGTTTCTTTTACAGCTACGTGATATAGTTTGGAGGAAGGACCTCCTGGACATTAAGTGTAATTCCTAGCCTGATATATTTTTATAGTCCACCCTAAAACACTGTTTTCTCCTGTAGTGAGATGTCAGAACCTATACTGAGCCACATGTTACTGAATAAATAAATACAAATTCCGTTGTGTGGTGTATTTAACATAATTTGGTGTTCATATGCAAGGCTTTATAATTAAATAGTTCAACACTTTTCAAAGTAATAATTTGATTTTACTGAACATTAACTATTTTCAATATAACGAACATAACAAAACAAAAAGAACAGACTTGTGATGAAAAAAGGCACAAAAAAAGAGAGGCCAGCTTCACTTTGCCTGGTCTATTCGTGGGCTTAAATATATTTAGACCAAAACAATAAAAAGGATATTGAACTTCAGTCAAGGTGAGACCGAGACCCTGGTGACACATCACCTAAAGTATCACATGCAGGGTAAATAACTCAAGTGCAATAACTGTATATGTCCACTTAACTTACCTATTTTGTATTTGTTATACTGGACTTTATCGTGCCCCCCTATTGTTATTATTGTTATATTACACTGCAACTCTGTGTGCTGTACTTTACCCTGCTTCTGTTGTGAACTGCAATTTCCACCCCTGGAGGACAAATAAAGGTTTATCTAATCTAATCGAATCTAATTTTAGATTTTTACACAGCAGTGACACTGGCAGTAAGTGAAAATTTCATTATGCGTGTAATTTAACGCCAATATACATTTAAAATAGCATTTAGAAAGACATGCCGTTCAAATATGAAACTTGTATCACAACTCTGTCTCGAAAAAAACTCACCCTGGAGTCGTTTAATTCACTTTTCTGACCACGTTTAGCCCCGTTCAGAGCTGTCATTAAGCCAACAGGCATCCTCGTTCCCGAGACACAGCGAGACCGCGCTTGGGAGTGCATGCACACAGCTGTGACGTCATCATTAGAATAAGACTTTACGGGGGCTTTTCTGGTCTTTAGAACAATTTTTGACGTTTTAAAAGTCCATGACTTAAAAATATGGAATAAAAAGATTTGCAATTAATAGTGGTTACAGCTGTATGTGTCCTGAGAACCTTTTTACAGGCTTCTCTTTTACTATTACGGTCTATGGGAAAAATGCTTTCTGGGCCCCATGGGGATTTTATGTTGCAATATCACGAGTGGCCACTGGGAAAAATCGGCACAGCTGCTGAGAGGCAGACCGGGGGCTTGCTTCAGACACAACTTGGAGGGCTGCGTCCTGCTCAAGTTCAGAATACTTTATTAATCCCCTTAGGGAAACTCTTTGGCAGGACAATGCCTACCGAGACATCACGACTGAAATCAGGATAACATGAGGAGAGGAGAACAAAAAAAACAGTGTTGGGCAGGAACGTCACTACAAGTAGCGGCGTTACTAGTTTAAGTACATTTCTCCGTAGCGTGGTGGTAGCGTCGCTGTTTTCTGAATCAAATAGCTTTTAAGTAGCTTAGCTCTTTTATAACCAAATAGTGCGGTAGCGTCACATAAACTACATTTTTATAAAATCTCTGAAGGTCAGCGCAGCGGAGCTTTCTGCTGCGTTCTGAAATAAAAGGAGGAGTCAGTGACGCTACCGCCATACAGGACCATGTAGGTGGAGCTGACAGAAGCACTTCTGTATGACGGTAACATCACGGACCAATCCGTGGCCTGGCTACGTCTCTGATGCAGGGAATACACAGACAAGCTAGCTTGCTTGAGTGAGTTACGTTACTTGGTGGAAAGATGGCAGAGGGTGAGGAGGACGTTGAGTTAGTTGTCTTTAATGGCATAGTTCAAAATAAACATAATAGAGCAGTTTAGAGCAGATTTTTGTGTTCTGGTTTTGGAGCAGTGAGAGCACAGTTTAATAATTGTTTAATAAACAATTGAATGTAACATTTTTGCTTGCTTATTTGTCTGATTGACAGTTTTATTGATCACTGAGATAGCTTTGTCTTGGGATGAAGTTGTTCCAATAAAAAGTTGTTCCATAAAAAATAGCTTTGATGTAGTTAAACTACTTTTGCCATGTTGCTGTAGCTTAGCTTGCTACATTTCTCAGGGGGGTAGCTTCGGTGTAGTGAAGCTACATTTCATGCAGAGTAACTGGTAGCTTAGCTCACTACACTTTCCAAGTAGCTTGCCCAACACTGCAAAAAACAACAGGCCAAGGCCTGCCAAAAAAAAACCCTCAGCAGACAGATAAGCAACACAGAACACTGATGTAGGACTTTGTAGACTAGTTTCAGCCAAACCACCTTCTCATGAACGTGGGCAAGACATTTACATTTATTCATTTACCAGACGCTTTTATCCAAAGCGACTTACAAGAGAGAGCTTTACAAAAGAGCTTCGGCCACTGAGCATAGCAACTTGATAGACCCCAACATAGCGGGCAACTAGATTACAAACATACATCATGAAAAGTGTGCCTAGGGAAGAACTATAAAAGCATTCAGCTGAACATTTTGCAAGTTTTAAGGTGAGCCTCCGCCGGATAGTAGTCTACCAGATCAGCAGCAACAACAAGTGATGTTTCTAATTGCCATACTATTTCTAATGTTTCTAAGTGCCATTAAATTCTTGGAATAAGTGAGTTTTGAGTCTTTTCTTGAAGACCAAGGAGATGGTGGTGGATATCCGCAGACAACGATCCGCCCCCCCCACCGGTGAACATCCAGGGAATGGAAATTGAGAGAGTGGAGTCCTATAAGTACCTGGGTGTTTACCCGAACCACAAACTAGACTTGACTCACCACACTTACAGACTGTACAAGAAAGGTCAAATCAGGTTCTACCTCCTGAGGAGACTGAGGACTTTTGGGGTGCACCCCTAAAGACATTCTATGACTCAGTGGTGGCCTCAGCCATCCTGTATGGTGTGGTTTACTGTGGTAGCAGCGTCACTGAGAGGGAAAGGAAGAAGCTGGACAGGGCCATCAAGAAGTCCAGTTCATTCCTGGGCTGTCCTCTGGACTCAGTGCAGGAGATGGGCGACAAACGGGTCCTGGAAAAGCTGACATCTATGCTGGACCACGAGTCACACCCCCTGCATTACTCAATGTCTGCTCTGGAGAGCAGCTTCAACGATAGGCTGATTCACCCTCGGTGTGTGAAGGAGAGATTCTGCAGGTCCTTTCTTCCTGCTGCCGTCGGACTGTTCAACAAACACTGCTGTCCATAGCCACTGCGACGTGCAATTCTTATTATTATTATACTATTATGCAATATTACTTAACGTGCAATCTGTCCTCTGACGAAGGCGGTCAGCACCCAACGCGTTCGCCTGCTTGTTGTTATTTGCTTATCTGTCTGCTGAGGTGTTGTTTTGGCAGACTTTGGCCTGTGTTTTTTCTCCTCTACTCTCCTTCATGTTATCCTGATTTCAGAAGGCCTGTGCGCCGATAAATTTACTTTGTCGTGTTGCCTCGGTGGGCACTGTCCTGCCAAAGAGTTTCCCCAAGGGGATTAATAAAGTAATATAAAATAAATGAATATTCCTCATGGTGTTCTAGTTGTTCTCACGGTCAACGTGCAATATTCCCCCATGGTGGTCTTGTTGTTGTTACGTACAATGTGCAATACTCTCTAATTATTCTTTTCGTGCAATAACTTGTCTATATGTCTCTCACATCTCATTCGAGACAGAAACCATATTACTTAACCTTGTACTTGATTTTTTAATAGTGTATCTTACTGTATCTCTTATTATATATTTTACCGTGCCACTCTGTGTGCTGTTACTGTACCCTGCTGCTGTGGTGGACTGCAATTTCCCACCCGGGGGATTAATAAAGGAATTTCTTATCTTAACGTTGCCATACCACCGTCCTCTCAAAGTACCGTCCTCTCAAAGTTCAACTACAGCATCATGCTGCTTGCCAGTCTCCCAGCATGCGCAACCTACCCCCTCCAGAGGAGAATGCAGCAGCCCACCTGGTCTTCAATCTACCCAGATGCTACCATGTCACCCTGCTTCTCATCTCCCTCCACTGGCTTCCCATCGTGACCTGCACCTACAGAGCCATTGGGGAAGATCTAAAATGTCTATTAAAATTGTGCTTGTTAAGTTTATGACATGAGTTAAACAACAATCTGTTCTCTTATGCATCACAGTCCTTAGATGCTCCGTTGTTCCCTTATGCATTGATTTCTTAAAATGCTCCATTGTTGTCCAAATTGTCCATTGTTATGCCATGATCAGAGTAATACACCTTTTTTCTTTCACAGGTACTTGTCGGTTACCGGATTTGTCATTAATATCGACACGTTGATGCTGATGATTCTTGAACTGCTCCAGGATCAGTTATACAGACATGGACAAAAATGTTGGTACCCTTCGGTCAATGACAGAAAAAGTCACATTGGTCACCGAAAAAACTTGAACTAACTTCTGACAAAAGTTAGAAGACTTTTTATAATGAACGTTAACCAATGAAAGTCAGACATTGCTTTTCAATCATGCTTCAACAGAATATTATATATATACAGTATATATATATAATAACAGAAACTCGTGGAACAGGCCTGGACAAAAATTATGGTACCCTTACCCTATGTGCACACGTAGCCGGGTATTTTGAGAAACGAATATTTCCCTCCCTCCGTTTTCCAAAAAGTTTTCGTTTACATCAGAGATACTCATTGCACGGCTCGCGAGCCACATGCGGCTCGTCAAGCTTTAATAGGTGGCTCGCACTGGCATACTAGCTTATAACAATATGGTAACACAGCCACAAAAAATGTGCTACATAAACATGCAGTGAACACAAACGCAAACATCTACATAATACTTAATAAGTAATAACTATACATTAAGTAATTTTCTGCGGTCTCGCGTGAATACGGCCGGCCTGCAAACCCGCGCCCCATTACGCACCAAGCGGGGATTGACTACGGACAGAGGATGGAGCAAGCCAGTTTGAGATGCGGGCACAATGGGTCATTTTTTTAAGTAAAAAAGAGCAAAACCAGCACTATTACCAAACGAAAATCAGCATGAAGAAGACTGAGAGGGGGCGAGCAGGACAGACGAATTCTTATGTATTCTTCATGGCATGAACCCTCTGTGCTTAATATGCAAACAAACCCGCGCCTGTTTCAAAAGAAGCAACTTGGAGCACCATTTAAAAACTGTGCATCCAAATTTCCAAGTTATCCGCGTGGCAGTGAAATAAGAAAGTGTAAAATAGCGAAGCTCACTGCTTCACTTTGTGAGCAAGCTGAAGCCCCCCTAAATAATTATCGGGATTATTATCGGGCTGCCGAAGAGATACGATAATTAATAACAATATTTTATTTTCAAAAAATTACCGGATGCTGATGCTCTCAGTTAAATGTCGGTCACTTCGGTCAAAAATGTAACCCACAAGTTTGAAAAACGAGTAAAAAACGGAATCGCTGGCTAGCTCGCACAGAAAATGCCAGGGGCTAAGCCCCCCCCCCCCCTCTTTCTATCCTAGAAACGTCCCTGGTGAGCAGCAACATTTTATCCACAGGACAACCTCCACTGCAGAGCATTAAACAGAGGCATCTTTTGAGATGGCTTGGATTTTGGCGCAGGCCAAAACACCGTTCTCAGAGTCAGAAATAGTAAAAGACTGCTTTTTGGCTTCAGCAGAAATACTGTTCACAGACTTTGACAACAAGGACGCGATCCTCAAACAAATAAAAGGATTAAAGTTGATATTTTCAATTGATTGAAAACCCCTTCCATGTGGATGTGTCCTCCCTCACTCCACACATCACACAGCTCTGCCCTGGTAATCGTGCCACTCTGGAGAGTGAAATAATAGCGCTGCAAACAAATATCATTCTCCAAGATGAACTCAGAGCAGGTGTTGGCCACTTCTGGAGTTTGGTCTCTGAAGCAAACTTTCCCAGTTTGAAACCACTTGCACAGAAAGTGATGTCTTTCTTCATGAGCACATACACCTGTGAGTCAACATTTTCAACCGTGAACACTATCAAGAGGAAACAGAAAAACGGACTGTCCCATGCTCATCTTGAATGCCTCACTGTGATTGCAACAACAAACTACAAATACAACATGAAGAAAGTCAAGGACATGCATGCCAATTTCCGCTCATCCGAGTATTAAGATGAATATGGTCTTAATTGAAAATGTATTGGCTGTGTTGTTTCTTTTTTTGTGGGATAAGGAATTTATATGTAGAAATTAACATTTGCAAAAGGGGTGTGTCGTAAAAGTGGCTCTCTTCTCTTGATTTTGCACGGCCAAGGTGGCTCTTGTGAAAAAAATAGTGAGTATCACTGGTTTACATCAACCCGCATAAATACGCCATCTAGCGCCATCATAACTACGCCAAGCCTGGGCGGTCTGGTCTAGGCACTCTGCAAGCCAATCAGAATCCTCATATCGGGGCATCATCTGCCGAAAACTCCGTTTTCTCAGTTTACACGCAAAGGCAAATCCGCAGTTTTCCAGAATCTCCGCTCTAGCCAGAGTTTTTAGAAAGATGCGTTTTCAGAGGAGAATTCACCGTTTGCATGTAAACGATAGGTACAAACAAAGGGAAATGTCTCAGTTTTCAAAAAATACCCGGCTACGTGTGCAAATAGGGCTAGACAAGACTGAAAATAATGTAACCAAAGGGACAGGTTAATTAGTGTTAGTGTGTCCACTAATTAGCATCACA
The DNA here is from genome assembly GCA_030340665.1 of Neosalanx taihuensis. Taxonomy (NCBI): domain Eukaryota; kingdom Metazoa; phylum Chordata; class Actinopteri; order Osmeriformes; family Salangidae; genus Neosalanx; species Neosalanx taihuensis. Next base: position 7,294,324 of record CM059296.1, on the reverse strand, counting down.
GGTGTCTATAATCTTGTAATCAGTCAGCGGGCCTATATACAGGGCTCCAGGTAGTCAATCGCTGTGTCCGAAATCACTCACTCATTCCCTACTCCCTACATAGGGAGATAGAAAAAAAATGTCATGCTTGAATAGAAATAAAAATACCAAAATTAAACGTACAGGACAGTAATCAAAATACTCTACTTTAATAAAAAGGCAGTAGTAAATGGACAAGTATTATGTGAGACAACATTATTGTGGTACATTTTAATTGTATGACAGTGATGACGTAATTACCGGTGTCAAGAGAAGTGTCTGAAAACGAATTCTTTTGAGCCCACTATATAGTCCACTACGTTTATTTCCACATGTAGGGAGTAGGGAATGAGTGAGTGATTTAGGACACAGCATTAGTGTTCATAATACTGTGCACTGCATGTGTCCATGGATGTATTAATATAAACTGGATACAGTATCGATAAATGGCGGCCGTTGATTTCAATGAAAGTTTCAATTTCAAAGTTGTTCACCTGGCGCATGTGCCCAAATTTTTTTTTGATTTCCTGGTTTACTTCCACGGTATGGGGAATGGAATGATGGGAGGCTGATGACGCTCTGGGGCAATGAGAACGAGCAAATCGCGTTCTGGACAAGCGCTGCACGCTCATGAGTGCTTGTGGAAGAGTTTGACCGATAATGACATTTACATTACATTTACATTTATTCATTTAGCAGACGCTTTTATCCAAAGCGATTTACAAGAGAGAGCTTTTACGAAGAGCATCAATCATTGAGCATAGCAACGTGATAGACCCCGAACACAGTCGTTTTTTTTAGATCGTGAATCATACATCATGAGAACCAATAAGTGCCAAGGGAAGAACTATAAATGCATAACACAACAATTCTGAACATAAAGCAAGAGATACAACAAACAACACTGGAAAGTCACCATATGGGGGCCAACAGATTGTTCTAAAGCACTTAAGATTATGTGAAGTGCCATACTATTCCTAAGTGCCATTACATTCTTTAAATAGGTGAGTTTTAAGCCTTCTCTTGAAGGTGAGAAGGCAGTCTGTGCTTCTGATGGAGGTGGGGAGTTGATTCCACCATTGGGGAGCCAGGCAGTGGAAGAGTTTGTGTTGTGCTCGGGCGCTCTTGAGGGGAGGTACCACTAGAAGGTTGTCAGCAGATGACCGTAGGTGACGGGTGGGGGTGTAGGGCTGGAGGAGAGAGTTGATATAGGTCAGGTCAGTCCCGTTTACAGCCCGGAAGGTCAGCACCAGGGTCTTCAATCTGATGCAGGCCATGACGGGAAGCCAGTGGAGGGCGATGAGGAGTGGGGTGACAAGACAGCATCTGGGTAGGTTGAAAACCAGACGAGCGGCTGCATTCTGTATCCTCTGAAGGGGACGGATTGCATTTGCAGGAAGGCCGGCTAGTAGCGAGTTGCAGTAATCCAGCTTTGTGAGGACAAGGGCTTGGACTAGCAGTTGGGTGGAATGTTGAGAGAGGTATTTTCTGATTTTCCTGATGTTGTAGAGGGTGAATCTACATGACCGAGAGACTGTGGCAATGTGAGCTGTGAGGGAGAGCTCATCGTCCAAGGTGACCTCCAGGTTCCTGGCCGAGGATGAAGGGGTCACTGTTGCAGATCCCATAGTGATGGAGAGATCGTGGGTGATTGAGGGTTTGGCAGGGATGATGAGGAGTTCTGTTTTGGTGAGGTTCAGCTCGAGGTGATATCTGGTCATCCAGGCTGAGATGTCAGAGAGGCAGGCCTCGATTCTGGTCGATATCCCTTGATCAGTAATGATGAATCTACACAGTCAAATGATGGATTTATAAGACACATCAACCGATTATGTTTTCATAGTCATGGTTATAGACTAAACAAGGTTAATTCATTTTGTTTGTTTATTTTTTATGTTTAAGTAAGGATAAAACTAGTCATTTTTATTAAGATTAATCTCAAATAAAAAATAAGGGATTCTCCACACGCTGTCATATTTATCAACCAAATGCCGGTAGTCAAATCTGTTTTGTCTATCAATGATCCCGTATGTGATATAGCCTACGACTTCTTGTCAGATTAAGTTTGAAGTTCTTATCGTTTTATAGGCTATATCGGCACATTCAAACAGGCAAGTCTTTCTTATTAAGCGTTGTGCAGCTTCTCTGTTTCTTTTACAGCTACGTGATATAGTTTGGATATTACCTGTGTCTTGGAAGGAGCTCCTGGACATTAAGTGTAATTCCTAGCCTGATATGTTTTTATAGTCGACCCTAAAACACTGTTTTCTCCTGTAGTGAGATGTCAGAACCTATACTGAGCCACATGCTATTGAATAAATAAATACAAATTCCGTTGTTCGGTGTATTTAACATAATTAGGTGTTCCTATGCAAGGCTTTATAATGAGGCAAGGCTTTTTACTGAACATTAACTATTTACAATATAACAAACATAACATAACAAAAACAACAGACTTGCGACAGAGTGGCTGAACAGTGTCATGTTCCCGAGACACAGCGGGACCACTCTTGGGAGTGTAAGCGCACAGCTGTGACGTCACCATAAGAATAAGACTTTGCGGGGGCTTTTCTGGCCTTTAGAACAATTTTTGATGGTTTAAAAGTCCATGACTTAAAGAAATGGAATAAAAAGATTTGCAATTAATAGTGGTTACAGCTGTAGGTGTCCTGAGAACCTTTTTACAAGCTTCTCTTTTACTATTACGGTCTATGGGAAAAATGCTTTCTGGGCCCCATGGGGATTTTATGTTGCAATACCACGAGTGGCCACCGGGAAAAATTGGCACGTCTGCTGAGAGGCAGACCCGGGGCTTGCATGTGTCCCACAAAAAATTTGTGAACATCAGATGGTCACTAACCAAAGCAAGATATACCATCATGCATTGCGTTGGTACATTTTAATTGTGCGACAGCGATGACGTAATTACCGGCGCCAAGCGAAGTGTCTGAATACATTTTCTGTTGAGCTCACTATATAGTCCACTACATTTATTATATGTAGATCAGTTTTTTTAATCAGATTCAGGGGCTCAAGAAGTCAATGGCCGATAGCTTTAAACAACTTTTGGAGGATGAGTTACAAATTGAGGAGCTAGACTTAGCAGTCAAACAGATGTCTAAGGGGAAATCACCTTGAGTGGATGGGATAACAGTGGAGTTTCTGTCTTTCTTTTGGGATGATATCAGGGAATTACTCTATTATGCATATTTAGATTGTATTTCAGTAGGTAATATTTCTCCCACAATAAAACATGGTCTCATCACACTTATCCCCAAACCCAACAAAGATCCTCTTTTACTGGATAATTGAAGACCGATTACCTTACTATGTAACGATTATAAATTGCTAGCACATGTCTATGCTGTTTGAATGTGGGGTTAATGCATATTATTGATGAGTGTTAATCAGCTTTCGTGAGTGGCAAAAACACCCATAATCATACCAGATTGCTGCTTGATATGCTTGATTATCGAGACCTCATTAAAACTGATTGTTAGAGGGAGTGGAAACCCCCCCCACCCCCTACCCCACCCCCTCCCTTCTAGAATGGTAGAATGGTATGCCCCAGCTGTACGGGGGATGTGCACGAGGTTATGTCCTGGCGGCAGTTCAATACAGTCACACTTGAGTAATACGCTGTTGTCCTACGCCTCATTATGATACACTATATTATACACTGAAACATGGTGTCAGAAGTGACTAGACCCAACTACAGTTGAGTGGGAGAGCATGCGCTCCACTGCGAGACCGGCAGAAGACGGAAATAAAGAAAAATAAGAAACAAGAAGGCAAAGACGAGTGAAACAGCTGTTAGTAATGAGCTAAGCTAACGACAATCAGCATGGCAGCGGGTATTCCACCACCAGAGGAGATGAAGATGAGCGGCGACCTTGCAAGTAACTGGGACAATTTCAGAGCAGAATTTGAGGACTATTTACTAGCAACAGGATTAAAGGAGAAAGAGAAGGATGTACAAGCAGCAACTCTGCGTAGGGTGATGGGCAATGAATGTCGTCACATATACAAGCATAACTTGGGACTTACAGCAGACCAAACGAAGGACGCCAAAGCCATTCTTGACGCCTTGGAGGCTTATTTCAAGCCAGCCAGAAACGTCATATTTGAGAGGTTTGTTTTTGGAAGCTGCAAGCAATATGAAGGGGAGCCCATTGACACATTTGTAACGAAACTGAGGGAGAAGGCTGCGACCTATGGACAACTAAAAGAAGAGTTAATAAGAGATAGACTGGTGCTGGGTGTGAGTGATGAAAGTTTGCGCCACCGTTTACTCAGACAGAAAGACCTCACACTAGAATCAGCCATAGAAATATGCAGAGCTGCAGAGATGAGTATACATGAGTATACAAGCAATCATACAGGACAGGCCACTAGAGTTGGCTGTCGTTCGCGAGCCCTACCCAGGCAGGAACGCTCGGACAGATTTTGAAATCAGACTCCAAACACGACTGAGAGTGCTACGTGCAGATTTTGCGGCAACATGCACAGGCGCGGATGCGACTTTTGCCCAGCATTCGGAAAGAACTGTCGGAGCTGTGGGACGGCAAATCACTTTGCCAAGATTTGTATGAAGAGAGGCCAAGCTACAAGACAGCTACATGCAGCAGACGGTGAAGTACCTGAGGACATGGACTTGTCTAACACAGATGCCCACATATACACAACAGAGAGCATAGGGTCAGTTCAGGGGCGTGGGAAGAAAGGGTTTGCCAACATTAAAATTAATGGAGGATTTCAGAGGTGCCAGTTAGATTCAGGGGCAACATGTGATGTTATGAGCATAAAAGACATGAGGAGGCTCGCTCCTGAGGCAAAACTACTACCAGAGGGCAGAGGGACTCAGAGCAGACCCGGAGAAAATTTGCGGGTCCGGGAAATGCCACACCTTAAAGACCCCAAGGCCGTTCAGCGGTTCATAGGGTTTGTAACCTACCTTGCATAATTCATGCCACGCCTCTCGGAGGTGTGCGAGCCACTACGGAGGTTACTGGACAAGGATGTCCCATGGCACTGGCTGCCTAAACACAACGCAGCAGTCAAGGAAATCAAGCGACTCGTCACGACAGCCCCAATCCTGCGATACTACGATGTGACCAAGCCGGTCACCATTCAGAGTGATGCGAGTCAGAAGGGACTTGGCTGCTGTCTGATGCAGGAAAATCAGCCAGTGTGTTTTGCGTCGCGAGCACTCACTCAAACAGAGCAGAACTATGCACAAATTGAAAAAGAATGTCTGAGTATAGTGTTTGCATGTCAACGTTTTCATTATTACTTATATGGGCGAGGAGAGATCACAGCTGAAACGGACCACAAGCCACTCATTTCCATCTTTACCAAGCCTCTCCTCACAGCGCCCAAACGACTCCAGGGCATGCTGGTCACACTACAGGCCTACAATCTCAAAGTGGTGTAAAACCAGGTCCCGATATGCATATCAGTGACACCTTGAGCAGGGCCACAGCTCCACCACAAGGGACTCACACAAAATATACAAAACAATCAATCTGCTGCCTGCAGAGGGCACAAGAGGACGCCAAAGAAATCAGGCTGAGTATCTAAATGTCACCAGCCAGCGGCTGAAGCAGATTAAAGAGCATACTGAGAGCGATGGAAAACTTCAGTTGTTGCAAGAGGTAGCCTGCCCAAACCCCTAATAGACTTTTTGATCTTGGCCCTGTCCCAACCCCACAGAACCAACACCTGGCCAACCCCATATCCAGACCCTCAAACAGCCCTGACCCCTGCCCCTACCCTTTCCAACTCTGAAGGAGACCCTCTCCTCACTTAATTCCAATCTGTCTTCTCGTCTTGATTTCTCACTTCTATCTCTCTCCCCCTGTTGCACTCCATCACCCCAGACCAGCTCTTACGCACCCTCAAAAGGACTTTGAACCATCTATTGGACATTTACGTTTACTGAGTAAACGTAACGTTTACTGTGTCTCTGACTAATCACCCAACAAACACCTCCTTTGTTTTGGGAGATACAAAACTAAGCCCTCAAGGACAGAGTTAATAATTGAGACTGGGCAGAAACTTGGTTGGTTGCTGTCAGACTACATTCTCCATTGAAGGCCTTCTTTGATTATTTGGTTTGTTCATTGTGAATGCATCATTATCTCTTCATTAAAAATTATTGGTAACTTGGTATTTGGTTCTTAATGTCTATTTACTCCCGTATCCCAGTTTTGATCCACAACAATAGTCTTGTCTAAAAATACTTTCAGAAGGGAAGATGTTAATTTTTCGAACCGTTTTCAAGTCGCTGGCTTATCAGAGACCTTACCATCTTTGGTAGAATTATTTTATCTAAAGCAGAAGGTATTTCCAAAGTAATTTTCAGACACCACTTCCAGCTGAATCTCGCCAAAACAGAACTTCTTATCTTATACTTCTATCACTCTGGGATCTGCAACAGTGACCCCTTCATCCTCTGCCAGAAACCTGGGGGTTACCTTGGATGACAAGCTCTCCCTCACGGCTCACATCGCCGCAGTCTTTCGGTCATGTAGATTCAGCCTCTTCAACATCCTGAAAATCAGAAGATTGAACATTCCACCCAGCTGCTAGTCCAAACCCTTGTCCTCTCAAAACTGGACTACTGCAACTCACTACTAGCTGGCCTTACAGCAAGTGCAATCCGCCCCCTTCAGAGAATCCAAAATGCAGCAGCTCACCTGGTTTTCAATCTACCCAGACGCTGCCATGTCACCCCACTCCTCATCGCCCTCCACTGGCTACCCATCATGGCCCGTATCAGATTCAAGACCCTGGTGCTGACCTTCCGAGCAGTGAATGGGACTGCCCAAAGCTATATCAACTCTCTCGTCCGGCCTTACACCCCTGCCCGCCACCTACGGTCCTCCTCTGACAAGCGCCTGGTGGTCCCCCCTCTCAAGAGCACCCGAGCCCAGCACAAACTCTTCCACTGTCTGGCTCCTCAACGGTGGAATCAACTCCCCACCCCCCATCAGAAAAACAGACTGTCTCCTCACCTTCAAGAAAAGGCTCAAAAGTCACTTATTTCGAGAATTTAATGGAACTTAAAAATCCCATTTCAAATTCATTAAATGGCCCATTTCCAGATTCACCTTAAAATGATTTATAAAATATATAAATATTTGTTAAATGCAGGTTCAGTTTCGATGTAGACCCTTGTGTTTTCTGTAAGGTGGCTGATGAGACACTGGAGCACGTTCTTCTTTTGGGTTAACCCGAAATTCGAATGCACTTTGTGTGATGGGTTGATAAGAGGGCGAAGTTAGTTTGTGGAAATGTTCGTAGACTCAGCTCCTGGTTGATATGGGAACAAGGTTGGTTAACGATATAATCTTAAAATGTATGTATATATGTATGTTTTAAACTTCACAATTGCAGGATATGCTAACAATGTAATTGTTTGTTCTATTGGCGTTAGTAATGTACATTTACAATGTTTTAAGGTAAAGTGACAACTGTGGGAATTAATTGTACGTTTGTGTTTTCTAGCTCTTACGGTGTGTTCATGAAACTAAAGGAAATAAAAGATATAAACCATCATTTAAAGAGACTATTTAAACCGGGGATGCTACAACAACAAGAGGCACTATCGAATTCAAGTACATCGAGTCATATCAGACACTTTTAAGTCCAACTTTTAAGTTTGGATTGAAGTCCAAAATAATCTGTATTGTTTCGTTTCAGACATCGTAATCACTGACTGCATCATTGGCACTACACACCAATTTCAGCAAATATGACAATTAGTGACTATTTACTAATGACCCTACCTCTAATTGAGCAGTAGTTGATTGGTTCTGTATACAAGTTAACCCTCGTAGTTTAAAATTAGATACACATTTTATTGACATTGAATACACTTTTATGTTTAGCAAAAAAATGCATGCCAGGTTTACAGGTTTAAGTGAGGACCACGTGTTAAAACCAAAAGGGCTGATCTCAGGTTTGAGATCAAAGTGAAAATAACATGGACACTAGACAGCTGACTTTCATAAGAAAAAAAATATATATTCTGTCCATGGTGTAGCATGTTTCACTATGCCTTTTCCAGTTTTTCCTCTGTTCTCCCTGTCCTCATTCGCTGTCTTCACTGTCAGAATATGCCCCCACAAGACTGAGAGATGACCCATTCTGTGTGGCGAACAACGTAGCTGCGGCAGCAGGTGGAACAGTTGTTGAGACTGTAAAACAGGAAGTATACGTTGTCAAAATGATAAAACAGGAAGCAATGATATTCAAATCACAAACTAATGGGTAAAAGTATTTATTCAACAACTTCAGTTAAATTACTTTGTTGCTGACTACATTTAATCCCTTCCTACAGACAGTCTCTGCTCTCAGATTGACTGGATCACCCTGGTGATGTTTATCTTTAGTATGAGCATGTCTTACCTGGGTGGGAGTTAGTGGCTGCTGGAGCGCAAGTTGACCCAGCTTTTCTATCACCCAATAGTTTCCTCCTCACAACCAGTGATCCCAAAGACCCTCCACCCCCCAGGGTTCCAATACTCCGCTCCCAGCTCTCCACTTTAGGCTTTTTCACCTCTCCAGAGAACCCCTAGAGAGGGGGGATGGACAAAAAATTTATTCACACAAATACAGGTGCTCAAAAATGTGGGTGCTCATTGAGATAATGCTTCACTCGTCCTGAAAAGAGATGACATTAAAAGCTATTACATCATGTCTACCTGCATACATTTGATACTTCGGAAAGAAGAAGCAGAGGAAAAGAAAAAGATGAATTATTCCTAATTCCACAAACAGCACTTTTGGTTCCCTAAGGGGGAATTCCTTTATGATATACACCCAACCTTGAGAAAAAAAGTGCATAATATTTAAATACTGACATTATGTTGGCATTATTATGACTGATGATTTTTCAATAGGCTATTTGTTGCTCCCTCAGCACTTGGTGGCCTACACAAAACACCACATGTCTACAAAGACAGACAAAAAAGACCCATACACATTCGTTATATTAGATAATACATGATTTGATTAGAGATTTTCCAATGTTTCTTAATTAATATCATCCATGTCTCCAATTTTGTAGACTATACTATAGTCATTCAGACTATTTTAATGGAGGAAAGCAATCACTGTGCCTTTTGGCATCAGTATGGGCACCACGCTGAACATGGGCCAGAGACATCAAAAGCACAATGCTACAAGGTGAAGGTATGTCACTCTCTGATTGAACCATCTATCTAAAAAAAAAATAAAGACTCACTGCACTGCTAATCACTGCAGTGTCCAGGGATAGGGTGGACAATAGAACACGTCTTTTCTGGCTAAGCTAACCAACTGTCAAGTTATTCTAGAGCGCAGGTAGCAAACACATTGAATCAAACGTCTCTGATGTCAACATTAGCCTGAATGTGGCTAAGAGAGAATCCTAAAAAAATTGCACCGGAATTTTCAGGTCCACATCCTTTTCATAGTTCAATAACTAGCGACTTCTTGCAATGAATGAAAAACAAATATGACAGTTACCATGTAGACACTTACCCTAAATGCTATCAAATGTTGGTTGCGATCAACATTGATAAAGTGTATGAAAATACTGCTTATCGTTTTTACAGCTTTGGCTACCTTTCATAGAGGGTCAGCACAACCGGGAGACATATCTTAAACGAAAGGTTAGGTGGTTTTCTTCAAAATAAGGTATGTTTAATCAATTTAAAACAATTTACATTTTTAGAAAAATCATGTTTAAGTAATGTTGATGTAAATCCCAAAGGAATGCATTGAAATCTGAACATTCTATGGTGAGAGAAGTAGTTTTCCCCCCTTGTAACCAATTTTAGCATATCAGCACAACTTTTTTTACTTCATGTACAGCTGGGTCCTGCAATAATACGCAATCTATAAAATTTCACATTTTAAGATATTCATTTTATGTTTCGGCCTCTTGAATGAGACTTTTACCAGCCTGTAAGATCAGGCTTTGAGTGCCTTAGCAGTTCGGGCCCTGGCTAGAAGCAGAGATGTGACAGATTCTCGGTGCCACAAAACTTATGACTTAAAGTGGTGGAACATTTCAAAGAATGACCTAAAATCAGGCATAAAAAGGGGTATTGTGAGAAAACGGCTAAGGATAACTAAAATCTGACTTCGGATTAGTTTAAGTTAGGTTAGGTTGCATACGAAGAGCAATACAATTAGCTAAACATTTAAGAAATCTTTGGTCTGTCCACCCTATCATGGAGGAGGCTCTGTTATGGCCTAGGGCTGCTTTGCTGTTTCTGGCACAGGGTGCCTTGAATCTGTGCAGGACACAATTCAATCTCAACACTGTCAAGGCATTTTTTAAGTTGCAGGCCACGAGTCCTCCGACAGGATAATGACCCAAAACGCATGCTATCAAACCTGAGACAGCTGGAGAAGTTTGCTCAGGAAGAGTGGGCCAGAAAGTAGTCTTGACAGCTACATAAAACATTTGATTGCAGGGCTTGCCTCTAAGGCGGCAGGTTTACACTTTATAAGATCTTACTTTAGAAGTGATCCACATTGGATATCTGCATTTATATTAGAGTAAGAGGACCCATTATTGCACGGCTAGCTCTCGGAATTTTACGCCAATGTTTGATTTTAGAACGTGTTCAACTTAAAAAGGGTGCAATTATAAATATTGATAAGGTGCACTGATATTAGTAAGTTACTTTATTTAGTTAGTGCAGCAAATCTTTAACAAAGTAACCAAAAATCAGTCTTGGCCGAAAATGGCGTCGGGAAATTTGAAGAGTTTCAATCATGATTAAACAAAGTCACCAAAACTCTACTGTCAGATGACATCAGATGACGTAATTACTCTTTTTAAATAATGGATGACTCGCATAGACGGGTTAATATCCGCACTGTCCATTTGTCCGCATGGCAGATGCAAATACACGAACACGATTCATGTCCGATTTATTTCCACATATGAATAAGGCTTGAAACTGAGCAGAGAATATTGGAATCCATGTATAAAACTATGCCACATGGGCGGAAATTTCTTTTCTTCCATGGGAGTCAAAAAGTTGTTAAATTTAGCAGATGCAACCTGCAAAGCAATATTTTGCATTGTAAAAATTGAGGCTCAGCTCACAGCTATGTCCAAGTATCGGTTAGATGTGGAGTATATACTGGGGCTTCAAATGGGCGGAGCCAGTTCTGGTACGACACTCTGCCTGCCCGCGTCATCACTCATTCAAACGCTCAGTATATATCATCACTCAACTACACACTCCAGTATACATCATCTCTCATTCACACACCTCAGTATACATCATCACTCATTCTCTCACATGCACTAGCAGCGCAAGCTTTCTGGTAGCGAGCGTAATCGCTCTAGAACACACCTGACTCAGCTAGCGCAAGCCAACTGGGCCTCGTCCGGGAAGACGGCTTTAAAGGCCGGGCACATATTCAAACACTCACCCGACTGTCTAATGATCAGTGCTGCTGCCACCCACCAACATACCCTTTCTCCCCCTGTTATTTTGTCTGTCTGTTTTTCTGTATCTCTACATGTATGTATTTATGTCTGTCTATCAGGGGGATTATATATATCTCTATTGCTCAATGCCTCTGTCATATATGTTTGCACGTATGTATCGCTCGAGGCGGTTTTGAGTGCTCCCCTCTAGACATTCCACTCCGCCAAAGTCAAATATATTTCCATGTCATGGTTATCAATAAATTCTAAATTTATTATCAAATCAATCTTGTGTCTTGATTGAACTTCCCCATAATTGGCAGTTATCATTGTCAGAAAAACCCTCACAAAATCTATCAATAGGATTTTAGATTTTCATAATTGTTTGTCAGCTACAGCCAAAGGGGCCGAGCTGGCTGCAGACCTGCACCGTGAGGCAGGACCGTTGAAGGCACCACCATGAGGCAGCTGTACCGTCCGGCAGGGGGGCGGGGGGAATTGAGGACATTTAAACCTGGATTTCACTGACACAGACCAGTGCGTCCACATCTGTTGCGGTAAATTGCTGATTTTTATCCACAGAAAGTAAATGCATGATTTCTTGTCAATATACTGTAAGTGCCGTAAAAATAATGTTATAGAAGTCATTAATGATTTACCGAATAATTACCGAATGTTACAAGTCGGCTTGGGTAGTTGTTATGAAGCTATATTCGATAACGTCAAAGTTTGTTGACATCGTGGATTCCAATAAAACACTCTGCATCAAACTTGGAAGAAACTCTGTTGGTTTTTGGACTTAGATTCTGCACCAGCTTGGAAAACTTAGAATCTACACAAGCTGGGGACTTAGAATCTACACCAGCTTGAAATTAAAATTACAAAATTACCAACTCTTGGGGTCCATAGGCATTAAGTTGGACTTCCTCTAAAAAAGTAGAACAATTGGACTTTTAACACTTTCAAAGGATATTACTATTAAATAATTGGGACTCATTCACCTTACCAAATTTTACACAACAATTTCACAACACAGAAGATGTGGAAATTCTGTGCAGAAATAATCGACCAAAGAAAATATTTGGCCTATTCTGAATGTCAAACAGATAAGCGAGTTTATTGTATGTGAGAATAAAGTCAAATCATGTTGTGACTTGGTGTGTTTTACATGTTATCATTGATCCTTTAATAATTCGCTTGGATTATACTGTTGATATCAGCACAAGAACAATTGGCATTAGATATAGAGCCAAACATGAAAAACTGTAATGCAGTGCAATCATTTGACAATGTATTATTATTATAATGAAAAGGCAGTGAAGTATTGTATAGTACACAATAAAATATATAGGCCTATGACATATTACGAAATGTAGGCTTATGAATACGAGTAATAACTTGCACTGAGCTATGTTATTCCTAACCTCAATATTTTTCAGTTATCAGCATTTTGACCTTCTCTAGGCTACAAATACACAATTGAGCCCCCGAGTCATATCACCCACCGTTTGTTTTTCGTAATGACCAAGTTGTAAAATTACGCAGTGCAGTGTATATTAGTCTGGCTTCGTGTCTAAAGTTTACTATATAACTACAATATAACAATTTAAACTATAGACAAGGAATTAATAGATTTAACGTCATATTGTTTACCAATTAAAGCATTTGTGAGGAAAACGATTCAACCGGAAATGCATTTGCGCTTTTATTGTGAAATGTTGGGCTTTTATTTTTAAATGTATTGCGTCACTTCCTGCCGGACGGTACAGCTGTCTCACGGTGGTGCCTGCAACGGTCCTGTCTCACGGTGCAGGTCTACAAGCCAGGTATTCTTGAAGGGGCCACACCCCAATTTGCCCTTTTAAAAATGATGCCATTTGTATCTCCTTCGTCCTAGAATCCTGAAATTCATTCCATGTGCCTCTTTCCTCACGACGAACAAAAAAGCCTCCACAACTCATAATCGCAAATCTTTAGATTTTTCTGTACATTATACATTTATGAAACGTGTTTTTTTGCTACTCCTTCTATAATTCTTATCCAATCTTCCACATGTTTGGCTGGCAACATCTTCAGACCAAGCTTTGAAAAACAGCCTTTTTGTAGTTCTTCAATTGTAATAAAATGTTGTGTATTTACTTTATCAGCAAAACAATTCACATTGTGCGACATTGACCCAATAGACCTTCAACTACACATCATCAGCCCTAGGTGGAGCCAAAGACAACGCAAATATTTCCTATTGAAACATCAAATCCTTTGTCCGTTACAGCACAGGGGGGCACTACAGTCTTGGATGTATTCACACCAAACTTGCAAATTGCAATTTGATTTACATATCAATTTCATTAATAAGCAAAATGGAGTAGGAGGAATCCCCATCGCTGCTTGCAGCTATATTTGATAATAGTTTGATATTTTTGTATCTCATTTCATTCCTAAACTTGTATATTTATACAATGTAACTGAAAGGATGCTATCCAATTCAATATATTGTCATGGACGATGGCATGTCATGGACAATAAAGATATCCATTTGTTCATCCATTCATGCAAGCAGGCATTGTCATTAATTACTTTCACCGTTTTTTGAGCTTCATGTGATATAAATGTTATGTTGGACTCATTGTTATATTTGCAGAATGCATTAACTATGAATATTATTATATTGAACTTAAATGCATCGGTTTTGGACATTAGTGCAGAGCATGATGATGGGCTTCTGACCGTTTGTGAACTCCAACTGTCTTCTCTGAGGTAAAAAGCTGTTTGTGCCATACAATGATTTAGAGAGTGCACTAAGAGAGAGGGGCTATTCACAGACGGGGCTGTTGTTGAGGCGGAACAAGCAGCCGAGTGCATAAATACACTGCATGCAGCTGTACAATTAAAACGTTTTAATTTTTTATAAATCCATATATGGGAAAAACTAGAGTCCCTTGAGCTTTGCAGGTTGCGCAACTAAATATTAGGGTTCCATAATTGTTGTCCATTCTATTGAAATGTGTTTTATTAGTTAGAATATTGTGTTGGGAAATGAAATCATACTTGATTATTGAATAAATAATGGATGTCAATTATTCTTGTCAATTTCAAGTTATTTAAGAGGAAATGGTGCGTTCTTGTTTTTTTTGGAGCGGTACTGAAAACATCACATAATTTCTCCCTCAACACCAGAGCCAACTACATGCATGTGTATTAAAAAAAACAGAATTTGCATGGCTACTGGACCAAGTACCTGTGTATCTGTAGGTTTGTCTGTGTTCAGGATGTTAGTATGCTTGTCTGTGCTGGGTCTCTTTGGTTTCATTCTGCTGTTCTCTTCCTCTGGGTCAGAATCCGAGTCTTTCAGTCTTTTAACCAGAGCTCGCTCCAACATATCTCTAAATGTGAGGCAAAAATTTGGTACAATATTAGAGAAGGCAACATAATAATCAGTCCCTCATCTCTCATGCTCACTTCTATTTACCTGGTATCCCTCTCATCCTCTTCTTTCTCACGCTCCTTTTCTCTCTGCTCCAGGTCTCGGTATAGGCCAATCATCCCCTCAAAATCCACCTGGGCCTGCCTCTGGTTCAGTTCCTTCAGCTCCTGAAGATTTTCCAGAACCTCCATTTCCATTTTAGAGTCCCGTGTTCGATTCTCCAGAACCTTGAAGTAAAACAGAATTATATCAGCCATGCCCTCATGTCCTCTGGTTCCTGTGGGCTGAGCATCAGCACCAATCCTGTTCCTTGGCTGTGTGTTAATCATGACATATGCTTTCTTAGTACCTTCATGGGGTTGTTTAGTTCCTCCTCTTCTCTCTCCTTCTGTATCTTTTTCTCTTCTTCCTCAATCAGTTTCTCTGCCTGGAAGTTCCTTGTGGCACCATGTTCCATGGCATAATCAGTGTTTTCAGGATCAGTCTACAGAAAAAAAGTTAATGATGTTGGTTACAGCACTGTGAAAATTGACACAAAGGCACAGTTTCTTCCAGTAAAATGTTCTAGATCAGGAGTGGGCAAACTTTTTGACTCGCGGGCCACAATAGGTTATAAAATTTGAAAGAGGGCAAGATAAGATAAGATAATCTTCATAATATTGATGTCATTGAGTGAAAACAAAATATACCCAATTTTCGCTCTTTGGCTTGAAGCAAAAGGCCTGGTGGATGTTTATGGTATTGCATTTCTGATTATGTATGCAATGGTAAAGAAGTTAGAATTCTGAATTACTGATTAACTACCACAAATTGTCCACAATTGCCCATAGGTGGCGCTATAGGTCACACCACATTTGACCAGGCCACATTTGGCCTGGTTCTCAATCTACCCAGATGCTGCCATGTCACCCCGCTCCTCAACGCCCTCCACTGGCTTCCCACCATAGCCTGTATCAGATTTAAGACCCTTGTACTGACCTTCCGAGCAGTTAACGGGACGGCCCCGAATAATATCAACTCTCCTCTCTGGCCTTACACCCCTGCCCGCCACCTATGGTCCTCCTCTGACAATAGTCTAGTGCAGGGTTTCTCAAACTTTTTTGTGCTGGGGCCCAGTCATATTTGACTTTGGTGTTTCAAGGCCCAGTGGGCGAACTGCACAGGACTCATCACGCAAATACTCAGCCAGACTAGTTTTTTTATTATCCAAAAATGCCCCGATTTCATGCCTCAACTCGAACACTCGGCTTACCACTTCACCCTGAGAGAGCCAGCGGACTTCGGCGCGCAGGAGGAGATGCGCGTGTTAGGCGCCCATCTCTTCACATAGAGAAGTGAACCTCCTGGAATTAGATGCATGGGCTCTAATGTAGTTCATGCATCGAACCACTTGATCGAAGACCTCATGTAGTTCTGCTGATATACGTTTTGAGGCAAGCACCTCTCGGTGTATTATGCAGTGCATTGCCTGGACCGAAGGGGCTACTGCTTTCACTTGAGTTACAACGCCGTTGTGCCTCCCTGTCATAGATGCTGCCCCATCAGTGCATACCCCAACACAATGATCCCATTGCAACCCATGACCTCTGACATATTCATCCAACACACGGAAGATTCTTTCTTTTTCTTCATGAAAAGACCCCGTATTAGCATATCTGATGCAAACCAGGAGCATAGCCAGATGAGATATATCGGTGCTTTCATCCAACTGCAGCGAAAACCAGTCCGACAATCTAACCCTCTCGACAATCTGGACTTCAAGGTACACTGCCATGTCCCAAATTCTCCTTGAGACAGTGTCATCTGTGAGGATGATCTCTTTGATTTTAGCTGCAGCAGCTGGACCTAAGACTTCAGCACAAGCACTGACTATGGACGGCATAACTAGCTGATAGCTAGTTGTGGTGTGAAAGTAGGTAAGACGCTTTTGCTAACTTTTCATTTGCACTGAAGTTTGTTTTAAGCAAAGTTACTTGGTTGGCCAATTCATGTCTCTTTCTTTAGAAAAAATCCTCTGGTTTGTCTTTTAAGTGGGGAGGTGGACTGTCCAAATGCCAGCGCAAATTTGATGGCTTCATTGCCTCATTACTTAGGATTGCCTGGCTGATAACACAGATTGGTTGGGGGGGGAAGAATTGCTGGACACAAAGCTGAATTTGATATTGTTTTGGTCACAGTTTCTAGTACATGGGCAATGTCTCCTGACCTTCAAGAAAAGGCTCAAGACTCGCTTGTTACGAAAATGTAGTGGCACTTAGAATTATCATCTGTTGTTGTTGTTCAGAATGAGAATTACTTTGTCAATCCCCAAGCAGAAACTTGTTAGTGTTGTTGCTTTCTACTGGTAGACTACTGTTCGTCTGAGACTCATCTTAAATTTGTAAACTATTTGGCTGTATGCTCTTATAGTTCTTGTAGTTAAGTTATACTTCCCTTGACACTTTTTGGTTCTCACGATGTATGTTTCATAATCTATAAACCCGCTATGCTCAGTGACTGCTAAGCTCAGTGATCTTTTGTAAAGCTCTCTCTTGTAAATCGCTTTGGATAAAAGCATCTGCTAAATGAATAAATGTAAATGTAATTTTGAAAGTGATGACATTTCCATTTGGTCTTCAGTTCGATTCTCAGCTAAGGCAACATGACATATGGCGCTTTTCCACCGCAAATGTAGCTCGACTCGACTCAACTCGGTTTGGTAGTAACACGGGTGGTTTTCCACCGCAAATAGTACCTCCTCGACGATTTTTGTACGCGACGTAAATAACACCAACGCATTACATGCTAAAAGATTAAAACATTTAAGAATAATCTAGTAGTGTGATAAAAACATTTGACGGGGAAAATGCACTTAACACCTTTTAAAAAATGTGAACTTGGTGCTGGTTCCTTTCTGAACCGTAATGAATACATTAGAGCCAGTGTAATGGCAGATGAATTACAAAATCATGAAACAATCACATGAGTCACTTATAATTTATTAACAAACAATAAGAGCAAATCAGTGCAGCACAGCAAACTTTCAAACAAAAAGGTGGAATATTAACTATTTACAAAAAGGTGGAAGGCTTTTCACGACACTGCGCGTACGTCCTGAAGTAACCATGCTCTTCAATCAACTTGGTGACCTCCTTGTACACCTTTTCATTGCGGGTGGCTCCATCCAGCTCTTTTTGTACTTTATCCTCGGCCACAAGACACAGAAGCGTCTGCACCCCAGAAGTGGACCACGGCGAAGACCTATTATTAATTTTAGCTGGCATGTTGACGAACTATTCTTTATGTCGCTCTCGTGACTTCGTCACACTCTCTGGCCAATCAGTGGCCGGCCGTCTGCCGACGTCATCTTCTAGCTCGACTCAGCTCGCTTGGTACCTAGAGCGAGGTGGTACTAAAAAAAGTACTCGCTACCAGGTACCATGAAATTGCGGTGGAAACGCCAATAAAGCGAGTCAAGTCGAGTCGAGCTGATACCATGCGGTGGAAAAGCGCCAATAGTGTCCTTGGGCAAGGCATTTCACCACACTTCCCAGAGGGGGAATGTCCCTGTATGTAAATCGCTCTGGATAAAAGCCTGCTAAAAGCCTGCTATGTTTGGGATCTATCATGTTGCTATGCTTAGGGGGAATATCCCTTTATGTACTGTAAATCGCTCTGGATAAAAGCCTGCTATGTTTGGGATCTATCATGTTGCTATGCTTAGTGACCAATGCTCTTTTGTAAAGCTCCCTCTTGTAAGTTAGCATCTGCTAAATGAATAAATGTAAATGTAACAAAAGCATCTACTAAATGTAAATGTAACCTACTGTAATTGTTGGTATTATATTGTAATTTATTTCATGTTTAAAAGTTTATAAATTTGGCGACAACATGCCACAACGAACACCCACACAAAGAATGGCCCACCATAGTGGACCAGACCATAGTGGCTGCCACAGGCCATACCCAAACATTCACATATCAAAGTGATGGCATTGCAACCACATTATTCCAATTCTTCTATTGGTGTACATGCCTTTTTTGCCTCATCAAGGAACAAAAAAGTTCCCATCAGGACCCATAAGATCCGCTATCATTGATTTTCCTGTACAGCCACATTTAGGAAAAACCTTCAAAATACATCTCCTCTAAGATCAAAGGTCCCACTGAAGATGTCTTTCAATATGTTTCTTGGGAAAAATGTATCAAATACAACATGGCTGATGGGAGTTTTTTTACATACATTGCCTCAATATGTTTGTGTACTAAATCACATGCAATTCTGTAGTGAGGTTTTTCCAACCTAAATGTTTAAGCATTTGCACTGTGACACGGGTGACACTCCCCTGAGGTACCAAGCCAAGTTTCATTTTTTATGTGAAAATCTGACTGAATAACAGCTGTTTGAACCAAATCTGACAATGATTGCCATTGGAGAAACATTTATTATAACTCAGTTAAATGCAATACATCCAAGTGTTAGAAATGGCTCAATTGGGTGAGCTGGAAAGAATAGGGTTATATATTCAAAACCAGTTAGAAGTAACCTTTCTTTCTTTTTGTTTTCTCACACAACTTTTTTCTCACAGAACAGTTTCTTGTTTTCAGGTCAATCTCAGTTGACTCTCAGTTGTACAACACAGCAATGAGTGTTTTTTTGTTGTTGGGAGAAATACACAATCACTGCTTCCAGCTACATCTGTTGCTGCTGTTACGCTCTGAATGACAAACGTCAACGTACGAGTTTGTCACTTATCTGGTTTGTTGACTACGCAATTCAGCGAGCGAGTCTTGTAATTGCTCCAACCAAGCCACCTTTGCAACATTTGCACCTTTGACTAAAGTACCAGCTAGAGTTTACACCAACTACTACAGTGAGGTCAATAAGTATTTGATCACTCTGTAATTTTGCAAGTTCTCCCACCAAACATGGAGAGGTCTAAAACTTTAATTGTAGGTGCATTTTCACTGAGAGACAGAATCTTTACAACAGAAATATCCATAAGTCGAAATCGTTAGCACTATCTGTTGGCAGCACTACAAATACTTTTCAAATGAATATTACTGTTCTTTTAATTTGTGCCTTATAATGTTCATACTTCACTAATTGAAAATATTGCCTTGTTTTCCTCTCTTCATTCTTTTGTTCATATTGCCATTGTTCTTTGCACCTTCTTTAAAACCACCTTATTTTGGGTATTTATTCAACTGTAATACATGTTGTGTTTTCACTAAGTGAGCAACCCATTACCAGTTTACCTTGGCAACTTGTTACATTGCCATTTGCCTTTGCACCATATTACTTCAAAAGACATCCTTATTTTTGTATTTCTTCTATTGGAATCAATGTTGTATTTTCACAGAGTGACAAACAGATTGCTAGTTTGACTTGATCAGCAAAACAATTCATATTTTGCAATATTGAACCAATAGACCTTTAATTACACATCATCAGCCATAGGTGGAGCCACAGACCATGCAAATATTTCTCATTCACATATTAAATCCTTTGTCCCTTGCAGCACAGGGGGCACTACAGTCTTGGATGTATTCACACCAAACTTGCATATTGCACTTTGAATTACATATAAATTTCATAAACTGTTCCAGGAGGAATCCACCATCGCTGCTCGCAGCTATATTTAAACATTATATTTGTATATTACCATGTCAAATAAGTAGTTGATCACTTGAGTCAAACTAATTTAATATTTGGTACAGAAGCCTTTGTTAACAATTACAGAGGTCAAACGGTTCCTGTAGTTCTTCACTAGGTTTGCACACACTGCAGCAGGGATTTTGGCCCACTACTCCATACAGATCTTCTCTAAATCAGTCACAGTTCGGGGCTGTCGCTGTGCAACAAAACGTTTCAGCTCTATGGATTTATGTCTGGAGACTGGATAGGTCACTCCAAAATCTTGATATGCTTCTTACTGAGCCACTCCTTGGTTTTCCTTGCTGTGTGCTTGGGGTCGTTATCATGTTGGAAGACCCAGCCACAACCCATCTTCAACGGTTTGATTGTGGGAAGGAGGTTTTTGCCAAATATCTCACAATACAGGGCCCTGTTCATCCTCTCCTTAATACAGTGCAGTCATCCTGTCCCCTGTGCAGAAAAACACACCCAGAGCATGATGCTTCCACCCCCATGCTTCACTGTACGTACAATGTTCTTGGGATGATACTTCTCCTTCTTCCTCCTACAAACACGACGAATGGATTTAAGACCAAAAAGTTATATTTTAGTTTCATCTACCACAGTACTTTCTCCCATGACTCCTCTGGATCATCCAGATGGTCATTGGAAAACTTCAGACAGGCCTTGTTATGGGCTTGTTAAGGAACCTTCTGTGCGCTGCATGATTTTAAACCATTATGTTTTAGTGTAATACTGATATTAGCCTTGGAAACAGTGGTCCCAGCTCTCTTCAGGTCATTGACCAGCTCCTCCTGTGTAGTCCTGGGCTGATTCTTCACCTTCCTTAAAATAATTGATACCCCACAAGGTGAGATCTTGCATGGGGCCCCAGTCCGAGGGATATTGACAGTCATCATTAGCCGCTTCCATTTTCGGACAAGTACTCCAACAGTTGTTCTTTTCTCACTATCTGCTTGGCAATTGCCCCGTAGCCCTTTCCAGCTTTGTGAAGGTCTACAGTTTTGTCTCATGCCTTTTGATAGCTCTTTGGTTTTGCCCATGTTAGTAGTTAAGACTTTAGACCATTGATACTCACTATTTTTTTCCACAAGAGCCACATTGGCAGAGCAAAATCAAGGGAAGAGCCACTTTTACGACACACCAAGTCCCCTTTTGCAAATGTTCATTTCTACATATAAATTCCATATCCCACAAAAAAGAAACAACACAGCCAATACATTTTCAATTAAGACCATATTTATCTTAATACTAGGATGAGCGGAAACTGGCATGCATGTCCTTGACTTTCTTCATGATGTATTTGTAGTTTGTTGTTGCAATCACAGTGAGGCATTCAAGATGAGCATGGGTCAGTCGGTTTCTCCGTTTCCTCTTGATAGTGTTCACAGTTGAAAATGTTGACTCACAGGTGTATGTGCTCATGAAGAAAGACATCACTTTCTGTGCAAGTGGTTTAAAACTGGGAAGGTCTGCTTCAGAGACCAAACTCCAGAAGTGGCCAACACCTGCTCTGAGTTCATCTTGGAGAATGGTATTTGTTTGCAGCTCTATTATTTCACTCTCCAGAGTGGCACGATTACCAGGGCAGAGCTGTGTGATGTTTGGAGTGAGGGAGGATACATCCACATTTTCAATAAATTGAAAATATCAACTTTAATCCTTTTATTTGTTTGAGGATCGCGTCCTTGTTGTCAAAGTCTGTGAACAGTATTTCTGCTGAAGCCAAAAAGTCTTTTACTATTTCTGAGTCTAAGAATGGTGTTTTGGCCCGCGGCAAAATCAGAGCCATCTCAAAAGATGCCTCTGTTAAACGCTCTGCAGTGGAGGTTGTCCTGTGGATAAGATTTTGCTGCTTACGAAGTGAAGCAGTGAGCTGCGCTATTTTACTTTCTTATTTCACTGCCAGGGGGATACCTTTCATTGAAATTTGGATGCGCAGTTTTGAAATGGTGTTCCAAGTTGCTTCGTTTGAAACAGGCGTGGGTTTGTTTGCATATTAAGCACAGAGGGTTCATGCCATGAAGAATAAATAAGAATTTGTCTGTCCTGCTCACCCCCTCTCCGGTGTTTTCATGCTGATTTTCGTTTGGTGTTAGTGCTGGATTTTGCCCTTTTTAAATAAAAAAAAAAACGACCCATTGTGCCCGCATCTCAAACTGGCTTGCTCCATCCTCCTCTGTCCGGTGTCAATCCCCGCTTGGCGCGTAACAGCGCACGGGTTTGCAGGCATGCCGTATTCACGCGAGACTGCAGAAAATTACTTAATTTATAGTTATGACTTATTAAGTATTATGCAGATGTTTGCGTTTGTGTTCACTGCATGTTTATGTAGCATATTTAAAAAAATATTGGCTGTGTTACCATATTTTTATAAGCTAGTATGCCAGTGCGAGCCACCAATTAAAGCTTGATGCTCATGCATGTGGCTCGCAAGCCGCGCAATGAGTATCTCTGCTTTAGACTGATCGTGGGGTGCACAGGTGCCTTTGTGAAAGCTAACAACCTCAAACAGGTGCTACTAATTTTGAATCATGAGCAGAATGGAGTTGGAATATTTAAAAGCAGAACAGCAGACCTTTGCAGGTCAGAAATCTGTCTAAGCTAGTGATCAAATGCTTTATATTCCTCAGTAATATATAATTTAAAAAAACATATCATTGAATGCTATTTATGAAAAAAAAAGAAAAAGATTGTCTCTCAGTGGATATGCACCTACACTGAAATTGTTATACCCCTCCATGTGAGAAAACTTGCAAAATCACCGAGTGATCAAATACTTCTTGACCTCACTGTAGAACAGAAAAATTGTATACGGTCAACATATCAACATATTTTACTCCTATTATTCAAGAAATTAAATGTTGCTTCTAATCATAATTCCCATTGTTCTTGATGAACCACTGATGAGTTTCATTCAAATCAGCTGACGACAGAAGAAGGAAAAAGTCTAGATCGTTTAAAAGTAGCAGATAAGTAGCAGATAAGTAGCAGATGCACCTATTGCTTATCTTGTTGCAGGTGTCAACTAGACCTTCTTTAGCAATAGATAGCCTAAAACTCTTGTTTCGTAAATTGTGAATGATCAATCTTAAACAATGTCAGTAATGAACAGTAATACAACCCTAGTTTTCACTCAATTTTTGGTAGGGAGAATTCATGTTTCCATGGAACCTGGGAATGTGTACCACATTTAAGCAATGGAAGCCAAAAAAGGTCAATATGTTGATACTATGCTGTGGAAATGCACCGTAACACAGTATTTGGCCTCACCTTGAAGGTAATCTCTGCCAAGCAACGAGTACACTTAATGTAGAACCGGAAGATTGGAAGTCCCATGTACAGCTCGTTCTGAACGGTCTCTTTGCGTGCATTAAACTTCTTCCCCTTATAAATGTACTCTCCGCACGTTTTACACCTGGAGAAAAGCAACAAAGAACTGTCTGGAGAGAGAACTATGTAAATCTTCTGTGAATAAGACGAAGATAAATATATGGAAATACACAATTAATGTCATCTTACCTCATGTTGAATGGAGCCATCAATCTGACAACATACTGACGATCTTTGGGGAGTTTGAGTTTGGGGATTTTTGAAGGGTCGAAGTCTGGGGGATAGTATTTCTGTGAAGCAAAAAATGCCAGACGACCGCTTCATGTTAATATACTGCATAAGTGGTCCATGGTTGAAGGCCTTCAGCATGGTTGTCAAACATTACACCGACTGTTTGCTTGGTTAACAAATGATGATACAATCTAGACAGTTGACGGAATCCCGCAAATAGCTAATAATCGCTAATGTATACATATAGTAGCTCGTCTAAATAAATTGCTGCATTTCACTCTTAAATCAAGCTGTAGTCTAATGCGTTTGCTTTTATAATTACCCTAGTAGATGCAATATTGCTAGCCTATCTAGCTCTACAGTACAGTAGCAAGCTAACCATGTTTACACAATTAGTAGTGAAAGCAATAGTTCAAATGAGATAGGTAAAATAACAATGAATTATGACATTACTGACGTTTAAAACTTTTCTTTCAGACATGCTTGGATGAAATTTTAACTAAATAGATAGTCGCTGTGTTTCGATTGTTGATGTAGCCAACGTGTACTTCCGGCTAAATTCTTATTCTACGTTTTAGGATTATGGTCAATCGGAAGAAGACCCCCACCACTCACTCCTCGGTTTGAGCAGAGAATAGGTGAATAGTTCCTGCAGCGCCACAGCCGGCTGCAGCCGATCATTAAATAATTGTTGACTGATGACAAGACTAAATTCAATTCAAGTTCACTAATGTAGCACATTTAAAAACTTCAGTTGACCAAAGTACTTCACATACAAGAATACACAAAAAATACACACACTGGAGCCTATGTTGTAAAAAAAAAGTTTTTAATCAATTATACCATCACAAACACAAAAAATACTCATTATAGTCATTGGTTTACTTAAAACAGGCAGTTCAGAGCTATTCAAATTACTCAGAGATATGCCCGAATAACAAGATTGGGTTATGTATGTTTAAGTGTAAGCCTAAAGTCATAGAAAGTTCCCCTTTACGGTGAGTTTATCTGTTGTATACAACCCAGAATACTCTCAATGTTTTCTAAAGGATAAGGGTAGTATTCTCAATTTCTCTGACAGAAACTTAACGTAATTGGTGTCCAAGCAGCAAAGCTGCGAAGCCACCTTAGTGTATTACCTTTTTGGTGGCCAAGCAGCGAAGCTGCAGAGCCACTTAAGTGTATCTCAGATTCAGATTCAGAATACTTTATTAATCCCAGAAGGGAAACTCTTTAGCGACGACGGCACAGTCTTGTAAAAGCACACATGGGTAAGGGTGTGACGTAAAAGAGCAGAATAGTGCACACAATTCTACCATTGCAGGAATGGGGGCAAAATAGGTGAGTAAATGCACACAAGGGATAAAGGCTGGGATCAAACTAGAGTGCTGGGATCAAAATAGAGTGCTGGGAATGGGATACAATATATACAGATCTTGAGAGGAGAATTGTCAGGAGATAGATAGTTGGGCGATACAACCCTATTGGCTTAGGGTCATACATACTACTGCTAGGGTTGTAATGTGTAATATTCACAATTTTAATGCAGTGTGGGTTTTTAAGTACAGACTATACAATTTTAGGGTTAGGGTTAGTATTGATTTGCAGAATCTACAGTGTTATCTTACAGGATGTTATGTTACAGAATATACAGGATTTTTGCAGAATATACAGTGCTATGCTACAGGATGTTATGTTACAGAATATACAGGATATACAGTTGTACAGTACTGCGTACATTGTTGACATGCAGTGATGAATGTCCAGTGGCTCACATACCAACAGTGGTGTGAGGAGTTGAAAAGTTTGATGGCCACAGGCAGGAATGACTTCCTGTGGCACTGTGGTGCATTTTGGGAGGATGAGTCTCCCGCTAAAGATACTCCTTTGTCTGACCAGCACGTTGTGGAGTGGGTGGGAGGCACTGTCCAGGATGGCGTGTAGTTTGGTCAGCATCCTCCTCTCTGACACCACCGCCAGAGAGTTTAGCTCCACCACCACAATGTCACTGGCAGGATCAGTTTGTTGAGTTTGTTGGCCTTGCAGGCAACAGCATGAATGATAGCACTAGCCAAAACAGACTCATAAAACATCCTCAACATTGTCCGGCAGACGTTGAAGGACCTCAGGCTCCTCACGAGGTAGAGGCGGCTCTGGCCCTTCTTGTAGATGGCTTGGGTGTTCTTTGCCCAGTCCAGTTTATTGTCCAAGTGAACACCAAGGTACTTGTAATCCTCTACGGTTTCCACACTGACAGCCTGAATGGAAACAGGGGTCAGTGGTGACACGACCAGCTCCTTGCACTTTGCCGCATTGAGCTGCAGATGATTCCGCTCACACCATGAGACAAAGTTCCCCACCACAGTCCTGTACTCGGACTCATCACCATCTTTGATACAACCCACCACAGCAGAGTCATCAGAGAATTTCTGAAGGTGACAGGACTCAGTGTGGTAGTTTAAAGCTGTGGTGTAGATGGTGAAGGGGAAGGGGGAGAGGACGGTTTCCTGAGGGGCCCCAGTGTTGCGGACTACACTGTCAGACACACAGTGCTGCAGGCACACATGCTGCGGTCTGCCAGTCAAGTAGTCAAGAATCCAGGACACAAGGGGGGTATCCACCTGCAATGCTGCCAGCTTCTCACACAGCAGGGTTGGCCGGATGGTGTTGAAAACACTGGAGAAGTCGAGGAGCAGGATCCTCACCGTGGTTGCCGGCTTGTCTAGGTGGGTGTAGCAGTGGTAGAGCAGGAATCCTCTACTCCCAGCTGGAGCTGGTAGGCAAACTGAAGGGGGTCCAGGAGGGGTCCGACCATGGGCCGCACTGTTCCAGCACCAGTCTCTCCAGGGTCTTCATAATGTGGGAGGTCAGTGCCACGAGTCTGTAGTCCTTGGAGCCACTAGGGCGCTATCTTCGGCACACGGACAGGGCAAGATGTCTTCCACAGGACAGGGACCCTCTGGAGACTCAGGCTTAGGTTAAAGATGGAATGTAGAACTCCACAAAGCTGGGGGGGTACAGGCTTTTAGCCCCCAACGGCTGACTTCGTTAGGGCCAGCAGCCTTGTTCGCGTAGAGTTTTAACAGCTGTCCTCTCACCTGGTCCACAGTCAGGCACACAGCAGAGGTCACAGGAGGGGGATGGGAGTCATCCATATGAGGAGGGGCGTTGTCCTGATGGAGAGGGGGGAGTAGGGTACTAAGAGGAGCTTGAGAGTCGTCAGCAGTAGAGCTAGGGTCGTCGCTAGCTTGAGGGTCATCAGCACTAGAGCTAGTGAGGGGATGGGCAGGAACCAGTTGGTCTGAAGCCAGTTATACTCCTCATACCGCTCCAGACCTTCCTTGTGTTGTTCGGCTGGAGTTTCTGCTCTAGTACTGGAGCATCTGCTCTTGTACTTGTCCTTTGCCTCTCTGATCTTCACCTTCAGATCAGCCTGGATCTACTTATTACTATAAATATTTTTATCCGCTGGGATCCTATGGAAGCCCCTAGAGCTGTATGATAAAAACTTTTTATCACATTTGGCACACACATTTA
This sequence comes from Neosalanx taihuensis, assembly GCA_030340665.1. Taxonomy (NCBI): domain Eukaryota; kingdom Metazoa; phylum Chordata; class Actinopteri; order Osmeriformes; family Salangidae; genus Neosalanx; species Neosalanx taihuensis. The sequence goes on along the minus strand of CM059296.1, from coordinate 7,266,703 downwards.
GGCATCATGTGTCCCATTTGTCTACTTTAGCGTCACCAACAGATCAAAGTTGGACATGTGTTTATACATGTAACTTTTGAACCGTATAGATCAGGGATCACCAATCCTGGTCCTCGAGGTCCGCTGTCCTAACAGTTTCCGATGTTTCCCTACTCCAACACACCTGATTCAAATAAAGGGTCATTATGAGGCTTCCATAAAGCTTGATAATGACCCTTCATTAGAATCAGGTGTGCTGAAGCAGGGAAACATTGAAAAAAGTCAGGACAGCGGACCTCGAGGACCAGGATTGGTGATCCCTGGTATAGATGATGTTCAAAAATGAGGTATTCTTGGATACCCTGTGATGTGGATATCATCATTTACTTTTGTAGTTAATAAGGAAGGGCTGTGTTCATCTATTCATCTGATTGAAAATGTCCAATTATGTGCAAGGCTTTTTCCCTGCATGTTCTTTAAAAGAGATACAGAGTCACATACTTCAAGTCTAATATGGTTTAATAAAAATAGTTGAAAAAGGTTTACAAGGCTCTGGATCGAAAATAGTGTCCCTAACCGCAGAAGAGTTGAGGTTTGTTTACGAAGTCCAACTGGCTGTCTATCCCTGACCCAGCACATTTATTACACACAGTTTCATATTAGGGAGGTCTTTGAAGATAGCTTTTGTGTGATAAGCGGAAAACTTCACACAGCAGCTGGTTAGCCATCTTCCTGTTTCATACAAAATAGGGAAAGAACAGTACACCTCCCAAACAGTTCTGCTTTGAAAAGTTCAAATTACTGTATATAGTAATGCACTATATCATAAGAAATAAACATGGTAATGCAATATGTATCATAAGTGATAAAGATGGTAAGGCAATATATATCATAAGCAATATCATTCCCCACAAAAATGAAGACACTCAATCAACCTTTATTTATATTTAATATTATTGTGCAACATAAGTTGATGAATAATTATTAATGTCACTAAATGGTTACAGTTTTTCTTGATTGCTTTGACCTGCTTAAAGAAACTGGGTTTCATTCGGTTTTCATTGTCACTGTCTCAGCAGAGCACTAGACACCTCTTGCAAATGTGTTAACCCTTTCTCATTGGATTGACACATTTTCCCCACCCTTTTCCAGAACAGTTAACACAGATGTCATTCAAGCAGTCCAAACTCCATTGTTTTAGCTATGGTAACCAAACAGAAACCATCTGTTCCTAACTATTAGAAACTACCTAGATCAGTATGAAATCACTGAAGCACCTGTTTGACACTCCTTCAGACAAATCTTCAATTAGCAAACAGTCTGCAGGCTTTAAAGGTGCAGTGTCTGTGTTGTTCTTTGCCAACATGGATGGAAGAAGTCTAAGACAGATGAGAGTGAGAGGAAAAGGTAGAGGGGTCCGAGGAAGAGGAGTCCAAGTGCGAGGTGGAGGTATAGTTGAAAGGGCTCAGGTTTTTGATGAAATTCGGGCAACTGTTATTGATCATGTTATCAATCATGGCCTTTCACTCAGAGAGGCTGGACAAAGATTCCAACCTGTTCTAAATAGAAACAGTTGCATCCATTGTCAGAATTTTTCGACAGGAAAACAGGTAATGTTGCTGAACAGTATATACAGAAATATCCTCAGTGATATACTTTATGTAATTGTTTCCTCACTACCAATACATGTATTCTTTATAGAATCCAAAGGCTACCATCCTCTGGTGGTAGAGAGATAATTTTTAGTGCTGAGCAGGAGGCAGCAGTTGTGAACATGGTTGTGGCAAACAATTCCATAAGGCTGTGTGAAATGAGGGCAGCAGTGATCGCAGATCAGGGCATGTTTAGGAACATCAACAACGTGAGCATGACCACCATTGACACATCCTAAGAAGGAACCATATGGCCATGAAGCAGCTCTATACAGTTCCATTTCAAAGGAACTCTGACGTTGTGAAGAAGGCTAGATGCTAATATGTGGAGGTAAGGAAACATTACTACAGTATACTGTAAGGCCTGGTCATATCATAGAGTTAGAGTCAACTGGAGTCACTTTTCATTGTCATTTAGCCTTTTTTTACTTAGAGAATGATGGAGCTTGAAGCTGAGGGGGCACGTCATGTCTTCTTTTATGCTGATGAAGCCGGCTTCAAACTCTGTAAAGTGAGGAGACGTGGAAGTTACCTCATTGGGTGCAGGGCCACGATCACAGTTCCAGGACAGAGGGGCACCAACATAACCATGTGTGCTGCCATCTCCAATGATGGTGTCCTATGCCATATCCCCACTATTGGCCCATACAACACCGAGCGCCTCATAACATTCCTGGATGCACTTCATGACAGACTGATTCCACCTGAGGAGAGAGGGCTGTTGAGGCCTGGCATGCCACTCTTTGTCATTATCTTGGACAATGAGGCGCTCCACCACTCTTGGCTTTTGTTGCAAATTTTAAATGTTTTGTTAGGGTTAGAGCCTTTTGCAAACAAAATGTGTAATTTCGACCATGAGTGCCACTGTTTCGACCTGTGTGTTAACTGTTTTAAAAATGGGGAGTTTGAGTTGACTGCTGCATCAAAGCAAACAAGAAAAACTATAATGCCCTGCTGATGAGGCTTAGCAGACTCTAGTTTGCTAAGACCAGACTCCCAACTGAACGTCAACAATATAAAAGTTATTTAAAGGATTTACGTTACCAGTATCACAGAGGGACAGCAGGCGCACCAAGAATAAAGCAGTCCATGAATGGGGTATTAGAAAAAGGATCCCCCTACCTTTTAGTTTTGTGCACCACGGGTTCTGCTTTACACTGGTGCTGCTGTGGGTCCCTCCCGGATCTGGCCAATTGATGAAGAAAGTGTTTTGTCCGTCTCTTCATAAACGGAGTGACAGTTCAGTTGAGTTCTGGATTAAATAAGTATTTAACAACCTGCAGATTGGGAGAGAAATGACCAGACCTCTGGCAACCAAATGAAGACCGTACAAAGCTTAGGTCTCAACCATGCCTCTCTCCAGGACGAAGGTGAGAGCACATTCTTAGAATGTAAACATAGATAGTGATAGTCAGGCAGTAATGATGTTACAACAGTCTTCAGAGAAGGTGTGTTCAGTAGTGATTAATATAAGTACACAGGAAATCCAATTTCTTCCACAGTTTCCACCTTTTGACGTTTAACGTCAACAGAACAAGCATTTATCACTCATTATCTGGGGCCTGCTGTAGTACCTCATATTTCACAAGTTACATAACAGTAAAATTTAACAGTCCAACAAAACACGCAAGACCCAATTTCTAAGTATCAGGTCAATGAAGTGAATTGCTTTTGTTTAGCTCTCTTGATAGGACTCCCAGAAATGGCCTTGACGCTCCTTCTATTTTCCTTGTTCAAAGTTGCATGGCATTATACACTTTAGGGGTATTGGGACCATTGTTGGGTTGATCTAGAGTATGATATTTGATATTTGTTATATTTGGACTTTTTGTACTTTATTTTCTTTAATGCCATGTTGCAAATTGTTTATTTCCTAGCCTTTGTATAGGCTCTTTTTGTGTTAAATTTTACTTGTGCAAGAGCGCTCATTTCTTACTAATTAATTAAATGCTTTCATTTAACCAGAACCTGTCCAGTTGTCGCGTCCAGTTTAATTTCAAATTTCCCAACATACGTTACTGCTCTCCAAAACAAGCCGGGCTGTAACAAATGGGGGCTCATCCAGGATTTGAATTGAAAATTGGACATTGGTAATTGTAAAGTGACTTTGGAATCTGTTTTTTGTTTGTTTCTTTGACTACTTAGTAGGTCAGTGAGGTCCACTGAGCACATGGCAGAAAGGTTTGATTTGAATAGATTTGTAGTACATCCTATCAAGGGACAAGTGTATAGTTGTAAGAAGGATGATTTATTTGTGATAGCTACTCACTTCAATAATCCCTTTGCCAGGGCCATGCTTAAAAAGGACATTCGTGAGCGAGTGATTAGTGGATTGGTGGAACACGGTGTGATTACTCTGGCTGAGCAGGTGGAGTCTGTCTCTGTTCCCAGTTCTCCAGCAAAAGCATCCTCAGACTCCAGGAAAGTCGACCAAGCAGGTAATTGAAGGAAGACCTCGTTTACTTTGCCTAAGTATGACCCTTCCCCACAGAGCAGTATTGGTAATGCCTATTGCTTATGTGAGTTTTTCTTTAGACAATGTGGCAGCAGGTTTCCCCCCTGGGCTTACGAGAAGTCTGTTCTGCGGCAACATGTGTGGAAGCAACTGCAGATATAGCGTTGGGGTCGCCCATGGCTGTGATGGTTCCTCACACAGTAAGTGTTCATCTGTTACGCACCTATACATCAGCCAGTAGAGCTACCAAGTATGAACTGGCTTGTTGACTCAAGTAACAATATGATCCATAGGTGCTCCCCGTTGAATCCAGCTCCATAGTTGTCCACCCTTGATGTTGGCAAACCGCATGACTGTGATAACAATAATCTGCTCCTTAACGCCACAAAGACCAAGGAGCTTATCGTGGACTTCAGGAAGAAGAGGGGAGACACGCACGACCCCATTCAAATCAACGGGATGGCCGTTGAGCGTGTCTCCAGCCATAAGTTCCTGGGGATCCACATCTCGGATGACCTGTCCTGGATTACAAACACCTCCGGCCTGATCAAGAAGGCTCACCAGCGTCTCTTTTTCTTGAGAACACTGAGGAAACACCACCTGTCCTCAGCTGTCATGGTGAACTTCTACCGCTGTGCGATCGAGTGCATCCTGACAAACTGTGTTACAGTGTGGTACGGGAACTGCACAGTCGCTGAGCGCAAGGCACTGCAGCGGGTGGTGAAAACCGCCCAACGCATCACTGGGACTATTCTTCCGTCCACTAAGGACATCCAGAGGAAGCGCTGTCTACATAGAGCTCACAGCATCCGAAGAGATTCCTCACACCCCGCCCATAAACTGTTTGCCCCCCTGCCCTCCGGCAGGCGCCTCAGGAGTCTCCGGTCTAAAACCAGCAGACTGAGAAACAGCTTCTTCCCCAGAACTGTGACACTCCTGAACTCCAACTAGACCACCGTCCCCCTATATAACCCCCGCCCCCCCATACAACCGCCAACCTATATTTGCACATTCCTGTTTGTACATTTTGCACCACTTGCATAAGTGAGTTGTAATTGCACTGCAATTACTGTTATTGCATCTGTCCATTTTGCACATCTGCACATCTGTTACTGCACCACCTGTACATTTTGTTCATTTTGCACATCTGCTCCTGCATCATTTGCACTAACTGTATATACATGCAACCCGGTAATTGTGTGCGTGCTGCAAGGCGCACACTATGTTATTACTAGCGTTTATTGTGTGCGTGCTGCAAGGCGCACACTATGTTATTACTAGCGTTTATTATTATTATTGTGTGCGTGCTGCAAGGCGCACACTATGTTATTACTAGCGTCTATTGTGTGCGTGCTGCAAGGCGCACACTATGTTATTATTAGCGTTTATTGTGTGCGTGCTGCAAGGCGCACACTATGTTATTACTAGCGTTTATTGTGTGCGTGCTGCAAGGCGCACACTATGTTATTACTAGCGTTTATTGTGTGCGTGCTGCAAGGCGCACAATATGTTATTACTAGCGTTTATTGTGTGCGTGCTGCAAGGCGCACACTATGTTATTACTAGCGTTTATTGTGTGCGTGCTGCAAGGCGCACACTATGTTATTACTAGCGTTTATTGTGTGCGTGCTGCAAGGCGCACACTGTCATTACTAGCGTTTATTATTATTGTGTGCGTGCTGCAAGGCGCACACTATGTTATTACTAGCGTTTATTGTGTGCGTGCTGCAAGGCGCACACTATGTTATTACTAGCGTTTATTGTGTGCGTGCTGCAAGGCGCACACTATGTTATTACTAGCGTTTATTATTGTGTGCGTGATGCAAGGCGCACACTATGTTATTACTAGCGTTTATTGTGTGCGTGCTGCAAGGCGCACACTATGTCATTACTAGCGTTTATTATTATTGTGTGCGTGCTGCAAGGCGCACACTATGTTATTACTAGCGTTTATTGTGTGCGTGCTGCAAGGCGCACACTATGTTATTACTAGCGTTTATTATTGTGTGCGTGATGCAAGGCGCACACTATGTTATTACTAGCGTTTATTGTGTGCGTGCTGCAAGGCGCACACTATGTTATTGTGTGCGTGCTGCAAGGCGCACACTATGTTATTACTAGCGTTTATTATTGCGTGCGTGCTGCAAGGCGCACACTATGTTATTACTAGCGTTTATTATTATTATTATTATTCTTACGCCGTTTTTTTGGCTCAAAACACCTACCAGAGTTTTTGTGTGCGTGCTGCAAGGCGCACACTATGTTATTACTAGCGTTTATTGTGTGCGTGCTGCAAGGCGCACACTATGTTATTACTAGCGTTTATTGTGTGCGTGCTGCAAGGCGCACACTATGTTATTACTAGCGTTTATTATTATTATTGTGTGCGTGCTGCAAGGCGCACACTATGTTATTACTAGCGTTTATTGTGTGCGTGCTGCAAGGCGCACACTATGTTATTACTAGCGTTTACTATTGTGTGCGTGCTGCAAGGCGCACACTATGTTATTACTAGCGTTTATTGTGTGCGTGCTGCAAGGCGCACACTATGTTATTACTAGCGTTTAATATTATTATTATTCTTACGCCGTTTTTTGGCTCAAAACATCTACCAGAGTTTTTGACGCATATACACAAAAGTTATATCAAAACGTGCGGCTCGGCCCCGACATGTGTGCTATGATTTATCTAAGACTTTTGGCGAACAATTTTGCCCAAAAATTGCCAAAAACCACACCAAAAAAATGAATAGGTGTCAATGGAGAGAATGTTTGAGAGGTAGAGTGGTGATGTCATCGCTAGAGTGTGGAGAAGAGAGAGAATTGTGTACAAAAAATAAAACGTATTTGACTACCATGGCCTCAAATGCACCACTACAGACACAATTTATACATAGAAACGTAGGAAAATGTGTCCTCTAGCTCACACTTGCTTTACTTCATCTGTCAGATTTATTGTTTTAGCTTGACATGCGAAGATTCGGCCGCAGCACCCATGAACAGCCTCATAGACTCCTATGTTAAGAGAGGCGGGGCTGTAACTGAAAAGAAAGAGAACGAACACTTTTTAGAATTGCTCCCAAGAGCACATTTCTTCACTTGTCAACACAAAATGCCTATGTAGACGTTCAGGAAGGGCTCAGCCGGCTTCACGTTAACCTGGTTTTATGATTGGAAACACGGTTTGGCCAGAAATCCTTCCTGTTCGAGGGGTGCTGTAAGCCTTTTCTCTCTGTCCAACTGCTATGATCGTTGCAACAGTTGCGAAGTTCGTTACTTAGCAACGTGCTTGAAAGAGGAGAGACGGTGGCCACGAATGACGGTGGCTATTTTACGAACAGTAATTCATTTCACATTTAATAACTTTAATTGGAGGATATTTACTGGAGGAATCAAATTGGTTCTTTTTGTTTCGGGTGTATTTATAAACTGTACTCCAACTCAACTCGTCCTCTCTGGCTCTAAGTCTCTAAGGTAAGCAAACATCTTTTTCAACTCTTTCGCTAGCATCCTATCAAAAATGTAGGTTTTTGACTTCTTTAACATTTGGGCTCATAGGTTTTCATGTACTTACCAGTCAGGATTTACAACTGACATTCCAACTAGCTGTAAAGATATGCTGTTTGCTAACATTAGCGACCAATGCTGAAATTAGCGCTTAAGCTAATTGCTAGTGCATCAGCATATGTTTTGCTAGCATGCTATCTGAGATGTGGGTTTTTGACTTCTTTAACATTTGGGCTTATATGTATTCATGTGCTTATCAGTCAGGACGGTGGTGGAGGGTTGTAAGGAGGGTAGTGGGGGGGGGGGGTTATTTGTGTGCATTTTGACCGTTTATGGTCGTTTTCGGAGGGGGGGGGGGGGCGATCGGCGTTCGCGGGGGGCGGGGGCGGGGGGGCTCGAGGGCAGGGTTCATGTGGTGGGGTCCATAGGAATCTAACAAGATATTGGGGAGGTCGGGATCGGCAGTTAATGGAGTGTTAAGGTCGGCGGTTTGGCATGCCAGTGAGGTGACCACTAGAGAATTGTCAATGAGACCCAAATGCAGAGATTCAAAACTAAGGAGTTTTAATGTCCAACAATATTCCACAAACGCTCAGAAGATCCAAAAGGCAAACATAAAAAATAATCCACAAACGCTCAGAAGATCCAAAAGGCAAACATAAAAAATAATCCACAAACGCTCAGAAGATACAAAAAGGTCTTGGGGAAAAATCTTTTCAAAAACAAGCACAAAAGAAAAACTAAGGAGGTAGCTAAGAACAAGAACAAAGGTAGAGATCCAGGACTAGGCAATGATATCAGTGAGCTTACCAACAACGAAGGCATGTGACACAAAGACCCAGTGAAGAACAAAGGAAAAAGCAGAACTTAAATACACCAACCAATTGATCACATGACACATAATAGACCACAGGTGGTAGGGAAACAAAATGGAGGGAAACATAATGAGAGGGCGGGGCAGGAACACAACACAAAGCTAAACAAAGAAAAGTGACATGTGCTCAACAGTGTTCCCTAGTGGCCAAAAGAGTCAAAACCTTAACAGAACCCCCCCCTCTACGAACGGCTCCGGACGTTCCTCGGACAGTCAGGGCGTGCAGCATGAAAGTCCCTGCAAAGAGTCTTGTCCAAAATATGCCGGGCTGGAACCCAGGACCGTTCCTCAGGGCCGTAGCCCTCCCAATCCACCAAATATTGCAGCCCACCACGGACACGGCGGGAATCAAGGAGCCGGCGGACCGTAAAGACAGGCCCATCATCAATGATGCGGGGGGGCGGCGGGGCCTTGGGGGCAGGTGCATGAGGCGAAGACAGGACAGGGCGAAGCAGGGAGACATGGAAAGTGGGATGTATTTTAAGGGACCGGGGCAACTGGAGCTGGTAGGAGACAGGGTTGATTTTACGGACCACCTTAAACGGTCCGATATAACGGGGGGCCAGCTTGCGGGACTCAACCCGCAAGGGAATATCGTTAGAGGACAGCCAAACTCTCTGACCAGGGCGGAAATGCTGGGCCGGACGTCGGCGACGGTTGGCCTGGGCCTGGGCAGACCTGGAACTCCGTAGCAGAGCCTTGCGAGTGTTCCTCCACACCCTCCGACAGCGCCGCATGTGGTGGTGAACCGAGGGTACCCCAGCATCAACCTCCTGTTCAGGGAACAGGGGAGGCTGGAAACCGAACTGGCACTGGAACGGGGACATGCCTGTTGCTGAGGATTGGAGGGTGTTGTGGGCATATTCTGCCCACGGCAGCCAGGAACACCAGGACGCCGGATTGTCCCTCGCCAGACTCCTCAAGGTAGTCTCCAGGTCCTGGTTCAGCCGCTCAGTCTGCCCATTGGACTGCGGGTGGAAGCCGGAAGTGAGGCTTGCCGTAGCACCCAGGAGTCTGCAGAATGCCCGCCATACCCGAGACGCGAACTGTGGCCCACGGTCCGTCACAATGTCCTGGGGGAGACCAAAGACTCGGAAGACATGGGTGAATATTAGTGTGGCAGTCTCAAAAGCAGAGGGGAGTTTGGGTAATGGAATGAAACGACAGGCCTTAGAGAACCTGTCGATTACCACAAAAATCACAGTATTACCGTCGGACTCAGGGAGGCCTGTAACGAAGTCAGCAGAGATGTGGGACCAGGGCCGTCTCGGGATGGGCAGAGGGTGAAGCAGACCTTGAGGGGACTGGCGGGGATTCTTGCTCTGGGTGCATGTCGGGCAGGCCATAACGAAGTCTTTCACCTCCTTCTCCATATCCGGCCACCAGAACCGCCTGCGAAGGAACTCTAAGGTCCTTCGGGACCCTGGGTGTGCGGTGAGGCTGGACGAATGACCCCACTGGAGGACCTTGGCCCGTACCTGGCCGGGTACGAACAGGAGACCAGGAGGCCCTGTTCCAGGATCCGGCTTATCACGTTGAGCCTGCTGGACAGTAGTCTCTATACCCCAACGAACAGGCGCAACTATGCGGGAAGCTGGGACAACAGTACTGACCTCTCCCTCCTTTTCCTGTGTGGAGAACTGCCTGGACAACGCGTCCGGTTTAATGTTCTTCGAGCCGGGGCGATAGGAGAGTGTAAAATTGAAACGGCTGAAGAATAAGGCCCACCGAGCCTGACGAGGGTTCAGACGTTTGGCTTGCTGGAGGTATTCCAAATTCTTGTGGTCTGTCCACACTAGAAATGGGTGCTGTGCTCCCTCCAGCCAATGTCTCCATTCCTCCAGCGCTATCTTGACTGCGAGCAACTCACGATCCCCCACATCATAGCGGGACTCAGCCGGGTTGAGGCGACGTGAGAAGAAGGCGCAAGGGTGCAGCTTGCCATTGGATCGCTGGGAGAGGACGGCGCCTACCCCTACATTGGATGCATCTACTTCCACAATAAACGGCAGTGAGGGGTCAGGGAGAACCAGCACAGGCGCTGAGGAAAAGCGGGCCTTGAGGTCTTGAAATGCTGCCTCGGCCCTGGAGGTCCAGTGGAAAGGTGCAGCATTCTTCCTGGTGAGAGCAGAGATAGGTGCAGCCACTGAGCTGAAGTTCCGGATGAACTTGCGATAGAAATTAGCGAAACCCAGGAACTGTTGCACCCCCTTCACTGATGTCGGTGTAGGCCAGTCCCTCACAGCTGTAGTCTTGGTTGGATCCATCCGGACCTGCCCGTAGCTTAGGATGAAGCCGAGGAAAGAGGCCTCAGGGACATGGAACTCACATTTTGGGGCCTTGACGTACAGGTGGTTCTTTAGTAGCCTCTGGAGGACACTCTGCACATGAAGTTGGTGTTCTTGTAATGATTTGGAAAAAATCAAAATGTCGTCCAAATAGACAAACACAAAGCGATTGATCATGTCTCTAAGCACATCATTGATAAGAGCCTGGAAAACAGCTGGGGCATTAGTTAGTCCGAAGGGCATTACTTGGTATTCATAGTGCCCGGCGGGAGTGTTGAAGGCTGTCTTCCATTCATCGCCTTGTCTGATGCGGACCAGGTGGTAGGCATTTCGCAAGTCCAATTTGGTGAAAACAGAGGCACCTTGGAGCAGGTCAAAGGCGGTGGACATCAACGGGAGTGGGTAGCGATTGCGGATCGTGATCTTATTTAGGCCTCTGTAGTCAATGCAAGGTCGTAGCCCACCATCTTTCTTGCCTACGAAGAAGAAGCCCGCGCCTGCAGGTGAAGTGGATGGTCGGATGAATCCTGTAGCCAGGGCATCCTGGATGTATTCTTCCATGGCTTTGTGCTCTGGCAAGGATAGGGAAAATAGTCTTCCCCGCGGAGGGGAGGTGCCTGGAAGCAGGTCGATGGCACAATCGTAGTGTCTGTGTGGTGGAAGAGCAGCCGCTCTTTTCTTGCTGAAAACCTCTTTCAAATCCCAGTACTCAGGGGGAACTTGGGATAACTCGGTGGGATCCAGAGACTCGGCAGGCAACACTGGAGAATTTGAAAAGAGGCAGGTGGCGTGGCAGGTAGGTCCCCATTCCAAGATCCGGCCAGTCGCCCAATCAATGTGGGGATTATGACGGGTAAGCCAGGGGGTGCCTAGGACCACGGGAAACTCGGGAGAGCGGATGAGGTGTAAAGAGATGTCCTCTCGGTGAGCCTCAGTCTGCAGACGAAGGAGAGAGGTGACTTGAGTGACTTTGCCCTCTCCCAGGGGCTGGCCATCCAGAGCAGACACAGAGAGAGGCAGCTTGAGGGGAACCAGAGGAACATTGAGCCTACGGGCAAAGTTAGTGTCCATAAAATTCCCAGCAGCCCCAGAGTCAACAAGGGCTTGGCAAGAGTGACTGCCCTCGCCCCATGAGATGGTGACTGGGAGAAAGACTCCTTGGCCGGGGAACTCGGGAGACCGGGTGGCTCCCGTCACAACCCTCCCACGGCTGGACGGGAGGGATCGTTTCCCGAGAGCTCAGGGCAGGCATCTCGGAAGTGTCCCTTTTTTCCGCAGTATATGCAGCATCCCTCTCTCCTCCGACGCTCCTTCTCTGCTGTGGACAGACGGGTGCGTCCTACTTGCATGGGCTCGGCTGGTTCTGGGGTCGGTGAAGTAGAGAGCCATGGTAGCCCAGGAGTATCAGGGGTTCTACGGGTCGCCTCACGGCGGCGTTCCCTGAGCCGGTTGTCCAGGCGGATGGCATGAGAAATCAGGGACTCGAGATCAGAGGGACAACCCACAGATGCCAGTCCATCCTTGACAGGATCCGACAGGCCATGGTGGAAGGCAGACATCAGCGCGGGGTTGTTCCACCCACTTACAGCAGCCAGTGTTCGGAAGGTGATAGCGTAATCCGCTACGCTGGTCTTGCCCTGCTTGAGAGACATTAGTTTCCTGGCTGCGTCTGCACCAGCAGCTGATTGGTCAAAAACTCGCAGCATGTCCTCCGCAAATTTCTGGAAGTCAGAACATTCTGGACCTTGTCGCTGCCAGACGGAGGTCGCCCAGGCTCGGGCCTTATCAACAAGCAGAGTAATCACATAGGCAATTCGGACTCGGTCAGTGGGGTATGTGGTAGGTTGCAGTTCAAACGTGAGCTGGCATTGGGTCAGGAAATCCCGGCACTCACCCTGCTTGCCATCATACCGCTGTGGTGCAGGAAGGCGAGGCTCTGGGTGCGTGGGTTGCCGAGGTGGGTCAGGAGCTGGAACAGGGGGAGCAGGGTCTTGTGCTTGACCAGGGGGAGCAGTTGGAGGAATGGCCGAGGTCTGCAGAGTCAACTGCTGAAGCGTAGTTGCAATCAGTTGCAGCATTCCCTCATGTCTTGACAAGGCTTGCTGCTGGGTGGCTAACGCTTGTCTATGGGTGTCCATGGTTGCTCCAAAGCTGGTCAGGGTTGCCATCAGTTTTTCAAAATCAGAAACTTGGTCAGTTGGAGAAGTCTCTGCTGGGTCAGTCATGTCTGGGTCTTTCTGTTAAGGTCGGCGGTTTGGCATGCCAGTGAGGTGACCACTAGAGAATTGTCAATGAGACCCAAATGCAGAGATTCAAAACTAAGGAGTTTTAATGTCCAACAATATTCCACAAACGCTCAGAAGATCCAAAAGGCAAACATAAAAAATAATCCACAAACGCTCAGAAGATCCAAAAGGCAAACATAAAAAATAATCCACAAATGCTCAGAAGATACAAAAAGGTCTTGGGGAAAAATCTTTTCAAAAACAAGCACAAAAGAAAAACTAAGGAGGTAGCTAAGAACAAGAACAAAGGTAGAGATCCAGGACTAGGCAATGATATCAGTGAGCTTACCAACAACGAAGGCATGTGACACAAAGACCCAGTGAAGAACAAAGGAAAAAGCAGAACTTAAATACACCAACCAATTGATCACATGACACATAATAGACCACAGGTGGTAGGGAAACAAAATGGAGGGAAACATAATGAGAGGGCGGGGCAGGAACACAACACAAAGCTAAACAAAGAAAAGTGACATGTGCTCAACAGTGTTCCCTAGTGGCCAAAAGAGTCAAAACCTTAACATGGAGTTGCCGCTCCATAGAGAAACAGTGGGGATTAAATACAGGTCTTTTAGGAATTGCTATTTAAATTGTTGGGGGGGTTGCTGTAAAACATTCATAATCGTCTGGGGTCTCATTTATAAAGGAGTGCGTAGAATTCTTACTAAAAGTGTGCGTACGCCCAAAAGCGTAAATTGGCGTACGCACACAAAAATTCAGATTTATAAAACCGTGCGTACGCACACCTGTAGGCAATGTTCGCTTTATAAATCACAGCTTAACCACAAGTGTGCGTACGTAAAGTATCATTGCACCCCGCCCTGAACGCGCCCATTTTTAACCATAAATGGTCAATGCAAAGGACCTCATGAATGCTAATCTAGTATCATTATCATGCATGAACCTGGCAGGTGATTCTTTTTCACGGTGAATCAAGGCAAACAAAAAACAACACTAATGCGACAGCGCCAAGTGGCAGAACCGGAGAAGAAGCGGTAACAACTGCAGAAGTAAATTCCATGTTTAAGTATCTTGCATGGCGATTAAACGGATTCTGATTCTGAAGTGTAATGAGTGTAGTGATTGCGCGAGAGCTTAACAACTGTATTTCCAGTTTTTGACATATGATGATATATGCACAGTATTAAAGAAATATATTTAGTTATACTTTATGTTTTGTAGTTACATGAATTTCAGCCTCCTACACTGCGGTAAAAGGACAATCTGATTGTGAGACAGACAGCGCTATATTGATTACAAATTTGAGTTGCATTGTACAAGATGTGTATGGAACAATTGTCACGTAGTTCAAGCTCAAATAACACTGATGTATTTAATCTTCATTATAATCATAAATTGAGTCAATGTGTGTGAGAACAACAAAATGCATAAATTACGAGTTATAGCTTCTCCGACTTTTACTTTTTGCAGTATGTGTCTCCAATTCCCACTGTCTCCAAAAAGTGCGTAGGTTTACGGGAGGGTCATAGTTTGCGTGGAGGACCGCACATTCTACCGCCAAGTTTGTTTTTTATAAATCACTGACTTTGCGTGAAAACTGGCGTACGCACATTTTCAGCCCCGTTTTGTGCGTACGCAAGCTTTATAAATGAGACCCCTGGATACTGGTTGACCTTGCAAACTATTGGCTAGTGTTGTATGGGGAGTCCTGTAGTTTATAGATGATTGAACCTGTGGGTCAGCTACTAAGTGATTCATTGCACTGAATGGTTTGATTGACAGTTCATCATTAAGTCATTAATGTACAGACTGCCTGTGTGTATGCACATATATGTATCTATCTATCTATATATATATGTGTGTGTGTGTGTATGTGCGTGTGTGTGTGTGTATTTGCGTGTGTGTTTTTCTCAATTAATGTTGGAAAAAAAGCACTGTTTTTGTTAGTGTGATATCAGAACTGTGTGACCTAGTGCTAGCTTATTGCTGAATCCTGATTTGTTACATGTTTGATTGCATGTGGATTGATTTGACATTTAACACAGCTGTATAACTTTATAATGTTATCTGATATTTATAATGCGGTATCATTTTGATAAAAGGTGTATTTCTAATACCAAAGTCATAGCCATTGATGGCCTAATTCTGGCATTGGATGTATTTGGGTCATTTTACACTCTAAGTTTTTGAAAGCATTTATCACTATTATCAAATTAGAACCAAACTATTACTATGCTACTGAACTGTAATGTAAAGTGCTACCTGACACAGAGTGACCTATTGTTTACTGCTTGCTTACTACTTAAACTTAAACTGTGGCAGTGTGCTCAAGTGGAGCTGTCTTTAATCCTGCTGAAATTAGTGTTTACGCTACTACTAGTGCATCAGCATATGAACACCTGTTGAAAGCTTGATCAGTCACATACCTAAGCAATGGTAGAAGTCATATTGTGAAAATTACTCAACAGTGTCAGTGATGTATGGGGGAGAGTCCCGGGCCAGAGTCACGCACACTCAAAATTTCTTTAGGAATTTTTTTCTAGTTATTGTGTGCGTGCTGCAAGGCGCACACTATGTTATTACTAGCGTTTATTGTGTGCGTGCTGCAAGGCGCACACTATGTTATTACTAGCGTTTATTATTATTATTCTTACGCCGTTTTTTGGCTCAAAACACCTACCAGAGTTTTTGACGCATATACACAAAAGTTATGTCAAAATGTGCGGCTCGGCCCCGACATGTGTGCTATGATTTTTCTAAGACTTTTGGCGAACAATTTTGCCCAAAAATTGCCAAAAACCACACCAAAAGAATGAATGGGTGTTAATGGAGAGAATGTTTGAGAGGTAGAGTGGTGATGTCATCGCTAGAGTGTGGAGAAGAGAGAGAATTGTGTAAAAAAAATAAAACGTATTTGACTACCATGGCCTCAAATGCACCACTACAGACACAATTTATGCATAGAAACGTAGGAAAATGTGTCCTCTAGCTCACACTTGCTTTACTTTATCTGTCAGATTTATTGTTTTAGCTTGACATGCGAAAATTCGGCCGCAGCACCCATGAACACCCTCATAGACTCCCATGTTAAAAGTGTCAGGAAAATTTCAGTAGGAAAACAAAACTAACACTTTTTAGAATTGCTCCCAAGAGCACATTTCTTCACTTGTCAACACAAAATGCCTATGTAGACGTTCAGGAAGGGCTCAGCCGGCTTCACGTTAACCTGGTTTTATGATTGGAAACACGGTTTGGCCAGAAATCCTTCCTGTTCGAGGGGTGCTGTAAGCCTTTTCTCTCTGTCCAACTGCTATGACCGTTGCAACAGTTGCGAAGTTCGTTACTTAGCAACGTGCTTGAAAGAGGAGAGACGGTGGCCACGAATGACGGTGGCTATTTTACGAACAGTAATTCATTTCACATTTAATAACTTTAATTGGAGGATATTTACTGGAGGAATCAAATTGGTTCTTTTTGTTTCGGGTGTATTTATAAACTGTACTCCAACTCAACTCTTCCTCTCTGGCTCTAAGTCTCTAAGGTAAGCAAACATCTTTTTCAACTCTTTCGCTAGCATCCTATCAAAAATGTAGGTTTTTGACTTCTTTAACATTTGGGCTCATAGGTATTCATGTGCTTATCAGTCAGGATTTACAACTGACATTCCAACTAGCTGTAAAGATATGCTGTTTGCTAACATTAGCAACCAATGCTGAAATTAGCGCCTAAGCTAATTGCTAGTGCATCAGCATATGTTTTGCTAGCATGCTATCTAAGATGTGGGTTTTTGACTTCTTTAACATTAGGGCTTATGTATTCATGTGCTTATCACTCAGGACGGTGGTGAAGGGTTGTGGGGAGGGTTATTTGTGTGCATTTTGACCGTTTATGGTTGTTTTCGGGGGGGGGGGGGGGGGGGGGCGATCGGCGTTCGCGGGGGGCGGGGGGGCTCGTGCGGGGAGGTTTGAGGGCAGGGTTCATGTGGTGGGGTCCATAGGAATCTAACAAGATATTGGGGAGGTGTGTGGGAGGTCGGGATCGGCAGTTAATGGAGTTGCCGCTCCATAGAGAAACAGTGGGGATTAAATACAGGTCTTTTAGGAATTGCTATTTAAATTGTTGGGGGGGCTTGCTGTAAAACATTCATAATCGTCTGGATACTGGTTGACCTTGCAAACTATTGGCTAGTGTTGTATGGGGAGTCCTGTAGTTTATAGATGATTGAACCTGTGTGTCAGCTACTAAGTGATTCATTGCACTGAATGGTTTTATTGACAGTTCATCATTAAGTCATTAATGTACAGACTGCCTGTGTGTATGCACATATATGTATCTATCTATATATGTGTGTGTGTATGTATGTGTGTGTGTGTGTATGTGCGTGTGTGTATGTGTATGTGCGTGTGTGTTTTTCTCAATTAATGTTGGATAAAAAGCACTGTTTTTGTTAGTGTGATATCAGAACTGTGTGATCTAGTGCTAGCTTATTGCTGAATCCTGATTTGTTACATGTTTGATTGCATGTGGATTGATTTGACATTTAACACAGCTGTATAACTTTATAATGTTATCTGATATTTATAATGCGGTATCATTTTGATAAAATGTGTATTTCTAATACCAAAGTCATAGCCATTGATGGCCTAATTCTGGCATTGGATGTATTTGGGTCATTTTACACTCTAAGTTTTTGAAAGCATTTATCTCTATTATCAAATTAGAACCAAACTATTACTATGCTACTGAACTGTAATGTAAAGTGCTACCTGACACAGAGTGACCAATTGTTTACTGCTTGCTTACTACTTAAACTGTGGCAGTGTGCTCAAGTGGAGCTGTCTTTAATCCTGCTGAAATTAGTGTTAACACTACTACTAGTGCATCAGCATATGAACACCTGTTGAAAGCTTGATCTGTCACATACCTAAGCAATGGTAGAAGTCATATTCAGAAAATGACTCAACAGTGTCATTGATATATGGGGGAGAGTCCCGGGCCAGAGTCACGCACACTCAAAATTTCTTTAGGAATTTTTTTCTAGTTATTGTGTGCGTGCTGCAAGGCGCACACTATGTTATTACTAGCGTTTATTATTATTATTATTATTATTATTATACTTATTCTTACGCCGTTTTTTGGCTCAAAACATCTACCAGAGTTTTTGACGCATATACACAAAAGTTATATCAAAACGTGCGGCTCGGCCCCGACATGTGTGCTATGATTTATCTAAGACTTTTGGCGAACAATTTTGCCCAAAAATTGCCAAAAACCACACCAAAAAAATGAATAGGTGTCAATGGAGAGAATGTTTGAGAGGTAGAGTGGTGATGTCATCGCTAGAGTGTGGAGAAGAGAGAGAATTGTGTTTAAAAAATAAAACGTATTTGACTACCATGGCCTCAAATGCACCACTACAGACACAATTTATACATAGAAACGTAGGAAAATGTGTCCTCTAGCTCACACTTGCTTTACTTTATCTGTCAGATTTATTGTTTTAGCTTGACATGCGAAGATTCGGCCGCAGCACCCATGAACAGCCTCATAGAATCCTATGTTAAGAGAGGCGGGGCTGTAACTGAAAAGATAGAAAACGAACACTTTTTAGAATTGCTCCCAAGAGCACATTTCTTCACTTGTCAACACAAAATGCCTATGTAGACGTTCAGGAAGGGCTCAGCCGGCTTCACGTTAACCTGGTTTTATGATTGGAAACACGGTTTGGCCAGAAATCCTTCCTGTTCGAGGGGTGCTGTAAGCCTTTTCTCTCTGTCCAACTGCTATGACCGTTGCAACAGTTGCGAAGTTACTTAGCAACGTGCTTGAAAGAGGAGAGACGGTGGCCACGAATGACGGTGGCTATTTTACGAACAGTAATTAATTTCACATTTAATAACTTTAATTGGAGGATATTTACTGGAGGAATCAAATTGGTTCTTTTTGTTTCGGGTGCATTTATAAACTGTACTCCAACTCAACTCTTCCTCTCTGGCTCTAAGTCTCTAAGGTAAGCAAACATCTTTTTCAACTCTTTCGCTAGCATCCTATCAAAAATGTAGGTTTTTGACTTCTTTAACATTTGGGCTCATAGGTATTCATGTGCTTATCAGTCAGGATTTACAACTGACATTCCAACTAGTTGTAAAGATATGCTGTTTGCTTACATTAGCAACCAATGCTGAAATTAGCGCCTAAGCTAATTGCTAGTGCATCAGCATATGTTTTGCTAGCATGCTATCTAAGATGTGGGTTTTTGACTTCTTTAACATTTGGGCTTATGTATTCATGTGCTTATCAGTCAGGACGGTGGTGAAGGGTTGTGGGGAGGGTTATTTGTGTGCATTTTGACCGTTTATGGTTGTTTTCGGAGGGGGGGGGGGGGGGGGGGGGGCGATCGGCGTTCGCGGGGGGCGGGGGGGCTCGTGCGGGGAGGTTTGAGGGCAGGGTTCATGTGGTGGGGTCCATAGGAATCTAACAAGATATTGGGGAGGTGTGTGGGAGGTCGGGATCGGCAGTTAATGGAGTTGCCGCTCCATAGAGAAACAGTGGGGATTAAATACAGGTCTTTTAGGAATTGCTATTGAAATTGTTGGGGGGGCTTGCTGTAAAACATTCATAATCGTCTGGATACTGGTTGACCTTGCAAACTATTGGCTAGTGTTGTATGGGGAGTCCTGTAGTTTATAGATGATTGAACCTGTGTGTCAGCTACTAAGTGATTCATTGCACTGAATGGTTTGATTGACAGTTCATCATTAAGTCATTAATGTACAGACTGCCTGTGTGTATGCACATATATGTATCTATATATATGTGTGTGTGTGTGTGTATGTGCGTGTGTGTATGTATGTGCGTGTGTGTTTTTCTCAATTAATGTTGGATAAAAAGCACTGTTTTTGTTAGTGTGATATCAGAACTGTGTGACCTAGTGCTAGCTTATTGCTGAATCCTGATTTGTTACATGTTTGATTGCATGTGGATTGATTTGACATTTAACACAGCTGTATAACTTTATAATGTTATCTGATATTTATAATGCGGTATCATTTTGATAAAAGGTGTATTTCTAATACCAAAGTCATAGCCATTGATGGCCTAATTCTGGCATTGGATGTATTTGGGTCATTTTACACTCTAAGTTTTTGAAAGCATTTATCACTATTATCAAATTAGAACCAAACTATTACTATGCTACTGAACTGTAATGTAAAGTGCTACCTGACACAGAGTGACCAATTGTTTACTGCTTGCTTACTACTTAAACTTAAACTGTGGCAGTGTGCTCAAGTGGAGCTGTCTTTAATCCTGCTGAAATTAGTGTTTACGCTACTACTAGTGCATCAGCATATGAACACCTGTTGAACGCTTGATCAGTCACATACCTAAGCAATGGTAGAAGTCATATTGTGAAAATTACTCAACAGTGTCAGTGATGTATGGGGGAGAGTCCCGGGCCAGAGTCACGCACACTCAAAATTTCTTTAGGAATTTTTTTCTAGTTATTATTATTATTCTTACGCCGTTTTTTGGCTCAAAACATCTACCAGAGTTTTTGACGCATATACACAAAAGTTATATCAAAACGTGCGGCTCGGCCCCGACATGTGTGCTATGATTTATCTAAGACTTTTGGCGAACAATTTTGCCCAAAAATTGCCAAAAACCACACCAAAAAAATGAATAGGTGTCAATGGAGAGAATGTTTGAGAGGTAGAGTGGTGATGTCATCGCAAGAGTGTGGAGAAGAGAGAGAATTGTGTTAAAAAATAAAACGTATTTGACTACCATGGCCTCAAATGCACCACTACAGACACAATTTATACATAGAAACGTAGGAAAATGTGTCCTCTAGCTCACACTTGCTTTACTTTATCTGTCAGATTTATTGTTTTAGCTTGACATGCGAAGATTCGGCCGCAGCACCCATGAACAGCCTCATAGACTCCTATGTTAAGAGAGGCGGGGCTGTAACTGAAAAGATAGAAAACGAACACTTTTTAGAATTGCTCCCAAGAGCACATTTCTTCACTTGTCAACACAAAATGCCTATGTAGACGTTCAGGAAGGGCTCAGCCGGCTTCACGTTAACCTGGTTTTATGATTGGAAACACGGTTTGGCCAGAAATCCTTCCTGTTCGAGGGGTGCTGTAAGCCTTTTCTCTGTCTGTTCAACTGACATGACCGTTGCAACAGTTGTGAAGTTCGTTACTTAGCAACGTGCTTGAAAGAGGAGAGACGGTGGCCACGAATGACGGTGGCTATTTTATGAACAGTAATTCATTTCACATTTAATAACTTTAATTGGAGGATATTTACTGGAGGAATCAAATTGGTTCTTTTTGTTTCGGGTGTATTTATAAACTGTACTCCAACTCAACTCTTCCTCTCTGGCTCTAAGTCTCTAAGGTAAGCAAACATCTTTTTCAACTCTTTCGCTAGCATCCTATCAAAAATGTAGGTTTTTGACTTCTTTAACATTTGGGCTCATAGGTATTCATGTGCTTATCAGTCAGGATTTACAACTGACATTCCAACTAGCTGTAAAGATATGCTGTTTGCTAACATTAGCGACCAATGCTGAAATTAGCGCCTAAGCTAATTGCTAGTGCATCAGCATATGTTTTGCTAGCATGCTATCTAAGATGTGGGTTTTTGACTTCTTTAACATTTGGGCTTATGTATTCATGTGCTCATCAGTCAGGACGGTGGTGAAGGGTTGTGGGGAGGGTTATTTGTGTGCATTTTGACCGTTTATGGTTGTTTTCGGAGGGGGGGGGGGGGGGGCGATCGGCGTTCGCGGGGGGCGGGGGGGCTCGTGCGGGGAGGTTTGAGGGCAGGGTTCATGTGAATACAGATCCATAGAGAAACAGTGGGGATTAAATACAGGTCTTTTAGGAATTGCTATTTAAATTGTTGGGGGGGCTTGCTGTAAAACATTCATAATCGTCTGGATACTGGTTGACCTTGCAAACTATTGGCTAGTGTTGTATGGGGAGTCCTGTAGTTTATAGATGATTGAACCTGTGTGTCAGCTACTAAGTGATTCATTGCACTGAATGGTTTGATTGACAGTTCATCATTAAGTCATTAATGTACAGACTGCCTGTGTGTATGCACATATATGTATCTATATATATATGTGTGTGTGTGTATGTGCGTGTGTGTATGTGTATGTGCGTGTGTGTTTTTCTCAATTAATGTTGGATAAAAAGCACTGTTTTTGTTAGTGTGATATCAGAACTGTGTGACCTAGTGCTAGCTTATTGCTGAATCCTGATTTGTTACATGTTTGATTGCATGTGGATTGATTTGACATTTAACACAGCTGTATAACTTTATAATGTTATCTGATATTTATAATGCGGTATCATTTTGATAAAAGGTGTATTTCTAATACCAAAGTCATAGCCATTGATGGCCTAATTCTGGCATTGGATGTATTTGGGTCATTTTACACTCTAAGTTTTTGAAAGCATTTATCACTATTATCAAATTAGAACCAAACTATTACTATGCTACTGAACTGTAATGTAAAGTGCTACCTGACACAGAGTGACCAATTGTTTACTGCTTGCTTACTACTTAAACTTAAACTGTGGCAGTGTGCTCAAGTGGAGCTGTCTTTAATCCTGCTGAAATTAGTGTTTACGCTACTACTAGTGCATCAGCATATGAACACCTGTTGAAAGCTTGATCAGTCACATACCTAAGCAATGGTAGAAGTCATATTGTGAAAATTACTCAACAGTGTCAGTGATGTATGGGGGAGAGTCCCGGGCCAGAGTCACGCACACTCAAAATTTCTTTAGGAATTTTTTTCTAGTTATTATTATTATTCTTACGCCGTTTTTTGGCTCAAAACATCTACCAGAGTTTTTGACGCATATACACAAAAGTTATATCAAAACGTGCGGCTCGGCCCCGACATGTGTGCTATGATTTATCTAAGACTTTTGGCGAACAATTTTGCCCAAAAATTGCCAAAAACCACACCAAAAAAATGAATAGGTGTCAATGGAGAGAATGTTTGAGAGGTAGAGTGGTGATGTCATCGCTAGAGTGTGGAGAAGAGAGAGAATTGTGTAAAAAAAATAAAACGTATTTGACTACCATGGCCTCAAATGCACCACTACAGACACAATTTATACATAGAAACGTAGGAAAATGTGTCCTCTAGCTCACACTTGCTTTACTTTATCTGTCAGATTTATTGTTTTAGCTTGACATGCGAAGATTCGGCCGCAGCACCCATGAACAGCCTCATAGACTCCCATGTTAAGAGAGGCGGGGCTGTAACTGAAAAGAAAGAAAACGAACACTTTTTAGAATTGCTCCCAAGAGCACATTTCTTCACTTGTCAACACAAAATGCCTATGTAGACGTTCAGGAAGGGCTCAGCCGGCTTCACGTTAACCTGGTTTTATGATTGGAAACACGGTTTGGCCAGAAATCCTTCCTGTTCGAGGGGTGCTGTAAGCCTTTTCTCTCTGTCCAACTGCTATGACCGTTGCAACAGTTGCGAAGTTACTTAGCAACGTGCTTGAAAGAGGAGAGACGGTGGCCACGAATGACGGTGGCTATTTTACGAACAGTAATTAATTTCACATTTAATAACTTTAATTGGAGGATATTTACTGGAGGAATCAAATTGGTTCTTTTTGTTTCGGGTGCATTTATAAACTGTACTCCAACTCAACTCTTCCTCTCTGGCTCTAAGTCTCTAAGGTAAGCAAACATCTTTTTCAACTCTTTCGCTAGCATCCTATCAAAAATGTAGGTTTTTGACTTCTTTAACATTTGGGCTCATAGGTATTCATGTGCTTATCAGTCAGGATTTACAACTGACATTCCAACTAGCTGTAAAGATATGCTGTTTGCTAACATTAGCGACCAATGCTAAAATTAGCGCCTAAGCTAATTGCTAGTGCATCAGCATATGTTTTGCTAGCATGCTATCTAAGATGTGGGTTTTTGACTTCTTTAACATTTGGGCTTATGTATTCATGTGCTTATCAGTCAGGACGGTGGTGAAGGGTTGTGGGGAGGGTTATTTGTGTGCATTTTGACCGTTTATGGTTGTTTTCGGAGGGGGGGGGGTGGGGGCGATCGGCGTTCGCGGGGGGCGGGGGGGCTCGTGCGGGGAGGTTTGAGGGCAGGGTTCATGTGGTGGGGTCCATAGGAATCTAACAAGATATTGGGGAGGTGTGTGGGAGGTCGGGATCGGCAGTTAATGGAGTTGCCGCTCCATAGAGAAACAGTGGGGATTAAATACAGGTCTTTTAGGAATTGCTATTTAAATTGTTGGGGGGGCTTGCTGTAAAACATTCATAATCGTCTGGATACTGGTTGACCTTGCAAACTATTGGCTAGTGTTGTATGGGGAGTCCTGTAGTTTATAGATGATTGAACCTGTGTGTCAGCAACTAAGTGATTCATTGCACTGAATGGTTTGATTGACAGTTCATCATTTTGTCATTAATGTACAGACTGCCTGTGTGTATGCACATATATGTATCTATCTATATATATATATGTGTGTGTGTGTGTGTGTGTGTGTGTATGTGCGTGTGTGTATGTGTATGTGCGTGTGTGTTTTTCTCAATTAATGTTGGATAAAAAGCACTGTTTTTGTTAGTGTGATATCAGAACTGTGTGACCTAGTGCTAGCTTATTGCTGAATCCTGATTTGTTACATGTTTGATTGCATGTGGATTGATTTGACATTTAACACAGCTGTATAACTTTATAATGTTATCTGATATTTATAATGCGGTATCATTTTGATAAAAGGTGTATTTCTAATACCAAAGTCATAGCCATTGATGGCCTAATTCTGGCATTGGATGTATTTGGGTCATTTTACACTCTAAGTTTTTGAAAGCATTTATCACTATTATCAAATTAGAACCAAACTATTACTATGCTACTGAACTGTAATGTAAAGTGCTACCTGACACAGAGTGACCAATTGTTTACTGCTTGCTTACTACTTAAACCTAAACTGTGGCAGTGTGCTCAAGTGGAGCTGTCTTTAATCCTGCTGAAATTAGTGTTAACGCTACTACTAGTGCATCAGCATATGAACACCTGTTGAAAGCTTGATCTGTCACATACCTAAGCAATGGTAGAAGTCATATTCAGAAAATGACTCAACAGTGTCATTGATATATGGGGGAGAGTCCCGGGCCAGAGTCACGCACACTCAAAATTTCTTTAGGAATTTTTTTCTAGTTATTGTGTGCGTGCTGCAAGGCGCACACTATGTTATTACTAGCGTTTATTATTATTTTGCTTATTCTTACGCCGTTTTTTTGGCTCAAAACACCTACCAGAGTTTTTGACGCATATACACAAAAGTTATATCAAAACGTGCGGCTCGGCCCCGACATGTGTGCTATTATTTATCTAAGACTTTTGGCGAACAATTTTGCCCCAAAATTGCCAAAAACCACACCAAAAAAATGAATAGGTGTCAACGGAGAGAATGTTTGAGAGGTAGAGTGGTGATGTCATCGCTAGAGTGTGGAGAAGAGAGAGAATTGTGTACAAAAAATAAAACGTATTTGACTACCATGGCCTCAAATGCACCACTACAGACACAATTTATACATAGAAACGTAGGAAAATGTGTCCTCTAGCTCACACTTGCTTTACTTTATCTGTCAGATTTATTGTTTTAGCTTGACATGCGAAGATTCGGCCGCAGCACCCATGAACAGCCTCATAGAATCCTATGTTAAGAGAGGCGGGGCTGTAACTGAAAAGATAGAAAACGAACACTTTTTAGAATTGCTCCCAAGAGCACATTTCTTCACTTGTCAACACAAAATGCATATGTAGACGTTCAGGAAGGGCTCAGCCGGCTTCACGTTAACCTGGTTTTATGATTGGAAACACGGTTTGGCCAGAAATCCTTCCTGTTCGAGGGGTGCTGTAAGCCTTTTCTCTCTGTCCAACTGCTATGACCGTTGCAACAGTTGCGAAGTTCGTCACTTAGCAACGTGCTTGAAAGAGGAGAGACGGTGGCCACGAATGACGGTGGCTATTTTACGAACAGTAATTAATTTCACATTTAATAACTTTAATTGGAGGATATTTACTGGAGGAATCAAATTGGTTCTTTTTGTTTCGGGTGTATTTATAAACTGTACTCCAACTCAACTCTTCCTCTCTGGCTCTAAGTCTCTAAGGTAAGCAAACATCTTTTTCAACTCTTTCGCTAGCATCCTATCAAAAATGTAGGTTTTTGACTTCTTTAACATTTGGGCTCATAGGTATTCATGTGCTTATCAGTCAGGATTTACAACTGACATTCCAACTAGCTGTAAAGATATGCTGTTTGCTAACATTAGCAACCAATGCTGAAATTAGCGCCTAAGCTAATTGCTAGTGCATCAGCAAATGTTTTGCTAGCTATCTAAGATGTGGGTTTTTGACTTCTTTAACATTTGGGCTTATGTATTCATGTGCTTATCAGTCAGGACGGTGGTGAAGGGTTGTGGGGAGGGTTATTTGTGTGCATTTTGACCGTTTATGGTTGTTTTCGGAGGGGGGGGGGGGGGGGATCGGCGTTCGCGGGGGGCGGGGGGGCTCGTGCGGGGGGGTTTGAGGGCAGGGTTCATGTGGTGGGGTCCATAGGAATCTAACAAGATATTGGGGAGGTGTGTGGGAGGTCGGGATCGGCAGTTAATGGAGTTGCCGCTCCATAGAGAAACAGTGGGGATTAAATACAGGTCTTTTAGGAATTGCTATTTAAATTGTTGGGGGGGCTTGCTGTAAAACGTTCATAATCGTCTGGATACTGGTTGACCTTGCAAACTATTGGCTAGTGTTGTATGGGGAGTCCTGTAGTTTATAGATGATTGAACCTGTGTGTCAGCTACTAAGTGATTCATTGCACTGAATGGTTTGATTGACAGTTCATCATTAAGTCATTAATGTACAGACTGCCTGTGTGTATGCACATATATGTATCTATATATATATGTGTGTGTGTGTGTGTGTATGTGCGTGTGTGTATGTGTATGTGCGTGTGTGTTTTTCTCAATTAATGTTGGATAAAAAGCACTGTTTTTGTTAGTGTGATATCAGAACTGTGTGACCTAGTGCTAGCTTATTGCTGAATCCTGATTTGTTACATGTTTGATTGCATGTGGATTGATTTGACATTTAACACAGCTGTATAACTTTATAATGGTATCTGATATTTATAATGCGGTATCATTTTGATAAAAGGTGTATTTCTAATACCAAAGTCATAGCCATTGATGGCCTAATTCTGGCATTGGATGTATTTGGGTCATTTTACACTCTAAGTTTTTGAAAGCATTTATCACAATTTTAACAAATTAGAACCAAACTATTACTATGCTACTGAACTGTAATGTAAAGTGCTACCTGACACAGAGTGACCAATTGTTTACTGCTTGCTTACTACTTAAACTTAAACTGTGGCAGTGTGCTCAAGTGGAGCTGTCTTTAATCCTGCTGAAATTAGTGTTTACGCTACTACTAGTGCATCAGCATATGAACACCTGTTGAAAGCTTGATCAGTCACATACCTAAGCAATGGTAGAAGTCATATTGTGAAAATTACTCAACAGTGTCAGTGATGTATGGGGGAGAGTCCCGGGCCAGAGTCACGCACACTCAAAATTTCTTTAGGAATTTTTTTCTAGTTATTATTATTATTCTTACGCCGTTTTTTGGCTCAAAACATCTACCAGAGTTTTTGACGCATATACACAAAAGTTATATCAAAACGTGCGGCTCGGCCCCGACATGTGTGCTATGATTTATCTAAGACTTTTGGCGAACAATTTTGCCCAAAAATTGCCAAAAACCACACCAAAAAAATGAATAGGTGTCAATGGAGAGAATGTTTGAGAGGTAGAGTGGTGATGTCATCGCTAGAGTGTGGAGAAGAGAGAGAATTGTGTAAAAAAAATAAAACGTATTTGACTACCATGGCCTCAAATGCACCACTACAGACACAATTTATACATAGAAACGTAGGAAAATGTGTCCTCTAGCTCACACTTGCTTTACTTTATCTGTCAGATTTATTGTTTTAGCTTGACATGCGAAGATTCGGCCGCAGCACCCATGAACAGCCTCATAGACTCCCATGTTAAGAGAGGCGGGGCTGTAACTGAAAAGAAAGAAAACGAACACTTTTTAGAATTGCTCCCAAGAGCACATTTCTTCACTTGTCAACACAAAATGCCTATGTAGACGTTCAGGAAGGGCTCAGCCGGCTTCACGTTAACCTGGTTTTATGATTGGAAACACGGTTTGGCCAGAAATCCTTCCTGTTCGAGGGGTGCTGTAAGCCTTTTCTCTCTGTCTGTTCAACTGACATGACCGTTGCAACAGTTGCGAAGTTCGTTACTTAGCAACGTGCTTGAAAGAGGAGAGACGGTGGCCACGAATGACGGTGGCTATTTTACGAACAGTAATTCATTTCACATTTAATAACTTTAATTGGAGGATATTTACTGGAGGAATCAAATTGGCTCTTTTTGTTTCGGGTGTATTTATAAACTGTACTCCAACTCAACTCTTCCTCTCTGGCTCTAAGTCTCTAAGGTAAGCAAACATCTTTTTTCAACTCTTTCGCTAGCATGCTATCTAAAATGTAGGTTTTTGACTTCTTTAACATTTGGGCTCATAGGTATTCATGTGCTTATCAGTCAGGATTTACAACTGACATTCCAACTAGCTGTAAAGATATGCTTTTTGCTAACATTAGCGACCAATGCTGAAATTAGCGCTTAAGCTAATTGCTAGTGCATCAGCATATGTTTTGCTAGCATGCTATATAAGATGTGGGTTTTTGACTTCTTTAACATTTGGGCTTATATGTATTCATGTGCTTATCAGTCAGGACGGTGGTGGAGGGTTGTAAGGAGGGTAGTGGGGGGGGGTTATTTGTGTGCATTTTGACCGTTTAGGGTCGTTTTCGGAAGGGGGGGGGCGATCGGCGTTCGCGGGGGGCGGGGGGGCTCGTGCCGGGGGGTTTGAGGGCAGGGTTCATGTGGTGGGGTCCGTAGGAATCTAACAAGATATTGGGGAGGTGTGTGGGAGGTCGGGTTGATGAGCTATGAGCCTATTTGGGGGAGAGGTTTGACAATCGCGAATGATTTAGTTTCACTTTCAAGCGGAGTTTGTGACGTTGCGGGGGGCTCGGGGGGGGGGGCGATTTCGGAGGGGTTTGAGGCCAGAGTTAATGTGGTGGGGTCCAGACGAATCCAACCAGGTATTGGGGAGGTGTGTGGGTGGTTGGGATCGGCAGTTCCATAGAGAAACAGTGGGGATTAAATACAGGTCTTTTAGGAATTGCTATTTAAATTGTTGGGGGGGCTTGCTGTAAAACATTCATAATCGTCTGGATACTGGTTGACCTTGCAAACTATTGGCTAGTGTTGTATGGGGAGTCCTGTAGTCCTGTAGTTTATAGATGATTGAACCTGTGTGTCTGCTACTAAGTGATTCATTGCACTGAATGGTTTGATTGACAGTTCATCATTAAGTCATTAATGTACAGACTGCCTGTGTGTATGCACATATATGTATATATCTATAGATAGATATATATATATGTGTGTGTGTGTGTGTATGTGCGTGTGTGTATGTGTGTATGTGTGTGTGTGTTTTTCTCAATTAATGTTGGATAAAAAGCACTGTTTTTGTTAGTGTGATATCAGAACTGTGTGACCTAGTGCTTTTTGTGAATTTTGATGCTAGCTTATTGCTGAATCCTGACTATTACTATGCTACTGAACTGTAATGTAAAGTGCTACCTGACACAGAGTGACCAATTGTTTACTGCTTGCTTACTACTTAAACCTAAACTGTGGCAGTGTGCTCAAGTGGAGCTGTCTTTAATCCTGCTGAAATTAGTGTTAACGCTACTACTAGTGCATCAGCATATGAACACCTGTTGAAAGCTTGATCTGTCACATACCTAAGCAATGGTAGAAGTCATATTCAGAAAATGACTCAACAGTGTCATTGATATATGGGGGAGAGTCCCGGGCCAGAGTCACGCACACTCAAAATTTCTTTAGGAATTTTTTTCTAGTTACTAGCGTTTATTATTGTGTGCGTGCTGCAAGGCGCACACTATGTTATTACTAGCGTTTATTATTATTCTTACGCCGTTTTTTGGCTCAAAACATCTCCCAGAGTTTTTGACGCATATACACAAAAGTTATATCAAAACGTGCGGCTCGGCCCCAACATGTGTGCTATGATTTATCTAAGACTTTTGGCGAACAATTTTGCCCCAAAATTGCCAAAAACCACACCAAAAAAATGAATAGGTGTCAATGGAGAGAATGTTTGAGAGGTAGAGTGGTGATGTCATCGCTAGAGTGTGGAGAAGAGAGAGAATTGTGTTTAAAAAATAAAACGTATTTGACTACCATGGCCTCAAATGCACCACTACAGACACAATTTATACATAGAAACGTAGGAAAATGTGTCCTCTAGCTCACACTTGCTTTACTTTATCTGTCAGATTTATTGTTTTAGCTTGACATGCGAAGATTCGGCCGCAGCACCCATGAACAGCCTCATAGACTCCTATGTTAAGAGAGGCGGGGCTGTAACTGAAAAGATAGAAAACGAACACTTTTTAGAATTGCTCCCAAGAGCACATTTCTTCACTTGTCAACACAAAATGCCTATGTAGACGTTCAGGAAGGGCTCAGCCTGCTTCACGTTAACCTGGTTTTATGATTGGAAACACGGTTTGGCCAGAAATCCTTCCTGTTCGAGGGGTGCTGTAAGCCTTTTCTCTCTGTCCAACTGCTATGACCGTTGCAACAGTTGCGAAGTTCGTTACTTAGCAACGTGCTTGAAAGAGGAGAGACGGTGGCCACGAATGACGGTGGCTATTTTACGAACAGTAATTAATTTCACATTTAATAACTTTAATTGGAGGATATTTACTGGAGGAATCAAATTGGTTCTTTTTGTTTCGGGTGTATTTATAAACTGTACTCCAACTCAACTCTTCCTCTCTGGCTCTAAGTCTCTAAGGTAAGCAAACATCTTTTTCAACTCTTTCGCTAGCATCCTATCAAAAATGTAGGTTTTTGACTTCTTTAACATTTGGGCTCATAGGTATTCATGTGCTTATCAGTCAGGATTTACAACTGACATTCCAACTAGCTGTAAAGATATGCTGTTTGCTAACATTAGCAACCAATGCTGAAATTAGCGCCTAAGCTAATTGCTAGTGCATCAGCATATGTTTTGCTAGCATGCTATCTAAGATGTGGGTTTTTGACTTCTTTAACATTTGGGCTTATGTATTCATGTGCTTATCAGTCAGGACGGTGGTGAAGGGTTGTGGGGAGGGTTATTTGTGTGCATTTTGACCGTTTATGGTTGTTTTCGGAGGGGGGGGGGGGGGGGGGGCGATCGGAGTTCGCGGGGGGCGGGGGGGCTCGTGCGGGGAGGTTTGAGGGCAGGGTTCATGTGGTGGGGTCCATAGGAATCTAACAAGATATTGGGGAGGTGTGTGGGAGGTCGGGATCGGCAGTTAATGGAGTTGCCGCTCCATAGAGAAACAGTGGGGATTAAATACAGGTCTTTTAGGAATTGCTATTGAAATTGTTGGGGGGGCTTGCTGTAAAACATTCATAATCGTCTGGATACTGGTTGACCTTGCAAACTATTGGCTAGTGTTGTATGGGGAGTCCTGTAGTTTATAGATGATTGAACCTGTGTGTCAGCTACTAAGTGATTCATTGCACTGAATGGTTTGATTGACAGTTCATCATTAAGTCATTAATGTACAGACTGCCTGTGTGTATGCACATATATGTATCTATATATATATATGTGTGTGTGTGTGTGTGTGTGTATGTGCGTGTGTGTATGTGTATGTGCGTGTGTGTTTTTCTCAATTAATGTTGGATAAAAAGCACTGTTTTTGTTAGTGTGATATCAGAACTGTGTGACCTAGTGCTAGCTTATTGCTGAATCCTGATTTGTTACATGTTTGATTGCATGTGGATTGATTTGACATTTAACACAGCTGTATAACTTTATAATGTTATCTGATATTTATAATGCGGTATCATTTTGATAAAAGGTGTATTTCTAATACCAAAGTCATAGCCATTGATGGCCTAATTCTGGCATTGGATGTATTTGGGTCATTTTACACTCTAAGTTTTTGAAAGCATTTATCACTATTA
Source organism: Neosalanx taihuensis (assembly GCA_030340665.1). Classification (NCBI taxonomy): domain Eukaryota; kingdom Metazoa; phylum Chordata; class Actinopteri; order Osmeriformes; family Salangidae; genus Neosalanx; species Neosalanx taihuensis. Next base: position 7,234,489 of record CM059296.1, on the reverse strand, counting down.
TCAAATTAGAACCAAACTATTACTATGCTACTGAACTGTAATGTAAAGTGCTACCTGACACAGAGTGACCAATTGTTTACTGCTTGCTTACTACTTAAACTTAAACTGTGGCAGTGTGCTCAAGTGGAGCTGTCTTTAATCCTGCTGAAATTAGTGTTTACGCTACTACTAGTGCATCAGCATATGAACACCTGTTGAAAGCTTGATCAGTCACATACCTAAGCAATGGTAGAAGTCATATTGTGAAAATTACTCAACAGTGTCAGTGATGTATGGGGGAGAGTCCCGGGCCAGAGTCACGCACACTCAAAATTTCTTTAGGAATTTTTTTCTAGTTCTGCTTATTCTTACGCCGTTTTTTTGGCTCAAAACACCTACCAGAGTTTTTGACGCATATACACAAAAGTTATATCAAAATGTGTGGCTCGGCCCCGACATGTGTGCTATGATTTTTCTAAGACTTTTGGCGAACAATTTTGCCCAAAAATGGCCAAAAACCACACCAAAAAAATGAATGGGTGTTAATGGAGAGAATGTTTGAGAGGTAGAGTGGTGATGTCATCGCTAGAGTGTGGAGAAGAGAGAATTGTGTAAAAAAAATAAAACGTATTTGACTACCATGGCCTCAAATGCACCACTACAGACACAATTTATGCATAGAAACTTAGGAAAATGTGTCCTCTAACTCACACTTGCTTTACTTTATCTGTCAGATTTATTGTTTTAGCTTGACTTGCGAAAATTCGGCCGCAGCACCCATGAACACCCTCATAGACTCCCATGTTAAAAGTGTCAGGAAAATTTCAGGAGGAAAACAAAACGAACACTTTTTAGAATTGCTCCCAAGAGCACATTTCTTCACTTGTCAACACAACATGCCTATGTAGACGTTCAGGAAGGGCTCAGCCGGCTTCACGTTAACCTGGTTTTATGATTGGAAACACGGTTTGGCCAGAAATCCTTCCTGTTCGAGGGGTGCTGTAAGCCTTTTCTCTCTGTCCAACTGCCATGACAGTTCCAGCTGCAACTTATTAGTTCGTTACTTAGTAACGTGCTTGAAAGAGGAGAGACGGTGGCCACGAATGACGGTGGCTATTTTATGAACAGTAATTCATTTCCCATTTAATAACTTTAATTGGAGGATATTTACTGGAGGAATCAAATTGGCTCTTTTTGTTTCGGGTGTATTTATAAACTGTACTCCAGCTCAACTCTTCCTCTCCGACTCTAAGTCTCTAAGGTAAGCGAACATCTTTTTCAACTCTTTCGCTAGCATGCTATCTAAAATGTAGGTTTTTAACTTCTTTAACATTTGGGCTCATAGGTATTCATGTGCTTATCAGTCAGGATTTACAACTGACATTCCAACTAGCTGTAAAGATATGCTGTTTGCTAACATTAGCGACCAATGCTGAAATTAGTGCTTAAGCTAATTGCTAGTGCATCAGCATATGTTTCGCTAGCATGCTATATAAGATGTGGGTTTTTGACTTCTTTAACATTTGGGCTTATATGTATTCATGTGCTTATCAGTCAGGACGGTGGTGGAGGGTTGTAAGGAGGGTAGTGGGGGGGGGGGGTTATTTGTGTGCATTTTGACCGTTTAGGGTCGTTTTCGGAGGTGGGGGGGGTGTTCGGCGTTCGCGGGGGGCGGGGGGCGGGGGGGCTCGTGCGGGGGGGTTTGAGGGCAGGGTTCATGTGGTGGGGTCCATAGGAATCTAACGAGATATTGGGGAGGTGTGTGGGAGGTCGGGTTGATGAGCTATGAGCCTATTTGGGGGAGAGGTTTGACAATCGCGAATGATTTAGTTTCACTTTCAAGCGGAGATTGTGACGTTGCAGGGGGCTCGGGGGGGGGGCGATTTCGGAGGGGTTTGAGGCCAGAGTTAATGTGGTGGAGTCCAGACGAATCGAACCAGGTATTGGGGAGGTGTGTGGGTGGTTGGGATCGGCAGTTCCATAGAGAAACAGTGGGGATTAAATACAGGTCTTTTAGGAATTGCTATTTAAATTGTTGGGGGGGCTTGCTGTAAAACATTCATAATCGTCTGGATACTGGTTGACCTTGCAAACTATTGGCTAGTGTTGTATGGGGAGTCCTGTAGTTTATAGATGATTGAACCTGTGTGTCTGCTACTAAGTGATTCATTGCACTGAATGGTTTGATTGACAGTTCATCATTAAGTCATTAATGTACAGACTGCCTGTGTGTATGCACATATATGTATCTATCTATCTATCTATCTATCTATCTATCTATCTATCTATCTATATATGTATGTATGTGCGTGTGTGTATGTGTATGTGCGTGTGTGTTTTTCTCAATTAATGTTGGATAAAAAGCACTGTTTTTGTTAGTGTGATATCAGAACTGTGTGACCTAGTGCTTTTTGTGAATTTTGATGCTAGCTTATTGCTGAATCCTGATTTGTTACATGTTTGATTGCATGTGGATTGATTTGACATTTAACACTGAAACGGCTGTATAACTTTATAATGTTATCTGATATTTATAACGCGGTATCATTTTGATAAAAGGTGTATTTCTAATACCAAAGTCATAGCCATTGATGGCCTAATTCTGGCATTGGATGTATTTGGGTCATTTTACACTCTAAGTTTTGAAAGCATTCATCACTATTATCAAATTAGAACCAAACTATTACTATGCTACTGAACTGTAATGTAAAGTGCTACCTGACACAGAGTGACCAATTGTTTACTGCTTGCTTACTACTTAAACTTAAACTGTGGCAGTGTGCTCAAGTGGAGCTGTCTTTAATCCTGCTGAAATTAGTGTTTACGCTACTACTAGTGCATCAGCATATGAACACCTGTTGAAAGCTTGATCTGTCACATACCTAAGCAATGGTAGAAGTCATATTCTGAAAATTACTCAACAGTGTCAGTGATGTATGGGGGAGAGTCCCGGGCCAGAGTCACGCACACTCAAAATTTCTTTAGGATTTTTTTTCTAGTTTGTGCCTTATAATGTTCATAATTCTTCACTCTTTCAAAATATTGCCTTGTTTTCCTCTCTTCTTTCTTGTGTTCATTTTGCCATTGTTCTTTGCACCTTCTTTCAAACCACCTTACTTTGGGTATTTATTCAACTGTGATACAGGTTGTGTTTTCATTAAGTGAACAACCGATTACCAGTTTACCGTGGCAACTTGTTACACTGCCATTTGACTTTGCACCATATTACTTCAAAAGACATCCTTATTTTTTGTATTTTTTCTATTGTAATAAATGTTGTATTTCCACAGAGTGACAAACAGATTACTAGTTTTTACTAGACCATGCAAATATTTCTCATTCACATATTAAATCCTTTGTCCCTTGCAGCACAGGGGTCACTACAGTCTTGGATGTATTCACACCATTGCCTTGTTTTCCTTTCTTCATTCTTTTGTTCATTTAAATTACATATCAATTCCATAAACTGTTCCAGGAGGAATCCACCATTGCTGCTTGCAGCTATATTTATTAGGATATTGTTACCTAACCTATTGTTACTGTAGGAATTCCGAATCTTGTAGCATTGAAGTCAATGGCAGCCCTTGGATCGCAGCAGTAAAAAGTTGAGATTTTTGGCATGGTGAAACAATACAACATTATGAACTACCACACCCATTTTGGTCCACTTGAGACCAAAGGGGGCGCTACAGGCCACGCCCCAATTTGACCATTTGTGTCCTTTTTCAAAGTGATGCCATTTGTACCCTTTTTGTCCAAGAATCCTGAAATTCATTACAGATGCCTTATTTGGCACGTTGAACAAAAAAGTCAGCGCAACCTATAGTGACAAACCCATAGATTTGTCTGTACAACATAAAGTTATCAAATGTGTTTTTTCGCTACTCCTCCTACAATTTTTGCCCAATCTTCCCCATAATTTGCAGTTATTATCGTCAGAAGAACCCTCACAAAAGCTATAAATAAGATTTTTGATTTTCATAATTGTTTGTCAGCTAGAGTCAAGAGGGCGCTAAGGGCCACACCCCAATTCGTTCTGTTTCTAAGTGATGCCACTTGTATGTCTTTCGTTCTATAATCTTGAAATTCATTCCACGTGCCTCATTCCTCACGACAAACAAAAAAGCCTCAACAACTCATAATGGCAAATCTTTACATTTTTCTATACAATATACATAAATTAAAAATGTTTTTTTGATACTTTTCCTACAATGTTTGTCCGATCTTCCCCATGTTTCTATGGCAAAATCTTCAGACCACGCCTCACATACACTATCAAAAGATTTTTGATATTTCAAAAAAATCGCTTTGTTTGTTCGCTACAGCCATTTAAAAGTGGCATTATTGCAACTAAACAGGACGTTCGTCTTATAATATTATTAAAGTCAACAAATCTTTGAGATATCAATATCAAACTATATATGCACGAAGAACACACTACAAAATACAACCCAGTTTAACAGCTAAGTTCATAACTTCCAAAATGATGTAAATAATGGTCATCTAATTTAAGGCTAAGACTATTTTACTGCTGTATACAAGTGGCAATCAAAAACTGATAGTCCGAATCAATCACAAGTTCATATGTAGACTCTTGACAATATGTTGTATACAAATCTGAGAAAAAGTTGAATGTAAGATGAAAAGTTGATTAATGATGAATATTTCAAATGTGACTGCTTGGCTAAAGGCTAAGGCTGACTTGCAAATCCTCTCTCTTGGCGCTTTTCCACCGCATGAAATCAGCTCGCCTCGCCTCGACTCGCATTTTTGGCGTTTCCACCGCAGTTCCATTGTACCTGGTACCTGCTAGCTGTACCTTTTTGGTACCTTCTTGCTCTAGGTACCAGGCGATCTTAAGTCGAGCTAAAAGGTGACGTCGGCAGACGGCCGGCCATTGATTGGCCAGAAAGTGTGACGAAGTCACGAGAGCGACTTAAAGCAACAGCACTGCAGCTAATACTTATTACTATCAGATACAGTCCATTACACCAACAGTCTACAAGCTTTTTAAAAGTCAGATAATTTACAAAAGACTAGTTCGTCAACATAGCTAAAATTATAATGTGGGTTCTGTCCACTTGTGGGTTGCGTTGGTGTTATTTACGTCGCGTACAAAAATACGTCATGGTCTACGTCACGCCCCTTTCGCCGACGACCAGGAAGTACTATTTGCGGTACTATTTTGCGGTGGAAAACCACCCGTGTTAACTACCAATCGAGTATAGTCGAGTCAAGTAGTGCTACATTTGCGGTGGAAAAGCGGCATCTGTCATGCCAGACCCAGTGGCTCCAAAAAAACTCACATGCACAAGAGTCTGTTGACACAGTGGGCTGAGTAAGCCCCCACCTTCACCCTGCTATTGGCTGCTGGATGGATCATGACACTGGTAGTTGTCTTGTATCTCAGCAAATCTTTGACATAGCCACATCAAACTTGGATGGTGCACTTTGAATTACACGACAATTACATTGTTCTTGTAAAGTGGAAGTATATGGCAGCCCTTGGACCAAATGAGTAAAAAGTTTAGATTCATGGCACAATGTTCATACTTCTTCACTAATTAAAAATATAGCCTTTTTTCTCTCTTCATTCTTGTAGTCCTATTGCCATTGTACTTTGCACCTTCTTTAAAACCACCTTATTTTGGGTATTTATTTACCTGTAATAAATGTTGTGTTTTCACTAAGTGAGCAACCCATTAGTTACCTTGGCAACTTGTTACACTGCCATTTTACTTTGGATAATAGGTGGAGCCACAGACCATGCAAATATTTCTCATTCACATATTAAATCCTTTGTCCCTTGCAGCACAGGGGTCACTACAGTCTTGGTTGTATATTAGATGATTAGATTAGATTCAACTTTATTGTCATTACACAGGTACAAGTCCAGGGCAACGAAATACAGTTAGCATCCAACCAGAAGTGCAAAACAGTTATTAACAACAGAATATAATAAATATGGATATACTCAGAATATACATATTATGAACAGTATAGTCAGAATATACAGGGTATGTACAGATTCAATCAGGGTATGTACAGATTCATATTAGACAAGCAGAAATTACCGGGTAGCATGTATATACAGTTAGTGCAAATGATGCAATTGAACAAAATGAACAGATGTGCAAAGTGAACAAGATGTGCAGGTGGTGCAGTAACAGATGTGCAGATGTGTAAAATGGACAGATAGTGCAAATAACAACTCACATATGCAAGTGGTGCAAATGTACAAACAGAAATGTGCAAATATAGGGAGGCGGGGGTTCTATGGGGGGGCAGGGGTTATATAGGGGGGCGGGGGTGTAGTGGAGTTCAGGAGTGTCACAGTTCTGGGGAAGAAGCTGTTCCTCAGTCTGCTGGTTCTAGACCGGAGACTCCTGAGGCGCCTGCCGGAGGGCAGGAGGGCAAACAGTTTATGGGCGGGGTGTGAGGAATCTCTTTGGATGCTGTGAGCTCTACGTAGACAGCGCTTCCTCTGGATGTCCTCAATGGACGGAAGAATAGTCCCAGTGATGCGTTGGGCGGTTTTCACCACCCGCTGCAGTGCCTTGCGCTCAGCGACTGTGCAGTTCCCGTACCACACTGTAACACAGTTCGTCAGGATGCACTCGATCGCACAGCGGTAGAAGTTCACCATGACAGCTGAGGACAGGTGGTGTTTCCTCAGTGTTCTCAAGAAAAAGAGACGCTGGTGAGCCTTCTTGATCAGGCCGGAGGTGTTAGTAATCCAGGACAGGTCATCCGAGATGTGGATCCCCAGGAACTTATAGCTGGAGACACGCTCAACGGCCATCCCGTTGATTTGAATGGGGTCGTGCGTGTCTTCCCTCTTCTTCCTGAAGTCCACGATAAGCTCCTTGGTCTTTGTGGCGTTGAGGAGCAGGTTATTGTCACCACACCACATGGCCAGGTGCTGCACTTCCTCTCTGTAGGCTGTCTCATCGTTGTTGGTGATGAGGCCGATCACCGTGGTGTCATCAGCAAACTTGATGATGGAGTTAGATCCATACATTGGCTTGCAGTCATGGGTGAAGAGAGAGTAGAGGAACGGGCTGACCACACATCCCTGTGGTACACCTGTGTTGAGTGTGATGGTGGAGGAGCAGGAGTGGGCTGACCTAACATGCTGTGGTCGGTTGGGCAGAAAGTCCATAATCCAGTGGCAGAGGGAGGTGTTGATGCCCAGCTCTCCAAGTTTGGTGATCAGCTTGGAGGGGATGACGGTGTTGAAAGCAGAGCTGAAGTCTACAAACAACATACGGGCATAAGTGTTATTGTTGTCTAGGTGTGTCAGCACAGAGTGCAGCGCTGAGGAAACTGCATCGTCTGTGCTCCTATTGCTGCGGTAGGCAAACTGGTGAGGTTCAAGTGTGGGTGGAAGGTTGGTCTTCAGGTGTGCCAGGACCAGTCGCTCGAAGCACTTCATGACGATGGGTGTCAGTGCCACAGGGCGATAGTCGTTCAGGCACGATGGAGGTGGATTTGAAGCATGCCGGCACAGCTGCTTGAGCAAGGGACAGGTTGAAAATGTCTGTAAAAACTCCTGTAAGCTGCTCAGCGCATGCTCTGAGCTCGCGGCCAGGGATGCCGTCTGGGCCAGCAGCCTTGCGCGCGTTGATCTGGCTCAGTGCGGTGAGGACGTCTGTTGGGTTGAGTGTTAAGGGTTGGTGGTCTGTAGATGGAATGATTGGGGTGGCAGTCTCTGTGTTGTTCCTGTAAAACCGAGCGTAGAAGTTGTTCAGCTCATTCAGGAAGGAGACGTCTGTGGGTGGCGGGGTGATGGTGTTCGACTTGAAGTCGCTGATGATCCGGATGCCCTGCCACATGCGCCGGGGGTCGGAGTTGTCGAAGTGCTCCTCGATCCTCCGCTTGTAGCAGTGCTTGGCCTTCTTGAGGCCTTCTTGTATTCACACCATTGCCTTGTTTTCCTTTCTTCATTCTTTTGTTCATTTGAATTACATATCAATTCCATAAACTGTTCCAGGAGGAATCCACCATCGCTGCTCGCAGCTATATTTCTGATTGGGTTTTGCTTGAGAATGCAAACCAATGTGGACAGACTAACTTGTTGAATGTTGGTGAATAAGGTGTTGTCTTGGATGATGTGGTTTTGAAGTTCTCGTAATCTGGTTTCATTATTTTCCAAAACCAAGTTTACAATGGCAGCTTCCTGTATCCCAGTGAACATTTGGCCCCTTCCTCCACCATGGTGTCGTCTCTCAGTCTTTTAGAAAAAGAGAAATAAAATTATATAGTCAGGGCGAGCGTTGCAAGCGATTCCCAAAGACGATAGTTTGCAGACATTTAACCGAGAGCATCTGGTAATTTTTCGAAATAAAAGACTGTTATTAATTATCGATTAAGGGTGCAGCGCCCCTCCAGCGCCCCTGCAGCGCTCCTCCAGCCGATGGCGCTCTAGGCGACCGCCTATGTCGCCTATGCCTAGAGCCGGCCCTGTATTCAGTGGTATGAAAAAGTATCTGAACCTTTTGGAATTTCTTACATTTCTGCATAAAATCCCCATCAAATGTGATCTGATCTTTGTCAAAATCACACAGATGAAAAAACAGTATCTGCTTTAACGAAAATCATTCAAATATTAATAGGTTTTAATATTTTAATGAGGATAGCATGCAAACAATGACAGAAGGGGGAGGAATAAGTAACTGAACCCTCTGCCTGAGGAGACTTAACCTATGTGCACACGAAGCCGGGTATTTTGATAAACGAATATTTCCCTCCCTCCGTTTTCCCAAAAGTTTTCATTACATCAACCCGCATAAATACGCCATCTAGCGCCATCATAACTGTGCCAAGCCTGGGTGGGCTGGTCTGGGCGCTCTGCAAGCCAATCAGAATCCTCATTTCGGGGCATCAGCTGCCGAAAACTCAAGTTTTCTCAGTTTACACGCAAACGCAAATCCGCAGTTTTCCAGAATCTCCGCTTTAGCCGGAGTTTTTAGAAAGATTCGTTTTCAGAGGAGAATTCACCGTTTGCGTGTAAACGATAGGTACAAACGAAGAGAAATGCCTCAGTTTTCAAAAATACCCGGCTACGTGTGCAGATAGGGTTAAAGAGCAATAGAAACCCATTTTTACCAAACAATTTAAGTCAGGTGTGTGCCCGATCACTGATGAGTGGCTTAAAGCTGCCCTGCCCACTATAAAACACACACCTGGTAAGAATTGTCTTGATGAGAAGCATTTTCTGATGTGCACCATGGTTGCAGATCTTGTAGAATATTTTTGTATTTCACTGTTACTTGTTCCCTTGTTCTAGTGCAGGGATATTCAACTAAAATGTAAAGAGGTCCAGTTCGAGAAAATGACATGAAGCGAAGGTCCGGAAGATCATAATGTCTAACTTAGTGTGATTTTTAAGTGGTCTAGTACTTTTATGAACATGCATCTAATCTACACCTGCCTTGTAAATCAAATGATTTCAGGACCATTCAAAACTTTCTGACAATATTTATTGTCATGTAACACAGAACTGAACTTAATAAATATGCACAATGTGCACATTAAAATAAAGGGCATGACTTAAAAAAATATATATATATACATTTAAGCTTGAATTTTCAAAAAATTGCATACCCTTAATTGAAACAATTCAAGTGTGAAGTATCAACATATCTTATAAATTGAACTATTTAACTTAACAATTATATTTGCTTATATTCAACTCCCCCACTTTTTTGGGATAATCGAGCTCTAGCTTGTCCTGCCAGGATTTTAAACCTGGGCTTAAATGGAGTAAGGGCCATTCCCATACACATATGGAGGTGCTCATTGGTGAGCCTTGAATTATATTTTGTTTTTATAATATTCATTGTGGAGGATGCTGCCTCACAGTTGTGTGTAGTGCCTAACATGGTCAAGAGGTATAGGGCTACTTTCCTCAGACCTGGGAAAGCAGGGACCATTTGAAGCCAGAAAGTACAAGGGTCAGTTCATACTAACTGCTCTTTCAGGGCTACATCTACTTGGAGATCAACCAATTGAATTTGGAGAAGCCTAACATTTACCCATTTAATAGTAGTATGAACAGAAAGGAGTGTGTGCATTCTGAAATAAATGCCCTATTTTCGCTGTCCACTTTTCTTTTTTTGAGAGCCATTTTCCTAATATCTTTATCTCCCTTTCTGTCTCGCTCCTCTGTGTCTCTCTCTCAATCGTCCACATTTCTCTCTTTCTCTGTCTCACTCGTCCGCATCTCCCCCTTTCTCTGTCTCACTCCTCCGTGTCTCTCCCATGGTTTATGTTTATTTTCTTTCTATCGTATTTTTGTGTCTCGCCGATAACTTTCATCTAAGTGCGCTGCATCTTCTCAATGTTTACCGCCTGAAATACACAGGTTTAACCAAATGTCTATGGGTTTAACTGGCTGAGTGAAATCACGTGGGACGGCTTAACTCATATGCGATTGGCCTGTGCGTTTTCCCAGCCACAAACCGACTACCGTAAAGACGATAAGAGCTGCACCGGTTCAAATAGAAGCGCTCCGTCCGATTTTAAATCGTAACCCTCTGTTTGTTTGGGCTGTAGGTCCGGGTCCGTATGAGATAGCTTCTGGGTCCGGACCCGGACCCGGACCGCGGTCCGCCAGTTAGTGACCTCTGTTCTAGTGGGTCCAGTGGTGGCTCTGACATTAAAGAAAGTAAGTATTACATTATTAAAATGTAAAAACACATACTGTAGAAAATGATAGAAACATCTACTATGGGCAGCGCTTACGCATTTAATTTGTCTGCTACTTTTTGCCAGCCCACTCTCCTGGCATTTGCAGACTTTCGTTTTAATTAACGACTCAAGTTCGGCATAACTTTCCATTAAAAGCTCTTGTTCTGATTGGGAGAAAAAAATGTGCATGTTCTCTGGCCATGTCTGAACAGCCAATAGCAGCGTTGCTGATCAATGTTTCTACTATCGATACATATCCCCTTTTTAAGCCAACACATGAACGTGCAATTATCTCAGATAACTAAATCCAGCGATACTAATCATACACAACATGTCTGTTCGAAGAACCGAATTAGCCGGATCATGATTAGCAGGATGAAGTCATCTTGGATGTGTCATTTGATCTCGGATGTATTAAGCGACGTACGAAGAACGGGCCCCAGGGCCGTAATAACGGGCGCTTGTTGTAATAAAGTCGTTGCCCCCTCTCGGCACTTAATTCGCCCCCGGAGTCATTTGACTGATTCTATAATTAGGGGTACATTTCAAGTCCATGGGGTGTATTTGTCAATTTTACCAAATATTATTGGTCATTATTTCAAACATTGGATGATATTCCTCTTTCAATTAATACAAAAAGTTAACAGGTTCCATAATTAATTTAAAAAAATGCAAATTATATATTGGAATATATTATTTCAGCTTTAATTGTTCAAAATAAGTATTAAACATGATAAAGCTGTTTTTAAATCTATTTAAAACATTAAAATACATGAAATTATTCACTTTATGTGTGTCCAAGAAATCACTGTCAACTGTGTTACCCATTGATAAGACCCCTAAAAAATCAGCAATGGTTTGCTCCAAAGTCACATGACTCACATTGCTGGAAGGTACATCCTTTATGGTGGGAAACTTGAAGACAATGTGGTCAATTTCAACTCCTCCTTGTCAATAATTCATCAAAATGATAGTCTACACATGGAGTGGATTAATTGTTCATCAACTGTGTTATCAATATTTTCTTGTGTACATATTTGAGATTTTTTTCATGACAAAAATGTAAATATAGCACACAGAAATATGAGTTGATCATAGTCATGTGGTGACATTTTCAACACCTTTAGCTAGTACAAAGGCCAAAAATTGAGGAAATGTCAGCTGTTACATGTCAACTGTGCTACACATCCCTAATGTGTCCTGTCAACTGTGTTACTCCTGTCAACTGTTGTGGAGGGTCAGATGGTTCAGTGGGTTAAGGCGTTGACCTCATGATTGGAAGGTTGTGAGATCGAATCCTGGCTGTGGCTATGTGAAGTTGTGTCCTTGGGCAAGGCACTTCACCCTACTTTCCTAAGGGAGAATGTCCCTGTACATACTGGAAGTTGCTTTGGATAAAAGTGTCTGATAAATGTCACGGTGTTCTTTTATTGTCAACTGTGTTGATTTGAATATTTAAGAAATCATTAGAGCTTAAGCTTGCCAATTAATGGATTTTGCACAGTCCAGGGGTATACTATGGAAACAAATAGAATATTAAGCCAAAAAGCACACTGATTTTTCACTTTTTGGTTGATCTGAAATGTACCCCTAATTATAGAATCACTCATTTACTGCTGGCGCCGAGCCTGCCACTTGTTCTAGGACTAATTACTCCCGAGTCTTTGGAACGATTCGGTTATTTTGAACGAGACTATTTGATCACTAGTCAACCGCGTTGCATGAAGTCGAATACATACACCCTAAAAAAGTATATCTAAGGTTACGCCACCCTTGAGCAGACGCTGCCTCTTGACGAATGAGATGCGGTAGCCATCTCAGAATTATGGACACCAGATGACGGTAGAGTTCCAGTACATTTCAGGAACTCATACCCCAAATGTCGGTCGCTGATGTCATTGAAATGTTGGATCCGTCAGACTGGTCATGAATAGCTAGTCATAGGCTGCATATAAAGGCTAAAACCGACTTGAATCATTGCAACATACAAAACGTGGCAAGGGTATTTGCGGTTAAAACACCATTGGAAAGCCATCCGGAAAATGACAGTACGTCAACGTCCAGTGCTGCTGCTCTCATAGCCCACCTTAATAAGAGCCCGCCCCGTTCGTTCAATTGGCTTCCCCGAACGTGTCCTTTGCTACCCTCCTTTTGTCAGTCGTTTTGATAAGTACCTTGCCATTAATTTAGAATGTTCCAAGGCTTGGGCACGCAGTGATCTACATGAAATGGAAGGCACCCGCTATAGTATTACACAAAATGGTTAATCAGTGCTAAATAACTCCGCTTGCACGATATTATAGCATTCGTTCAGCAATTGGTAGTGAAACGTATTTAGGTCGTTAATAATCAAACAAATAAACGGATTGCATGGGTCTCGTTGGCTAACCAGCTTCGTTACGGAAGCCGGACAAATCTAGTGCAGCTTCTACAGTAGCAGGACAAGATTTGTTTCCTGACAGTTTTGCACGGCGGTAGTTTTGACACATTTCTGAAAGCGCAAAGCTCAAAAGAAGTAATTGGCTCCAAGCATATGGATGTCAATTGTGTACATTTTGCTATCTAAATGTTCGTGTCTTGGGGTCTAGTTTGTTGCCGTAGGATGTCGCGACTGTGCAGCCAGTACCAGTAGTTTGTCCAGTTTTCAGAGGGACGGACTTAGAAGACTGCATTGGACCAGGGTGGTAGGGACAGAACATCTAACAGAAATTACCAAGTTTTTTAGTATTTTTTACTTTTTACAAATTGCCCTTAAGTAGAAGCCATTTTCCTCAATAATCTAAATTAAGACTAGAGCGGACCGTACATCAAGGGAGAGGACCTCCGTTTTGACACTTCCCCCTCTACCCCGATTCCCCCGTGATTTATTTAGAATATACTGGTGAAGTCGGAGGGTTCTCAACAAGGGGACAACTTAACAGCGAGGCCCCACATTCCCCTCCCCCATTCCTATCTAGACCCTTTTACCCCAACCTCTCCGGATATCGGAGAAAAGATTGAGATTTTGAATTTTGTACAGGGAGATCAGTGTAATAATCAGGTCCCGTCTAAAACCGGGCTGCCTAAACTAGGGGGATGACTCTGGAGTCCATGATGGCTTGCTGCCTGAGCGAAGAGGCGAAGGAGTCGAAACGAATCAATGCCGAAATCGACAAGCAACTTCGTCGAGACAAACGGGATTCTAGGAGAGAGCTGAAATTACTACTTCTCGGCAAGTCATACTATCTGTATTTTTCGGTCTTTGATCGATGTTCTGAATTTAGATGTACGTTTGCTAATGCTAGCTAGCTAAAATGTTAGCCTGGCCTTCTCGACCTGGTTTAGCTACTGCTAGCCTAAGCTAGGTAGCTTTCAAACAGCTAACTTGCAAGCTAGCTTCGTTGGCTAACGGCAACATTTAAGCAAGATTATTCTGCATTTGTATATATATTATGTAGTGTGATGTGCTCGAAGACATCTTGACGACATCTTCACGCAACTAAGATATATAGCCACAAGGACTACATTCTAGATAGGCAGCTGTTTAGCTTGCAACACTTATGGGGAGTCTTCAGTTAGTTTATCATTAACACGTTAGATGTCATGCATGTTTATATTGCAACGTTGCAAGTTACAAAGTTCTAGCAACATCGTTGTGTAAGACACCAAGGAAAACATGCAAAGGTTATGCTCTGCTCTTAATTATCCAGGCAAGATAGTTATAGCTAGTTGTGAATATGTTTGTGGCATTGCAGATTTTAAGTCTTTGAAGCATCCATGATGGACCAGATGTACAAGAGAATGTATTGGGCCCTTGACTAAAATGGTAGCTGTTGTTTGCAACATGTTTTTCTCCATTTGGTCATGACAAATACCCTGCCTTTTAAGAGTTATTTATTTTATATTTAGTGGTGATTAAGAGTGCCTACCCGTCCTACACATTCCCTGGCGCTAAAGGGAGACCTCATCATGTCACACCAGGACCAGGAAGTGTGTTTGTGGGATGCTCAGTGTTTGTGGGATGCTCAGTTTTCAACTCTATAATTGACTCTAGAACACAGGTGTCAAGATCCGGTCCTCGGGGAGGCCGCTCTCCTGAAGGTTTTAGATGTTTTGCTGCTCCAGCACACCTCCACAGAGCTTGATAACGACCCTTTATTAGGATCAGGTGTGCTGGAGTTTGGACCGGAGTTTAACACCCCTGCTGTAGAACAACCCATGAAAAGGTTATGGGCGATGAAAAGGATGGGCTACACTGCACATTTTGAAAGCATTTTATGAAAGATGTACATTACATTCAATCATTTAGCAGATGCCCGTATGCAGAGCGACTAACAGCAAGTACAGGGACATTCCCCCTGAGGCAAGTAGGTTGAAGTGCCTTGCCAAAGGACACAATATCATGTTGACACAGCCAGGGTTTCAACCAGGGACCTTCCGAATTCCAGCCCGCCACCTCAAATGTAGTTGGGGTAGACTTGGGGAAGACTTCTTAGTCTTCGTTGCATGTAGGCTTACCTATTTTTTGATCTGAACCAGATCTGATCTGCATTCTTGTTTGTGCTCTATCAAACATGCAAATGGTGTTCTTGTCAATTAGTTGTAATGTGTTTTCTGCAGGCTACCTGATCCACTCTAGTCAAAATGTAATCCACAGTACTTGTGTCTATAATGTCAGTAAAGTGGGTTCTAAAAAGAAGATTATCCACTTTGAGGACACTTAAGTCTATCTAGGTTACCTCCTTTGTTTCAAAACGTTTGCTCCTGTTTCTAGCTCACCAAACACAACCCAGGTTACCTGACATGTGGCGTCCTTCTGTTCATTTCCCTGCTGACTCTGGCTTAGCAAGGAGAAGTAGGCCACATCAGACCCACGTTTGATTCAGTATTGTATTGTTTTTAGTCTGCTTTTCCCAAGTCCCCCAATGTTACCTCTTAGAACTGGTTACTGCTCTGACTAATTGGTCTGAGTGCTGCACTCAAATCAGTCTTTACACTTTTTTTTTGTTTTAGAGGACAATACATTTCAATTTTTAGGATCATAAAAAGGAATAATCTCATCTTGAAATTTGAATCTGTCCTGTGTGTGTAAATAAATGTGTATGTTTTCCAATGTGTGTGTTTAGGTGAATGGTTTGTGTGTGTTTGCATGAGCTGTGATCAGCCATGCTGTAAATGGCCTATCTTAAGTTAGCAAAGGCTGTCACTGGAAGCCTGGATAAGGATGTGTAAGGCAGGATTAGTCCAAAGTTTTAATAGTCTTTGTTAAACACATCTGCAGATGTCACTGACTCCTATGATGCCCTTAGCCTTCTTCTCACACATGGTGTAGGAACTTCAGGTAACCCCTGTGTCTCCCATATTGTCCATGATGCCAGTGACCGCAGTCGGTCCTGAGTAGAGAATGCATCTCCATGGCACTTTGTTGTTATAGCTTAGCCTGAAGCAGTTGGTGGTGTAGTGTTCCATAGGTTGCAGTGTTTCCCCCCCAAAAAAATTCCAGGGGGAGGGGTGGTAGATGCACATTTTTTCCCCATACATTTTAAATGGTAGTCGGGTCACAGGCCCCACAAGGTAGTTTAAATGACCTGGCAGCGCTAACAGGTAGCCTAGCAAGAGAACCAAACTATATTCTACGCATTTATTAAGGCATTTGTGGGATAGGAACATCAGTATGCTGCCCGTCAAAACTAGCTTGCATAGCACTGTAAATGCTAGTCCCAGTGCCTTACTGAGCTACTGGTGTGGAGAGGATGGTAAAATTAATGAAAATTTTGTAGCTGCCAGTGGATCTAGTGTACTCATCAACAGGCGATTAAAGCCCTATACCATGAAGTCTGATTTAGGGTTAGTGAGGTAACTCCAAGTTTAGCTCAGATTTTCAGTGTCACAACGAGGGTTCACTTGGTTCACACAGGATGGTTCATTATGATAACTCATGCTTCCGTAGCAGGATATGATTGAGACAACAGATCAACACATACTATGCCTACTTAACAACCTCAAATCGTGGCATTACTATTTATTGAAGAACCCGTGGATCTAATTCAATGGAAAACACTATTGTATTTAGAGTCAGATCTAGTAGGACTTTATGAGTGATATTGAGAGAGCCCTACGCAGTCATAGTCTGCAATTGTCTGCCAACATTCCTTTCTTTTTTTGGGAAGCAGCCAGTGTTTTGAGTTATGCTCTTCAGCTCTTGTTTTTTGTTTACAATCTTTGTTTGCACTTGTATGTAGAATGGTGCGCTAGACATGTCCATGTTTGTAATTGTACATATTTGATGAATGTTTATGTGAATGTGCAAATCACACAATTGAGAAAACCTGGGCATTTTGTGAGGCTAGCCCCAGTGGCTCATCTTCATACCAGATCTTCTCCTTCTCCCTCAATGTACCCCCTCCCCCTAGTGATGCACTGATGGCCAGGGTCTGGTCTGGGCCTGAGGGCCATATCAGGCCATAGCAGCAGGAAGCTCCACAAATCAGCAGTGTGCCTCTACTTGGTCAAAACACAAAAGCCTGGGAGCTGAGGCCTCAGCTGCTGGTGGGCAGTAAAGTGAAGGCCACTGAACCACTACAGTTCTGGATATCCAGGTCAATTTCTAAAGCATCATTTAGATTTATTCATTTAGCAGACACTTGTATCCAAAGCAACTTCCAAGAGAAAGCTTTACAAAAAAGTATAGGTCACTGATCATAACAACATTGCATGTAGCCAGAACATGAAGCAGGTTATGAGAGACCAAACAAGTGCCAAAAGGAAGAACCACAATAGCATTTAGTTAAACAGGTTACAATTAAACAGCATGAACCTGACGGAGTGTACCTGTAAGACAGTAAGCAACAACTAGAAAGTGTACAATTTCTGGGGAAATTGTGAGGGTGTGCTTGCGGCTGACCATAGACCCCTGGTGTTTATTGACATCAACCATTCAGTGTCTTTACATTGGTTTTAAGAAAAAAATTACAAATTAAGAAGGTTGTTGAAATAGTTCTATTATCTATACTATAACTATAAATCCTAGAGAAAAGGCAGTAGGTTTATCTATAAAAAATACAACTTGTAACCCTTTAACCACTATTTATTCCTGTTACTATTTATAAATGGTGTGGAAGTAGGCCAGACACCTAGCTAGACATTAGTCATGGCCAAAAGTTTTGAGAATGACACAACTATTCATTTTCACAAAGTCTGCTGTTTCAGTTTTTATAATGGCAATTTGCATTTACTCCAGAATGTTATAAGGAGTGATCAGCTCAACTGTGATTAATTGCAAACTCTCTCTTTGCTTTGAAAATGAACTTTACCACACATTACATTACCACACATTTCCACCGCATTTAAGCCCTGCCACAAAAGGACCAGCTAACATAATTTCAATGACACACAGGTGTCACACATTAACACAGGTGTGGGTGTTGATGAGGACAAAGCTGGAGATCAATCTGTGATGATTGAGCGGATGGACACTTTAAAAGGAAGATTGTGCATGCCACCATTGTTCCTCATCTGTTAGCCATGGTTACCTTCATGGCTTCAAGAATGCCTTTTCCAACATGATGGAGCACCATAACAAAATGGCTCAGGGAACAAAACATTACGATTTTGGGCTCTTGGCCAGGAAACTCCCCAGGGGTCTCATTTATAAAGCTTCCGTACGCACAAAACGGGGCTGAAAACGTGCGTACGCCAGTTTTCACGCAAAGTCAGTGATTTATAAAAAACGAACTTGGCGGTAGAATGTGTGGTCCTCCACGCAAACTATGACCCTCCTGTAAACCTACGCACTTATTGGAGACAGTGGGAATTGGAGACACATACTGCAAAAAGTAAGTCGGAGAAGCGATTACTCGTAATATTTATGTATTTTGTTGTCCTCACACACATTGACTCAATGTATGATTATAATGAAGATTAAATACATCAGTGTTATTTGAGCTTGAACTGCATGATAATTGTTCCATACACATCTTGTACAATACAACTCAAATTTTAAATCAATATTCAGCGCTGTCTGTCTCACAATCAGATTGTCCTTTTACCGCAGTGTAGGAGGCTGAAATGCATGTAACTAGGTATTATGGAGAAAATTTAGGGGCACCAGACCCAAAAACAAGCATCAAGGAAATCTGGGCTTCCATATCTCCCACTCGATGCCACAGCGCATCGAGGCAGTGATTTAAGGCAAAGGGATTCACAACCCTGAACATTACATGTTACATTACAACATCGTTTTGAAAGTACCATATTTTGATTGATTTGATGTGATCCCCTTTTTCAGCAAAAACTGAGAAATAAATGGTGATTTCTTCACAGTATTGTAATTTTTGTTGAATTCCTGTTTTCCAGTTTATTTTTAGCTGGAAGCCCAAAATATGTAAAAATAAACAAATAAATACTTGACATTTGATGCTTCACTGTTGGCATGAGACAAGACTGATGGTAGCGCTCATCTTGTCTTCTACAAACAAGCCTTCTTCCAGATGCCTTAAACAATCGGAAAGGGGATTCATCAGAGAAAATGACTTTTTTCCCAGTCCTCAGCAGTCCAGTCCCTGTACCTTCTGCAGAATATCAGTCTGTCCCTGATGTTTTTACTGGAGAGAAGTGGCTTCTTTGCTGCCCTCCTTGACACCAGGCCTTCCTCCAAAAGTATTAAATTTACATTAATTGTGAACCCTGAATCAATAATCTATGAAAGTTAAATTTATGGAATTATCGAAATTAATACATTTTTCCATGATATAATGTTTTTTGGAAAGGGTCTGTATACATTACATGTGTTTAATGGGTACAGTGGTGCTAAATGCATATTTTTTTAAAAATGTAAATTAATTTGATTTTTTTTTTTTAAGAAACCTTGAGTATTCTATATGTAGCCTCATTAGTGTGCTGCCAGCAAGGCATGTGTGCATCACATTTGTTTGTTACTAACGTTTATTGTGTGCGTGCTGCAAGGCGCACACTATGTTATTCCCTACGTTTATTATACTTATTCTTACGCCGTGTTTTGGCTTACAACTCCTACCAGAGCTTTTGGCGCATATACATAAAAGTAATATCAAAACGTGCGGCTCGGCTGCGACGTGTGCTATATGTTTTCTAAGACTTTTCTCAAACAGTTTTGCCAAAAACTCCCATGTTAAAAGTGGCGGTAAAGTTTCTGGAGGAAAAGAAAACTAACATTTTTTAAATTGCTCCCAAGAGCACATTTCTTCACTTATCAACACAAAATGCCTATGTAGACGTTCATGAAGGGCTCAGCCTGCTTCAAGTTAACCTGGTTTTATGATTGGAAATACGGTTTAGCCAGAAATCCTTCCTGTTCGAGGGGTGCTCTAAGCATTTTCTCCCTGTCTTTTCCAACTGCCATTGACAGTTCCAGCTGCAACTTATTAGTTTGTTCCTTAGCAACCTCAGCGTGCTTGAGAGAGGGGAAGACGGTAGCCATTTTATG
Source organism: Neosalanx taihuensis (assembly GCA_030340665.1). Lineage (NCBI taxonomy): Eukaryota > Metazoa > Chordata > Actinopteri > Osmeriformes > Salangidae > Neosalanx > Neosalanx taihuensis. The sequence continues at coordinate 7,214,376 of CM059296.1, read as the reverse complement.
AGAAGTAATTCATTTGACATTTAATAACTTTAATTGGAGGATATTTACTGGAGGAATCGAATTGGCTCTTTGTGTTTTGGGTGGATTTATAAACTGTACTCCAACTCAACTCTTCCTCTCTGGCTCTAAGTCTGAGGTAAGCGAACGTCTTTTTCTTACTTCTTACTTTTTCTTTCTTACTTACTGTTTCGCTAGCATGCTATCAAAAATGTAGGTTTTTGACTTCTTTAACATTTGGGCTCATAGGTATTCATGTGCTTATCAGTCAGGATTTACAACTAACATTCCAACTAGCTGTAAAGATATGCTGTTTGCTAACATTAGCGCTTACGCTCCACTTTCAAGCGGAGATTGTGGCGTTGTGGGGGGCTCGGGGGGGGGGGGGGGGGGGGATGATTTCGGCTGGGTTTGAGGTCAGAGTTCATGTGGTGGGGTCCAGACGAATCAAACCAGGTATTGGGGAGGTGTGTGGGTGGTCGGGATCGGCAGCTATGAGCGGAAGTTGCTGCTCCATAGAGAAACTGTGGGGATTAAATATAGGGGGATTAAATATAGGTCTTTTTGGAATTGTTTTAATTGTTGGGGGGGCTTGCGTGCACGGGGGTGGGGGGTGTTTGCCCCCCAAACTATTGGCTAGTGTTGTATGGGGAGTCCTGTAGTCCTGTAGTTTATAGGTGATTGCACCTGTGTGTCTGCTACTAATTGATTCATTGCACTGAATGGGTTGATTGACAGTTCATCATTAAGTCATTAATGTACAGACTGCCTGTGTGTATGCACACATATATGTATCTATCTATAGATGAGGCTCACATGATTCACATGAATATATGTGTGTGTGTGTGTGTGTGCGTGCGTGCGTGCGTGCGTGCGTGCCTTCATGAATGTTGCATAAAAAGCACTGTTTCTGTTAGTGTAATATCAGAACTGTGTGGCCTAGTGCTTTTTGTGAATTTTGATGCTAGTTTAAGTCCTGATTTGTTAGGATGTTTGATTGCATGTGGATTGATTTGACATTTAACACGGAAACAGTTGTATAAGTTTATAATGTTATCTGATATTTATACTGGGGTAGCATGTGGATAATAGGTGTATTTGTAATACCAAAGTCATAGCCATTAATGGCCTAATTCTGGCATTGGATGTATTTGGGTCATTTTACACTGTTTTTGAAAGCATTTATTACTATTATCAAATTATAACCAAACAATTACTATGCTACTGAGCTGTAATGTAAAGTGCTACCTGACACAGAGTGGCCAATTGTTTACTGCTTGCTTACTACTTAAACCTTGGCAGTGTGCTCAAGTGGAGCTGTCTTTAATCCTGATGAAATTAGTGCTTACGCTACTTGCTAGTGCTTCAGCATATGAACACCTGTTGAAAGCTTGATCTGTCACATACCTTAGCAATGGTAGAAGTCATAGTCTGAAAATTACTCAACAGTGTCAATGATGTATGGGGGAGAGTCCCGAGCCAGAGTCACGCACACTCAAAATTTCTTTCGGAAATTGTTTCTAGTTTTACATAGATTGCCGATGTATTCACCCTATTGTCCCACTCTATTAGGTAGGTAGGTGGTATGTCAAAGTAACATCTACATGAACGGCAGGACCTGATGTTTCCTAGCAGAAAATTTCCATAGTGCATCCTGGTGCCATGTGTTCCACAGGTAAGCAATGCACACATTTCACATTTTAGACCAGGTTATTAGACTGGGATATCAGACTCATGCTCATTATTGGCATTTTCACCAGTGGATAGGGGTCAGCACGGGCACCCTGACTGGTCTGCAACAACGCAGCCCCAAACTAAACATATGGCACTGCACTCAGTTTTAATAGCTTTCTATAAGAACCAGCTTTAATTGGTTTAGTTGTATTGGACCACAGAGCCTCAACCCTGTTGCCTGTTCACCACTTTTTTTTCATTTTTTTTTCTCTTTGGACCTCTTGGTAGGTTCTGACCACTGCAGACCGAGTACCCAGACACCCAATCATAATTTAGCTCCTGTCAAAGTCACTCAAATCTTTACACTTGCCCATTTTTCCAAAATGTGCTTGATTGAACTCAAGCAAAACTAAAAATGTTCTGATTAATGTGCAGGATGGCTGCACATTTCAATGCCCAAGGGTAAAACACTTTTTGAGCCTTGGGACAGGGGGAGTTGCAGAATATGAAGAGAGCACAAAGCTCCTCTTCATGGCAACTTTTAATCAAATAAATAAAAACTTGATTCATAAAATGTGGGTGGTATATTTATTTCAAAGGATGGGAGAGGTACGAGGGTTATGGCCAGTGCTCAATCCTATAATGTAATCAGTATATTATTAGTACAATATATACAGTATATGCTATATAGTTTTCAGATGCATTAAAACGTTTTGGCAGAAAAATGTTAGGGACTCTTAAACCGTGCAACAGAACGTAAATAAAAAATACTCAAAAGCAAGACAAACATTTTGACATGGGCGTTGTCTATGTAGTCCAAATATTGATGATGCTTAAGGGGTGGGAAAATAATAAATAATATGTATGTGAGATTACAATAGGTTGTACTATTTTCCAAAGGCAAGCACACAAATAAATGTGAGATTACAATAGGTTGTACTATTGCCAAAGGCAAGCACACTCTAATTATGTGTCACTTCTTTTGGTTTATTCAATAAAATTCCAATAAAATAAAATTTTCTTTGGTTGTAACATGTCAAAATGTGGAAAAGATTGTAAGGCACTCTATACGCCCCAAATAGGGATTAACAAGATTTTATTTACAATGTTTAACAGGATGCTGGGTTATATAGAGGGTCACAATTTTGTTGTGTGGAAACTTTAACCAGATATCAGATGATTTTATAGATAGACGTGCTATTAGTGTAAGTTCAACCACCAGAATGGGATCAGCAATGCATGCTCTTAAATAAGAAATTTGTTTGGTGGATTTTTGGAGACAGGTTTATCCTTTGGAAAGAGAATATACATTTTATTCCCACTCCCACAAAACATATTCCTGAATTGATTGGTTTCTTTATTTTTCCAACCCAGGTGTTGATCTGGTTTTGAACTGTAAAGTAGGGGTTATTGTTTTAACAGGCCATTTGCCAGTGGAACTACACTTAAATGTACTGGTTGACTGGGGTAGGTGGAGACAAAATCTTGGTATATTCACTATACCATACAATTGTATACAATTACAATTATACAAGTATTGGTCTTGTAGAATATGCAGTATTATATCAGGATGTACAGGATTTACAGTTTTTTTGCAGAATATACAGCAGAATATACAGGATATACAGGATAAAGTGCAGGTTACAGACTATACAGTTATAGTCTATACATTTCAATTACAATTACGCAAGTAATTGGTCTTGCTGAATATACAGTGTTATGTCAGGATGTACAGGACTTACAGTTTTTTGCAGCATTTACAGGATATACAGGATTAACATGTTTTTAGCAGAATATACATAGTTATATTACAGTTGTAACTGAATTTTGCCAAATATGCATTGTACTGCCTAGTGCCCTAGTCCTTTCAGTTCAGAGGCAGTGGAGATTAGGGTGCGGGTTACCGACCCTACGATGTCCATCCATGTTTTAATTCCATTTATTGAACATAAATCTCCGGTTGACTTTCCGATAATTAAACAAAAGAAACACCTAGTAAATTAACAAAATTATGGAGGTCTGCGGGTCTGGGTATGTGTGTGTGATCGGAAAACTTTACTCTCCGCCCCTAACAACACCAAATTGGCTCAGTTGTACAATTAAATAGCCACCTGTGTGGGAGGCGCATTACAGACATCACCATAAAAGGAAATAAAATGACATTCCTCGTCTGTATCTTTAAAATAGGTTAACTTAATTTCCTTTATAATAACTCTCTTTAAAAAATAAAATAAAATACCACACTTAACTGAAACAATTTATAGAATTCCTAATTATGCAAGAAAAACTGAATATGGCTCCAACAGAATGTTGTGTCAGACTATTGCCTAATGTCCATTGTTTATATCACCGGATGTTATGCTATGTCACCTAATATACAGTTGGCTTACATACTAATGGTGTGAGGAATTGTAAAGTTTGATGGCCACAGGTAGGAATGATTTCCTGTGGCGCTCTGTGGTGCATTTCGGGAGGATGAGTCTCCCGCTGAAAGTACTCCTTTGTCCGGCCAGCACATTGTGGAGTAGGTGGGAGGTACTGTCCAGGATTGCGTGAAGTTTGGCCAGCATCCTCCTTTCTGACACCACCGCCAGAGAGTCCAGCTCCACCCCCACAATGTCACCGGCCTTCCGGATCAGTTTGTTGAGCCTGTTGGCATCCGCTGCCCTCAACCTGCTGCCCCAGCAGGCAGCAGCATAGAAGATAGCACTGGCCACCACAGACTCGTGAAACATCCTCAGCATTGTCCGGCAGACGTTGAAGGACCTCATCCTCCTCAGAAAGTAGAGGCGGCTTTGGCCCTTCTTGCTTGAGTGTTCTTTGTCCAGTCCAGTTTGTTGTCCAAGTGAACACCAAGGTAATCCTCAACGGTGTCCACACTGACCGCCTGAATGAACACAGGGGTCACTGTTGGTCCTTCTCAGCTCCTTGCACTTAGCCGCATTAAGCTGCAGATGATTCCGCTCACACCATGCGACAAAGTTCCCCACCACAGTCCTGTACTCGGACTCCTCCCCATCGCTGATACAGCCCACCACAGCAGAGTCATCAGAGAACTTCTGAAGGTGGCAGGACTATGTGTGGTAGCTGAAATCCGTGGTATAGATGGTGAAGAGGAAGGGGGAGAGGACGGTTCCCTGGGGGGCCCCAGTGTTGCTGACCACACTGTCTGACACACAGTGCAGTAAGTGCACATGTTGTGGTCTGCCAGTCAGGTAGTCTACAATCCAGGACACCAAGGAGTTATCCACCTGCGTCGCTGCCAGCTTCTCACCCAGCAGAGTTGGCCGGAATGTTGTTGAAACATTGGAGAAGTCTAGGAACAGGATCCTCACAGTGCTTGCCGGCTTGTCTAGATGAGTATAGCAGCGGTCGAGCAGGAAGAGGATGGCGTCCTCTACTCCCAGCCGGGGCTGGTAGGCGAACTGAAGGGGTTCCAGGAAGGGTCCGACCATAGGCCGCAGCTGTTCCAGCACCAGTCTCTCCAGGGTCTTCATGTGGGAGGTCAGTGCCACCGGTCTGTAGTCCTTGGAGCGCGGAGTTTTCGAAACAGGGATGAGGCAAGATGTCTTCCACAGGACAGGGACCCTCTGGAGATTCAGGCTCAGGTTGAAGATGGAAGATATTGCAGGATGACCAATGTGTGGCAACATTAAAAGAGGACATTAAATGTTCCTTGCATATAAACGTGGGCACAACCAATAGCCTGGCTGCTGTATGGGATGCTCTGAAGGCATTTGTAAGGGGAAAGTGCTTGGGTTATTGCTCTGGGAAAGTTAAAGGTAGGAAGAGGGTGCAGACCTCGGAAAAGCAAATAATGGAATTGGAAAATCAACTAGAGGTAAAATTTAATGAAAGTAGATTTAGAGCAATTTTAGCGGCTAAAATTTAACCTTCACCAAATTTATAATAATAAGGCAGGTTACAAACTTTTTTGTCTTTAAACAAACTTCTACGAGAATGTTGCCTGACGAAGATTACTTTTTCTGATACAGACACAAAATTTTTTATGTTTTATCAAGAATTATACAATGAGCTCAACCTGCCCAGAACAAGTAGAACAAAATGACAATGCAAAAAATTTGCAAGAGGGAAAGGACTAGGGCTGAAACGATTCCTCGAATAATTTGAATAATCAATTACATTAAAAAAATGCAATTAATCTTCTTGGATGATTCGTTTTATATCTGTTTTACTATGCGTGGTTATGTCCGACCCCGGAACTTTGTAGTTGCGGAGCATGTTTCCGCACGACCGCAGTACCTCACTTCTGCAGAAGCGTTTCCTGTAGCGTGGAACGAACGAAACGCGTTATCCAACTCTGTCAAGCCACGTCTGTAACATAGTGTTATATGTCATAGCTCGCAGGGCAAGTTTGAGTTCAGAGAATGTTGACATGCTCACATTTCTTGTGTTGAACTTGAATTTGAATTTCTTTGTTTTTTTAAAATGTTTACGCACACCACAAAAGGCACTTTCAAAGGCAGCTGTTTCTTGTAGCCTTAACATTTATTTTTGGATGAACCTGAGTTTTCTTTGACATTTAGGGAAAGTATTTAACTCTAAGTCTACTATACTGATATGCTTTATTATTTATATTCTTGTTATATATTATTTGACAATTATTTCGGTACCCCAACTTTTTTTTTGAAAAGCTGATGTTAGGAAGGCAATTAACTAAGATGAAAACTGCAAAGTCAAGATGTACTCTGTCCTTTCTTACATTTACATGTATTCATTTAGCAGACGCTTTTATCCAGAGCGACTTCCAAAGAGACAGCTTCTACAAAGAGCATCAGTCATTGAGCACAGCAACGTGTTAGACCCCGAACACAGTGGGTTTTTTAGATCGTGAATCATACATCATGAGAACCAATAAGTGCCAAGGGAAGAACACAACGATTGTGAACATAAAGCAAGAGATACAACAAACAACACTGGCAAGTCACCATATGGGGACCAACAAATAGTTCTAAAGCACATTAGATTATCTGAAGTGTCATACTATTCCTAAGTGCCATTTAATTCTCTAAATAAGTGAGTTTTAAGCCTTTGAAGTTGAGAAGGCAGTCTGTGCTTCTGATGGAGGTGGGGAGTTGATTCCACCATTGGGGAGCCAGGCAGTGGAAGAGTTTGTGTTGCGCTTGGGCGCTATTAAGGGGGGTTACCACTAGACGGTTGTCAGCAGATGACCGTAGGTGACGGGTGGGGGTATAGGGCTGGAGGAGAGAGTTGATATAGGTCAGGCAGTCCTGTTTACAGCCCGTAAAATCAGCACCAGGGTCTTGAATCTGATGCGGGTCATGACGGGAAGCCAGTGGAGGGCGATGAGGAGTGGGGTGACATGACAGCGTCTGGGTAGGTTGAAAACCAGACGAGCGGCTGCATTCTGTATCCTCTGAAGGGGACGGATTGCATTTGCAGAAAGGCTGGCTAGTAGGCAGCTTTGTGATGACAAGGGCTTGGACTAGCAGTTGGGTGGAATGTTGAGAGAGGTATTTTCTGATTTTCCTGATGTTGTAGTGAATCTACATGACCGAGAGACTGCGGCAATGTGAGCTGTGAAGGAGAGCTCGTCGTCCAAGGCGACCCCCAGGTTCCTAGCAGAGGATGAAGGGGTCACTGTTGCAGATCCCATAGTGATAGAGAGATCGTGGGTGATTGAGGGTTTTGCAGGGATGATGAGGAGTTCTGTTTCGGTGAGGTTCAGCTGGAGGTGATGTCTGGCCATCCAGGCTGAGATGTCAGAGAGGCCTCAATTCTGGTCGATATCCCTTGATTGGTTGGGGGAAAGGATAGATATAGCTGCGTGTCGTCAGCGTAGCAGTGATAGAAGCCATGGGAGGTCGATGATTGGCCCGAGTGAGGTGGTGTATAGGGAGAATAGGAGCGGACCAAGGACGGAACCCTGTGGGACCCCAGCGGAGAGCATGCGGGTACCAGATGTTTATCCTCCCCAGGAGACTTGATAGGATCTTCCTGGATGAGAGGATGAGATCCATTTAAGCGCAGTGCCAGTGATGCCCATCTCTTCGAGTGTGGCGAGCAGGATCTGGTGGTTGACTGTGTCGAATGCTGCGGAGAGGTCTAGCAGAATGACAACAGAAGACCTTGAGGCTGCTCTGGCAGCACGCTCGATTGTTTTAGAGAAGAAACTTTCTTAACTGGAGTATTCCAAGAAGCTATATACTGTATATATACTGTACAGTGCATATATACGTCTTCGTGTTTTTATTGAAATTTAAGCAGTTCAAGTCTAGTGAATAACCTGAAATGGTACAAAGGTAAGCGGTAAACTGCCAGAGGTAAAAAAAAAAACAAACAACAAAAACGTTTAGGTTACCAAAAACTTATAGTTATACAAAAATGCCTTTTTCAGGGAACAAGTAATGGGTTAACAACTTTCAGCTATTTTGCAGCAATGGAAGTAAATAATGTAAAAATAACAGAATCAGGGTTTTTGTATGCCATTGAGTAGGCGAAGGGATGGTGCCTTGGTGTGTGACAACAAATGTCAAATATGGAGGAAAGCATGATGGTCTGGGGCTCTTTTGCTGGATCCAGAGTTGGCGACTTGCACAGAGTGAGTGCTACCACAGCATTTTGCAGCGCCATGCAATACCCGTGATTACATGATTAATCTTCTTGGATGATTCGTTTTATATCTGTTTTACTATGCGTGGTTATGTCCGACCCCGGAACTTTGTAGTTGCGGAGCATGTTTCCGCACGACCGCAGCACCTCACTTCTGCAGAAGCGTTTCCTGTAGCGTGGAACGAACGAAACGCGTTATCCAACTCTGTCAACACTGGCAAAGTCTTTTCTATGCATTACAGCCACGTCTGAGTGACAGAGTGAGTGCTACCACAGCATTTTGCAGCGCCATGCAATACCCGTGATTACATGATTTATTTTTATCTCCAATTGTTGATTTGTTCTATGCGTTCATTTCAGAGTTACATTGAGACATTAAACTGCGTAAATTTCAATACAAACTGGAAAAATGGAGGCGTTCTAAAACTTTCGACCGGTAGTGTGTATATATAAATAATGTTCCGGCTATAATATCTCTTTTACTGAATGAGGACAAAGACTTAACTGACCTGTCTAATTACAGACCTATACATTTAATAAATGTGGATTGTAAGATACTATTAAAGAAAATATTGCCACTGGGGTTGGAGACTGTTGCCACAGACTAATCATAAAGATCAGGTAGGGTTTGTCAAGAATAGGTTGTCAGATGATAACATGAGAAGGTTATTACATCTGCAATGGGTGAATAGACTCGATAGAGAAGACTCGAAGATATCGAAGATATGAATGATATTATGGTAGATAATATGGATAAACTTTTCAGTAACATTTAATTTGGACAAATGTAATAAGTTGTACCTGACTTTAGCAGGGTTTATGAGGGGTGTCTCAGAAATGTGCTACTAAAGGAGGATGATCTCATATCTTGTAGAATATCTAATAAACAGGGCACCACCTCAATGTTTGGAAAGGGAATTGAGGAAAACCTTGTGGGTGAATAAACATGTAACGCCTATTATAATCAGTCCTATCTGGAGTCGTGTAGTTCCTTAGAATTAACGCAGATCCGATGCCGGAGAATTTTATACACAAAGGTTTATTGAAAGCAAATGTAATGATGATGAACTAATACCAGAATTTGTGTAGGTTAGTTGGATAACAATACAGTGCTTTTATATTGAATATGGGACAGACAGGAACAGACAGGAATAAAGGGGAAGAATTGGCCATGGAGACAAAGAACAGTTATGCTAAACTATGCTAACAACGGGAACGCTAACCTTAAATCAGAGTACCATTTCACCACACTATGCCAGTGTTCACGAGTAAGAAATTAGCCAGTCACAGTTACTTTGTCCGTTGTAGAAAGGGTAACGTTGATCTTCCTTAGTGATAGTTGTCCAAGAAAGGCACAGAAACCTTTCTTAAGTTCCGTTTTTTCGTGGATGTTTGCTCAGTATGACAGATAAATCCAAGGTTGCGTTCCTCAGATTAATCCGGACGAAAGAGGAAGTCAGTTCTTGGTTTGGGGCTTTTATACACTGCTCACAAAAATTATAGGAACACTTTTTTTATTGGGCCTGGCATGAAATCAGTTGTACCTGTCTGATAATTTTCTGGTTATTTAAGCAGCTGAGGGCATCGTTAATCACTTTCCGTTGTATTGGTGTTCATGGAATTAACAACGGGTGCACCACAGTGGCAACAATTAGAAAACCCTCAAAACCTGACTGGTTTTACATGTGGATGTCATTTCAAGTTTCTCCCTCTTGATCTTTTTTGGCGCATTTTGCACTCGTGCTGGTTTTGGCTTGAGTAATTATCTCTACTGGCAGTTTGAGGCGATACCTTAACCCTACAGAAGTTGCACAGGTTGTTCAACTTCTCCAGAATGGCACATCCACACGTGCTGCAGCAAGAACGTTTAATGTGTCTCCCAGCACAATCTCCAGAACGTGGAGGAGATTTCAGGAGACTGGTGGTTATTCTCGGAGAGCTGGACAGGGCTGTAGAAGGTCCACAAGCCATCAGCAAGACCGATACCTGCTCCTTTGTGTAAGGCGGAACAGGCTTAGCACTGCTCGTGCCCTACAGAATGACCTCCAGAGGGCCACTGGTGTGAATGTCTCTACCCAAACAATCAAGAACAGACTTCATGAAGGTGGCCTGAGGGCCCGACATCCTGTAGTGGGCCCTGTGCTCACTGCCCAGCACCGTGGAGCTCGACTGGCATTTGCTGAAGAACACCAGAATTGGCAAGTCTGCCACTGGCGCCCTGTACTATTCACAGACGAGAGCAGGTTCACCCTGAGCACCTGTGATAGACGTGAAAGAGTCTGGAGAAGACAAGGAGAACGTTATGCTGCCTGCAACGTTGTTCAACATGACAGGTTTGGTGGTGGGTCAGTGATAGTCTGGGGAGGCATATCCATGGAGGTATGCACAGACCTCCACTGCCTAGGAAATGGTTCTCTGACTGCCATATGGTATCAAGATGAAATCATTCAACCCATTGTCAGACCCTACGCTGGTGCAGTAGGTCCTAGTTTCCTCCTAATGCACGACAATGCCCGGCCTCATGTGGCAAGAGTATGCAGGCAGTACCTGGAGGATGAAGGAATTGAAACAATTGAATGGCCTTAACGATCCCCTGACTTAAACCCAATAGAACATCTGTGGGACAATATGTTTCGGTCCATTAGGCGCCACCAAGTTGCTCCTCAGACTGTACAACAGCTCAGGGATGCCCTCACACAGATCTGGGAGGAAATGCCACAAGACACCATCCGTCGTCTCATTAGGAGCATGCCGCAACGTTGTGAAGCATGCATACAAGCTTGTGGGGGCCACACAAGATACTGAAAAGCATTTTGAGTTGCATAAATTAAGTTTTTGAAAAAATGGACTAACCTGCCACATCTTCATTTCACTCTGATTTAAGGGTGTCTACACAATTGAGCCCTCTGTAGGCTGGAAACTTATTTCCATTAAAAGACTTGGCATCCTTTTGTTCCTGAGACATTGCCCTGTCGTTATTTGTATAGATATCCAACTTCATATTGAGATCTGATGTATCTAATGTGTTTCTTTAAAGTGCTCCTTTAATTTTAGTGAGCAGTGTACTTGGGGGTAAGGGGGTTTGGTTTCACCCCTTATCTGAAGATGAGCCCATGCTGAGATTAGCATGTAGGTGTGAAAAGGTTTCTTGAGTTGGCATATTTCAAATGTCAGTGGAAGCTGTTGACTTCTTTTAAAAGGTAAAGAAGTTACATTAACATTACATCAAACACAACATTTAAAGAGAAATTCTAAATTCACACAGTTCCTTTTAGTGTCCAATGAGTTAAGGGTTGGCCTCATGATCGGAAAGTTGTGAGATCGAGCCCCGGCTGTGGCTATATGAGGTTCTTGGGCAAGGCACTTCACCCTACTTGCCCCAGGGAAAATGTCCCTGTACTTACTGTAAGTCTGCAGTCTGCTGGTAACTGAGAGCAGTGTGTCACAGGCAGTGTCAGTCTTAGCAGAGGGAGTCACATACACAGCTATCACATTAACACAATTTACACTGGCTCTTACTAGAGTAGGATCTTGCCTCTTCATTTACACCAATTTATATATTAACACAAAAGCCAAATAACAAACAGAATTGGCTACAAAACCCTATTTTAAAATTTTCAAAGATGGATTGGCTAGAGGAATCTATTTTTTATTATCACCGCCACTGCTCGCCAAGGCATCGAAATTGTAAAGTGCAAAAGCCTCAAAACTTTATGGGAAAGGGAATTAGGCTGTACAATCTGATGTCACATGGGATACAATTCTTTCTAATAATGGCGTTTATGTTAGAGAATACAGAAGCAAGTTTCAATATAAAATGCTTAATAGTTATTACTATACAATACTCCATCGAGATTTCATATTATGGATATTATCAGGAATGACTTGTGTTGGAAATTCCCAACAGGTAGAGGTACCTTCATGCATGCCCTATGGGAGTGTTCATTAGCCTCCAATATGAATGTATGAATATGAAGCTAGGTGTTAGAATATATGGAGGGCTGGTTACCATGTGAACTACCCAAATCCCCCAGACTATGACTACTTGGGGACAGAGGGGAGGTGCCACTGCTAAATAAACCCATGTTTAGTGTTAAGCACTGGATTATAGGCTTGTGCCTGCCTTATTTTGAGATGACTGGAGCCTGTCCCAGTTACTTTCTGGCGGGGTACACCCTGGACTGGGGCCAGCTATTCACAGGGCTATCACACAGACAGTGACAGATAACGGAGACAACCTTACACTCTGTCATACAATAGCGCCAATTTCTCACAATGTGCAATTTGCCTACCACATGCATCTCTTTGGATGGTGGGAGCCTGAAATGGCCTTGGTGTTCATGTATGTCAGAAAACAAAATCAAGCTTTTTACAGCAGGAGTTTCTAAATGTGAGATTTACACATTCACAACGGTAAAATTGGTTTTGCTGTGTGTGACCATTCAAATCAACATTGGCAAAATTGCATTATTTTCTCCAGAAGACATCAAAATTAGGGGTGGGAATCTTGGGGCACCTCACAATTCGATTACGATTCAGAGGCTGCGATTCGATTATAAAACGATTATTGATGCAGTTTTCATTTATGTATATTGATGCACTTTTTCCACATTTCTTTTTGTCTCACTGAATGAGTATTCATTATTTGCAGTTCAAAAAACAGTACATTTGCAATAAGAAACAAAGAGTTGAATTCATTTCCATTATATTTTATTAACCATTATGGAAATATCCATTGGAATGGAAATGCATTAACATTTGTACTTTAGTGTACAGTAATCCCTCGTTTTTTCATGAGGGTTACGTTCCACAAAGCACCCGTGATAAGTGACATCCGTGAAGTAGAAACCTTTATTATTTTTTTTACAATTATTATACTGTACAATTACATTTAAATTTAAAAATTCATGCATTCCGTAATGCTGACCTACAGCCGCACAGCTTTTACCCTTCTTTAGCATGTCCAGAAGTTTAACTTTTTCTGCGACTGTTAACATCTTCCTCTGCCTTTTGGGCCCGACCGAAACAGAGAGATTGTTCAGCCAATCAGAATGCAGAACACAATGCGATAAAACGATAAAAAACCGTGAAAAGTGAACTGTGATATAGTGAGAGATTACTGTACAGCTCAAGGTGCTTTTTGCTGCTTTTAGCGTTTCATATGTTAGTTACAAATGAAACAAAAGTGCTCTCAGGCTTAACTGAACTACTACTTCAGTACCAACAGCTCAAAACAGTAAATAAAATACTCGTCTCTCATTTTGTATCTGCAGCTTAACAGTACATTCAATCTTCAATAAAACAAATGGTAGCATTTTGTTGAAAAATATTATTGTTTTTAACCCCTCAAAAGTGTGCTCAGGTTTAAATGAAAGACAATGTGTACTACTACTTCAGTACAAACAGCCTTTTCTGCCTTTTAAGTTGCAACATCAACTCTCTCACCTCTTCCGTTGAGTGGAATCGTGCACTACCTACACCTGGGGGGTATTGCACAAAAGTAGAATAAAGAAATCCAGGATAACTGAGCAAGCGTGGCTTGACCTAGTCTGGCCGTCGTATCCTGGCTTAATTGGTTGTACGTTTGCCAAGCCAGGATGAAAAGGCGCGGCTATGTCAAGCCAGGTGTAGGTAGTCAGGATAAATGCGTGTTCACGGCATTCTTAAATAGACCTCGCGATTGCTCACAGAATCACCGATCAGAACATGGACAAGAGTTGCGCAACATATTTCACGGCCACAGAACAACAGCTCCTGATGGAGTTTTATGAGGAGGAGAAGGATATTATTAAAAAAGGGCAATACTCATGCCATAATCAAAGAAAGAGAATAAGCCTGGCAGACAATAGCGGACCGGCTTAATGCGTTAGTATTCAAAAATTGTACAATCCTCTGGAGCTGTCATAATTGGGCTACAATTAAGCATGTCCATAAATTTAACTTTTTCTGCGACTGTTACGTAGGTGTACAGACACAGTACATATTACAGTAAACAGCAACTTAGAGATTAGTGCACCTTTTAATTGGCATGCACTGATGATTTTTATGTTAAACAAACAGTATTTTTATTTTGTAATACATTGGCATTTTAATTACATTGGCATTCTGAAACAACAGGACAGGTGACATGAGGCTTGTTATTATAGCTAATGTTATAGCGGCTGAATCTAGAATATTAGCCACATTGAGTCATTGGGAAATTGTTTTTTAATTGATCTTTGTCTAGGTGTCAATCACTAATGTTGCATATGTATTTCAGATAATTTCTTGGAACAGTGAGGTAAAACGTCACACAAACTGGTTTGATGAAAATAAATGTGATATTCACAGAAAGAAGAAAAACTTTTTCAATTGTGTTCAGAAGTGTTCAGCAAGTATTGGTAGATTGTGAAACAAATTAAGAACCATTTTTCGTTATGGAGAGTCGTTTCACTGCAATGGTCATAACAAAATATTACGTAGCCTGATTTATTTGCCATTTTCTTCCCCAAAAAGTAAAAAAAAATAAAATAAAAATGTGTGTGTTGATGGTAAAATAATTTTGGGGGGATTTTGCCTCTGGAAAAGTATGCATATTTATTGAGAGTATGTAGTATGTCTCATTTGCGTATCAGAATAAAATATGAAGTTTGTTTTAAAATAAGTAATCAGCTGGGGAAGTTTTAGATATCTGTTAAGAACCTATTAACCGATGGCCTTAAACAGTTTTAAAGAAGAAATGGGGATAAATATTAATAATAATACAAAAAATAATAATAATCATAAAAAAGTAGAATAACTAGTGTTTTTGCTTTCAGCAAATACTAACAAATAAATGCATGGGAAATGCTGACTATTAACTCACGTTTTATTATTATAGCCACTGTTGCTACTTGAACTGTTTTTGCAGAAGCCTACGCAGTACACATGACAGGTTTCAACCTGTCTCATTTACGATTTACATGCTGGAAATGTGTTAATTTTTTTCTATTTTACGATCTGTTGTACAATCTAGAGAAACTGTTCGTAAAAAAAATGAATAAAACTCATTAAAATGTATCATTATTTTTTATATATATTTTTTATATTTCAAAATAATTCATTATGTATTTGCCTGCCCTATTAGTGCTATTGTCACAGTTTAAGTTCTATTTGTCAGCTCAGTTGTCAATAATACTGCCGCATAACAAGTGTGATTAACCCTGAACTATGAAAGAATGGTCAGAAAATTCTAATTTTTGGAATATGAACTATTTATTTGGCCCTTTGACAAAATGTAAAAAGAAATTTGACAAAAAGAAATGCTAAAAAAATATATTTTTGTATCACATTTGATACTACAGGTATTAAAAAATATAACTATGAATGGTGATCAGCCAATATAGATAGTCTAAGTGAAATTCTTGAACCCATTTCGATCTATAAATTGTGTATTTAACTCATCCAAACACTGCATGATGGCCTATGGAAGACATAATCCATGTAAAACACTGGACAGATATACCCATAACAATTGTTGATTTTTGGCCAAATACCGAAAGTATCAAATTTGATACACTGACTTTCTGCTCGATATAACTACAAACTGTAATTATAAAACTGAGTAATACAACGTTTTAAGGACAAACTAACTGTCCATTTAAAATTATTGCTAAGTATTTTAGAGAAATTCTGACCATAAAACCATGAAATGGCTAAGTTTCTTGATGGTGAGAATCACAGATGTGCGCTCGCACGATGCGACCCACTTTGAATGACAGAAAAAGCACACATCCAAACATTGGGAAAGCGAAGTGTGTCCTCTAGGGGGCAGAATACATGTAAAAGAGTTCATACAAAAGGGTTTCATGCAAAGTTTACGTTTGATGGTATTGCAATGAGCTCCAGAAATGTATGTATCAAATATGATAAGTACGGGCTCACAGGGTTAAGTGGGTGTGGTCTGGTTACCTGGTAACTCCCCTTATGGCTAGCCTGTTGTAGACTGGGCAGCTGGAAGTGCAGTGTAAGACTGAGGTGCTGACCTCTTCCCCTCTGGCCAACTGTTCTTTTTTGATCATATATGGCCATTTCTGCTCAGTTCAACTATGAGCATGTCCCTTTCAGAGACTGGGAAAGAGAGAATGGGTGTGTTAAATCCCTTCATGCCACAGAAGCCTCATGCCTCATTATCCAAAAACTTGAATGTGTATAATTTCCTAGGTGCTCACCTATTCTTGTGTGTTTATGTGCTCACATAGTGTTTTTCACTTTACACATGAGAATAAGATGATATCAGTCTGCTAAATGGGGTCATTTGTCTCTTGAGATGTGGGGGTGTATGGGGAAGCTATATGGTAACTGTCCCACATAGGCCTACTGCTGCTGTGTTTACAGATGGAGCATACACAGCCCGGTTCTCAACTAAATCTTGGTCTACAAGATCCACCTTGTGATGAAGTCTAGTTCTCCGGACTTATTCCACTTCTCTCTTGTTGTCAGACTTTGCTTTGTGGCTTAAATTTTGTGGATTGCATCTGGATTTGTCCTATGTCAAGGCCCTAGTGAAGGGGGCCAGTCACAGTAGCCGAACAGCAGCGTGTCACAGCAGCACGCCTCAACAATACAGGATGAAGCTCTAGGGCTTTTATGAAGGACTATTTGATTTGTTGCTCACTCCCACCCACTCACACAGAGCACTAAGTGCACACTCACTGCTAAACAAATGTAGTTGAGGCATATGAAGGTGGTCAAACTAAGGTGCGTGTGCATGGGCCATAGCGTGTTCACGTAATTTGCTCTTCTATCACATCCACGTGGATTCAGCACTCAGCAAAGCAGAGATGTGGTCAATGCAAAGCAACCATTTTGGCCAGATACAGGAGGGAGTACTGTAACCCTGCCTACAAACTATGCGTCCCATCTTGTAAACTCTGTTGCTGTCTTTCCCCACTGTAGGTGGCTAAAACTGCTTTTTGGACGAATAGCTAACCATGGATAAATGTCCCAAAAAGAAGGGTTTCGGAAGAAAATGTGTTTGATTATGCTTTCCTTTTCACATACAACAAACTATAATTATTAATATATAAATAAAACAAATGTATGTAGATATTATACATGTGTAATGTTATCTTTAGTTTAGGGGTTGAATGGCTTTGTAGCTCCAGATACATTTACTTTCATGAGAGACGGGCTAAAATGACTTTTTTTTAGAGAAGGTTGCCGATCCCTGCTTTAGGCAATGAAATAATTATTACTTTCTGCCTGGTCAGTCATCTTAAAAGTCAAACCTAGTGTGACAATACATCAGTGAACATATCGACCTGGTTTCATAAGCGTACATCAGATGCTGTTGTGTTATCTGACAGTGTACATCTTGCATGGTTACCCATACGTTTTGCCAAGTATCTTCTTGGCAACTTGTTGACATCTGCATAGTGTGTATGTGTGTGTGTGTGTGTGTGTACAGCAATGTAGTTTGCTTTGCACTGTTGCATCAAGAGCATAATCTCTCTCTCCCTCTGCATATCTGGAAATGAAAGTAAAACTTTAGTATGAGCTATTAAAACATGACCTCCTTTTTCTAGATTGACCTCAGAAGAAGGAAAGAATAGATTCAAGTTAGGATATAGAAAATGCTGGATAGGGAACTGTTAGAGAATAGGGAGGCATATAAAGGACATTGTAGGGATTTGGGTGGTAGAAGGGCTGCGAGTACTGATACAGGCATATAGTTTGTTGTCTGAAAGAGGAGGATAGACAGCTGAGGGAGAGAGAGTGAAGAATGATCTTGTGACAGGGTCACAAGAAATAAATCAGACATTTAGGAAGTGTCCTGCTGCTTCACTTAGGTTGTCTGCTCAGTTTCTACAGTGCAGGCACCAGCAAAATAATATATAGCCTGTACTTGTGGATCTCCTCTCCTACTCTCCAGCTGATGATAAGTGAATGCAACCTATTTTGGGGGACTATGTTCAAATAGCGATATGGACAACAATAGAAGCACATTTTGACTAAAGATGCTAATACTTAGACGTGGCCATGATTATTAGATACACTGTATCTGCATGACTTGATTGATGGACGGAAACCAGCTGCCTGGCCCAGCAGAGCAGGAGTTTTCTTCTTTTCAGTCTCACAGTGATAAGTGAGAGGAACAGAGGGATGCAGAAAGGGGGTGGGTGTAGGGTGGGGGGAAATGAGGGAAGGAGTAGCCTGAGTCACAGTCATATTTACTGTCCGCTAGAAAAGGGGTTGAGAGAGGGAATTGCAACAAAACGGCAATAGAAGAGTGGTTGTCATGGCAACCAAAATATGTCTGCTCTTCAAAAACCTTGAATGTAGGTGGTGTGTGTTCTTGTGTCTTCTGCTGCTTTTTCAGTTTGCGTATACTGTGGATCCCTGTCCATTTGGTTTGATAAGAGATTGAGGATTTAGCTGGCAGTGGACCAGTGCCCTGAGGGTTAGCATAGGTTCTTGTTATGGAGAGAGGGAATTAAATATGGGTTACTAACTCAAACCCCATGACAATGAAAAACTAGCAAGATGAAAAATTTAAATTTAAAAAATTAAAACAGAGCCTGTGACACTTGTTCAGCAATGCAGAATAGAATTTAGCAAGGAAGTCTATTGTTCAAAAGGCTTACCTAGATGTCTGTTTGCCTGTGTTATTGCTATATAATGGGCCTGCTCCTTCAAAAAAAACACATGCCACCTTCGTAAGCTTAACCTGCTGTAGACCAACAAAGACCAACCAAGACAAACCCTTCACAGTGCTGAAGAAAACAGGACTCGCCATTTAAGTTGAAGACGAATATACTGTAGAGAAACTTGTTGCTCTCTTTTTTTATGTTATATGCCATCAATGTCACTCTACAACGATTCTCCATCGTTCCCCTGCCCTGTCTTGGAAGAGGCTAATAACCTAAACATTAGGCAGCATTGTTTAGCATCTATTTATCTATATATTTAGGTTTGAACATTGGGTTTTGTAATCCTGGGAAGACTGTTGAGATCTACTTAATTTTGGGGTCTTATGCATGGTTCCCTTTAACATTCATTTCTCGAATGCTAAAGTCATTGGTTGCTCTGTTGTGTTTTACTACATGTTACTACATTCTCTGCTTTCAGTGCACAGTTCTCGCCCCAGTTTTGTTGTGCTTTCCCATCAGGTGTGCTGTATTCAATGTATGTGTGCTGTAAAATGTTTCCCCCTTTTCTGTTTGGTCCTCTCACGTCTGCTGTACTTGCAATTTCAGGCACAGGAGAGAGTGGAAAGAGCACGTTTATTAAGCAGATGAGGATCATCCATGGAGCAGGCTACACAGACGAGGATAAGAGGGGCTTCACCCGACTGGTCTATCAGAACATCTTTACCTCCATGCAGTCTATGATCCGCGCCTGTGAGAACCTCAAGATCCCTTACAAATACGAGCAGAACCGGGTGAGTTACAGTGGCACACTGAACTAAGCACAATTAATTGTCCCTGTATTTTAAAATTTCCCTTCTCTCTCTTTTACTTTCCTCCCACCCCTCCATCCCTCTGTCTCTGCAGTCTAACGCCATGCTGGTGAAGGAGGTGGACATTGAGAAGGTATCTGGGTTCGACCACCCCTACATCAGTGCCATCAAGACCCTGTGGGCTGATCCAGGAATACAGGAGGCCTATGACCGCCGCAGAGAGTACCAGCTCTCTGACTCCACCAAATAGTATGTGTTTGTGAGTGAGTGTGTGCGTGCGTGCATCTGAATGATGTGTGTGTGTTTCCGTTTGTGTGTGAGAGCGTGCTTATCATGGTTGGTATTTGCAAAGGTGCTTTCATGTGTGTACATGGAATTATGTGTGTATGAGTTTCTGTGCTTGGGTTATGTCATGCTGTGCAGTCATTCAGTTGCCCTACTCCAGAGATTTGAAGCATTATCTCAGACGTACATCGCTCTATCCAATGCAAGCAGGAAAACGCAGGACATTTTATTTGTAATGGATGTGGTCAATTGCTTGCGTGTGGAGTGATCTATAGGCTGTATTCCTAGGCTCAAACTCTAGATTAAAGCTGAACCACTGCATCACCTCACTCTGCCCCCTGGCTTTAGGATGAGTGATTACACCTAATACTGCCCCAAGGTGTGTGTGTGTGTGTGTGTGTGTGTGTGTGTGTGTGTGTGTGTGTGTGTGTGTGTGTGTGTGTGTGTGTGTGTGTGTGTGTGTGTGTGTGTGTGTGTGTGTGTGTGTGTGTGTGTGTGTGTGTGTGTGTGTGTGTGTGTGTGTGTGTGTGTGTGTGTGTGTGTGTGTGTGTGTGTGTGTGTGTGTGTGTGTGTGTGTGTGTGTGTGTGTGTGTGTGTGTGTGTGTGTGTGTGTGTGTGTGTGTGTGTGTGTGTGTGTGTGTGTGTGTGTGTGTGTGTGTGTGTGTGTGTGTGTGTGTGTGTGTGTGCACTCTGCATCAGTGTCTTTGAACATGTCTGACACATTGCCTAAGTTTGAGTCATCGGCTACTCAAATAAGTGTGTGTGTGTGTCTCCAGTTACCTTGGTGATATTGACCGTGTGACGGCCGAGGGCTATATGCCCACCCAGCAGGATGTGCTTCGGGTCCGGGTTCCAACCACCGGTATTATAGAGTATCCATTTGACCTGGAGAACTGCATCTTCAGGTAGATGCCCGTAACAGGAACCCTGCATCAGGCACTAGGCAGAGGCTGCCCCCTGCCCACTGCTCCTGGGCTAGGCAATAGTTCACTCTTCTGGCTGAGATTAGAGTCAGGGGAGGACAATCCTGACCCCTGACCTGTGGTTAGGGGGTAACGTTTGCTTGTGTCCATGACCTAGATGAGTTCTGGATTTCTCAAGGGAAGCTGGTCCGGTCTTATCCTGTCCTCTGACCAGGAAAGGTTAAAAGGTGACGTCATAGACCCTCCTTCTACTGGTGGCCTGTGTATGGCCTCTGCACTGTGAGCTCTATGGAACTCTTCTAAGAGATGGATCTGTTGAAACTGTTTGGAACCGTAACAGATCCACCAAAGTGTAGCCCACTTCTTGGTTTCCTCTATGACATCATCTACCTAACCAGTATTTCTCCAGCTACAATTTCTTCTGCTGTCTTATTGATGTCCTTGCAACATTCTTGTGTGATACACATAGGTCCCAACTTAGCAACTTCTTTGAGACTGGGCAGGAGATCACTATTATCTGAACAAGATCATAGAACTTTTAACTTGACAACTAACTTGCTTGGAAGGTCTTTATTTTAATGTAAGAGCTGAGACTGAAGAAAAGAGAAGTACGGTTTCCCTGCTTGACAAATCTCTGGTCTCACAGAGGTAAGCTAAAGGTCTGGGAGTGGCAGTGAATGATTTGACTAACACCCTTGAATCTCTTTGACATGGTACGGTCTCCCAAGCCTCATCCATCAGACCAATCCACTCTCTCGAATGGCAGGGGGTTTTGGTAACTGTCTTGTCACATTTTATATGACTGTTGTCTTGTTTCTCTCCTCCCTTCTTCTCTCTCTCACCCCCTCTCTCTCTCTTCCTCTTCTCTCCTCTCTCCTTGTGTATTCGTAGCTATCTAACTGATCTGGACCGTATCGCAGAACCCAACTATCTGCCCACCCAGCAGGACGTGCTCAGGGTCCGCATCCCCACCACAGGGATCATAGAGTACCCCTTCGACTTGCAAAGCATCATTTTCAGGTAGAGGATGCTTGCTTTAGCTTCCGTATGGAGACTCGAGTGAACCAGTCAATCATCCCATGTGTTCTGCCTGTCTCCCAAACCCATCTTATTAAGGTTGTGCTTCCCCCATCTTGGCTGTGAAGTTCATTAGCTGCTGAAAGCTGGCATTTAGTGCAATGTCCCATATCAGCCCCCTGTGTCTCATTCACAACACACACCTTCTCGGTTCTTACTCGCACACTCATGGACTCCCCTCCATCCTCACATTAACATTCTCATGAGCCCAAAGTCCTACATTTTGGAGCCAGTCTCAGTAAATGGGTCACCTCACTCCACTCTTCTCTTCCTCCCCCTATCCTCTCTTCCTCTTCCTATCCTCTGCCTGGCATAAGAAATGAGGTCGTCCTCTCCACGCTGGAGGAGGTCTATTTTGGGCTGCAGGTCCCGCAGAGCTCTGATTGGCCCTGGGTCTCTGTGAACCTCAATGGACTGGGCCACCACCAGAGGGCACTGATGAACTGAATATTTAAATACCATCTGTTACAAGCGACCATGTATTTCGCCCTATATGTATATGCTATACGTATTGAATCAAGGTTTGTTGAGTAGCTGAATGTCCAGCATGTCAGGTCTCTGAGGAGTTGATAAACGCTATAAAACTGAGACATGAACACTTCCTACAAGAACTGGCTGACCTTGACAGGACGAACAGGTAGTCTGCAAGGAAAAGGAGGAGATGGAACAGAATGTTTATTAGTAGGGGTCCAATTATGCTGACAGTTGAGCTATAAGAGCTATCAGTGTGTAGGCATGTTCCACACCCCCCTGCTTCAGGTCAAAGAAACCTGCGTCTGTACATTCTCGTTACATGCAGTCCCAGCCCTCCACCAACCAAGGAATCCCACAGTTTGCGTCCTTCTCTTTCTCTTTTACCCTACTGCCCTGTTGTCAGTCTTTCATACTCAGTCCTCCACCTTTCTGTCTCTCCTTTTCACTCTTTTATTTCTGTCCCCTTTTAATTATTTTTACTTCCTCCCCATCTCTTCTCGTCCTTCATTAAGGTTTCATAGCTGCATGGCTGATCCTGTCTGATGCTTCAAACACACACACACACACACACACACTTCCACCCCTTCTGTCTCACAGCAGTACATGGGTTGGGAGTATAGAAGTTGTCCTTGACCAGCAGTGTGATGGAAGTCCAGAGTTGGCCAAGCTCGTGTGGAGGTTTTAAACACTGACCAAAGGGCAACATCTACCTCTGTTGTTGTGTTGGGCATGACTCACTGTGGTTTTGAATCTTGTTCATGTTTGTTTGTGTTTTATACACCAAGCAGAGTTTGGCAAACTGACAGCTATACTGGCACCAACCATGTCCGTGGCAGGTTCTGTCTTGAATGAGGATGGCAGTTTACTTATAAGTGACAAGTGAAAGCACATATTAGATGTGAATTCTGAAACTTTCTATTCAATTCTTAGGATACTTACTTTCACAAATGGAATCACAACCTAATTGAAGACGAGACAACTACTGCTTTTATGTGGTGACATTTTCTAGTGACTGTTGTGCTAAAGAAATACACAAATGCATGCCCAAAGCTGCACGTATTAAGATGTGTTGTTTCTGGTCCTGCATATTCTGTCTCCTCCCCTTTAAGAATGGTTGATGTGGGGGGGCAGAGGTCAGAAAGGAGGAAGTGGATCCACTGCTTTGAGAACGTTACCTCAATCATGTTCCTGGTGGCACTGAGCGAGTACGACCAGGTATTGGTGGAGTCAGACAACGAGGTAACTCCCACACAAAGAAAATCGATGTATATTTGAGTTTCTTTCCCATCTGGCTTTCTCAGTCTTTCTCACTCTTAAATCTCTCTGGCTTTGTCTTATCAGAACCGTATGGAGGAGAGTAAGGCCCTGTTCAGGACTATCATCACTTACCCCTGGTTCCAGAACTCCTCAGTCATCCTGTTCTTGAACAAGAAAGACCTGCTTGAGGAAAAGATCACCTACTCGCACCTGGTTGACTATTTCCCAGAATTTGATGGTGAGCTGGTGTTTGTGTGTGTGTGGGTGGATGGTGGGAGGTTAAAACTGAGGGACTTTGTTCAAATCAATTGTGGATTTCAACATATGCTTTGGTATAGTAGGGTGTAATTAATATGGGCACAAGTTAAAATCTTACATCTTCAATGCTTTTAGAAATAAGGAAATTAAAAGATGGAATTTGTTTTAACTGCAGCACAAATACATACGGACAAGACAATCCTCATGTAAAATATCTTGTGTGTCTAAGACACAGCACTGTATTTGAGAGGTCACTGTCTTATTTAGGTATGATGTTCATTATTAGGTATATATGTGTGTTGTTATGCCCAACTAAGTGTGTGTGTGCATGCGTGTCATAGGTCCCCAACGAGACGCTCAGGCAGCGCGGGAGTTCATCCTGAAGATGTTTGTAGACTTGAATCCCGACAGTGACAAGATCATCTACTCCCACTTTACGTGCGCTACGGACACTGAGAACATCCGCTTTGTGTTTGCTGCTGTCAAAGACACCATACTGCAGCTCAATCTCAAAGAGTACAACCTGGTGTGAGAGCACCAGTATAACTCCCCGTCATAGAACACACACACATACACACCACTGAGTCCATGCTTGACTCCACATACGTCAATACGTACCAATCACACATGAAAACACACACACAGACAGGACCCTATCCTCTTCTTGATTTTCTCTACAATGGTTTAAAGATGCCACTGTCTCCTTGTTAATCCCCACCTGCCTGGCCACCACTGGCACTCACCTTTCTTCATGGCAGCTTGGATCAATATTTCACCAAACCCCGTCTCCTCACATTAATCTGGCACACATACACCCTCATGGGCTGTACACTAACTGTGTGTGGGTGTTTGTGTGTGTGTGTGTGGGGGGGGGGGGGGTCTTCAATGTGAGTTCACCTCCTGCCTTCTTTCTGAGCTTGACAGCGGAAGTGGGAAGCAGCAAATAGGGAACCATCAGCAAAAATGCAGCGTGGAACACTGGCGTGAGCTCAAGAGGATCAGCATGACCCAGAACAGGATATGGTGTTACACACAGGAAGGTAGGGGGCGGTGAAAAAAGGTATCCACCTTGCATCCATGAATGTACCCTCTAGTGTGAGCGTGGCAAACTTAAAAAATATTAAATATTGTGTCAAAACACTAAAGCACGAGACGCAGAGAAAAATCGAATTAAAATCTCGCTGAGATTTTGTTTAACATTTAAAAAAAATTGTAACTGGTATTTATGGGATAATGGTGACTCAAAGGTTAATAACACAAGATAATAAAACACCGAACCTTGAAAATGAATGATGAAACGGAAATATACTAAAATAAAAACATGGAAACAGAAACTTACTTGACATAGGTATCCTTTGCAGATTTCTGTGTTTATTTTATGTTGATCACATTGCTTCCCTCCTCAAGAGGATTTCTGTATGGAATGACAGACTCTGTAACCTTACATTTAAAAATCTCAGTATCTGGTTCAGACTTCAATGATGACCATGCCACTCAACACAAGTTGTGCTCTGATATTGCCATAACTATGGGCAGCATGTTGTCATTCGGTGCGTGCAATCATGAAACGTAAGAATGTCACCTTTGGCATCTAAGAGCTGTCACTCTGCATTCACATTGGATACACGTACTGAGAGTGACATGGTGACATTCAGTATATCAAACACAGGAAGGATTTCTGTTTACTTTTTATTGTATAGTCACTTTTTGTTTTACAGAATATGCTTATGAGTGATGAAGTGGAGATTGTTGACCTTTATTCCCAAGATTGATGGACACATGCACTCTGAAGTCTGCAAAAGTTCTTGTTTGTGTTTATTTATGTTTGTAAATACATATACACAGAAACACTCCTGTACAAACTCTGTGGTACACAATTTGGCAAAAAAAGGAAACAAAAATGATCCACTTCATTTGACAATGTACTGTTTTCTGTTTTGTTTTCCTATTCATTTAATATAGTATTGATACTGTGATTCTGGATTTTGTTCACTTTATTATTAGAGAAACATTCAGGGCTGAGTGGTTCTGTGGAAATAAGAGTCTGAGGAAGAGGCACAAACCACCATAGCCTGTCCTGTCACTCCAGACTTCACCACAACACTACTACACTACAGCCCTTTAGTACTGAGTCTAGAGCAGGCTAGATTCTACACTATATGGTGACAAGATGATATAAAAAAAAAATATATATATATATATTAAAAAAGTAAAGATTTTTTATTTATCTAATTTATGGACCAGGTTTGAAGGTGTTAATGATTTGACTGCTTTTGTTAAGTCATGATGAAGTGCTCCCCTCTCCCATGGGAAACCAGGGGCATACTTGAGTCTACTCTGCTGTAAAACAACCGTCTGGTATAGTATGGGCTTTCTGCTCTATTTTCTCTTAAGACATTTCCAGTTAAACTAGCCATTGCATCTCCATGTCCAGACGGTATGGTTTATTTAGCAGCCCTCACGTTTTTGTTTCATAATTAAAACCTTTTTAGTTATTTTTTATGCTGCGCTATAATACGAACCTAGAACAATGTACAATATGAACGTAGGTGGGGGGGTGGGGGGAGTTCTTCAGTGATTGAAGACCTATGCTTGCTATTTGTAATTTATCACACGGTTCTGTCGTTGGTTTGCATTGTTTAATTTAATATTTTTGAGGCTTGCTTTACTAGTGCCAGTGGTGTGCTGATATACTTTTGGTCTTTGAAGCTTTACCTTTTTATACTGGCAACTTATCCTCCATTCTCATTAAGGGCTATCACAGTGCATAAAGCAGGTAATAGCACAGGGTCACAGTGAACAAATTCAATTTACTCATGCTTTTTTCCCAGATAACCTTTGTTCTCACAGCAGTTTTAAAGCTTGGGAGTGGTAGGCAGTAATGGGACTAAAATGAAGTAGGATCGTTTTACATTTGTTCATTGGCTCTATAGTGTAACTTCAGCTTCCAGTGCTCAACCTTGAGGGAGTTTGGCACAGTGGTTAACATGTCTGTCCGACATATTGATGTGAATTATGTGTTCTTATTTATAGGAAGTTTCAAACACTTATCACATTTAAAAACATAGCGTAGTTCATTACCAGATGTTTGCTTTTGGCTAAGTTATATGCGGTGACGCGAATAGTTTGAGTTGCCATTTTTTGCTTAATGTGTTTTTTTCAGGTCTTATTAATAGATAATTGATTAGCTTAAATGCTCTGTGGACAGTAATTGGCACAGCTTCAGTTCCCTCACAGTAACAAAGTAAGTGTTTGGTTCTTTCTGGACAGCAGGTTAGAGGCTTGTACATGTGATATGGTACTAACTCTGCAAGTTAGGTTCAGGTTAACCTCCTATGTGCAGGTACAGAATTGCAGCTGAGTGGTGACAGCTACACTGTTAATGGATGTGCTCTATCTGACTGTATGGGTGCCAAGGAGAAGAGGTTTTGTGTTGTTCAGTTCCCCTGTGTTTGCAGTTGGGTTTCCTTTCATCTCACCTGAGAAGAGCTGTATTGTGAGACTGTAGACAGTGTGGATTAATGAGTTCAAAAACATGTTATGTTGTTGTACCTGACCTATGACTCCTAGTTTGTGAAAGGACTGGACAGGTTTCTGCTATCATGCTGTAACTTGAATTTCAATTTGCTTGTGTAATTAGTCGTATTAAGTAAATGGGGAACAGAACCGATGAAGGTTGGCTCAGTATTAGAACCTAGTTTACTCTGGTATTTGAGAGTTGGAATTTCCTGTGAGCTGTGGTGTTTCAAATGAACCCAATACGAAAATAATGCAAATTGAGTAGTTGAAGGTTATTAACTCTGGTTCCACCACCCCCACCCCCCTTTGCTTTTTTTTCTTATTTGTATAAGAAAACATTTCAGAAACACAATTATTTTAGGACCACTTGATTTTTTTTTATCTAATGGAAACCTGGTGGTAAATGTGTAGTGGAATATAAAATGCAGTTTTCTTTTTATGTAAACCAAATTTAAATGATGTATCATATGGAGTGTGCCAACCTCACTCTCTAGAGCCAGGAACTCTTTAAGTGCCAACGCAGTGGTCATCATCAGAGGGCTGCACTCCCAGGCATCCTCTTTTTTCAAACTCACCAGAGACAAAAGATAGACTAGAAATACACAAAATACTTTATTCTATATTTAAGAGAAAATTGTCACTTTTCTTTTCGTGGAAATTATAATTGCATGTGTTAATTTTGTCTTGCAAGTGAGGTTTTATGTGTTATTGATGCAGAGTTCTTACAAGTATTTTTTTTTTTTCATTACTCTGCCATATTGTTTTTTTTTTTGTTTTTTTGGTGTGTGTGTTTAATGTATTTGTTTCAACCACTGTTGCCTGATCCTCATTCAAACATGAACATGACTTATGATCATTGCCGCCTTCTAAGAGAGAAACATAATGACAAGGTATCTGTTTTAAATTGAAATAAATTTGTTCCTATACTTGCTTTTTGTGTGTTCCAGTTTTGCTTTGTGTGTGTAATTCTAGTGTATAAAGATGTGATGCTTCTGGAAACTCAAGATTATATTCACGTTTGTTGAAGCACCATACTCATTTTACCAGTTTGAGAAACAAACGTATTCAAGACATAGGTTTCAGCTGTTGCATTCCTTTGCATCGAGCCACAAGCTGAGTGGTTCAAAGTTATGTTTTCTCATGAAAGCACATTTAGCGTTCCCTTTGAAAATCAGGGTCCCTGAGTCTGGAGGAAGAGAGACGCACAATCCACAGTGTTTGAGGTCAACATTCAGTGATGGTTTGGGGTGCCATGCTATCTGCTGGTATTGGTCCACTGTGTTCAAGGTCATAGCAGCCATATACCAGGTCGTTTTAGAGTGCTTCATGCTACTTGCCAACTTTATGGTGATGCAGATTTAATTTTCCAACAGGACTTGGCACCTGCAAACAGTGTCAAAGCAACTAATACCTGGATTAAGGACCATAGTATCCCTGGTCTTAATTGGCCAGCAAAGGCTTGGATAAATTATAGGCTATACAATTACAATTATACAAGTATTGGTCTTGTAAAATATACAGTGTTGTGTGTCAGAATGTACAGGATTTACAGGATATACAGTGTTTTAGCAGACTATACATAGTTATATTACAGGATATTGTGTCAGAATATTGCCAAATATACATTGTTATATTCAGTATTGAGTGTTATACATACTCATACTTTTCAGTTGGCCACGATTTCAAAAAAGCATTATTTCTTTCAATTGGTCTTCAGTAATATTCACATTTTCTGATATACTGAATTTGGTTGTCAGTTGTTAGTTATAATCATCAACATTTAAAGAAATAAACATTTGAAATATCAGTCTGTGTGTAATTAATGAATATAATACACAAGTTTAACTTTTTTAATGGAATTTGTGAAATAAATCAACTTTTTAATAGTCTACTAATTATATAACACCGCACCTGTAAATACACTTCTGTAAGTTCGCTTTTTTTAAAGTTGGTATTTTCTGCTCTAAAAATAATTGTAACGTTTTAAAAGCATCAATGGCATCACACACAGCAGCGTAGGTGCTTAGCTTTAATTAAGGCTGGTTGACTTGAAACAGTGAAGTCTGGTTAGATATTTTGTCCGACATCACT
Organism: Neosalanx taihuensis; assembly: GCA_030340665.1. Taxonomy (NCBI): domain Eukaryota; kingdom Metazoa; phylum Chordata; class Actinopteri; order Osmeriformes; family Salangidae; genus Neosalanx; species Neosalanx taihuensis. The sequence goes on along the minus strand of CM059296.1, from coordinate 7,184,808 downwards.
GTGACATATCCATAAAAGTATCGTGAGATCGATTCGAGACTAGTCCGCTGTGTAGACAAGCACAATTTCTTAAAAACGTCACAGGTTCTGAAGAAGACGAGACGGTATTGTTGGATAGTGTTTTAGTGCGCATCTTCACTAACAAAATTAAAACTAACTTAAGTTTAAGTGGTTTCTGATTGAAGTCTCATAAAACTTAAGATAGTTTAACTTACATAAGTTTAACTTAGTACAATACAGTTTTCTGGTTCATGCAAGTGCAAGTTGTAATACAACAACAATTAGCGACACAGGGCAGTAAACCAGGTGAAGCAGGGATGTCCGAGTTTACTGAGCCTTTTAAACTTCTCCCCGCTCACAGTCGGGGCGGCAACTCTCGCTGGTCGTGTCATGCAGCCGCAGTCGATCGCATCTAATGCTAGCATGTTATGGGCAACAACGTCTCACCTGAAAATTGAAAATTGAAAAAACAACAATCCATGTTAAAGTTTCAAAAAATAAATGTAATGTGTAAATCCCTAGGAGTCCCAGAGGACGGAGAACGAATTGAGTTGCGAAGATTAGATTCAACTTTACATGCTCAACGGCAATCCCAAAGACCAAGGATCTTATCGTGGATTTAAGGAGGAAGAGGGGAGGCACGCACAACCCCATTCATATCAACGGGATGGCCGTTGAGCCAAGTTCCTGGGTATCCACATATCGGATGACCTGTTCTGGACCACTAACACCTCCGGCCTGATCAAGAAGGCTCACCAGCATCTCTTTTTCCTGAGAACACTAAGAAAACACCACCTGTCCCCAGCTGTTATGGTGAACTTTTACCGCTGTGCGATCGAGTGCATCCTGACCAACTGTGTTACAGTGTGGTAGGGAAACTGCACAGTCGCAGAGCGCAAGGCACTGCAGAGGGTGGGGAAAATAGCCTTGTTTATGGTTGCAGGATGTGCAGGACACACAAACAAGCCATAAAACAAGCTTCCCTGAATATTTTTAGAGATACTGTGGTTTCCAGGGAACAGTGGGTGCTTTGCCGACACTCATTTTCACATAGGCTAGTTACATGTGGCACACGCGCCTTGTGTACATCCTGGGTCACCATACCACATAGAGGTATGGGTCTCTAGAGGTAGCTATAAATCTGCCCATGAGAGGTTACCGGATCACAATCATGGTAGAATGTCTCCGTACATCTTGGCTCAGCACTAATGATCCGCAGACGTGCTCTGATCAGGCGATCAGAATCCAGTGAGCAAGTTGAGATATCTGCAAATAGGTCAGGGAACGATGGATGCTCTGCTGTTGTCACAGATGACATTTGTTCAGTCATTTTCACATAGGCTAGTTACATTTGGCACATGTGTACATCCTGGGTCACTGACAGGTGCTAGAGGTAAGGGTCTCAAGAGGTAGCTATAAATCTGCCTATGAGAGCTTGAGAGGTTACCAGATCACAATCATGTATGTCGAGATATCTGCAGATACCCTGGAAACCGGTTGGTGAACAGTGGGTTCTCTGCTGACATATTATTACAGTTACATTTGCGGACATCCTTGGGGTCACCAATGGGTGCTAGAGGTATATGTCTCTAGAGGTTGCTGTAAACCTGCCCTGTATGGTTGAGAGGCTCCCAGTAGAGAACTGCGCGGGACAGTTTTTTTCATCCCGCTCCCGCTGAATTTCTGACCATTACCGCCCGCTCCCGCTGAATTTCTGACCAATCCCGCCCGCTCCCGCAGAATTTCTGACCATTACCGCCCGCTCCCGCAATGTGTGCGCAACGTGCCCGCCCAGACCCGCGATGTGTCTCCAATATAGTTAGCAAGCAAGCTCTTACCAACAGGGCTGCTTGAATGAGCTACTATACAATCGTTTTAATGGGAACATAAATAGCATAAATGACAAAGCAACACGCATTTAAATATAACTTTGTTTTATTAAAATACCTTTTATATAAACCTTGCATAATCACATGGCACCTAAAACAGGCTGCTTTGCAAATCACAATATAAATATGAAAATTGTCAGCCTACTAGTAACACCGCCAACACGCCTCTTTATGTAGCCTATGACCTCAATAACAAATGGCAACGAGAGGCTGAGTGGCTCAAACAGTAGTAGCATAGCCTAAAATAAGTTAATAAATGAATTTAACGAATCACTTGCCAATATTGCTACGAAGGAAGAGAATGTTGCTGACCGACTGCGGCCCCATTCTGGTGCGTCTCTCTTCCAAGATGCGCCCACAGACACTAAATGTACTAAACTAGATGCGGGAATACTGAAGATGAAACGCGCTAGCTTTGAGAGCGCTTGTCGGACTTGCCTTGTTTAGTTTTAATGGTGTACACAACTTGTTTAATGTTCTGCTCTACTTCGTTGGTTGACTGAGTCATGACTCAGTAGTACCTAGCTATTACAATCCCGCACAAAACCCGCAGTATTTTTTTTTAGCTGCCCGTTCCCGCCCGCAGTTAAATTGAAACCGCCCGTTCCCGCGAGATTTGCGTTGGGTCCCGCGGGACCCAGCGGGACCCAATCCCATTGCAGACCTCTAGCTCCCAGATCACCATCATGGTAGAATGTCTCTGTAACACTGCCGGCTCGTAAGCAATGAAATATAGAGGGGAGGCCCACGCAGGTTGCAAATAAAGAGGATATTTATTAAATAATAGTAAACATCAAGTAAGATAAAGTAAAGTCAGTCTAGGGGAAAACAGCGAATCGACCATCATGTTGAGGGAGGCGGGCCTCTTATACAATCATATGAAAAAGTTTGGGAACCCCTCTCAGCCGGCATTATAATTGACTCTCCTTTACGCAAAAAAAAAGATAAAAGTGGTATGTCTTTCATTAACCAGGAAGATCTAAGTACTGGGGTGTTTTCCAAACAAAGATTTTTAGCGAAGCAGTTTTTAGTTGTATGAAATTAAATAAATTGTGAAAAACTGGCTGTGCAAAAATATGGGTACCCTTATGATTTTGCTGATTTGAATGCATGTAACAGCATGTAAAACTGATGACTTGAAAAATCTAATTGGTTGGATTATCTCGTTAAGCCTTGAACCTCATAGAAAGGTGTGTTCAATCATGGGAAAAGGTATTTAAGGTGCCCAAATACAAGTTGCACTTCTCTTTGACTCTCTGCTGAAGTGAGACAGAATGGGATCATCAAAACAGCTCTCCACAGATCTGAAAACAAAGATTGTTCGTTTTCATGGTTTAGGGGAAGGCTACAAGAAGCTTTCCAAAAGGTTTCAACTGTCAATTTCGACTGTAAGAAATGTTGTCAGGAAATGGAAGGACACAGGCACAGTTGCAGTTAAACCCAGGTCTGGAAGACCAAGAAAAGTACAGGAGCGGCATATGCAGCGGATTGTGAGAATGGTTGCAGACAACCCACAGATCACCTCCAAAGACCTGCAACAACATCTGGCTGCAGATGGTGTATCTGTACATCGTTCAACAATTCAGCGCAATTTGCACAAAGCACATCTGTATGGCCGGGTGATGAGAAGGAAGCCCTTTCTGCGCCCACGCCACAGGTACAGTCGCATGGAGTATGCTAAAGCTCATTTAGACAAGCCAGATTCATATTGGAAGAAAGTGCTTTGGACTGATGAGACAAAAATTGAGTTGTTTGGTCATAACAAAAAGCGCTTTGCATGGTGAAAGAAGAACACTGCATTCCAAGAAAAACACCTGCTACCTACTGTCACTATCATGCTGTGGGGCTGTGTGGCTACTTCAGGGACTGGGGCCCTTCTTAAAGTCGAAGGTCGCATGAATTCAACCCAGTATCAACAGATTCTTCAGGATAATGTTCAAGCATCAGTCACAAAGTTGAAGTTACGCAGAGGTTGGATATTCCAACAAGACAATGACCCTAAACACTGTTCAAATTCTACAAAAGCATTCATGCAGAGGGAAATGTACAATGTTCTCAAATGGCCGTCACAGTCCCCTGACTTGAACATCATCGAAAATCTATGGGATGATTTGAAGCGGGCTGTCCATGCTCGACAGCCATCAAACTTAACTGAACTGGAGCGCTTTTGTATCGAAGAATGGTCAAAAATACCTCCATCCAGAATCCAGACACTCATCACAGGCTACAGGAGGCGTTTAGAGGCTGTTATTTTTGCAAAAGGAGGCTCAACTAAGTACTGATGTCATTTTTTTTGTTGGGGTGCCCAAATTTATGCACCGTCAAATTTTGTTATGATGCCTATTGCATATTTTCTGTTATTCTAATAAACAAAACGACACTGCTGAAATACTCCTGTTTCCCTAAAGTTTGTCATTTATGAAAAGGAATTTGCTTCTTTGAAATCCCAGTTAATTATGAACAAAAATCCAAAAAATTAAGAGGGGTTCCCAAACTTTTTCATATGACTGTACTCCTGGTCATTAGGGCACATGACCTGGGCACATCGGAAAGAGCACTGAGATTACAGATGCAGTTACCCAGAGACCCACCAGGGCCGTCACATGTCCCCCTTTAAAACAGAAGCCCACCCAAGTGGGTTTCTGCACTATTCTAATCAACCCAAGAAACATTTAACAAAGATAAGACTAGGAATAAAACCATCACCAGTATCTCACCAGAATACCACCAATCCACCACCACAATTCAGACCTCATTCATTCAACATTCAGTCTAAACCATACTGGTCATAATCCCAAACACGCACACAGGTACAGACACACCAACACCCCACTTTACACCGCCTCCGCCCTCTTAACCTCCTGAGCATCCGCAATTCCGGCGTCTGGAAAAGCATATTTAAGAAGTGCCACACTCTAACAAGGAGCGCACGTCGCACTCCCAACAGCCAGCGCACTGCGCAGCAAAATAAATAGTCCCTCCAGACGATTCAGAGTAATAAGACTTTACAATTGACTTTGTCTTAATCGATCTTAATGGGAATACAGTGGGATATCTCGTTGCCTGGCACATCACTGTTAAAAGATAAATAGCTCCGGACTTTGACGCAGACAGAGACCTACACCAGGGGTGCACACACTTTTTCAGCATGCGAGCTGCTTACAAAATGACAAAGTGTCAAAGTGATCTACCTACTATAAAATTGCGCAACATATAGTTATTCAGAAATATATTGTATATATATATAATATTAGTATGACTCGCATAAATAAGTGGAGACAAATAATGCAGTCAAGGATGTTGCACATTTCCTTATGTTGGAGCACTTTTCCTCTGTGAGTAAGCTCCAGAATTGTCCATGAGCTCTGGCCTTCAGCTCAATGTCGGCTTGTAGTGTCAAAATGTAATCTTCCACTCCAGAAGAATTCAGGTGAAACAGTGTTGCAATTTTTGATGTGAGTGAAACAACATCATCTTCCCGAAAAGGGTAGCACATGAATGTTGCGATTGGCTCGAGTAAAGCAAAGTCTTGACTGCTGTCCTGACAACTGGGATTTTAGTTCCTTAACCTTTCTCCGTCTCAACTCGCTTTTCGGAGTGAAGTTAGTGTCGTAGTTTTTATGTACAGTCCAAAAATGCCGCTCCACATTTCCCTTTTTTGTATAGCGATTGCAGTCTGGCAGATGAGGCAAACGCACTTTGAAAATGACATAGTGAAAAAAAGTCCAACTCCCATTCCGTATGGAAATGGTAAGTTTTAGTCTATTTATTTGGTCCAGCTTCCCCACTCATATTTATACTCTTAAGTTTAGAAGTCTTAAATTGGAAGACTCGCCAATATGAGCACATAAGCATATAAGATTTGATCTTGCTGTTTGTAAGTCTTGTTAAACTTGATTTTCTATTTCAATAAGTCTGAAAAAAAGACAAAAAAAGGTGTTTACGTTTTAATGCCATGCGATCTACCAGTTGTACCTTCGCGATCGACTGGTAGAGGGGGGTAAGTTAAACCTGAGGAAACATCCATCCATCCATTATCTTCCACTTATCCGGGGCCGGGTCGCGGGGGCAGCAGTCTGAGCAGGGAAGCCCAGACTTCCCTCACCGCACACAGGTGATCCTCCGGGGGGATCCCGAGGTGTTCCCAGGCCAGCCGAGAGACATAGTCCCTCCAGCGTGTCCTAGGTCTTCCCCGGGGCCGCCTCCCGGTGGGAAATGCCTGGAACACCTCCCGAGGGAGGCGTCCAGGAGGCATCCGAAACAGATGCCCGAGCCACCTCAACTGGCTCCTCTCGACGTGGATGAGCAGCGGTTCTACTCCGAGCTCCTCCCGTGTGACCGAGCTCCTCACCCTATCTCTAAGGGAGCGCCCGGCCACCCTGCGGAGGAAACTCATTTCGACCGCTTGTATCCGCAATCTTGTCCTTTCGGTCATGACCCAAAGCTCATGACCATAGGTGAGAGTACGAATGTAGATTGAGAGCTTTGCCTTGCGGCTCAGCTCCTTCTTCACCAGGACAGTCTGGTACAGAGACTGCATCACTGCAGACGCTGCACCGATCCGCCTGTCAATCTCACATTCCGTCCTTCCGTCACTCGTGAACAAGACCCCGAGATACTTGAACTCCTCCACTTGAGGCAAAAGCTCCCCACCCACCCAGAGGGGGCAAGCCACCTTTTTCCGGTCGAGTACCATGGCCTCGGATTTGGAGGTGCTGATCCTCATCCCAGCCGCTTCACACTCGGCATCAAACCGCTCCAGAGCATGCTGGAGGCCCCAGCTCAAGGAAGCAAACAGGACAACATCATCTGCAAACAGCAGAGATGAGATCCCGTGCTCCCCGAACCGGAAACCCTCCGCCCCCTGGGCGCGCCTAGAAATTCTGTCCATATAAACAATGAACAGAACCGGCTGGCGGAGTCCAGCATGAACCCGGAACAGGTCTGACTTATTGCCGGTAATGCGAACACAGCTCCTACTTTGGTTGTACAGGGAACGGACGGACCCTAACAAAGGGCCCCGGACCCCGTACTCCCAAAGTACCCCCCACAGGACACCACAAGGGACACAGTCGAATGCCTTCTCCAGATCCACAAAACACATGTGGACTGGTTGGGCAAACTCCCATGAACCCTCGAGCACCCGGTAGCACACTGCTCCTCTTGAATCCGAGGTTCGACTATCGGACGGATTCTCCTCTCCAGTACCCTGGCATAGACCTTACCGGGGAGGCTGAGGAGTGTGATTCCTCTGTAATTGGAACACATCCTCCGGTCCTCCTTCTTAAATAGGGGAACCACCACCCCGGTCTGCCAATCCATAGGCACTGTTCCAGACCGCCACGCGATGCTGCAGAGGCGTGTCAACCAGGACAGTCCCACAACATCCAGAGACTTTAGGTACTCAGGACGAATCTCGTCCACCCCCGGAGCCTTACCACCAAGGAGCTTATCGACTACCTCAGTGACTTCAGCCCGGGTGATAGGCGGGTCCGCCCCGGAGTCCCCAGTCTCTGCTTCCTCCTCGGAAGATGTGACGGCAGGATTGAGGAGATCCTCAAAGTACATCCCCAGTCGAGGTCAACAGCTCCCCATCCGCACCGTAAACAGTGTTGGTGAAGCACTGCTTCCCCCTCCTGAGCCGCCGAACGGTTTGCCAGAATTTCCTTGGGGCTGACCGATAGTCCTTCTCCATGGCCTACCCGAACTCCTCCCAGACCCGAGTTTTTGCCTCTGTGACTACCCGAGCTGCGGCACGCTTGGCCTGCCGGTACCGGTCAACTGTTTCGGGAGCCCCACAAGCCAGAACGGCTCGATAAGACTCCTTCTTCAGTTTGATGGCATCCCTTACTTTCGGTGTCCACCACCAGGTTCTGGGATTGCCGCCGCAACCAGCACCAGAGACCTTGCGACCACAACTCCGGACTGCCACATTGACAATGGAGGTCGAGAACACGGTCCATTCAGACTCAATGTCCCCAGCCTCCCCTGGGATCTGTGAGAAGCTCTCCCGGAGGTGTGAGTTAAAGACCCCTATGACAGAGGGGTCCGCCAGGCGTTCCCAGTAGACCCTCATGATACGTTTGGGCCTGCCAAGTCTGTATAACTTCCTCCCCCGCCAGCAGATCTGACTCACAACCAGGTGGTGATCGGTTGACAGCTCCGCCCCTCTCTTCACCCAAGTGTCCAAGACACACGGCCGCAGGTCAGAAGACACGACAACAATGTCGATCATCGACCTCTGGTGTCCTGGTGCCATGTGCACCGATTGACACTCTTGTGCTTGAACATGGTGTTAGTTATGGACAAACCGTGACTAGCACAGAAGTCTAATAACAGAACACCACTCGGGTTCCGATCAGGGGGGCCGTTCTTCCCAATCACCCTTCTCCAGGTGTCACTGTAATTTCCCACGTGGGCGTTGAAGTCCCCCTGTAGAACGACGGAGTCCCCAGTCGGCACACTATTAAGTACGCCTCCCAGAGACTCCAAGTTAAGCCCGTTTCTGAAAGAGAGGTAACTTATACTCAGAGTCAGTTACCATAGTAACTACTCTATGAACCTAACCTGGTCGGGAGCAGGTTTTCTTCGGTAAACCTAGAGTTTATTTTGGTCTCCTCCCCTTTTTGAAGACTAAGCAACGTTTAAACACCTCATTCTTTGCACACGTTCATTACGAAGAGAGCAGCAAAGGGAATTAAATGTCCTTTTATAGACAATCCTATAGATGAAGAGTCTGTATTACAGTTTTTTTTGATTGCTTAAGCACGATTTTCAAAACAGGGCACCTGTTGTCAAAACACTACACACAATTAGCACAACCACACCCACAACTAGCAAAACACTACAGATCCTTTGCAAAACTAAACACTCTTGTAAAAACTATACACTTCTTTTGAAAAACCACACTTTGTTACCATATGAAACACACATTACTTCACATTACTATACCTTGTTTGCACGAGTTACACTCTGCTGTGATGAACCTAAAACACTTTTAGCATTTCTACTTCCCTAAGATTAGAGTAGGCTACTATGAACAACGTACAAATGTAATCTAAATTCACCAAACAAGACCAATGTTGCAGACTGAAGACACTCTTTCTCAACATGCCCAAAATGTTGACATGGAGATTCATAATACTGTATCAAAATGTAAGTTTACGCCTCATCCACGTAAATGAACTCATGCTGGATCTCCTCTCCACCCCCTGAAAAACAGTGGCAGGCAAAATTGTTCAGTGGATCTAGTATACATATTACAAGACAGTATGCAAGATCACACTGCTAAAGTCAATACATACCTCTGCATAATCATGCCACAGTAGCTTCACCCTTTCAGAATTGTGCTCGAAAGGCACTTGATAAATTTACTTCATTTGAACATGTTTCTTTTTTTAGCAGATGCTTTTATCCAGATTTACAGTAAGTACAGGGACATTCTCCCTGAGGCAAGTAGGGCCCACACAACGTCATATAGCCACAGCCAGGGCTTGATCTCACAACCTTCCGATCATGAGGCCAACGCCTTGACCCGTTGAGCCATCTGACGCCCTGGTTGACAACGTGGTCAAACAGTGTTGCATGGATCTCACTTTTCAGATTCGGTCCTCTTTGAACACCTTCTTGTCTTCCTCTACCTCTACCTCCAGCACGGCCTCCATCTCTTCCTCTGTTGATTCTCCTTGTTCTCCTCCTCTTTCTCCTCTTTCTCGTCCTCCTTGTTCTCCTCCTCGTTTTACTCTTTGTCTAACTTTTTCCATTGTGCTTGAAGACCGATGAACTTACCTGCTGCTTTTTATGGTGTTTATACACCTGATTGGTGTGTCTACAATTAAGCAAACAAGTGTTTGCACACCTGATGACTGTGTTGAACCAATTGGTTGGACGGTGTGGTAATTTGACAGTCAGTGCTTTGGTATTGCAATGAAGCAACTTAATGATAGATTTTTGTGTGTATGTATGTTAAGTGTGTTTAGTGTTTTGCAAATCACTGTGTGTAGAGTTTTGCAACAAGTGTGAAGTTGACAATGTGCTTATAGTTGTGCAAATATGGGCTGATGTTTTGCTTCTTGGGTGTAAGGTTTTGCTAATAGTGTACTACTTTTAATTTTAGTGTTTAAGCAATCAAAAAAAACTGTAATTCGTGGAGAGTTACATTTATATCGGGAGAGGGTTTTGAGGCCCAGAGTGGATGTTTTGTCACTTCCCTCTCTCCATTTTTATCTGAGGAGTACCGTTTTTCTTTAGAGTCAATAAGATACATCCACAATGTCATCCATTCTTATATCAAAAACTTCACCCATCGCGGTCGTGCGCTTACATGCGAGCAGATGCTTTGCGTTGCCTTACGCTTCTTTGCAAACGGTAGTTTTCTTAATAACATGGGGATGCAGAAAATACTAGTAAGGCTACTGTTTGGAGAATGGTCTGGAAACTGTGCCTTGCACTTAAGCACTTTCTGACCATTTTGTGTTGTTTCCTGGGCACAAACCAGTGAGACATCAAAGAGGAGTTCTACAGGATTGCAGGTCAGTGGTGTATAAATTGGTTTAAATAATGCTAACCTGATAAATAACATTCAGTTAAGAACATCTTGCTGGGACCCCTGGAAGTAACCTAATAATGGCACACATATTCCAGTCATTGCACCGAGGCCGGCTCTACGCAGGGGCAAGAGGGGGCAGTGCCCCCTCAAATAAATGTCTTGCCCCCTCAAATCAAAATTTTAGAAGTTGAGAAAGCACATTTTAATACGCTCACAAAATTAACATATTACAAGTGACAAAACGATCTGCAGTAGCAGAAAAAGTCAGCCGAAAAAGGGACACCGCTCTACCTTATTTAGAGCCCTACAGGAGAGATTGATGGCTTTCTGCTGGGAGATAGGGGTTAGAAATACCCGGCCCTAAAGTTACAAGATCCTGAGGATGACCCCATCAACTCTGCAGATATCCAGGATGGAAGAATAGTCCGAGATATGTTATGCCACAATGTCTTTTCACATTAATAATAATATCCACCACAAAACAAAATTAATAAACACAAAATCACATTCATATGGTGTCTTTTATTTTCTTCAACAAAAAAGATAAATGAAAAAGATTAGATCTTAATATATTTTCAATACTTCCTAGAATTCACCTATGACCATACACTCACTTTTAGCTTTTCATTCAAAATGTCGATTTCCAGATCTGCTTTTGGATCTTTTTAATAAGAATTCTATATAATGCTTTAATTGGCAACTGAAAGTACAGTAGATTTAGGGTTACATAATGTTCTAAAATTCTACTGAATTTTTAAGACTGTGGCATTATTGTAAATCACTGAACTGTTCATCTTTGCACCAGAAGTTGATGGACCTTCCTCCTGCTGTTCTTCCACACTCTGGAGGTTAGATTAGAATGGCCATTTATAGATATAAACTTAAATTATATAGGCTAATCCACATTAAATGTGAAGGAATATGAATGTGTATGTTGTTTGATGTGTAGACACATAATATTAACATTACCACTGTAGGCCTTTGTGGTAGCAGAAACAGTGTCTTCATCATCCCCATCATCCTGTAAAGATGAGCATTCCATAAAGTACACTTCATAACACTATTGGTCATAGTTTATGGTGTATTGGGTAGGCTACTTACAACTGCCAGGGGTTCTGTTGAGACAGGAGGCTCTAAGAGGTAGATATTACCATGTGAATCTGTTGGGATCAACAAAAAAGCCAACCCAAAATAATATAAATGGAAATATCACAAAATTCTATATGGAAAACTACAGTATGGAATAAACATACTGTAGTTAAGACTTCTTACATTTTATGTAGGCACTTAAATCTTCTGGGGTGACTTGTTCTCATGAAGTCCCTCCAGGAATTCCCTCAGCCACTGGCCTTCCAGCATTAAGGCTCAGAACCATCTCTTCTGCATTTGTCATCCCCCTGTTTTGATTGTTTCTGTTGGCTGAGTAGTCAAATGAGAGTGAACATTTAGACCTATGATAAAAATGCTGCTGCACTAGTAGACAATTAATGTTATTTAGTTATTTCATATGTCAAATGTTTGTAAAGCAAGGTAGCCTACACCTATGATATGCTCAAGACTTACCTGATTGAATTGTTTTTTAAATTTCATGTTAATCTGCTGCCACGTTATTTTCATGCCTGCAGGTTGCACCTATACATGAATATTAAATTTATAGATTTAACAAAATACTGTTCTTCTAGTTTCTTTTTTTTTATATATACTCAAGTTTTATTTTATTTTTGCATTACAACATTAAACACAAGCATAGCAGTATCAGTGGGGTACCGTTCTTATATAACAATCCTTGAATGCCTCTGATATCAGTCCAGATTTTCAGTGGAGTCTCTGTTCTGCGAGTTATGGTCTGTCCATTTTTCGCATTTTTTGTCAAATTTAGGTCCCTGGAGTCTTAACTTGTATGTGAATCTTTCCATATCTAATATCTCCTCAACTGTGTCCAGCCAGTTCTTTTTAGTGGGAGGGTCCTCTTTACACCATTTCCTGGTGATTGCCTTCTTGGCTGCAGCCAGCAAAACTTTCACCAGGTATTCATCCTCACATTGTACAGTTTCCCTTGTCAGGTTACACAGGTACAGTATCTCACATGACTTTGGTATTTCATACCCCAGTATTGTTTTCAATTCTACCCACACATCATTCCAATAGTTTCTCATTTTTGTACATTCCCAAAAGACATGGGCGTGACCTGCATTCTGCTCTCCACACCGTCTCCAGCACGTTTGTTGTACAGTTGTGATCTTGCTCTTTGTTTTGGGAGTAATAAAAAACCTGATTATATTTTTCCAGCAAAATTCTTTCCACATCCTGGAGTTGGTGGTGGTGCACTGTACATTGCATATGTTATACCAGTCCTCGTCAGTCAATGGCATTTCACTTTCTCTTACCCATCTGTCTCTAACATAGAGTGTAGAGGTTCCTCTGTTCTTCCCTAGACCCTGGTACAGTGTTGAAATCACTCTTCCAATGTTACTACTATATGCTTTACACAGAGTTTCAGTGACATTATTCAGCTCCTGGGGAAGGTTCGGTTTTATTTCTTTCTCAAAGAAGTCTCTAACTTGATAGTACCTAAACTGATCGCAATCCTCCAGCCCATACTCCCTCTTCAGTTTTTGAAAGCTTTTGATGGCCCCCTGTTCAATTAGTGTACATATTGCTGTGATTCCCTTGTTTAACCATTGTTCATATCTACTATCCATTGCCCCGGGTTTAAATGTATAACCACAAGCCAGCCAGCTCAAAAGTTTGATTTCACTTTCTAAGTTGTATTTCCTAATCACTATGAACCAAATTTCCAGAGTGAATCGGGTAATTGGATCAAGCATAGTCTTATATTTTTTAAATGCGTCCTTGCTTGCCATCAAACTCTGGATATGATACCCCTCTCTTTTCAATTCAATATCCTTCCACCTCGCAGTGTATTCAGGATCACACCAATACACCAAAGGTCGAATCTGGGCAGCATAGTAATATTCTAAGAGGTTTGGTAGGGCTAGCCCACCCCTGTCCCTGGGAATCTGTAGAGTTGAGTACTTTATCCTTGGCCTTTTCCCCCCCCCAGATGAAACGTGATATTTTTTTGTTCCATTCTTTGAACTGTGATGTGGGGACTTCCGTTGGTAATGATTGAAATAAATATGAAATCCTAGGTAAAATATTCATCTTTATGATTTCTATTCTGGAACTAAAATCCAGTGGTAGCACCACCCATCTGTCCATATCCTTTTGAATTTCTTGATTTAGAGTCCCATAATTAATTTTGAACAGTTCTGTTAAGTTCCTGCTAATACTTACTCCTAGATATTTTATTGTTTTCGCCCCCCAGTTGAATCTATATGTTTGTTGAATGGCTTGGGGTGGGGTATAGTTTATGGGTAATACCTGTGTTTTTGTCACATTGAGTTTATAGCCTGACAAGTAGTAAAAAGAATCCAGTCTGTCCATAAGTCTTGGAAGACTGACATCTGGTTGTTTTAGACTAATCATTACATCGTCTGCAAATAGTCCGATTTTATGTCCTGCGCCCCCTACTTCTACACCTAGTATATCCTCATCTTCTCGTATCGCCTGGGCCAAAGGCTCTATGAAAATTGCAAAGAGAGTTGGCGATAAACAGCAGCCCTGTCTGGTAGATCTTTCCAGTTTGAACCAGTTAGAGAGACTGCCATTTATTTTTATTCTAGCCTTCGGGTCCTGATAAAGTGTTTTAATAAGGTTAACTGAGTCTGTATTAAAGCCAAGTCGTTCAAGAGTAAGATATAGAAATTTCCAACTGACGCTATCAAAGGCTTTTTCTGCATCCAAACTGAGCAGGAGTGCACTTTCTCCCTGTTTTTGCGCTTCCTCTATTATATGTAAAGTCCTCCTTATATTGTCTTGTGTTTGACGTCCCTTGATAAAGCCACATTGATCTTCATCAATTAGTTCCGTCATAAAGGTTTCGAGTCTTTTAGCTAGGATGGTTGTATATATCTTATAATCACAATTCAATATTGATATCGGCCTATAATTTTCACAGAATTCCTTATCTTTACCCTCCTTGGGAATCACCGTAATTATGGCTTCTTTCCAGGAGGGGGGAATCTTGCCTTTTGTCAGGGTTTCATTGAATGCTGCCAATAACATCGGACTCAATTCCTTTCTAAACATTTTGTACCATTGGGCCGGGAACTTGGTAACTGCTTCATCCAGTTCTTTTGCTGTGATACATGTGGTTAAGCTTTCGTTTTGTTCCTCTCCTATTGATGGTAGGTCTAATGCACTTAAGAAATTTCTTATTACCTCCTCGTCCGCTGAGTCTGGTTGTGTATAGAGCTTCTTATAGTAGTCCTCAAAGATTTTCTCTATTTTTCCCGGTTCAAATTCTAACGAATTGGTTTTGGGGTCTCTGATTTTATGGATTGAGTTCATGAGTTGGTGTTTCCTCATACGCCTAGCCAGCAATTTGGTCGCTTTGGGGCCTGATTCGTAAAAGGTCTGCTTTAGAAATCTCGATTTCTTTTCCACTTCGTCCCCTAGCATCTCTTTTACTTTTGTCCTCACTTCCTTGATTTTTTGAAGTATATCCGCACCATTCGAGTCTTTATGTCGTTGCTCTAATCTTTTTAATTCTTCAATCTTCATCTGGTATAGCCTCAACCTAGCTTTCTTATTGTATGCTGTTCGAGATATTAGTTTTCCCCGCATAACTGCTTTCATGGCATCCCATAGTGTTGTAAAATCCACCTCCCCATTATCGTTCTCTTCCCTGTATGTATTAATTTCTGTTTTGATCTCCTCAACAAATCCTGGAGAGTTTAGTTCACCAACATTCAGTCTCCATATTGTAGTCCTTTTCCTGCTGTTCATATTCAGTATCAGGTGGAGAATACAATGATCTGACAAGTCTGCCACTCCAATTTTACACTCTTCTATTCTAAATCTGTCAGCAGTATTCATGAAAAAATAATCTATCCTTGTATAGATTGAGTGGGGGGCCGAATAATATGTAAAGTCCCTTTCGAGTGGATGTAGGTCCCTCCAGACATCTGATATTCCTAGCTCAGTTAATACGGTATTTAGATATCGGGACACTTGAATTCTGTTACTTCTCTTTACACTAGTTGTGTCTAAATCCTGATTCAGTGTGTTGTTAAAATCCCCTCCACATATCAAGATCCCTTCTAGTTCTTGAACAACAACTTCAAACATAGTCTTAAAAAAGCTCTTTTCACAATCCGGAGGTGCATAGACATTGACGAGTGTAACTAATTGGCTTTCAATTTTCCCCTTAACCAGAATGTATCTACCCTCTCGATCTTTAATTTCCTTCAAGGGTTCAAAGTTTATTCCACTAGGAATTAAAATCATTACCCCCCTTTTCCTGCCGTTTTTGTATGAGCTATAGTATGTGTTTTTAAATCCCAATCTTTTATATTTTTCATGTTCCTGATCCGACAGATGTGTTTCTTGTAGAAAACTAACATGTGCTCTTTCTTTTTTCAGTTTTGCTATGACCTTCCCTCTCTTTATTGGGTTAGTCAGCCCATTCACATTCAGAGACACCACTTTAAGTCGGCTATGTTGCATCTCCTCCATTCTTCATGTTTCCCCCTGCACTCCCACCGATACTTGCAACTCGAACAACTATATAAACTCTAACTACAACAAAGGTCTTAACATTAATATGAACATTAACTATAAAACAATGCTTCCGATAACGATGGGCCTCTCCCTTCGTGCCCGTGCCCTTGTTGGAAGGAGAGGGGAAGGTCCCCCAGTTATGGAGGGGCCCCTCACTAGAGGTGGGTAGAGGTTCCGCATATAGACCCCCTTGCCTTCTAGTAGTGTCCAACATTTCCCTATGATCCCACCCCACCAGCCTGAAAGTAACGAATGTAAGGCCTGTATTAGGAGGCAAGCCTGAACCATGCATAAAAGGTCTGTATTCAACAACAATTAAGTGGATAAACAAATATGGTCTCCAGGGACTTAGTAATGCCTTAGTCCATTTCCCCATCCTTTCCCCTCCAACCCCAACATCCACCCATGGATACCTCACTTCAATGCCATCCTCTGCATTTATGGTCCAAAAAAGTACATAAACAAAATCCAGACGTTTCCGGTCCTGTCCCTTAATATTCTAACTTATGCAGCTAAAAGAAGGTAGTGGTTCATACTTAATTTACGGTATAACCTTATTCACATCCGGATCTCTCGTGGTAATTAAATGTTTTCTCCTTCTTCGGCCCTCCTGTACTCCTGCAGCCTTTCCCTCGTGCGTTGAGTTAATCCACCCTGGGCCCTTGGTTCCCCGACGCGCTGCCATTGCGATGCTCCCTGTATCCGCTCCTCCAGCGTGCACCCCTCGTCAGACTCCTTCAGTTGTACTGCCATTCCCCTTTCCTTCATCACTTTCGCTGCTTCTTGTGCGCTGTTATAGAGTCGGGGTCCGTCGTTCCAATGAATTCTGATCCTGGTCAGAGGCGTTTGGAACCGGATGCCTTTAGCCTTGAGGGTTTTCTTAATCTCCATATAGGCTCTGCGTTTCTGTACCACCTCGGTCGCATAGTCGTTATCAAAGTACAGTGGTGAGTTGCCAAGTTTGACCCGTTTTTGCCAGGCTTTCCTTAATATCATCTCCTTTGTGTCGAACCGAAGAAAGTTTATGATAATGGATCTCGGGGTCTCACCGGGGCCGGGCCTCCTCGCTGCCGCTCGGTGTGCTCTTTGAATCTGCAGATTCGTCCCCTCCGGCAGAGCCAGTTCTCTCTGAAGTAGCTCCCCGACAAAGTGGGCGACTGAATCCCCCTCCGATCCCTCCGGTACTCCAAACATCCGCAGGTTGTTCCTCCTGGATCTTCCCTCGAGGTCCGTTAGTTGGTCCTGTAGTTTCCTCTGCTCTCGCAGGGTCGCCAACAGAGCATCTTGAGCTACCATGTTGAACGCCTCGAGTTCCTCGATGCGCGTTTGTGCCTCGTTAAGACTTTTCTTCTGGTCCTGTAGTTCGTCTTTGTTAGCCTTAAGCTGTACATTAATGCTTTCTTTAAAACTGGCAAACTCCTGTTTAAAGCTCGCGACGAGGGTTGTTATGTCGTTTTTCATTTCCCCTTTGAGTTCGCGGATTTCTTTGGTGATGTCCGTCAGGTATTTGAGTAGTGTTGGCGTTACTTCTTTAGCTAGTGCCTCGCCGCCATTGCCTACTTCACTGTCTGCCTCCATTGCGGTAGTATTTTCCTGTGTTTTCAGACTTTTTCGGCCTTTCTGTCGCGTCCCCCCACTCATCCCTTGTATCGTCTATTTGAATTTTGTTTATCGTTTACTTGGGGGGGTATTTAGTAGTCTCCGACTGGTAGGAGCTCCGAACTACGCTGCCATTCTAATCCTCGTTCAACCGGAAGTCCTGTTCTTCTAGTTTCACCTCAGATTTTATAACAGTTGGGAATTTATGGTAAAACAGTTCTTAATTACTGAATGTCATCCTTAACCAGTCTAATTAGATTAATGTAATAATTACGATCTCTAGAAAGTATTGGTCAACTTCCTAATTTTGTCTAATTACATTTGATGTTACATCCACTCTTGTTTTAAACAGAATTGTTTTAAAGTCTTTAAATTACAGTATTTAGAATACTTAGTAATTAATTACACCCAACACTGTATAAAAGGTAATTACAATTTAAACTTACGCATTGACTCGAGCAGCTATTTTCTCGCAAGCTAACTCTCTGTCCTTCGCCAATGCAGCAGCAGCTTTGCTTTGTTTTAGGTTTTTTCTTCATATTCGCCATAAACTTGGATAAGCACTTCCTGCTTCCCTTAAGCCCGAGCTATGCTTCTGTGTCACACCCTACGCCTGGGGTGTGACACGGTTGTTGAGCATTCGAAGTCCTGGTTCGAGGGTCCGCGTTACTCTGCAATTCACCGCCATGCCGCCAGGGGGGTGTGGCTGTGTGGTTTCAGGGGTTTTAGCCGAATCCTTGCTCTTTCTTCCGGCAGCAAGCAATCGCAACCGAGATGGAGCGGCTGTATTTGTAGTTGGAGCTCATATGGCAAGCCGTTTTAACATAAATTCAATAGACTGGATATGTGACGCAGATATCTGTAATTCAATTTCGCCTAGTCAAAAAGAACATTTCAGATATCTGCAACTACAATCCTCCTATCCACAACTGGAATTAGGATATCTGCAACGTCATTTCAGATATCTGCAACTACAATCCTCCTATCCACAACTGGAATTACGGATATCTGCAATGTCATTTCTCCTAGGAGAAACTACGTCACTTTTGCCATTCATGTCTATGGGGCACGTGATTTCAGATATCTACAATTCAATTGCGGATATCCACAACTGGAATTACGGATATCTGCTACGTCATTTCAGATATCTACAATTCAATTGCGGATATCCACAACTGGAATTACGGATATCTGCAACTGAATTGTAGATATCTGTAACTCCAGTTTAAGATATCTACAATTTGATTCTGACTAGTCACAATTCCAGTTAAAGATATCTGTAATTCAGTTTGGAATTGTGACTAGTCAGAATTAAATTGTAGATATCTTAAACTGTATCCGCAATTGAATTGTAGATATCTGAAATCACGTGCCCCATAGACATGAATGGCAAAAGTGATGTAGTTTCTCCTAGGAGAAATGACATTGCAGATATCCGTAATTCCAGTTGTGGATAGGAGGATTGTAGTTGCAGATATCTGAAATGACGTTGCAGATATCCTAATTCCAGTTGTGGATAGGAGGATTGTAGTTGCAGATATCTGAAATGTTCTTTTTGACTAGGCGAAATTGAATTACAGATATCTGCGTCACATATCCAGTCTATTGAATTTATGTTAAAACGGCTTGCCATAAGCTCATCAATAATGAAGAGCAAATGCTTAATCCCTCGTTTTTCACAGGGGTTACGTTCCAAAAAGCACCCGTGATAAGTGAAATCCGTGAAGTAGAAACCTTTATTTTTTTACAATTATTATACTGTACGGTTAAATTTAAATTAAAGATTCATGCATTCCGTAATGCCGAACTACAGCCGCACAGCTTTTACCCTCCTTTAGCATGTCCAGAAGTTAAACTTTTTCTGCGACTGTTAACATCTTCCTCTGCCTTTTGGGCCTGACCGCTGGCGCCTTTGTAGGTGCAGAACGTTTTGTCGACATTATTGGTTAAGAGAATTTGCTTGTACAAGATACATTTATGTGTATTTTATTTGGCTAGCTGCACGCGTACAGTACATACAGTATTACAGTAAACCGTAAAGTAAAACGACGAAACCGAAACGATGAAATGAACATTTACAGCTACTATCAACATCACTGCTATAGCCTAACATTCACTCCTGAGTCACCGGTTTAGTGGTCGTACAGACCACCTCCGCAAACGTCTTCTCTGTCGACTGCGCTTCAACATTTGCAATATAAGCATTTGCTCTTCATTATTGATGAGCTCCAACTCCAAATACAGCTGCTCCACCTCGGTCGCCATTGTTTACTGTTGTTTACTGTGACTGGAAGAAAAAGCAAGGATTCGGCTATAACCCCTGAAACCACACAACCACACAGCCACACCCCCCTGGCGGCATGGCGGTGAATTGCAGAGCAACTCGGACTCTGGACGCAAAACTTTGAATGCTCAACAACGGCGTCAGGTCGACAGCGTAAAGCCTAGTTTATGCTCCCGCGTCACTCCCTACGCCGGGGGCGTGGCGCGGTTGTTGAGCATTCGAAGTTCCGCGACGAGGGTCCGCGTTTACTCTGCAATTCACTGGCATGCCGCCAGGGGGGTGTGGCTGTGTGGTTTCAATCCTTGCTCTTTCTTCCGGTCATTTCCTTTATAATGTCTATGCCATATGGTACCAACCATAGACATTTAACTTTATAATTTATTTATAACATTTAACTTTATAATGTCTATGGTACCAACAATAAACAACTGCAAGCAATGGAGACCGAGCAGGAGCTGCTGTTTTTGGAGTGGGAGCTCATTGGTTAACTGTGAACTATACATGGTGTGCAAACTGTGTTGTTCTGAAAATAAATATCAAAACAACTCTTTGAAAACAAACTTGTGTGTTTTATTCTTCTGTATTAAATAATTAACACATTTAAGCACGCACATGACTGATGATGTAGCACTCGGCTTCTGATATTGCTACTCATGCACTCGGCGACCTCCAGCCCCATGTTTTGTGCAATCTTCCTCCATGAGTTCGTACTCATTTGGTAGTCTTTGTAATCTTTCATAGAGGAGTTGTATAGATGGTCATATTTTCTGACCTCCTCGATTAATCGCTCGTCTCCTTGGTCCATCGATTTTACCGGTCCAGAAGAACTTTAAAAATGGCGCGGTAGAACGAAAGACCAAAACAGAAAAAGCAGCTGCCGGAAATGACGTTCTGAGCGGACCAATCACAGCGCTTGTGCCGCCAACAACGCAACGCGGAGTCAGGATTTTTTGGAGGTGCGCGGAGGGGCAGTGAGGGAGGAGCGGCGCTGGCGGCGCAGTGCGGCGGGCGACGCATCGCGGGAGTATAAACTAGGCTTAAGTATGGTGTCGACCTGACGCAGAAGCATTAACTAGGCTTAAACCTCACTCCCATCCATGTCACGGCACCAATGTAACTTCAGGCACTTCCTGTTCTCAGCCAGGCAGACATTTTGAATCAAATTTGCCCCTTCCTGCTCTAGAGTGCATCACTGTGACCTTTCTGATTCGTACCTTTCCACCTGACAAACACCTGCTAACAAAATAATGTCTGTCTCCACATAAAAAAGAAAAATTTACTTAGAAAAAAAGCAGTTTTTATTTAAAGTTTTTATTACTTTGGATAATAAGAAGCCAGAATGTTTAATCTGCAATGAGTGCCTTGCTGTGTCTGAAGAATACATTTCGAGAAGGCATTTGAAGACGGCGCATGCTAATTTTGATGTAACTTTCCCACTGGGCTCTGCTTCTCGGAAGCAGAAGATAACGAGCCTTAAATCCTGTTATGAGGGAAGATGTCAATCATTTATTTCGGGCCTCTACCGATCAAGAGAGAGCGACGGTGGCGTTGTTACGAGTTGCATGGATATTGGTCAAAAAGAAAAAGCCGTTTACAGACTCCGAGAAGGTCAAGGAGTGTATGCTAGCATCCATTGAGGAGTTGGTAGCAGATGAGAAAACACAAAGCGTTATGGATTCCATTAAGCAAGTTCCTATATCTGACACATCAAATATGAAGACAGTGGAGTCACTTGCATCGGACGTTTTCAAGACTCTTTTGGAAAATGCTAGGAATGCCGAAGTGATGTCTCTTGCCGTGGATGAGTCCACCGATAACAGTGATGTTGCACAGCTGTGCATGTTTGAGCACAGTGTTCAAGTGCCTAGCCTGAACTTGCTGCGCCTATTGATTATAGTTAAATGCAATTTGAAACATTTTGATCTCATTAATTGTAATGCATTGTTGTTATAATTCAATAGTTGATACAGCTATGTACTATAAAGTGAATGTTTTGGTTTGGTTAGTTAATTGCATTTCTCCAATTGTCTTTAAATATGGCTTTATTATTGCTCACCTGGTTTGATTTTTTAATCCTTGGGCCTTGGGCATATGGGCCTTGGGCCTTGGACATATGGGCATATGTTGTTAAGCACTTACAAAATAGAATATATTGACTCCTTCAGTATGTTGTTGTAATTTCTTTATTTGTTACCATGAGCTACGCGCTACAGCACGCTATCCAGGGGTGGACTGGCCATCTGGCATACCGGGCATCGTCCTGGTGGGCCGTTGACCCAATGTGGGCCGGGGCCGCGGATCAGTTGGTACCGGGCCGCGGGCCGCCGAAGAAATACAATAATTAATAACAATGTTTTATTTCGAAAAATTTCGGAAAACATGTAAAAAAACTGACGTCTTTGGGAATCGCAGGCTAGCTCGCATCGGACTACAGTGGACTACAGTGGACACGTCCCCTTCCCCCCCCCCAATCATAGCCGATTTAAGTTAGATAGACTTTTTACCATAGCCTAAAAGATTGTAGCCTAAATCAAAGAGCAACAGCTAGATTAGGCTACTAAAATAACTAAGCTTTAGGCTAACGTAACATGTAACTTTACTAACGTTACTAAGGTTAGGCATTTCGTTTGAGTTGGTTGCTACAATATCATATGAACTGTGTCTGAATGTCCTATTTTGAATCCACTTACCTGTTGATATACCTATATATACCAAAAATTTACCTTATACTGTTATATTCTGTAATAACTGTTTTGCACTCATGGTTGGATGCTAACTGCATTTTGTTACCCTGTACTTGTACCTGCGTAATGACAATAAAGTTGAATCTAATCTAATCATAGCATCCATCCATTCATAGACAGTCCATTTCGCTTTTACCACCCGGATGAACGCATTTTATGGTTGTGACGTCATGGTAAATTGGTCTATATAGTGAGCTCCATAGACATTAGAAAGGTAGACGCCCCATTCGCTGCTGAAACGCGAGAAATACGGCCGCCATCTTGAAACGGTCATTACCAAATCGTAACAGACAGCCTCTTATTCGTCTCTGCGATAGACAGCATAAATATATTCAAATGCCACAGCACTGTGCAGTATTTCCTGTGTAAATCGACGGACGATTGCCAACAGGGGTCGGGGGATTACTTTTCACAAGTAAGATTCAACATTATTATTGTACTGTATTTATATCTGCCAGCGAAATTTAGCCGGCCGGCAAACACTAAGCTTGGCTATGTTTATAGCCGGTGTTGACAAGGCCTATTAGGCTATTCTTTCATCCTAACAAAAGTAAGGATTTAATGGCATTTAGGAATAGTATGTTACTTAGAAATATAATCTGATGTTGCTCAGAACTACTTGTCGGTCCCCATGTGGTGACTCGCCAGTGCTTTCTTGCTCTATTGTCCACAATCCGTGTTGATGCAATCGTTGTGTTATGCTCTCTTCCCTTGGCACTTTTTGGTTCTTACGATGTATGTTTCACTGTAGAATAGTTTGCAAATAAGCTCACTTACAATTTCAGCAGCTTTGGTTGATTACAGCAGCAAAATGGGAGTTTTGTTGACCCTAAAGCCCGAGATATGCTTCTGCGTCACACCATACGCTGGGGGCGTGACGCAGTTGTTGAGCATTCAAAGTTCTGCGTTGAGGGTCCGTGTTACTCTGCAATTCACCGCCATGCCGCCAGGGGGGTTATAGCCGGAATCCTTGCTCTTTTTTTCCAGCAGCAAGCAATGGCGACCAAGGTGGAGCGGCTGTATTTGGAGTTGGAGCTCATCAATATTGAAGAGCAAACGCTTATATTGCAAATGCGGAAGCGCAGGCGACAGAGAAGACGTTTTTGTGGAGGTTCTGTACGACCACTAAACCGGTCGAGGCTGGAAACGGGTGAATTTGCAACACTGGTTCACCTACTGAGGGACCTGGATGAACAAATGTACTTTCGATACTTTTGAATGTCAGCGGGCCGATTTGACGAGCTTCTTCGCCGTATATAGCCTGGCAAGTGAAGAAAAGTGGTGGCCGATGATTCGAAATTCACGATGGTGTCCCAAGGCACACTCAATCAGTGATAATAAACTGTGAACTATGCATGGTGTGTAAACTGTGTTGTGCTGTGTGTGTTGAAAATAAATATCAAAACAACTGTTTGAAATCAAACTTGTGTGTTTTATTCTTATGTATTATGTAATACAAAAAGTAACATTCAAAAACTCACAGCACTAAAACAATACAACACACAATATACATTGTAGTATGTATAAAATGTAATATAAAAAGTAACATTTAAAAAATCACGGCAAAGTGCACTCAAACAATACAACACAAACTTGAGCTGTATCTCAACTATTTACAAAACTACGTCACGTTCTGAGCGGACCAATCACAGTGCTTGCGACGGCGGCAACGCAACGCGTAGTTAGAATTTTTTGGAGGTGCGCGTTAGGCTACGGCAGGAGAGTCTGCGTAGGCTGCGGAGCTATGCGGGGGACGTGATGCGGGAGCATAGATAGGCCATAACCCTCAACTGGTTACCTCCTGGATGTTTCTAAATGGTATGTATTACACAACATCAAGCACAGTTAGGTGTCAAAAATGTATGTATTGCATGTGTTCTTGTTCTCAAGTTATCCCAGTTCTGCAACTACATTGTTCCAAGTTGGGTAAGTGTCCTACAAGTATACTGTATAAGTTAAACAAGAAACTTATCATGATCAGAGTAATAAAATGTTTTTCATTTGCAGGTACTTGTCGGTCATGGGATTTGTCATTAACATCGACACGTTGATGCTGATGATTCCTGAACTGCTCGTAGTTAAGTGGCATGTCCTCACCTACAGGTTCAGCCAGGATCACTTGGAGCTCCTGTTTAATTCCATCAGAGCAGAGAGGGTTGATGTTTTTTAAAATGCAATACATTCTGAAAATGACTTATGAGTAATGTATGTATTGTATGCCTGTTTTCCATACAAGGTGGCTGGAATAACAATCCATCTGCACACCAGTTCCAGGCCATCTTCCGCCGTCTGATGGTTCGGTGTGGTGTCTCGCCTAGTGAGACAGGCAATGTTGCAGCCCAATATAACACTATGTCCCTGTCTGCAGTAGAGATGTCCTCTGCTGAAACTGCCAAAGAGCATCCATCTCCATTCGCCAACATTTCGGCCGTTTAGAGTGACCACAGCTATCTTCCCACTCGGTTTGGTGGTCTGGTTGAAAATGCTCTGGTGTACATTGCAGGGTTTGTAGTCCGGCAGATTCTGCGAAAGCTGTCCTGTGATGTGTGCCGTGCAAGCTTTGTCAGAGATGCTGTACCTTCATCATTTGATGAGAGCTACCACCTTCTAGCCTTGAAAAACAATGGTGGCCTAGTGATTCCATCACAAGGCACAGTGAAGGTGGTGAGAGCTGCAGAGAGGGTGATTCACCAAGCTTCAGCAAGGCAAGCTCCAAAGCTGTCGACAGTCACCTACATCGTCCAGGAGGAGATTAGAACGGAGGATGTTTTTCATCTTGGGGAACACATTGAGGAGACGCAGTTTGGAATCCACAATCATTATTCCAATTTGTTGTCGTTACTAGTCTGTCTGTTTTTCTGAAAAAGACCACATTGCCAAACTCACCTCTCTTGACCTGCAGAAAGGGAGCACGTGAAAGAAGCTCTGCAAAACAGTCCTCTTTCAGGGCTTTTAGCTGAATTCAACTCCCATTAGCAACTTAAATATGTCAATATGTATTTAACTAGAAAATTTGAATTTTTAAATCATCTGTCTTCATTTTTTCTTCATTCCAATAAAGCCAATTTGAATAAATCTTGATATAGATATATTCTGATATATTACTATTGTGATTTATTTATATATGGATGTATAATGTATTATTGTTTCTTTGATTTTTCAACATATTGAAATAGCCGAGTATTATGCTTTTACTTTCTTTTACATTACTGATTTTCTATCATATATTAGTGTTTGCATGTGGCTAATGCAAAATACCTATCATACATAACATATATCACATACCAGAATATTCTATTACTGTTATGCCTACTATGAACAGTAAAATACGCAAAATCATATGTCCGGTATCATGCCTACATGTATGACGTTTGCGGAAAAAAATCCTGTGAAAATCAGTTTAGTATTGAGCAATTTCAAATGGATTCAAAGCGATGATGCTTCATTTCTCCTGTCAAACAGATTAAACTGAGTAGAGTGGGTGACCTTTTCAAAATGGCGGCCCCGCGGCTCATCAGTGCCAATAGGCAGCAGCGGTTGATGAGGCGTCTATTCTTCATATATGTCATGGATGTATAAAGAATGGATAGGGGAAAGAAAAATGGCGGCCATTGATTTCAATGAAGTTGCTCACCTGGCGCATACGCCGAAAAAGTTTTCTGACAGCCTGGTTTACTTCTGTGGTATGGGGAATGGAATTATGGGAGGCCCCATTATGCTATGCGGCAATGAGAACGAGCAAACGCGTTCTGGACAAGCGCTGCTCTTAGAATAATTCTTAGTTATCTCATATTTGCTGTTATAACTTTCATAGAATTAATAAAATTGTTAGCTTGTGTATGTATTTTTAAGGTTGTGTTGCAGAGAGAATGACTGGAAGTAGTGGAAATAAACCAGAGTGGTTTATTATCTGCAGGATGAGGGTCGTGTCCTGATAACCTGAGTACATCACAGACAAGACACGGAACAAGCATCCACAAGCACATTCTTAAACGATATTGTTGTTATTGTAGTGCTGATTGATGAACTTTGGATGTGTTTGCCACACGTGAACTGATGTTGACTTGAGATCTTTTTGCAATAAAACGAGGGGCCAGGGAGATGTGAGGCAGATCAGATTTGGGATTGCCATAAGCACATCTCTGCTGGTCTCCTCATGAGTAGATATAGACCTTTGTCTCCTTTCTTATGCTGATATAGATTTAGGTTGAATCTAACAGCTGCGCGCTCATGAGTCCTTGTAGAAGAGTTTGACCGTTAATGACGAATCTACACAATAAAAGCATGGATTTATAGGACACATCAACCAATTATGTTTTCATAGTCATGGTTATAGACTATACGAGGTTAATTCGTTTTGTTTGTTTATTTTTTTTAAGTAAGGTTAAAACGAGTCATTTTTATTAAGGTTAATCTAAAATAAAAAATAAGGGATTCTCCACAATACAAGCTGTCATATTTATCAACCAAATGCCGGTGGTCAAATCTGTTTTGTCTATCAATGATCCCGTATGTGATATAGCCTACGACAGATTAAGTTTAAAGTTCTTATCGTTTTATAGGCTATATCGGCACATTCAAACAGGCAAGTCGTTCGTTATTAAGTGTTATGCAGCTTCTCTGTTTCTTTTACAGCTACGTGATATAGTTTGGACATTACCTGAGTCATGGAAGGAGCTCCTGGACATTAAGTTTAATTCCTAGCCTGATATGTTTTTTATAGTCGACCCTAAAACACTGTTTTCTATTGTAGTGAGATGTCAGAACCTATACTGAGCCACATGCTATTGAATAAATGAATACAAATTCCGTTGTGTGGTGTATTTAACATAATTAGGTGTTCCTATGCAAGGCTTTATAATGAAATACACCACCTCACTCGGGCCAATCATCGCCTCCCTTCTCCTATCACTGCTACGCTGACGACACGCAGCTATATCTATCCTTTACCCCAACTGATCAAGGAATATCGACCAGAATCGAGGCCTGCCTCTCTGACATCTCAGCCTGGATGACCAGACATCACCTCCAGCTGAACCTCACCAAAATAGAACTCCTCATCATCCCTGCCAAACCCTCAATCACCCACGATCTCTCCATCACTATGGGATCTGCAACAGTGACTCCTTCATCCTCTGCCAGGAACCTGGGGGTCACCTTGGACAACAAGCTCTCCCTCACAGCTCACATTGCCACAGTCTCTCTGTCATGTAGATTCACCCTCTACAACATCAGGAAAATCAGAAAATACCTCTCTCAACATTCCACCCAACTGCTAGTCCAAGCCCTTGTCCTCATAAGACGGATTTCTGCAACTCGCTACTAGCCAGCCTTCCTGCAAATGCAATCCGTCCCCTTCAGAGGATACGGAATGCAGCCGCTCGTCTGGTTTTCAACCTACCCAGACGCTGTCATGTCACCCCACTCCTCATCGCCCTCCACTGGCTTCCCGTCATGACCCGCATCAGATTCAAGACCCTGGTGCTGATTTTCCGGGCTGTAAACAGGACTGCCTGACCTATATCAACTCTCTCCTTCAGCCCTATACCCCCACCCGTCACCTACGGTCATCTGCTGACAACCGTCTAGTGGTAACCCCCCTTAATAGCGCCCGAGCGCAACACAAACTCTTCCACTGCCTGGCTCCCCAATGGTGGAATCAACTCCCCACCTCCATCAGAAGCACAGACTGCCTTCTCAACTTCAAAGGCTTAAAACTCACTTATTTAGAGAATTAAATGGCACTTAGGAATAGTATGGCACTTCAGATAATCTAATGTGCTTTAGAACTATTTGTTGGTCCCCATATGTTGACTTGCCAGTGTTGTTTGTTGTATCTCTTGCTTTATGTTCACAATCGTTGTGTTCTTCCCTTGGCACTTATTGGTTCTCATGATGTATGATTCACGATCTAAAAAACCCACTGTGTTCGGGGTCTAACATGTTGGTCTAACATGTGCTCAATGACTGATGCTCTTTGTAAAAGCTCTCTCTTGTAAGTCGCTTTGGATAAAAGCGTCTGCTAAATGAATAAATGTAAATGTAATTAAGTTCAAACTTTTCAAAGTAATAATGTGATTTTACTGAACATTAACTATTTACAATATAACGAAAATAACATAACAAAAACAACAGACTTGCGACAGTGGCTGAACAGTGTGATGTTCCCGAGACACAGCAGGACCGCGCTTGGGAGTGTACGCACACAGCTGTGACGTCACCATAGAAAATAAGACTTTGGAGGGGCTTTTCTGGCCTTTAGAAAACTTTTTGACGTTTTAAAAAAGGTCCATGTAAGGATAAAACGAGCTGTCATATTTATCAACCAAATGCGGTAGGTAAATCTGTTTTGTCGATCAATGATCCTGTATGTGATATAGCCAACAACTTCTTGTCAGATTAAGTTTAAAGTTGTTATCGTTTTATAGGCTATATCGACACATTCAAACAGGCAAGTCTTTCGTTATTAAGCGTTATGCAGCTTGTGTTTCTCTGTTTCTTTTACAGCTACGTGATATAGTTTGGATATTACCTGAGTCATGAAAGGAGCTCCTGGACATTAAGTGTAATTCCTAGCCTGGTATCTTTTATAGATCCAAGATGGCGCCGCGAACGGCTGCCTCGAAGGGACTGAGCTACCTAGTCTGTCTGTTTTTGTTCGTAAATTGTGTGTTCTGCCAAGATCCGCGGAGTTTTTTATCAAAAGAAGAACTCCTAAACATCAGAGGAACAACCCCTGATAGTTTGGTGCCCACTTTTCTGCTCCCGGAGTCTGAACTTGTGGATATTCTGATCAGCTCAACAATCGGCATTGTCTGTGCCCTGAAAAAGCGCTACAATGCTAACAAGGCTAACAAGGCTAGCACCAGGAAAAGGGGGAGTCGAGCGGGCGCTCTTGTCCGACTCAGGAGGCGCGGAAACCGGCCCGCGCTACCGAGTCTCTTCCTCTCCAATGTGCGTTCACTGCACAATAAAATGGACGAACTCCGGATTACCATGGCGAAAAACAAAGACTTCCTTCTCTCCTCGGCTATGTGCTTCACGGAAACCTGGCTATGTGACAAGGTGGTGGACGCTATGCTGGACCTGACCGGATTCCAGCTGCTAAGAGCGGATCGAGACGCGGCCCTGTCTGGGAAGAAGAAAGGTGGAGGTATTTGTTTTTATATCAACCGCTGCTGGTGTGTGGATGTATCGGTGATTATGAGACATTGTTCCCCCGACCTGGAATCCTTTTTCATAAACTGTAGACCTTTTTATTCGCCCCAGGAGTTCGCGTCCTTCATCCTGGTTGGTGCTTATCTGCCACCGGGCCCGCTGGTTAAAGAAGCCCAGCGCATGTTAGCAGACCAGATCCTGAAAGTGGAGCGAACCCACCCGGACTCTCTAGTCATCGTTCTAGGTGACTTCAACAAAGGTAACCTCAGCCAAGAACTCCCCAAATACAGACAATTCATAACCTGCCCCACCAGGGAGGGTAACACCCTGGACCATTGTTATACCACAGCCAGCAAGGCTTACCATGCGGTGTCCCGTGCTGCACTGGGTCACTCCGACCACGCCATGATCCACCTGATTCCTGCATACAAGCAGAAACTAAAACTCTGTAAACCTGCAGTGAGGACATCAAAACAGTGGACCAGCGAGGCTGTGGAGGAACTCAGAGCTAATCTGGAGTGCACGGACTGGGAAATGTTTGCTGCCGCTACAAACGGACTGGATGAGTACACTGAGGCTGTGACATCATACATCAGCTTCTGTGAGGATTCCTACATACCAACTCGATCCAGGGTGAGTTACAACAATGACAAACCCTGGTTTACTGCAAAACTCAGAAGTCTGAGGTCGAAGAAGGAGTTGGCGTTTAAGTCTGGCGACCGTTACAGATTTAAGGAGGCGAAGAAGCTGTTCAGCAGGGGCGTCAGAGACGCGAAACGACTCTACTCAAAGAGACTGCAAGAACAATTCTCCTCAAACGACTCTGCTTCTGTCTGGAGGGGGCTTAGGCAAGCCCAAGCACAAGCCCAGAGCCCCACCCACCACCAACGACTCCCGCCTGGCCGAGGACCTGAACGAATTCTATTGTAGATTCGAAGGACAATCGGACAGCCCCATGCCCCAGCCCCACCCCCCACCCCCCTCCACCCCAACCAGCACCCCAACCCCCACCCCACCACCTTTCAACACCAACGCAATGTTGACTCTCTCCATTCAGGAGAGGGAAGTTAACAAAGTGTTCAAGAAACAGAACCCTCGCAAAGCTGCCGGGCCGGACGCTGTCTCCCCTGCCACACTGAAGCACTGCGCTGACCAGCTGTCTCCTGTGTTCACCAACATCTTCAACACCTCCCTGGAGATGTGCCACGTGCCAGCCTGCTTCAAGTCCTCCACCATCATCCCTGTGCCCAAGAGGCCCAGACCAACAGGACTGAACGACTACAGACCCGTCGCCCTGACATCTGTGGTAATGAAGTCCTTCGAACGCCTGGTGCTGGCACACCTCAAAAACTTCACAGACCCCCTCCTAGACCCCCTGCAGTTCGCCTACAGAGCCAACAGGTCTGTGGATGACGCAGTGAACATGGCCCTCCACTACACCCTCCAGCATCTGGACTCTCCAAACACCTACGCCAGGATCCTGTTTGTGGACTTCAGCTCTGCCTTCAACACCATCATCCCGGCTCTGCTTCAGGACAAGCTCTCCCAGCTGAACGTGCCCGACCCCACTTGCAGGTGGATCACAGACTTCCTGTCCGACAGGAAGCAGCGCGTCAGGATGGGAACGCAAGTCTCTGACTCCCGGTCCATCAGCACCGGATCCCCTCAAGGCTGTGTCCTTTCCCCCCTGCTCTTCTCCCTGTACACAAACAGCTGCACCTCAAGTCATCCATCAGTCAAGCTCCTGAAGTTTGCGGACGATACCACCCTGATCGGGCTCATTTCTGATGGGCACGAGTCTGACTTCAGGTGGGAAGTGGACAACCTGGTGACTTGGTGCAGCCAGAACAACCTGGAGCTCAACGCTCTTAAGACAGTGGAGATGGTTGTGGACTTTAGGAAGGACCCAGCCCCACTCCCCCCCATCACACTGCGTGACTCCCAGGTCAACAGTGTGGAGTCCCTTCGCTTCCTGGGCACCACCCTCTCCCAGGACCTCAAGTGGGAGCTGAACATCAGCTCACTCACAAAGAAAGCCCAGCAGAGGATGTACTTCCTGCGGCAACTGAAGAAATTCAGCCTGCCAAAGACAATGATGGTGCAATTCTACACTGCCACCATCGAGTCCATCCTCACCTCCTCCATCACCGTCTGGTACGCTGCTGCCACTGCCAAGGACAAGAGCAGACTGCAGCGTATCATACGTGCCGCTGAGAAGGTGATAGGCTGCAACCTGCCATCGTTTGAGGACCTGCACACGGCAAGGTCTCTAAAACGGGCGAGGAAGATTGGGGCCGACTCCTCCCACCCTGGACACTCAGTGCTTCAGCTGCTCCCTTCTGGCAGGAGGCTGCGGTCCATCAGGACTAAAACCTCTCGCCACAAGAATAGCTTCTACCCCTCTGCTATTGCCCTCTTCAACAGGGCCAAGGACTCAGTTTGAGACACCCCCCCCCTCCAGAATCCCATTGCACTCTGCCACTTTAGCACAAAACACTTTAAACTTAAAAAACTTACAACTGTGATATTTGCACCACTGTGTATATACCCCCCCCCCCCCCCCCAACGTACCATATATATATATATCCATTCCACTCTGTACCCATGTCATTTGCAATTCCATGTTACCTGTATCATTTGCACTACTCGCATCATTTGTATTATTTGTAACATTTGCATTCCATGTTACCTGTATCATTGCACTACTCGCATCATTTGTATTATTTGTAACATTTGCATTCCATGTTACCTGTATCATTGCACTACTCGCATCATTTGTATTATTATTGTATTATTTGTAACATTTGTATTCCTTGTCTATATGTATCATATCTGCAGTGTATCTTACATGGTATTCATTTTCATTTTATTAGTAGGCCACATTTATGTTCTATGTTTGCTCATTCCTGCCAAAGTAAATTCTATGTTTGTTTATCTTGCATAGCGAATAAACCCCCATTCTGATTCTGATTCTGTCACGACCAGAACCCAGAACAGACAGGCAGGACCCAAGAGCGTCACGTAAGAGAACTTTATTTAAGGGTAGGGGGTTAGGGAGCGTGGTGGAGTGTTTTGCTGGTGGTAGCCAGGCTGCGGACTGGCAACTCGTCAATGGCTGGGGCAGGAGAGCAGAGCGTGGGTCGTAGACAGGCAGCAGGTCGGTAGCCGGGGCAGGAGAGCAGAGCGTGGGTCGTAGACAGGCAGCAGGTCGGTAGCCGGGGCAGGAGAGCAGAGCGTGGGTCGTAGACAGGCAGCAGGTCGGTAGCCGGGGCAGGAGAGCAGAGCGTGGGTCGTAGACAGGCAGCAGGTCGGTAGCCGGAGCAGGAGAGCAGAGCGTGGGTCGTAGACAGGCAGCAGGTCGGTAGCCGGGGCAGGAGAGCAGAGCGTGGGTCGTAGACAGGCAGCAGGTCGGTAGCCGGGGCAGGAAAGGAACAGAATGGAGGGACGAGGCAGACAGGCAGGTTACACAGACAGGGTAAACACAGGTGGATAACAGACAGAGAGCCAGAGTCAAAAAGTGCTTGCCTTGCTTTTGCTGAGTATAGCGGACGGTCTGACAAGGACTGAACACAGAGGAAAATCTTAAGTAGGGAGTGAGCTAATAGGGAAACGAGTGGCAGCTGGAACTGAATGAGTGAGTGCAGGTGAGAGTAATCAGAGTGGCAGAACAAAGACCAGGAAGTGGAGTGAAATAACAACAAACACCATGTGGAAACTGACAGAACCGTGACAGAACCCCCCCCCCCAAGGGACGGCCCCAGAAGTCCCCAAGAAAAAAATAGAAAAAGAGAAAATCACCAACCGGGTGGGAGGCGGGAGAGGCGGTGGAGGGATCAGAACTCCTCCGACCGGTCTGAGTCCATATCCCTGGAAGGGCCCGGAGGGGGATCCGAGTCAGACACCGGCACTGGGGGTGGACCGGACCGAGGGCGAGGGGGGCAGCCAGAGGACCGAGGACGGCCCCGTCGGATGGAAGGCTGGTCAGGGTGCTGGCGGTGGAAGTCAGCAATAAGGGAAGGATCCGCAATCCGGTTTGTGGGCACCCACATCCGTTCCTCCGGACCATAGCCTTCCCAGTCCACCAGATATTGAAGCCCACGACCACGGCGACGGGACTGAAGCAGGCGGCTGACCGTGTAGACTGGCCCGCCGTTTACCTGGCGAGGGGGTGGCGGGGGAGGGACAGCAGGGACCAGGGGACAGCTGTGGACCGGTTTCAAGCGGGAGACATGAAAGGTAGGATGGACCCTCAGGGTGGATGGCAGACGGAGACGCACCGCTGTAGGGTTGACCACCTTGATAATCGGGAATGGGCCGATGAAACGCTGGGCCAACTTCCGCGACTCCACTCGGAGAGGCAGGTCCTTGGTAGAGAGCCAAACTCGTTGGCCCACCTTGTACTCAGGGGCCGGGGTTCTCCGGCGATTGGCCGCTGCGGTGTAAGTGGCCGCTGAGCGCAGGAGGGCAGCCCGAGCACTGGACCAGGTGCGGCGACATCGACGGGCGAAGGCGAGGGCGGAGGGACATTCGGCCTCTCCTTCCTGGTGTGGGAACAGAGGTGGCTGGTAACCGTAGACACACTGGAAGGGGGAGAGGCCGGTGGCGGAGCTTGAGAGGGAATTGTGGGCGTATTCCACCCAGAGCAGATGGTCGGCCCACGAACGAGGATGGTTGGAGGCCACACAGCGAAGCGCCGTCTCCAGATCCTGGTTTACTCGTTCCGACTGCCCATTGGACTGGGGGTGGAAGCCAGATGTCAGGCTGGCTGAAGCTCCCAGCTGATGGCAGAACTCTCTCCAGAACGCCGACGCGAACTGAGGACCCCGGTCGGAGACCACGTCTTTGGGCAGGCCGTGGAGGCGGAAGATGTGGTCCAACACCAGTTGAGCCGTCGTCTTGGCAGAGGGCAACTTGGCTAACGGGATGAAGTGGGCCATCTTGCTGAACCGGTCTACCACCGTCAGGATGACCGTGTTCCCTCTAGACGGTGGCAGACCGCAAACAAAGTCCAGTGCGATGTGAGACCAGGGCCGACGTGGGGTCGACAGGGGCTGGAGAAAGCCAGCAGGAGGTCGGTTTGGGGTCTTGTTCTGGCTGCAGGTGGTACAGGCCCGGACGTAGTCGCGCACGTCCGTCCTCAGTGATGGCCACCAGAAGCGCTGAGTGAGGAGGTGGCAGGTGCGTGTGATGCCGGGGTGGCAGGCCAGGTGTGAGTCGTGGCCCCACTGAAGAACCTGGGATCGGAGGGCTTCAGGGACAAAGAGCCGGTTGTCGGGGCAAGCACTGGGAGTGGGCTGGTTACGGAGGGCTTCCTTTATCCGCTCCTCTACCCTCCAGGTCAGGACACCGACTATGCAGGGGCTGGGCAGGATGGCCGCGTGGTCTGTAGGGGATGGCTCGTCCTTCTGATAAATCCGGGACAAGGCATCGGGCTTGACATTGCGGGAACCCGGCCGGTAGGACAGAGAGAAATTGAACCTGCCGAAGAAGAGTGACCATCTGCGCTGCCTGGAATTCAGTCTCTTGGCAGTTTGAATATACTGCAGGTTTTTGTGGTCTGTCCAAACCACAAATGGCACCGCGGCTCCCTCCAGCCAATGCCGCCACTCCTCCAGCGCAAGCTTGACGGCCAACAGCTCACGGTTGCCAATGTCGTAGTTGCATTCCGCTGGAGAGAGCCGGCGGGAGAAAAAGGCGCAGGGATGCATCTTCCCATCCTCCAAAGAGCGCTGGGAAAGGACTGCTCCAACCCCTATGTCCGAGGCGTCCACCTCCACCACGAACTGCTGCTCAGGATCAGGCATCTGGAGAACCGGTGCCGTTGTGAAGCGTGTCTTGAGGGTCTGGAAGGCCCTCTCCGCCTCTGCCGTCCAGGAGAACGGGCACTTGGTGCTGGTGAGCGCGGTGAGGGGGGCAGCCACCGTGCTGTAGCTCCGAATGAAGCGGCGATAAAAATTGGCAAACCCCAGAAACTGCTGAAGCTTCTGTCTGCTCTCAGGGATTGGCCAGGAGACCACAGCGGAGACCTTTGCAGGGTCCATGTGGATCTGGCCCTCACTCACAGTGTAGCCCAAGAAGGAGATGGTCTTGACATGGGACTCACATTTCTCTGCTTTTACGAAGAGTGAGTTCTCCAGAAGACGACGCAGGACCAGGTGAACATGATGGGTATGCTCAGACAGGGAACGGGAGAAAATCAGGATGTCGTCCAGGTACACAAAGACAAACTTATTGATCATGTCCCGGAGGACATCATTTGCCAAGGCTTGGAAAACTGCGGGGGCGTTGGTGAGACCAAAAGGCATAACTAGGTATTCATAATGTCCGGTCGGGGTGTTGAATGCCGTCTTCCACTCGTCCCCCTCCCTAATCCGTACCAAGTGGTACGCGTTCCGTAGGTCCAACTTGGTAAAGATGGTGGCCCCTTGGAGCAGCTCAAAGGCAGAGGCGATGAGCGGCAGGGGGTAGCGGTTTTTAACTGTGATGTCATTGAGGCCTCTGTAGTCAATACAAGGACGGAGAGATCCATCCTTCTTGCCGACGAAGAAGAAGCCAGCCCCCGCTGGCGAAGAGGATGGCCGGATGATGCCAGAGGCCAGTGCGTCGCCGATGTAATCCTCCATCGCCCTTCTCTCTGGGGCCGACAGAGAGTACAGACGACCCTTGGGGGGAATGGAACCCGGCAGAAGGTTGATGGCACAGTCATATGGTCGGTGCGGCGGCAAGGAGGTGGCCTTCGCCTTGCTGAACACTGTACCGAGACTGTGGTAACAGGCAGGAACTGATGATAGATCAGGGGCTGGGCATGAGGTCTCAGGGCTGGCAGGAACGGAGGCGCTCCTCAGGCAGGAGCGGTGACATCCTTCTCCCCACTCCAGGACGGTACCAGTTGCCCAGTCAATGTGCGGGTTGTGGTCCCGGAGCCAGGGGTAGCCCAGGATGAGAGGTTGGCCAGGTGAGTGCAGCAGGTGGAATTGGGTGCTCTCATGGTGGTTTCCGGAGATCACGATGGCGACTGGGGCTGTAATATGGGTTACAAGGCCCAGAGGATGGCCATCCAGGGCACGGGCAGGAACCGGTGGGTTGAGAGAGAGGAGTGACAGGCCCAGCCGTCGAGCAAGGGCGATGTCCATGATATTGGCTTCTGCCCCAGAGTCCACCAAGGCGGGCAGAGTGTGGGTGGAGGTCTGGACCTGGAGGCGGACTCGGAGCATCGGTTTGAGAGAAGAGGGGGTGGAGAGTCTGGTGGAGCTCAGCCGGACTCCCCCTATATCCGGTGAGCTCTGCCTTTTAGCGGGCATGTGGCTGCTCGGTGGCCCTCTCCTCCACAATAAAGACAGAGGTTACCGGTCATACGACGCTGTCTCTCTTCCGGGGATAAGGAGGCTTTGCCGACCTCCATGGGTTCAGGCTCGGACTGGTTGGAGCGGGAGCCAGCGGTCCCAGACGTGGAAGATGAGCTGCACGAGCTGCTAGTGGTAGGCAGACTCGCACGACCCCTCTCCGGCTCTGGAACCGGTGGTCAAACTTTACGGCCAGCGCCACCGCGTTGTCCAGAGTTGAGGGCCGGTCGAAGGAAAGAAGTCCATCCTTGACATAGTCGGCCAGTCCGTGCAAGAAAGCGTCCACCAACGCTTGATCATTCCAAGGACTTCGTCGCGCCTTGGTGCGGAAATCAATGGAATAGTCTGCCACCGTGCGGCTCCCCTGGCGAATGCTCATCAAGGCCACGGAGGCGTCTTCCGATGACAGTCCGGTGCCGAAAACCTTCCTCAGCTCGTCGGCGAAGGCGTCGAAAGATCTGCAGGCTGGCGTTTGACGATCAAACTCGGCGGCTCCCCACAGCATCGCTCGGCCCGTCAGGTGGTTAATGACAAACCCCACCTTCACCGGTTCAGTGGAGAAAGTGCGAGGCTGAAGGTTGAACTGGATCCGGCAAGCGGTCAGGAACGGGTCGACCTTGTCCGGGGCACCGTCAAACCGTTCTGGGTGTCCGATCTTCGGTTCGGGGGCATGGGGGTTTGGAGATGGTGCCAACGGAGCTGGAGCCGGAGCCAGAGGTGTTGAGGGGGTCGGGTTACCCAACTGCTGAAGGGTCTGGTTGACGAGCTGGAACTGTTGCTGGATCTGTCCCCACTGCAGCTGTTGTTGCTGGATCTGCCGCTGCTGTTCGTGAGCGAGCTGTAGGAGAGAGGCAATGTCTCCAGCCATCCGTTGAACCTCTCCTTCCGCATGGTCCAGTCGTTCCAGGGCAGTGAGCAGGTGAGGAGTTCCGGTGGTATCTTCACCGTGCGCTGGGTCCATGTCTGGTCAGACCGTTCTGTCACGACCAGAACCCAGAACTGCAGGACCCAAGAGCGTCACGTAAGAGAACTTTATTTAAGGGTAGGGGGTTAGGGAGCGTGGTGGAGTGTTTTGCTGGTGGTAGCCAGGCTGCGGACTGGCAACTCGTCAATGGCTGGGGCAGGAGAGCAGAGCGTGGGTCGTAGACAGGCAGCAGGTCGGTAGCCGGGGCAGGAGAGCAGAGCGTGGGTCGTAGACAGGCAGCAGGTCGGTAGCCGGGGCAGGAGAGCAGAGCGTGGGTCGTAGACAGGCAGCAGGTCGGTAGCCGGGGCAGGAGAGCAGAGCGTGGGTCGTAGACAGGCAGCAGGTCGGTAGCCGGAGCAGGAGAGCAGAGCGTGGGTCGTAGACAGGCAGCAGGTCGGTAGCCGGGGCAGGAGAGCAGAGCGTGGGTCGTAGACAGGCAGCAGGTCGGTAGCCGGGGCAGGAAAGGAACAGAATGGAGGGACGAGGCAGACAGGCAGGTTACACAGACAGGGTAAACACAGGTGGATAACAGACAGAGAGCCAGAGTCAAAAAGTGCTTGCCTTGCTTTTGCTGAGTATAGCGGACGGTCTGACAAGGACTGAACACAGAGGAAAATCTTAAGTAGGGAGTGAGCTAATAGGGAAACGAGTGGCAGCTGGAACTGAATGAGTGAGTGCAGGTGAGAGTAATCAGAGTGGCAGAACAAAGACCAGGAAGTGGAGTGAAATAACAACAAACACCATGTGGAAACTGACA
The DNA here is from genome assembly GCA_030340665.1 of Neosalanx taihuensis. Lineage (NCBI taxonomy): Eukaryota > Metazoa > Chordata > Actinopteri > Osmeriformes > Salangidae > Neosalanx > Neosalanx taihuensis. The sequence continues at coordinate 7,145,897 of CM059296.1, read as the reverse complement.
GAACCGTGACAGATTCTGATTCTGATTTTATAGTCGACCCTAAAACACTGTTTTCTCCTGTAGTGAGATGTCAGAACCTATACTGAGCCACATGCTACTGAATAAATAAATACAAATTCCGTTGTGTGGTGTATTTAACATAATTACGTGTTCCTATGCAAGGCTTTATAATGAAATAAGTTCAAACTTATCGAATAATGTGATTTTACTGAACATTAACTATTTACAATATAACGAACATAACATAACAAAAACAACAGACTTGCGACAGAGTGGCTGAACAGTGTGATGTTCCCGAGACACAGCGGGGCCGTGCTTGGGAGGGTAGGCGCACAGCTGTGACGCCACCATAAGAATAAGACTTTGCGGGGGTTTAACAAGTTTAATTTGATTTTTGTTGCCCCTGAAAAAGTCTGTTTGTAACGTTTGCTCAGTTGAGTGTTTCATACATTTTCATTCAATGAGTTTGCAGCATAGTTGCTCAGTTGTTGACTTTGTTTTTATTACTTGCTCCAGAATATTCAAGTCAATTTGATTTATTTATATTTATTCAAAGTTGTAAAAAAATAAGTACAATTAACACCTTTTCGTAAAAACAATCAAAGGTCTTTTTTTTGTCACGACAGCGAGAGTCTGACGCATACGTCTTCTTCGATTTCTGAGCTTCTTTCTTCTCAAAATAATTGTGTGGTGCAGCTTTAATATGATTTTCAGCAGCAAAACTGCAAAAAACGCAACCGGTGTCACCATTTTAGATGTCGTATTAATGATGCGCTGGCTAAATCGATGACGTAGGCCCTGTCCCAATACCCGCACTTCCACCCTTGCGCCCTTCAATTGCGCGTTCTCGCTGAAGGGTGCAAGTGCGCAGGGTGTCCCAATTCTCCAGTAGGGTCTTGAGCCCCGCCCTTTCTGCGCCCTTGATCCGCACTTCCATGAAGCTTGCATCGATGCGGACTTTGTCGAAGTGTATTCCCCACAATTCATTGCTGCGTGTGACGTTTTCACAAAAAAGGCGGAATATGCCGATGTCTGGTGGTCGGCTCCATTGACAATAGATGGTACATATACATGTCTATGGTCCGCCCGCTCATGCGGTAAAGTGTCTTACCAAGTAAGGTGGTCAACAAGTTTGATTTTATTTTTGTTGCCCCTGAAAAAGTCATTTTGTAATGTTTGCTCAGTTGAGTGTTTCATACATTTTCATTCAATGAGTTTGCAGCAGTTTGCTCAGTTGTTGAGTTCATTTTTATTACTTGCTCCAGAATATTCGAGTCAATTTGATTTATTTATATTTATTCAAAGTTGTAAAAAAAGAACACACATACAATAAACACCTTTTTGTAAAAAAAAAATCAAAGGTCTTTTTTTATTTTATTTTGTCACGACAGCGAGAGTCTGACGCATACGTCTTCTTCGATTTCTGAGCTTCTTTCTTCTCTTTCTTGTTTGGTGCAGCTTTAATATGATTTTCAGCAGCAAAACTTCACAAACAACCGGTGTCGCCATTTTAGATGTCGTGGTAATGACACGCTGGCTAAATTGATGATGTAGTCATCACTGTCCCAATTCTCTAATTTTCGCACGCTTGTCGCCTACACACTTCGAACCCTTCGCGCACTTCTACCACTTCCGCACTTCACAAAAGGGCGCAAGGGCGTAGTGCTGGTATTGAGACAGGGCCATAGTCATCACTGTCCCAATTCTCAAATTTTCGCACGCTTGTCGGCTACACACTTCGAACCCTTCGCGCACTTCTACCACTTCCGCACTTCACAAAAGGGCGCAAGGGCGTAGTGCGGGTATTGAGACAGGGCCATAGTAATCACTGTCCCAATTCTCAAATTTTCGCACGCTTGTCGCCTACACACTTCTAACCCTTCGCGCACTTCGACCACTTCCGCACTTCACAAAAGTGCGCAAGGGCGTAGTGCGGGTATTGAGACAGGGCCAAAGTCCGCATCAATGCAGGCTTCGCGGAAGTGCGGATCAAGGGCACAGAGAGGGCGGGGCTTAAGACCTCACTGGAGAATTGGGACACCTTGCGCACTTGCACCCTTCAGCGAGAACGCGCAATTGAAGGGCACAAGGGTGGAAGTGCGGGTATTGGGACAGGGCCTGTAATCACTAACTATTTGGACACCACTGCAAAATGGCGTGATCCCTATATAGTTCCCAATATATAGGGGTTAGGAAGTGATTTCGGACACAGCCGTATGTTTATGGATAAACGTGAATTGATAAACAGCCGGTAACTCCTCCCGCAGTCAATGGCGACGCTGGACCCACAGTTCTGCACGCCTTCCACCAGGGGCATGCCATGCTGCATCAACACTTCCGCATAGTAATTTTATACGTTTGACATCTAAAATGGACCTTTAGTGCGTCACCTCAATTCCACGTCACATGGGGCGTTCGTTCGTTCTTCGACATCGTACATGTAACATGATTTAGCTAACTGGATAGCCAGTTTAGACACGTATTTAAGTGGAATAAGCTTGTTAACATTGTTTATTGTAGAAGAGGCACAACGTTAATTTCCCATCTGAACAGTTGACTTGTTCCTCGCGATGATCGATTTAATCTAAGGCTACTAAGCTACTAGCTAACATATCCTTTGTTTAGAAAATTCCCTGGAGTTTTTGGTGATTTTACATCAAACTAATGCTAAAGAAAGCCATTTCACAAAATATTTCAGTTGTCTGTGACAAACAAATCGAATTGAAGAAAAGCAACGGCGTAAGATTGGAGAAACGATTGCAATACAGCTGTTTTGCGAGCTACTGCGGCACTTCAAGTGTAAATAGCCTGTCGACATAACTACCTTACCAAATAGGTGGAGGGGTTGAGTTTGTTCACCTAACCGCGGAAAGAGATATTCCGTAAGATCCACTGACATGATGTTTCCACAGTCAAGACACTCGGTAAGAAGTCATCCCAATCGTAATTTTTATAACAAATTTTCAGTTAAAATCGTAGTTTTAACGACGTTAGCTTTAGCTAAAATGCTAGACTATTTCAGTAGTTAGCTGTGTTGTGTACCTATGTGTAGTCTTACATTAACCTCAGTTAATGTGGTTCGAACTATATTTGTACGCTAGTTTAGCTTTTGCCAAGTAAACTACAGACAATGACTAGACCTACCAAAATTCGTTTTAACTCGAAAATAAGCGTAGGTTTGTGTGTGCTTTGTGTCCCATACATTTTGTTTACTTTCTGTACCCAAATCGAAGAGAAATTAATCCTGTAGTGAATTACTATAACATCCAAGGAACTTGCCAAAACACACAAAATTTGTGGTGGTAAAGATACGCTTTCGTTTGGTAAATCAAATCCCCATTTATCTAATCTCATCATCAAACGCTATTTTTTAATACAGGATAACTACACGTCGTTAAATCCCTCCCAATCCTGTTCTAAATTAACTATTGTACGTCCTTACATTGGCTGGGTAAGGGGGGGTGGGGCAGCGGCGTTGTCAGAGCATAACCTAATCAAAGATGAGGTTGGGGTAGGTTAGTTTTACATACAGTGTTTTCTCTCTCACACTGGTCTTGTAGACATCTTCTCAGTCCAGTCAGCCACTTAAGTTCACCACATCAGATTCCTGTGACCGAATCAAGGATGAGTTCCAGTTTCTCCAAGCACAATACCACAGGTACAGTGTCAGTTAATCACTCATACACATCAAGTCTAGTAAATGCAGACGAGTGTACGTACAGTTGGAAAGCTGACTTCAATACAGTATGTGAGTTTTGTGGCCTGTCTTTTTAGTTTGAAAATGGAGTGTGATAAACTGGCAAGCGAGAAGTCAGAGATGCAGCGTCATTACATCATGGTCAGTGGTATAATCTTAATTTGATATCATACATATCATTAGCTCATAAACCAACTGTTGCTTTAATTGTTTGTTTCTTACTTGCAAATTTTGCAGTACTATGAGATGTCCTATGGATTGAACATTGAAATGCACAAACAGGTAAGAGACCTCCATCCGCACCTGACAATTACTTAGTTCTCTTTTTCTAAGTCTTTACAGTATTGTTCAGTAGAATTTAGTTTTTCTGGGTTTGTTGCTTCTTCTTCCCAGGCTGAGGTGGTAAAGAGACTGAATGGAATCTGTGCTCAAGTTCTCCCCTACCTATCACAAGAGGTACAGGATCTTTCTTTCCAAAGTTTTGCTTGATATTTACATTTTACATTTACATGTATTCATTTAGCGTAGTGGGGTTTTTTTAGATCGTGAATCATACATCATGAGAACCAATAAGTGCCAAGGGAAGAACTATAAATGCGTAACACAACGATTGTGAACATAAAGCAAGAGATACAACAACAACACTGGCAAGTCACCATATGAGAACCAACAAATAGTTCTAAACAACATTCGATTATGTGAAGTGCCATACTATTCCTAAGTGCCATTAAATTCTCAAAATAAGTGAGTTTTAAGCCTTCTTTTGAAGGTGAGAAGGCAGTCTGTGCTTCTGATGGAGGTGGGGAGTTGATTCCACCATTGGGGAGCCAGGCAGTGGAAGAGTTTGTGTTGCGCTCGGGCACTCCGGGAGAAGGGCGCTATTGAGGGGGGGTACCACTAGACTGACCCGTAGGTGACGGGTGGGGGTATAGGGCTGGAGGAGAGAGTTGATATAGGTCAGGGCAGTCCCGTTTACAGCCCAGAAGGTCAGCACCAGGGTCTTGAATCTGATGCGGGCCATGACAGGAAGCCAGTGGAGTGCGATGAGGAGTGGGGTGACATGACAGCGTCTGGGTAGGTTGAAAACCAGACGAGCGGCTGCATTCTGTATCCTCTAAAGGGGACGGATTGCATTTGCAGGAAGGCCGGCTAGTAGCGAGTTGCAGTAATCCAGCTTTGTGAGGACAAGGGCTTGGACTAGCAGTTGGGTGGAATGTTGAGAGAGGTATTTTCTGATTTTCCTGATGTTGTAGAGGGTGAATCTACATGACCGAGAGACTGCAGCAATGTGAGCTGTGAGGGAGAGCTCGTCGTCCAATGTGACCCTCAGGTTCCTGGCAGAGGATGAAGGGGACACTGTTGCGGATCCCATAGTGATAGAGAGATCGTGGGTGATTGAGGGTTTGGCAGGGATGATGAGGAGTTTTGATGAGGTTCAGCTGGAGGTGATGTCTGGTCATCCAAGCTGAGATGTCAGAGAGGCAGGCCTCGATTCTGGTCGTTATCCCTTGATCGGTTGGGGGAAAGGATAGATATAGCTGCGTGTCGTCAGCGTAGCAGTGATAGGAGAAGCCATGGGAGGCGATGATTGGCCCGGTGAGGTGGTGTATAGGGAGAATAGGAGCGGACCAAGGACGGAACCCTGTGGGACCCCAGTGGAGAGCAGGCGGGTACCAGATGTTTTTCCTCCCCAGGAGACTTGATAGGATCTTCCTGTCAGGTAGGATGAGATCCATTTAAGTGCAGTGCCAGTGATGCCCATCTCTTCAAGTGTGGCGAGCAGGATCTGGTGGTTGACTGTGTCGAAAGCTGTGGAGAGGTCTAGCAGAATGACAACAGAAGACCTTGAGGCTGCTCTGGCAGACTGGAGGGCCGTGGTAACCGACAGGAGGGCAGTCTCAGTGGAGTGGCCAGTCTTGAAGCCCGACTGGTTAGGGTCCAGAAGGTTGTTCTGGGAGAGAAAGCTTGACAGTTGGTTGGCTACAGCACGCTCGATTGTTTTAGAGAAGAAGGGTAGCAGTGAGACTGGTCTGTAGTTCTGGAGCACGGCAGGGTTAAGAGAGGGTTTTTTGAGTAAGGGTTTGACCATAGCCTGTTTGTATGCTGAGGGAAGTGCCAGAGGTGAGTGAGGAGTTGAGGACATGGAGAAGGAACGGTGTAATAGAAGGAGAAATGGTTTGGAAAAGAAGGGAAGGGATTGGGTCAAGGGGGCAAGAGGTGGGGCTGTGGGAGAGAATGAGTTCAGACATGCCTGTTTCAGATAAGGGGGAAAAGGAGGAGAGGCAAGTAGAGGGTTCAGACAAGGTGTGGGAGCGATTAGGCAGGTAGTCTTCAGGGAATTGGCTGCTGATGTCTGCGTTTTTATCCCAAAAGAAGCGAGAAGTTGTCTGCTGTCAAGGTAGTAGGGGGAGGAGGGTTGAGGAGTGAGGAAAAGGTAGAGAACTGTTTGTGGGGGTTAGCAGCGTTGTTCACCTGTTTCAAGAAGTAGTCGGTTTTTGCCTCAGTTATGTGAGTGGAGAAGGTCTTGAGAAGGGAGGTCTTGATTATCCTTGGACTTGTGCCACAACCTCTCTGCAGCCCGGAGGGAGGAACGCTCTTTCAGAACGGGCAAGGGGGATAGGGCCGAGCAGGTCTATTTGCCGTGGGGCAGAGGGTGTCAAGGGACGTAGTTAGCGTTGATAGCAGAGCATCAGTGGCTGCGTCCGTTGGATGAGAGGTGAACTCATTGATGGGAGCCAGAGATGATGTTACCACAGAGAAGAAGCGAGAGGGACATAGCCTGCGAAGGTTGCGGCGGAAGGTCACAAGTGGCGGTGCAGTGGGAGGGGTTGGAGGGAGTGAGACGGAGAGTTGGATGAGGAAATGATCTGAGATGTGTAGAGGGGTTACTAATGTTAGATCCGCGATGCAGTCTCGTGTCAGGATGAGATCAAGCTGTTTTCCTGCCCTGTGGGTCACTGGTGTGTCCAGTAGCGCCAGACCGAACGAGGTCAGAAGGGACAAGAAGTCAGCAGCCAGAGATCCTTCTAGGTGGATGTTGAAGTCACCGAGGATTATGAGTGGAGTTCCATCGTCGGGGAGTGCGGAGAGGAGCATGTCCAGTTCTTCCACAGAGTCGGCTAGATATGATATACGCTCAGATTTTGAAAGCATTAGAGCAGTGGGTTAGAGCAAGGCTTTAGATCAGGGGTGTCAAACTCATGCCATCGCGGGCCAAGAGGGTGCAGGTTTTCGCGTCAACCAAGCCCCTACACCAGCTGATTTCACTAACGCGTTTCTCCACTTAGTGAAATCAAACTCGTTATTGATATCAGCTGGTGTAGGGGCTTGGTTGACGCGAAAACCTGCACCCTCTTGGCCCGCGATGGCACGAGTTTGACACCCCTGCTTTAGATGTTTCCCTGCTCCAGCACACCTGATTCAAATGAATGGGCCGTCATCAAGCTCTGTGGAAGACTGACAATGACCTTTCATTTGAATCAGGTGTGTTAGAGCAAGGAAACTTATAAAACCTTCAAGTCAGTGGCCCTCGAGGACCAGAATGGCCCATCCTTGCATTAAACGATTGTCAAGTGTACTGTTGTACTGTTCAGGTATCTGTAGATTATTGATCCTTTTAATATCAGTACTGTGTACCTTTTTTATATTGCAGCATCAGCAGCAGGTTATGGGTGCCATAGAGAGGGCCAAGCAGGTAACTCCACCTGAAATGAACTCCATTATACGGGTAAGCATGTGCTTCATATGTGTACATGGTAAACTGTTTGCACTTTGTGTTTGTTACAATACAAAGGGACTTGGGTTGGGGTGATGCAAGCACCAAAATATCCCACCACTCTCTTCAAAAGCTAGCCCCATAAAACACATCAACTAACTAGGTAGTAGCTCACAGTCTGGGCCATACTGATGTTGCTCGTCCATAGTAAACAGTGACAAATGTGATGTGTGCTTTTGAACTGTTTTTTCACTTGGAACAGGTAGTGATTCTATAAGTGTAGGAATAATTATTGAACTAAAGGTAGCTAGGAATAGATGACAACGTATAGGAGGCCTGGAAACGCAAAGGCAGTTTTTTCAATTCACATTTTTTTCTGTTCATGTATCCTTGCAAACTCATTTGACAATTGTCAGTGCAAGAGTCAAGAGAGGCAGACAAATTTCATAGCTCTACGTTTTTATAATTCATATTTCAGTTAACTAGTACATGTAAATCACCATCTGAATAAAAATGTGATGGAAAATGGGAATTATAGTATCTGAAAATCTGTTTATTTTATTGATGAAACGGCAAATTTGTAAATTCAGCAGTGCAATGCAGTGTTACTAGTGCAGACACTAGTCAAATTAGCTAACTTGGCATGGGCTACAAAAAAATGTAAAATTACAGGTAGAATGACCGTTTTAAACGTTACCTAGTTATTTTTGGGGTAAATTCTCCCTTTTTCAAATGTCATATCGTATCGCATTTTATGGCTGCGTTGTCATACTGCTGTGAGTCTAGAGTATTGCGCAATGGACAAGAAAACCCGCATCTCAATTTGTTCTCCATCCTAGGGGACTTGCAAGTCTGTTCTTGCAAGGACGCTTGCAAGTACGTTCTTCGAAAGTATGTATTTGCATTCTTAGTGTACTTTGAATTGATAAACGACCATTAACATAGATGCTAGATGGTTGTTGCTCAATAAGGTGGCAACATTTTGCATGCATTTAACATAAAATAAGATTTGCTATTGCTGGAGGCCTATTTGGCTGCCTGGTTTTTCCAGCCATCCCATACTGCCAGGTAGAGCCTGTCAATTGAAAATGAACGAGCGATTACATTTTGTTAGATGAGTTCTGCTTCGTTTTCCTATCAAAGGATCCTGGTCCTTAGCTTTAGTTAGTTCCTGTGTGTGTTTGTCTGCACTGACACTAAATCGTTTGTGTTTTCAGCAACAACTCCAGGTTCACCAGCTGTCTCAGCTTCAGGGCTTGGCCCTGCCCATGACTCCCATGCCCCTGGGCCTGACACCCCCCAGCTTACCTGCCGTCACCTCCAACTCTGGCCTTCTCTCCCTCTCCTCCATCCTGGCCTCCCATTCCCATGCTCAGGCTCAGCTAGCCAAGGAGGACAAGATCCGGGAGGGGGCTGAGAGGGACCAGAGAGAAGAGGACGGGGAAAAGTCAGACTGACGGGAAGGGACCTTGCAGCGTAGGTATGCATGGCATATTGAATGGAGGCTAGGAGGAGGAAAGAGAGGGTAGGGAGACGGGTATGACTAGCGCCCCATTGTTGCCACAGTCAAGAGGGAGAGAGGATCATGGGGAAGTTGTCATCAAGATGGGGTAATATTCACATAGTTATGGGTAGATGATGCTGCTTTGAATTGTTTTCCTTAAGAGGAATTGTCTTGAAGATTTATGAGGGGGGGAAGTTGACTGTCAGTCTCCCCAGACTCCCCTTAAGAGTCTGCTCTCCCCTTCTCTGAATTCCTCCTTTTCTTCCCAATTCCTCTTTTGCACGTGTCATCTTTGTTTTGTTTTTATTTTACAGGAGTTTCTTGTTGCTTTATATAAAATTAGGCAGATGGTATTTTATTATGTTCTCTGGACCATCCTCTATCCCTCTTACCCCATCCCTCCCTGTCTATTTCCACAACCTTCATTTTAGACAAGTGAGGTACAGGAGATGCATCAATAGACTTCCCGCTTCATACTGAATCTGTTGATTGGTGGCCTCGTCCCCTCACCCTATCTTAAGAAAGTTCAGTGCAGAGTAACGTACAGTGATGTCATTCAAATCTGCACAAGGAGCCAAAGGGACCTCTTTAAACGTGTTGTTCCAACCTTAAAGAAAAGGATTGTAAGTCAGACAGCCTAATTAAAAGTATGTCTAAACATGTTGGTGGGAGTGTAAATGTGCGTGTAAACAAATCAAGGCTTTGTTATATTAAGGACCTTTCATCTCTCCCAGTTTTTCTTTTTTTCTTTCCTTTATAGGTTTCTTCCATTCAACCAAGATTATCTTAAATTGAACTGTAAAAGTTAAATTTAGTATAATCAGAAAGCTTAACACGTTTAACTTACTGCTTTCAGGTGTAGTGGATAGGGACATTTCAGTCCATGAACATACACAAAAAATATCACCTAGTTCTATATTTTCAATTAGGAGGGTCATTGGGTCGGTTACACAGTTGTTTCCCTTGTCATACTTAAGTGTCTTTAGTAGAAGAGCAGGATGTGTGGTGGTGTTTGTAACCAGCAGATGGCAGTAAAGCGGCACAGCAGCACTGACTGATTTACTTGACATGAAATGAGGGCCCCCCTTCAAAAAGCACAGCATTCCTCAAATCTTTTTAAAGGCAAAAACTATAGCGCCTTCTAGAACAAACCCTGGTGGTGTTGGTGCTGGGGGGGGAGATATGACGACAGGACAGACGGATACAGATCACACGACGACTTTGCTTTGTTCTTCAGTTGTTGCTGTTCCCCTGTGTGTGAGTGGCATTGTTTACCAGAAGCTTAACAGTCTATCCAAGATAGCTTACCACCCTGATCTAGTTCCTATCTGTTTGAAAAACCCTTCTAGGCTAGTGTAGGACAACCTTAGTGAACAAAGCATAAATCAGACCTGTGAAAGGTAGATGTTTGTGTATGTTATTGAGGGCCAATTTCAGTATGTACATGAATATACCTGTAACTTTTTAAGCATTTTTGTATGATTCAGAGCTGCTTTCCCATGTGTCTTTGAACATGTCATGGAGGACTATGGATTGAGTGTGTGTTAGAATGCTGTAGTGACTACAACCCCGTCCCCTTTAAGCCTTTTCTCCTTGACAACGATAAGGCCAACTGCTTTGAGCTTTGTAAATGTTGTTTGTCATTTTCATTGAAATTCTTTATTTGGTTGTATGTAAAAGTTATAAATATGTACTTGTTAATATTGTTACATTAAAATGTGTACTATAGCTTCAATTAAAAAGCAGGGCAAAACAAATGTAATGTAAAACCATCAAACTATGTACTCTAATTGAATGAACTATTCTGCAGTAAGGAAATGTCTTTTTGTGCCTTACAAATAAAGACCTGATTGAAGCTCCTGAGTTATGTGCTAAACCAACATAATTCCTGGTTTACTGAGTGGATCCACAGCCCCTTGGAGCAGGTCTGAACATGAACCATCTCAGTGCTCTTCCCCATTTTCAGAAGCTGCATGAAGGGAAAGTACTGAGACCAAAATATTAAACTGCTGTTCTTATCTTTCCACAGGGTCTAAACACAATGATGCAAACTGTTTCTCTTTCAAAGAAAATCAATGGCATAGTGGCGTCATGGCATATGGCAAAGTTACATTTAATTATACAGTAATTGAAAACATACCCCTGAATGTAGAACTCAAAAAGATATCGGTAAACCATTAAACAACATGTAAACCCCATCCCGTCATATGCAGACTTCAGAGAGCCAGCAGCTTGGTGAGGGGTTCATTGATGTCCAGGATGAGGTTCACGTGGTTCATGAGAATAATGTTTTCATCATTCTAATCTGTGGTTCTGTAGCATTCGAGTGTCTTCTAGAGTTAGGTGATACATCACAGGCTTAAGGTCTGAAAAGTGTGCAACATACTTTTGTGTGTGTGTGTGCAATCTATGGCTTTGCTCTTTACTGACTGGCAATATCAGTTGGGTATAATCATTATAAAACATTTATAGTGTATATAAAAGGTTATAAAGGTACAAGTCAAATATTTCTTTTAGAAAAGAACACTGATTCTTAACCCTTGTGCTCTCTTTGGGGGCCTGAATGACCCAAAACAGTTTTTTTGCACACACACCGACACCCACAATGAGATATTAAGATTGTATGTGCTTGACTTAACTCAGACAAAGCTTCCCGATTCCTGTGCAGCTTGGCTGCACATTTCACTACCCACAGGGTATAGGGTAAACATTTAATTAACCTGCTTTATTTCAGGATTAAAGGTGGGGTCCTTTTAACCGTTAGGACAGGGAGAGTTGTAGAATATGAAGAGAGTACAAGGGCTGAGGTTTATACATTGGTTTAGACAATGAAGATTCTATGCATGTCACAGCATGACAAAATTATGTATATGTAATGCAGTCCACAGTATATGTATTTCTGACAAATGATTGAGTTCAAAAATATGGTTAGAAGACATAACAGTGGAAAGAGAGAGGGCAGAAGGATATACAGTAGCTTCAATGCACACTGGTTAGATACAAATCTCTTGAAAGGCACAAGCTGTCAATGATTTCTGTTGGCTTGAAGTTGGAGAACAAAATTTGCACTTTGGTTGGTTCTACATCTTTCTTTGTATCCATTTAACTCTTACCAGGTTAAACATGGATTGAATTATATAATTCCCCTAAATTGGTTTGTTTAAAGCAAATTGTGATCTGTGTTGTCTTTGCGCTCACAAGCTTGCACCAGGGTGGATGTAGTGGTTTTTCAATCAAATTGTATCTGAACAATACTGGACTGTCACTTTTTTATAGTGTGGTTTCACAGCTCATCTGGTGGCAGTAGTAAATGTTACTGTACTTAAGTACTCATACGGGTGCAGAGCAATTGTAGTGGTTACTATGTCGGTTGTCAGGTGGCTGCAGGCTGGGTTTGCGTTCCAAATGTTCGTTCTCAGAGGGGTTTGCTGGTCGTAGGCAGCGGGAGGGGCGGGACTTAAAGAAGTCTGACACATAGCGGACCTGATGAGAAGACGAGTGTACATTATTTGATCATATATCAATGATAATTAGATATAGAGTCTATGACGTACAACCACTTCTACCCTCTTCCTTCTCACTTACGTTCAGCACAGCAATGAGCGCCCCCTGCAATAAACCTACCACCACATCACTCCAGTGGTGTTTGAAGTCTGACACGCGTGTGTACCCCACATACACTGCAAATGCAATCAGGAAGAACTGAATGGTAGGTCGAATGAGGCGACTCCACTTTCCCTGCATACGAGCCTGCACGTACAGCTAGACACACACACACACACACACAGATCATGATCATCATAACACATGGTCATCTGTAGGAAAGAAAATAAGATGTTAAAATTGTGTCTACTGTCATTTTAATTCCATCACAACTGGTGATTTTTCATTGCATGGTACTAGCTTGAATATTTAGTTTTTCCATCTCTGTCTAGGTTCAAATCAAGCCAAAGTGATAACAAAAGGTGAAGTAAAAACAGTGCATACTACTGACTGGACAGAGACAATCCAGACCTGTCACAAACCCCTCATTTTTATATTGTCATGCAACTGTTATATAGACATATAATAGCAAATTATGGCTCTAATGTCAGCTACGGTGTCAACCAGTAAACCACAGTTGTCAATTGAGGAGGAGAAGGTGTAGATGTCCCAGTTTGTGCTGATGAAAGGATCCAACAAGAGTGGAGTATGTAGCGTCACAGCAGGTTCATGCAACTTTGCTATACTACGACCAACTACATAGAGTGGGTGTTATCTGCAGTGGAAAATTGACTTTACGAGTACAGTTGAGTCCAGTGAAGATGTGACGATACCATGCATTGGAAAAGCATCCTTTGGAAAAGCACTCACTGCTAAAAACAGCATACAGTACATCCCGAAAGAGGAGTGGCCCGAGTAGAAGGATAACCTGGAACATACAAGAACAAACTGATCGGCCAACGTTTCAGCACATCACCAAGATGGAGGGAGTAGAACAGAAGGAGGTAGACAGAGAAGAGTACCATGAGACCCACCTGGATTCTGTTACGTTGCGAGGGTCGCCTGTACAGTTGATCTGAGGCATATACCCAGAGCACATAATGGGAGCACAGACCGCCAGGAAATTGGGTCGAGGCCGACCTATGGTGAACTTGGCCATGTCTGTAAGTGATTGGCTGACACCAGCACCAAACAGGAAGGTACCCACTATCTTGTAGAGAGCTGCCAGGTACTGGTTGAACTGAGAGTTTGAGTGGAGTCGCTTGCAATGGACCAAATACGCCTCTCCAACGGTGATCTTAGAGACAGAAAGTTAAAATAACCAACCACTGAGATATCCCTTTCACCAGTAATATCTCCCAAATCCTATAGCTATATAGAGAAAACACAGCAGCCAGGCGGGACCAGAGAGATGGGGATGGGGTTAAACATACAATGATGAGGGAGGAGGAGATGGTAACTGCAGCCATGGTGCCATGAGAGATGGTGGCCTTTCTGAATGGGTAGCTGATGGACTTGTCTTCACAGTCGATGCCTCGCTGGTACGGCTGGAACATTATGGTCAGGATGGCAGAGGGTAGGGCCACTGAGGAAAGAGGAATGGTGGAAGGACAGAGAGTCAAAGAGAGACAGAAGTATGAGAGGCAGTACATCTCCGCCTGGGTGACCAAGCACCATCTCCAGCTGAACCTCGCTAAAACGGAACTTACTGATCAAGTTATGATCAGTGACCGATGCTCTTTTATAAAGCTGTCTCTTTGAAGTCGCTTTGGATAAAAGTGTCAGCTAAATGAATAAGTATATGTACAGTAAGGACCATATTTTTCGGATTATAAATCACAGTTTTTCTCATAGTTTGGCCCTGGGTGCGATTTATACACTGGAGCGATTTATGTAATTATTATATCATTCAGTGTTGCGAAGTAGCATCGCTACAAGTAGCGGCGTTACTAGTTTAACTACATTTCTCAGTAGCGTGGTGGTAGCGTCGCTGTTTTCTGAATGAAATAGCTTTTCAGTAGCTCTTTTATTAACCAAGTAGTGCGGTAGCGTCCACACAAGATACATTTTTGCAAACGTCTCTGAAGCTCAGCGCAGCGGAAATAAAAGGATGAGTCAGTGACGCTACCACCATACACGGCCGTGCATGTGGAGCCGACAGAAGCACTTCCGTATGACAGGGACATCACAGACCAATCCTTGGGCTGGCTACAACGTCTCTGATGCAGGGGAATACGAACAAGTTAGCTTGCGTGAGTGACTTAGATTAGATTTAATATCATTACACAGGCACACAGTACAGGGTAACGAAATACAGTTAGCATCCAACCAGAAGTGCAAAACAGTTATTACAACAGAATATAATTTTATACTCAGGATATACACAGTATGAACAGTATAATCAGAATATATTGGGTATGTACAGATTAAAGTGATTTAAGACAAATGTACAGCGGTTTTGTACAAGATGCTACAGTATTTAACAGAATTTACAGTTGTAATGTATGTACAGTTAGTGCAAATGATGCAATGTGCAGATGTGCAAAATGAACAGATAACAAATAACAACCGAAATGATGCAGATGGTGCAAAAGTTACGTTACTTGATGGAAAGATGGCAGAGGGTGAGGAGGACGAAAACGAAATGATCTCGAGGGAGTCGTCCAAACATAATAGAGCAGTTTAGAGCAGGTCTTTATTCTTTTACTACTGTGGTTTGAGTTAAGTTATTGAGTGTAGAGTTAACTTGCAGTTTGTCCTGCAAATGTGCCCAAGTTATTGAGCATACCCATGCAAATGCAGGTTTTGTGTTCTGGTTTTGGAGTAGTGAGAGCACAGCGTATTGTTTAATAAACAACTGAATGTAAAATTTTGGCCTGCTTATTTGTCTGATCGACAGTTTTATCTATCACTGAGATAGCTTTGCCTTGGAATGAAGTTGTTCCAATAAAATAAAAATAAAAAAATAGCTTTGATGTAGTTAAACTACTTTTGCCATGTTGCTGTAGCTTAGCTTGCTACATTTCTCTGGGGGTTAGCTTCGGTGTAGTGAAGCTTAATTTAATGTAGAGTAGCTTAGCTCACTACACTTTCCAAGTAGCTTGCCCAACACTGATATTTTCACACTAAACCGCGTGAGTGAAACTGATGGTTTGGTAAACTTGTTAGGATGTTCTTTATGCTATAGTTATCTGAATGACTCTTAATATGTTACGTTGATATACCAGGCATGTTCTCAGTTCGTTGTTTATGCATCATGTAACGTTAGTATACCGTACACTTATTCAGCCTGGTGTTCTCTATTTTATTTTTATTTTAAATTGCCTTACAAGATGACATGTCTGTTTTTGGTGTTGGATTTTATCAGATACATTTCCCGCAAAAATGCGATTTATACTCCAGTGCGACTTATATATGTTTTTTCCTTCTTTATTATGCATTTTTTGGCTATGGTATAGAATTCTAAGGGCTGTGACATGTATAGGCTGAATTCCCACATTTTGCTTGTGGAGGAAGTTTATATCATGATTATATCACAACTGATACAGTGGGGCAAAAAAGTATTTAGTCAGCCACCAATTGTGCAAGTTCTCCCACTTAAAAAAATGAGATAGGCCTGTAATTTCCCTCACAGGTACACTTCAACTATGAGAGACAGAATAAAAAAAATAAAATCCAGAAAATCACATTGTCTGATTTTTTAAGAATTTATTTACAAATTATGGTGGAAAATAAGTATTTGGTCACCTTCA
This sequence comes from Neosalanx taihuensis, assembly GCA_030340665.1. Taxonomy (NCBI): domain Eukaryota; kingdom Metazoa; phylum Chordata; class Actinopteri; order Osmeriformes; family Salangidae; genus Neosalanx; species Neosalanx taihuensis. Next base: position 7,129,746 of record CM059296.1, on the reverse strand, counting down.
AAAAATCTAGATTTCTGGCTTTCACAGACCTGTAACTCCTCTGTCCCCCACTTGTTACCCATCTTAATGCTACTTGTTTGATTTCGTTGTAAGTATAAAAGACACCTGTCCACAACCTCAAACTATCAGACGCCAAAGAGCTGTCAAACGACACCAGAAACAAAATTGTAGACTTGCACCAGGCTGGGAAGTCTGAATCTCCAATAGATAAGCAGCTTGGTTTCAAGAAATCAACTGTGGGAGCAATTATTAGAAAATGGAAGACATACAAGACCACTGATAATCTCCCTCGATCTGGGACTCCACGCAAGATCTCACCCAGTGGGGTCAAAATGATCACAAGAACGGTGAGCAGACATCCAAGAACCACACAGGGGGACCTAGTGAATAACCTGCAGAGAGCTAGGACCAAAGTAACAAAAGCTACCATCAGTAACACAATACGCCGCCAGGGACTCAAAACCTGCAGTGCCAGATGTGTCTCCCTGCTTAAGCCAGTACATGTCCAGGCCTGTCTGAAGTTTGCTAGAGAGCATTTGGATGATCTAAAAGAGGACTGGGAGAATGTCGTATGGTCAGATGAAACCAAAATAGAACTTCTTGGTAAAAACTCAACTGGTCGTGTTTGGAGGAGAAAGAATGCTGAGTTGCATCCTAAGAACACCATATCTACTGTGAAGCATGGCGGTGCAAACATGCTTTGGGGCTGTTTTTCTGCAAAGGGACCAGGACGACTGATCCGTGTCAAAGAAAGAATGAATGAGGCCATGGATCATGATATTTTGAGTAAAAACCTCCTTCCATCAGCAAGGGCATTGAAGATGAAACATGGCAGGGTCTTTCAGCATGACAATGATCCCAAACACACCGCCCGGGCAACGAAGGAGTGGCTTCGTAAGAAGAATTTCAAGGCCCTGGATCCAGTCTCCAGATCTCAACCCATTAGAAAAGGGACTTGAAAAATAAATGTCACATTACATTTATTCATTTAGCAGACGCTTTTATCCAAAGCGACTTACAGCAAGTACAGGAACATTCTCCCTGAGGCAAGTGCCTTGCCCAAGGACACAACGTCATGTAGCCAAAGCCGGGAATCAAACTCACAACCTTCCGATCACAAGCCCAATGCCTTAACTCGCTGAGCCACCTGACTCCTTGTCACTGCCCAGCGACAGCCCCAAAAAACTGCAATCTCCATCCCCTGGAGGACAAATAAAGGTTCATCTAATCTAATCTAAAACATAACTGCTCTAGAAAGATCTGCATGGAGGAATGGGCCAAACTACCAGCAACAGTGTATAAAAACATTGTGGCGACTTACAGAAAATGTTTGACTTGTCATTGCCAACTAAGGGTATTATATAACAAAGTATTGAGATTAACTGTTGTTATTGACCAAACACTTAAATTCCACCATAACTTGTAAATAAATTACTGAGAAATCAGACAATATGATTTTCTGGATATATTTTTGTCTCATTCTGTCTCTCATAGTTGAAGTGTACCTATGATGAAAATTACAGGCCTCTCATCTTTTTAAGTGGGAGAACTTGCACAACAGGTGGCTGACTAAATATATTTTTGCCCCACTGTACTTGGAAAGGATCTCACCCATGGACTGGGTTGAGAGAATACATGTAGAAGAAGAGCAAGTTGACAATTTATCTAGAATAAATATATCAGTCGGTAAAGAGGTTTGTAACAATATAGAAGACAAAAATGTAGTCTAGGGAACAAGTTATCCATACTGATATATTGTGCACAAGCACTCCACAGTCTGGGTTACACATATGCACACAAGAGAGCACACACATACATAGATCTGAGCAAAGGTATTCTTTGTCCTGAGTATTATAATGTATGGAACAGTAAGATAAAAGATACAGAAAAGAAAGTATTGTTTTACTCTTTCATAATCTCATTTGGCAAGAAGTTCCGGATTCCACTGAGAGAAAACATACATGGAGGAATTTGCAATTGGGCACAAGTAAAACTTCCTGACCTGCCAGGAAGTGTAAGTGTTCCTCCTGTTTTTCTGACTCTCACTACCATCCAAAAGAAACAACAACATACACCCTGACACATACTGCCCTCTTAATTTAACACTGTACATGCACTGCCAAATGTAAACAATAATTTAATGTATTGCTCTTGCTCTCTTTCTCACACTTTAATTTTGCTTTTCTTCTTGTTGGCTGTCCCACTCTCTCCCCGCCCGCCCCCCCTCCACCCCCAACCCATCAGAGTCATGGTTATTTTCACACAGGAACGTCAGAGAGCAGGAGTCTACACCCTCCCCTTCTCCTTGACACTGACACATAGCTGGAACTCAAGAGGCTAACTGTTTTGTGAGACAACACTCCAACTCCGAACTGCTAAATCCTAACTTCATCCAAACCCCAATTTTTTCTTAAACCCCAACTCCTGAACGTAGTCTCTACATAAACTCAACCATATATCTAAAGTCTTAACTCCCTATGAAACCTTAAATTCTAAGACTAAGGTCTAAATAAACACTCAACCCAATTTACCACAATTTCTAATCCCTAAACTCAAATTCTTGAACCTATCTTCTATGTAAACACTCTTATTACTGTAATTTTTAAACCCTCACAGACCTGGGGCCCGTTCTTCGTACGTCGCTTAATACATCGGAGATCAAATGACACATCCAAGATGATTTCATCCTGCTAACCATGATCCGGCTAACTGGGTTCTTCGAACAAACCTGTTGTGTATGATTAGTATCGCTGGATTTAGTTATTTGAGATAATTGCGCGATCATGTGTTGGCTTAAAAGGGGATATGTATCGATAGTAGAAACATTGATCAGCAACGCTGCTATTGGCTGTTCAGCATGGCCAAAGAACGTGCCCACTTTTTCTCCCAATAAGAACAAGATATTTTAATGGAAGGTTATGCCGAACTTGAGTCGTTATTTAAAACGACAGGGAACACCTCAAAGTCTGCAAATGCCAGGAGAGTGGGCTGGCAAAAAGTAAAAGTGAAATACAAGAATATTCTACAAAATGGTAGGTTTTAATTCATACTGTCTTTATTTTAAAAAGCCACTTATTTTTCCTCCCTTTTAAAAAAACACTGTTAAATGATGTGTTGTCTATTTATAACAGCCACAAAGAAAAAGGCTGAAAAAAACGGTATCTCTCAACAGTTACACTTTATCCCGCAATAACCGATTAATTTGAAAAGTTCTGCAAATTATTCTCCCACCTTCCGCAAGAGGTTGCTCGCGTATGGCTGCGACAGACTTCCCTATCTCCTCCGCTTGTAAAGCCTCGATCTAATCTTGTTTACATGAAGTAAACCTGCTCCCGAGTAGGTTTGAGTTTACGGACCTGTTGCTATGACGACAAGTCTAGGATGAGCTTCGAAGAACCAAACGATCCAAGATCATGCCAAATCGTCAACAATCAAATCCAGCTAACTGAGTTAGCGACGTACGAAGAACGGGCCCCTGGATTAATCTTAGTCCTAGATTAGTAACGTTTTCAATGAAACATTTGTTTTACATTAGGACCAGGCTTAATCCATGTCTGAGAAATGGTGCCAAAAAAAATTTCTCCAACCAACTCCAAACTCAATAATAGTATTACCATTCTTGTATTTTTGCGTGCCAATTTTTTCTACATATAATATACATACATATATATTTTTCATTGTGTGTGCAGTTTCCTTTGATTGAGTTTTGAATTTCAAATTTTTCCTTTTTATACCCAAAAATATTTAGCAGTCAAAACAGCAACACTGGAGGGGTGGTTTTTAGGTTATTTCACAGTATTCCTTAAGGTCTCTCCGAATACTGAGTGCTATTGTGTTCACCCTAATGCAACCTTTGCATACAAATAGGCAGTTTTTTCCAGTATGGTGTGCTCATTAATATTTAGATGAGCTGCGCTGATCCCCTGCCGTGAAACAACAGCATTGTGAATTGTATTAAGCAGAATTATGTTGAAAGCTGCCCTGCTTGATTTATTCAGTGTTGATATGACCAAACAAACTGCAAAATTAACTAAGAAATTTGTGACAAGACATGGCTGCTAAGACTGCCAAGGTGATGCATTCTCATTCCAATGTGACAATCCCCTTAGGGATTGGGGTGGCTGAGCGGTTAGGGAATAGGGCTAGTAATTAGAATGTTGTCGGTTCAATTCCTGGCCGTGCTAAATTACATTTTCTCCTTGGGCAAGGCACTTCACCCTACTTGCCTCGAGGGAATGTCCCTGTACTTGCTGTAAATTGCTCTGGATAAGAGCATCTGCTAAAATGCCAAGACTCTTGTGACCCTAACATTATGATATGACAGATCAATAGGGAATCGACCCATGATTGTGTAGCCTAGTGAACCAAACTAAGAGACCATTTTACAGGCTCAAGAAATCTTTGCATGTGTTTTGAGGTGATTAACTGATTGGCATGTCACCATATTCTACTTTGTTGAAATAGTGAATTGGTGGGTTTCTGTTAAATGTAAGCCAAAATCATCACAAGAAAAAAAGATTTCAACTATTTCAGTCTATGCACATTTAATGTGAGTTGATTTACGGAAATACAACTTTTCCTCAACATTCTAATTAATTGAGATGCACCTGTATGTGGTGAGTCTGTGTCGTATGGGGAACATATTTTCCATCGACAATAGACTTGTATTACTAAAAACCAAACAAAAGAAATACTGTATAGTAATAGCATTGTTTTTGAGTTTGCATCATGTATCGGATTCTTTTTCTGTCCTCCACCCCATTCTGCAAGTTTTCGGACTGGTTTTGCAATTCCTTAGCTCGCTCATGACAGGTTGTTGCAAAGTATGACGTGTACAACTTGTGGCAAGTGTGAATGAATCTCAGACATAGGAGCAAAGAGCACTGTTCTGCGCAAGAATGGTCAAGCCGGAACTATAATGATTCCAGCATTCCAAAGCTTCCCTTGCCTCAGTGCACCCCTGAGCACTTTCCATATAAATTAATGGAGAAGCCATCTTAAAGAGTATATTTGCAGTGTTTTTTTTATTAAAGTCTATGATGCGCAGACTTAATCGAGATAATTTGATAGATGCACAACCATTTCAATTTAAGTCTGTAGTACGGTAGTACTTCTTTCCCTCTGGGAGGAGTCACAAACACAGCACAAAGTAGCATAAATAGTTATGCTAAATAGTTAAATAGCTGCTTTATTTTATTTATTTATTATTTATTTCTTTATTTCATTCATAGCAAAACAAATAAAATAAACAGAAAGAATACATCTTAGATACAAAGAATGAATGAAAGGGCACAGAAAGAAGCAAAAGCTTATTATGTCTGTCCCTTTTCAAATTAAATTATACACTTCCAGTGCGATGTGTTGTAAACATTTAAACAAAACAAAAACATACAGTAAAAAAACAAAAAAAAAAAAGAAAACAAAGACAAAAGTACATTAAGCAAAAGACGACTGAATGTCCCGCTACACAACTCTTTTGTATCTTTCCATTAAAAACTTTTTCACGCTTTTTTTGAAGATATTAATGGACGTGGAGGTTTTAATTTTGTATTCCTGGGCGTTCCACAGACTGACTCCTTGAATTGAGATACATCTTTCCTTTGGTTTTGTTCGAAACTGTGGCTTAACAAAAATGTCAGATCCTCTTAAACGATAGTTACTTTCTCTTTTTCTGAATCTTTTTTGCATACTAACAGTTAATAGCTGTTGATGAGCTTTATACATGGTTTTGAGGAGGTTAAATTCTAGTAATTAATTGAATTTTAATGTTTCCAGGTGCATAAATATTGGATTTGTGTGTGCTCTACTGACTCCCACTGATTACACGAATTGCTCTTTTTTGTAGAAGGAAAATTGGTTCAATGTAAGTTTTGCAAGCTTTTCCCCACACTTCAACACAGTATGTTAAATATGGAACGATCAAAGATGTATACAGTAGAAACATTGCGTTTTTAGAGTCTTTTACCTTGTGTAGAACAGCAATGGTTTGGGATACTTTAGTTGTGACTTTTTCTATATGAGGTTTCCATGTTAACTGTTCGTCAATCATAACCCCTAAAAAAATTATCTTATGTGTTCTTTCTATTTCAATTCCTTGTGTGAAAAGTCTTGTATTTTTATCTTTGTATTTACAACTAAAAACCATAAACTTAGTTTTATTAATGTTTATAGATAATTTATTGGCATTGAACCATTTTGTTATTTTTTGAAACTTGTTTTCTACAATTTTTAGAACGTTATTTATGTCGTTTCCAGAGTAAAATAAGATGGTGTCATCTTCAAACAGGATGCATTTTAGTAAATCGGAAACAGACATTATGTCATTAATATAAATAAGAAAAAGTATTGGTCCAAGGCCCGATCCTTGGGGAACCCCACAAGCAAGCTTACAATATTTGGATTTCGTGCTGTTGATTTCTACAAATTGATAACGGTCTGTTAAGTAACTTATGTGCCACACCTCTTATGCCATATTTATATAATTTTTGCAAAAGGATTTCATGATTTAACATGTCAAAAACCTTTTGAAGATCAACAAAGATACTAACTAAAATATGTTTTTTATCCATAGCATTGGTAATTTCTTCGGCCAGTTCCATTAATGCTGTAGCAGTTGAATGTTTTGTGTGAAATCCATATTGGCTCTGACTTAAAATGCTGTACCTTTCAATAAACCCATTCACTCTACTCACAAAAAGTTTTTCTAAAATTTTTGAGAACTGCGAAAGTAGTGATATAGGTCTATAATTAGATAACCTTTTCTATTGTGTCATTAAACTGTTGTACTTAATAATAATTACATTCTTCATAAGTTAGTAACTTATGTGCAAAATCATTTTCAATATCATATATTTTATTATTATTTATTGTGTCAATGTCCATAACTGTTTAAGTGTGTTGTCAATCCATAATGTGTATACAACCTGTTATCTCATTGGGTCCATGTCATGTCCTTCTCGGCTGTTGTCTTACTTTTTCAATGTCCAGTTCTATACTTCTCCAGTTCTTTCAAGTCCCTGATCATCCTTGCTCCACAATTTTCTCTGATCCACACGTTTCCATTCCTCGTCCATGTCCCAGTTATTTTCTCTTGTTTTCTCAGCAGTCTTGCTTCTCTCGCGATGCCCCCATTTTTCCTTGTAAGATGTTCGTTTATGTATACATTCTTCATGTTCCTGCTGATGAATCGTATTACAATTGCAGGTCTAATTTTTTCAGACTTTCTGGGTAGAGTGTGGCAAACAGAAATAGCCTCCTTACAGATGTTAATGTTTTTGTAGTTTAAAAAATCCACGACCTCTTGCTCCAGCGTCAGTATGTCTCTCTGCTGGCCTGGGAACACCTCGGGATCCCCCCGGAGGAGCTGGAGGAGGTGTGTGCGGTGAGGGAAGTCTTGGCCTCCCTACTCAGACTGCTGCCCCCGCGACCCGGCCCCAGATAAGCGGAAGAAAATGGATGGATGGATGAAAAGTGCATATTATAACTGAGTAAAAAGTTTGGACACCTTCACATTCATTCCCACTTAAAATTACACATGGGTGTTATGGGTGCATCATACATGCATACACATGATTAGTAGGTTGTTAGTTAGCATTTTGAATTTAGTTTGGTGTGCCCCTGATTGTTGTGAGTTAGCACTATGGTGAGAGCAAAGGACCTACCTGAAGCCTCCAGAAAAAGAACAGCCTAAGAGTCTGGTATTAAAACCAAATCCACCATGTGTATTTGTATTTGTGTCTGTGTATCAGAGGGTGCTTGAGAACATGTGAGACCATCTCTCAGGAAACTAAAGCTGAAGTGGAACTGGACCATGCAACATGACAATGATCCAAAACGTACCAATTAAGGACTGAAAATTAAGAAAAGGAGAGTCATGGAATGGTTGCATTAAAGCCCAGATCTGCATCCCACTGAGATATTGAGGGTTGACTTGAAAGGGATGTTCATGCAAGAAACCAGGGAGTCGGGTAGTTGAGCGGTTAGGTTAGGGAATCAGGCTAGTAATCAGAAGGTTGCCAATTCCCGGCCCTGTCAAATTACGTTGTGTCTTTGGGCGAGGCAGTTCACCCTACTTGCCTCAGGAAATACCGGTTGTACTTGCTGTAAGTCACTCTGGATAAGAGCGTCTCACAGCTAAAATAATTCTGCATTGAGGAGTGGGGTACCCGGCCTTCTTGGAGTCTCTTGGAGGCGTACTGAACAGTACACCAACTGGGGCCTCTGTCGTTCTACTGGGGGACTTCAACGCCCACGTGGGGAATGACAGTGACAACTGGAGAAGGGTGATTTGGAAGAACGCCCCCCCCGATTGGAACCCGAGTGTTTTGTTATTGGACTTCTGTGCTAGTCACAGTTTGTCCATAACGAACACCATTTTCAAGCACAAGAGTGACCATCAGTGCACGACACGTGGTACCAGGACACTCTAGGCCGGAGGTCGATGATCGACTTTGTTGTCGTGTCTTCTGATCTGCGGCCGTGTGTCTTGGCAGGCCCAAGCGTATCGTGAGGGTCTGCTGGGAACGTCTGGCGGACGCCTCTGTCAGCGGGGTCTTCAACTCGCACCTCCGGGAGAGCTTCTTACAGATCCCGGGGGAGGCTGGGGACATTGAGTCCGAATGGATCATGTTCTCGGCCTCCATTGTCAATGCGGCTGTCCGGAGTTGTGGTTGCAAGGTCTCTGATGCTGGTCGCGGCGGAAATCCCAGAACCCGGTGGTGGACACCGGAAGTAAGGCATGCCGTCAAACTGAAGAAGGAGTCCTATCAAGCCTTTTTGGCTTTTGGGACTCCTGAAACAGTTGACCGGTACCGGCAGGCCAAGCGTAGTCACAGAGGCAAAAACTCGGGTCTGGGGAGAATTCGGGGAGGCCATGGAGGAGGACTATCGGTCGGCCCCAAGGAAATTCTGGCAAACTGTTCGGCGCCTCAGGAGGGGGAAGCAGTGCTTCACCAACACTGTTTACGGTGCAGATGGGGAGCTGTTGACCTCGACTGGGGATGTCGTCAGACGGTGAAAAGAATACTTTGAGGATCTCCTCAATCCTGCCGTCACGTCTTCCGAGAGGAGGAAGCAGAGACTGGGAACTCGGGGGCGGACCCGCCTATCACCCGGGCTGAAGTCACTAAGGTAGTCGATGGGCTCCTTGGTGGTAAGGCTCCAGGGGTGGACAAGATCCATCCTGAGTACTTAAAGTCTCTGGATGTTGTAGGACTGTCCTGGTTGACACGCCTCTGCAGCATCGTGTGGCGGTCTGAACTGTGCGCTTATGGATTGGCAGACCGGGGTGGTGGTTCCCCTATTTAAGAAGGGGGACCGGAGGATGTGTTCCGATTTCAGAGGAATCACACTCCTCAGCCTCCCCGGTAAGGTCTACCCCAGGGTACTGGAAAGGAGAATTTGGCCGATAGTCGAACCTCAGATTCAGAAGGAGCAGTGTTGTTTTCGTCTTGGCCGCGGAACACTGGATGAGCTCTACTCCCTCTACAGGGTGCCGAGGGTTCATGGGAGTTTGCCCAACCAGTCCACATGTGTTTTGTGGATCTGGAGAAGGCATTCGACTGTGTCCCTCGTGGTGTCCTGTGGGGGGTACTTCGGGAGTATGGGGTCCAGGGCCCTTTGTTAGGGGCCGTTATATGGAAATACTTTCTAGGCACGCCCAGGGGGCGTAGGGTGTCCGGTTTGGGGAGCATGAGATCTCATCTCTGCTGTTGATGTCGGATGATGTTGTCCTGCTTGCTTCTTCGAGCCAGGGCCTCCGGCATGCTCTGGAGCGGTTTGCTGCCGAGTGTGAAGCGGCTGGGATGAGAATCAGCACCTCCAAATCCGAGGCCATGGTACTCGATCGGAAAAAGGTGGTTAAAAAGGTGGTTTGCCCACTCTGGGAGGGTGGGGAGCCTTTGCCTCAAGTGGAGGAGTTCAAGTATCTTGGGGTCTTGTTCACGAGTGACGGAAGGATGGAACGTGAGACAGACAGGCGGATCGGTGCAGCGTCTGCAGTGATGCAGTCTCTGTACCGGACTGTTGTGGTGAAGAAGGATCTGAGCCGCAAGGCAAAGCTCTCAATTTACTGGTCAATCTACATTCCTACTCTCACCTATGGTCATGAGCTTTGGGTACTGACCGAAAGGACAAGATCGCGAATACAAGCGGTCGAAATGAGTTTCCTCTGCAGGGTGACCGGGCGCCCCCTTAGAGATAGGGTGAGGAGCTTGGTCACAGGGGAGGAGCTCGGAGTAGAACTGCTGCTCCTCCACGTTGAGAGGAGCCAGCTGAGGTGGCTCGGGCATCCGTTTCGGACGCCTCCTGGACACCTCCTTCGGAAGGTGTTTCAGGCATGTCCCACCGGGAGGCGGCCCCCGGGAAGACCTAGGACACGCTGGAGGGACTATGTCTCTCGGCTGGCCTGGGAACGCCTCAGGATCCCCCCGGAGGAGCTGGAGGAGGTGTGTGCGGTCAGGGAAGTCTGGGCCTCCCTGCTCAGACTGCTGCCCCCGCGACCTGGCCCCGGATAAACGGTAGAAAATGGATGGATGGATGGAGTGGGGTAAACTTTCAGAGACTGGTAGATGGCTACAATAAGCATCACCCTGTTATTTCACCCAAAGGGGGCAACAGTAGATGTTAGTCGGTAGGGTGTTAAGACAAAAATACTCATTTCGAGAACTCTGAATGATCTGTCCGATGAATGTCAGATTCGGTGAGATGGTTAAAAACCGTGTCACCTCCCGTCAACCTAGTCTCCTGCACAATGGAAACCCATGCCCCTATAAAGGTTTTCCCACAACTGTGCCCAATCCCAATCACCACCACAAACCACACCCTATACCAAGATGGAAGCCCACCAACCACCTTGAGGTGTTTTGTAAAAAGGACCAAACTTCCTCCAAAACCACAACAGAGGAGAACTGCCCAATAACTTATTATTAACATTGACATTAAGACCAGGAGCAAAAGCTGTCCTCCATGTTTTAAAAGTCCTTGCCCTTGAGAGGGATGCAGATGGCTTTAACACATTATATCAACCTGTCCCGATTTATGAAGGTCAACAAGGCGGAAGGCATTCAAATTGTTTATTGAGTGCTGCTAACTTAAGACGTTACATTACATTACATTTAGTAATTTACCAAACGCTGTTATCCAGAGCATTAAGAGGCAACGTATGGCATGACATATTCAGGAGGTCCAGAATGTGTTTGTAGCAAGTTTATCTCCTGGTATTATTGTCCTTTCATGGTATTTTTAGCCCAAGAGAGCTGTATGTGCAGTGGTGTATGCATGTGTGTTTTGAGGCTGTTATAAAAGGAAGGGAGTAGGGGTGAGATAGAGGATGTCACAGGAGAGGATTACAGGGAAGATTATGGGAAAGAGAGTGAGTGAGTCTTATTGGTTACAAATATGTTTTTAGCACCTTCTGTCAACATCTTCTACATTGATTTGTTGCAACACATATTCATACAGTTTATACATACACAGACACACACACACCAATAAAGGAAAAAATATAATCCAGTCATTTGAAATGACTGATATACAGCCAAATGCTCCTCACAAAGAACACACAAAAAACGTTTACAGTAATGTACAGTACTGGTCCAAATCAGAGGGTGTTATGGAAAGACAGGTACCACTTACCAATTATTCAATGCATGAACTCACGGAAATCCTCTCTCCCATACTCACATGAACACACATACTAATGAAAAGAAATACCCCATATAATAATATCCCTAAAACAAAGACCCAGTTGCGTCATTTAAGTTTCTTAAGAAATAATCAAATGAGAGTGTACAGCAAGAGGACATTCTTCACATGCCTTCTCTAAACTATATTACTATAACACATAACCCCTCACACACCTGAATATCTGAAATGAACATCGACAAGGACACGAAGGATGCTTAAGTAATGACATAAAAAACATGTCCATAATTGAAAAATTGAAAACAAAAACCCGTACACATTGCAAGTCCGAATGAGCCTGGCTTGACTGAACTTTTTACCTACACAAAGCCACTTTAGGTTGCAGTTCAGTAACCTACCTACCTTTCAGGAGCCTACCAAAGTTGACACGACGTGCATCCATATTCTTCAACAAAAAAAGTGTATGTGCGTGCGCGATGTTGTGCACTGCACCGTCCTATAATTGGACTTGTTTACAAAATATGTATCATAGTTTTTGCTTTAAAAAATAGGAAAACTATCTAAATTTATTAGGATATAAAATCATACGCGTGTAGGTTAAACACAACAATGTGCAGTCTGCCAGTGTTACGGTGATGTAATACAAATATTTCAGCCATGTTGTTGTGAAAAGAGATAACTTACCAGCAAACACACAGAAAACATCCACGACAATCAATATGATCTTCTTTCCCTGGTCCATCGTGGTTCGTCTCCACTGGTCTACCTTTAGAATATCAGAACTAGCATAAAATTATTAAGGTCAGTTGTAAAAAGAAGAATGCAAAACTCTGCAACCCGATTTGCTCGTTCTTCCGGCTCCGCTCCTTTCCTTCACCTGTGCAACCTTTTCCTTACGCTAGGTGAGCGGCAAAGTGGGCGAGACACAGCAGCGACCCTGCTGCATCCTAGCTTAGTCCATTAAGCCCCCGGACATACTGGGGTCGCTGATTGTCCTAACACATTCATCCCAAATGAGCTGGTCTTTTTGTATAATGGTGCAGGCGTTGATAAATTGAATTAAGTTCATTATCTACGATGTACACATCTCTTGTTAACGTAATGTTTCAAAACATATTTAACGTAGGCCTAGGTGAACAGCGACTTCGTTATAGCGTTGTAAAATAGTTATAATTTTATAGGTTAGATCTGAAGAAAAAAAAAGTTTACATGCCACTATAACTGAGGTAAAATACACACAATTAACCTTTATGTAACATATTATTTAAATATCTTCAACCAAGCCATACAAATGGTCCCATTTGGAACCTGGCTGCACCCAGTTGTTCAAACGTTTGATCTGATCAGAATTATCTTGATGTTGAAATCCCATGGTTTGCTTTCCAGGATCAAGAATCATTCTTACTTTTGTGCAGTGTTTTTTTTCTCCCAAAGCAACATTTGATTGGCTCACCCTGAACAAGTGGGTGCATTCTACACAAATACAACATTAATATTTTGAACATGTTGTAGAAAAGGTTTTAGCAGGTTGTGAAGTGTCTGTTTGGGGTCACCTATGTAACATTCTTTGCAACTCCTCACTACATTGAATAGATTAACTACATTGTTCTGTTTTTGTGTGGGAATTCTATCCCTAAGGTGAATGTAATGTATGATTGTGAAATGTGTTCAGATGACTACCTCCAAAACCTTTTCTACTATGGAACACCCCTGAACGAATTAGGGTGTACACCAATTTATTTTGAACATGTTTCAAAATTGAATAACTTTCTGATTCAATTTCACAACTTCAGTTGTGGAGAGACCAAGTTGGGAAAGAGTGATTTGTTCCATTGCCAGACAAATCTGCTCTTTCATATACATAACTGTCAATGTATTGCTACATGATACAAATATTATTACTATCCCATTTGTCATCATTCCAATGATCAATCTAATAGGGCAATTGACATCTCTGACATAGATTACTAGTCCATCCAGTAATCCAATTTATCTGGCACAGTCAAATGCATTAATCAACATACTAATCAATCAACATTGCAATTCCCAATCTAACTATGGATGTCATATTTCAAGATATAGAATGGGTTCCTTTTCATTTTAAGCAAGAAAAACCTAAATCCTCTTAGTCTCAGGGATAAAATGGAGTCCTTTCATGCCAGGGAATATGTCCAGACAAGCACAGAACAAACACAAATGTTGATTTTAAGGACATCGTATATTCTATACTTTTATACTTTTTGTATGACATAATACGTAAGAATAAAACACACAAGTTTGTTTTCAAACAGTTGTTTTGATACTTATTTTCAACACACACAGCACAACACAGTTTACAAACCATGCATAGTTCACAGTTTATTATCACTCAGTGAGTGTGCTTCGGGACACCATCGTGAAGTTCGAATCATCGGCCACCACTTTTCTCCACTCGCCAGGCTGTATACAGCGAAGAAGCTCGTCAAATCGGCCCGCTGACATTCTAAAGTATCAAAAGTGCATTTGTTCATCCAGGTCCCTCAATGGGTGAACCAGTGTTGCAAATTCACCCGTTTCCAGCCTCGACCGGTTTAGTGATCGTACAGAACCTCCGTAAACGTATTCTCTGTCGCCGGCGCTTCCACATAATTTGCAATATAAGCATTTGCTCTTCAAACCACACAGCCACACCCCCTGGTGGCATGCCGGTGAATTGCAGAGTAACGCGGACCTTCGACGTAAAACTTCGAATGCTCAACAACCGCGCCACGCCCCACGCGTAAGGTTTGACGTGGGAGCATGAACCTAGCTTAACGCGGACCCTCGACACAGAACTTTGAATGCTCAACAACTGCGTCACGCCCCCGGCGTAGGGTGTGACGCAGAAGCATATCTTTGGCTTAAAGGGCTTAAAATTATTCTATCCAAATTAACCCATCATTGAATGTTGTACAGTAATAACCTGGAAGAAGATAAGTTTCAGGAATAGTGGCTGCTGACTTTAGAGGAGAAAAAGAGAGGGATGACAAAATGAAAGATGGAAGAATAAGACCACTCATATACGTATAAAACACACTGGAAGCTAAATGTTGCCCCCCTAGCTGTCTTTGGAAGAACAAGGTCATTAGCTCTGTTAGGATAACGACAGCCATAAGCTGTCACTCAAAATGAGGGTACTCATTGTAAAATAGGATTGGATAGAATTTGATAGTAACCTCCCAGTCATCGTTTGGCTGTCATTTGACTTGACTGCTCGGCTGTGTAAAGCATGACTTCACTTTTTCACAAAGCTAAATCCCTGATGTCTGTTTGTATCAATCCTATAACAATAGCTACAGTTGTAGCATGGCAAGCAAAAAAAACAACTTGAATCCTGGTCTCAAACAACCGTCTTTACTCTGATTTGTAATAATCCATATTTTTTACCTGGGATGGTGGACAGTAGATTTCAACACATCCAAACTACAGGATTAATTGGAGGGACCTATTTTGATGTCGTTCAACCAACAAGTTGAAAAATATTTTATTCCTAGGAGGGACTTTTACCAATACTTAAAAGTGAAAGACTTTATTATGCATCTTCTCTTTCTGCTCTCGGTGGAGGCGGACGGATTTTTCTTAGCTCTGCACCCTCCCTGTTTTTCCTTGCTCCCGCGTCTGTCTGCTGGAGAGACTTAACTCACATCACCCTTCTAAACGGAAAGATGGATTTGCTCAGCTGGTCACTTAGCGCAATTGACACCGTATTTTCAAGACAACCTTGTGAATCGGGGGAACCAAACTGTCCCGACAGGTCAAACCCAGCCGGGTACACGATGGACTCGTGGGGTGAGTGGTGTATCGTGTGTCTGACTGAACTAACTGTCGAGGACGTCGAGGATCTCTACATATTGGGAATCATGATTACTGGGTTTTTCCTGATTGGATTAGGAGTTGCCCTGGGATATCGACAAATTATCAAGACTGTGGCAGCCGTTGAAGGTCCCTTCAAGCTGCCCAATTGATTGAAGTGATGGGCAGAGCTGTTGGACACCAAGGTGTGGCTGTACAACACATGGAGGAGAAACTGGCGGCTTTGCAGGGGACTGTGGAACGTATTGACCAACGTATGGAACGCATTGACCAACAAAATTTGCAGGTTCGAGACACTGAGAGACATTTGGTTCGGGACTTTGCTTGTAGAGTGTGATATCTTGACTCTACAAGCTATTTTTTTTTTTTGCTTTCGGCCCCAAATTGCGGCATGGCAATGCCAGTGATGTTGATATCACAAAGATTTGTTGACTTTCATAGGAATCATAAGACAAACTTCCTGTTTAGTTGTGTTATTGCTGATTTTAAATGGCTGTAGCAGACAAACGGTTTGGAATATCAAAAATCTTTTGAGAACTTTTGTGAGGCTTGGTCTGAAGATGTTGCCATAGAAACATGGGGAAGATTAGACAAAAATTGTATGACAAGTAGCGAAAAAACTAGGGCTGTTAATCGATAAAATCAAGTTAATCACGTCTATAGGCTGTGATTAATCACACAATTAAAATACTACTATTTCCAATTATGGTGTTTGAGTACAGAAATGTATGACAAAGTGGTTTGGGCTTTTTAAAACTAAAACTTTTATTTTACATCTCAGCCAATTAGAATATCTTAATTCACAGAGCAACAACAACCATACAATGCAATCAGCGTTTTTAACCTGCTCATCACGGGCACCTGTGTGCCACTGTAGTAAACACACCTCTGAAATTGGGCTCTAACAACATCCATAACGAGTCATCCTTGTCTTCAATGATGTTAATGGGTCTGCAGTCTGTTGCGACCCATTTAGTGATAGCATTAGTTATCTTAGCTGTTGTGGTCGTGTTGACAGACTGCTGCACTCCGCCAGCCTAGTTTGACGAACACGTCTTGAACTAGTCTCGGTTTTAACATCGGTGTTTGCAAAGATCTGCTTTGCACTGAGATGATACTTCAGACTCGTTGTACTACAGGACTACGGCAAGAGATTGTGGACAGATTTGGTGACATGGTTAATTTGCGTGTAGCCAGGGAATAAATCCCAGCATTAAAATAGGGTAATGTTCCTTTAAAAACCAAGACCCTTATATAAAGTTTCTGAAAAGTAGTTTCCTCAACACGAGGTAAATCATACTAACATGCTTGTTTGGTGTTTTTGTATTTGCCCTGCGACTATTACTCAGTGAGCATAAATGTCAGGTTTTCTCTGTGGGGATTGGCCAAGGGGCAGGACAAGAGATGAGAGGGAAAAAGGAACGGAGAGAGAGGGAAGAGGGAAGGCGTGCACATGAGCATGGCCGCTGTGTAGTTTCTTTCCTCGCCATAGTGATTAGTCTGCCGCTAAATTCGCTAATGGAAAGAGTGATCATTGAGTGTAATCTAACTGTTATGTTAAGAGCAAAGTTATTTGATTCATTACAACGTGCTGAAAGACTGTGAGATACCAAGCAACTTAGTTAATGAGCCACTCGTCAGATGGCTACAGGATAGCACACCTGCTAATGGTGTGCTAGTGCTTCATGGACAGACTGTGACACTTGGATTGAGCCAAAGTCAGTGCTCCGTGGGATTTGACCAACTCTGGTGAGCGGTAGAGGTTGAGGAAGACCTGCCGTGTCTCTCTCGACGTCGGCGAACGTCGTCACGGCAACGAGAGGTTAACGGACGGCTTCAGTGAGCTTCGGACGAGGCTGGGACTTTTTTCTTGTATCAGCTGCTGCAGGTACAGAGACTGAGAGTAGGGTGGACAGACCAAAAATTTCTTAAATGTTTTGAAAATATTTTTTTTGCTATTCGTATGCAACATAAGCCAACTTAAACTAATCAGAAGTCAGATTTTATTTATCTTTGCCGTTTTCTCACAAAAACCCTTTTTATGCGAGATTTTTGAAAAATTCCACCGCTTTAATCTTGGATTTTGTGGCACCGAGAATCTGTCAGGTTCTGGTCAGGCTCTGCATTGTTCTATGTCACATCTCTGCTTCTATCCAGCGCGCGAGCTGCTCAGACACTCCAATCCTGATGTTACAGGCTGGTCTTATTCAAGAGGCCAAGACATAAAATGTATATCTATCAAAATTTGATAGATTGCGTATCATTGCAGGACCCAGCTATAGAGAAAGTAAAAAAGTTGTGCTGGTATGCTAAAATAGGTTACAAGGGAGAAAACCAACTTTTTTCATCATAGAACGTTCAGATTTCCATGCATTCCTATGGGATTTTCATCAACATGACTTCAACTTGATTTTTCTCAAAATGTATATTTTTTAAAATTGATTAAACATACCTTATTTTGAAGAAAACAACCTAAGCTTTGGTTTAAGATATGTCTCCCGGTTGTGCTGAACCTCTATGAAAGGTAGCCAAAGCTTCAAAAACTATAAGCAATATTTTCATATACTTTCTCAATGTTGATCGCAACCAACATTTGATAGAATTAAGGTGTAAGTGTCTACATGCTAACTGTCATATTTGTTTTTAATTTATTGCAAGTAGTCGCTAGTTATTGAGCTCTAAAAAGGACTTGGACCTGAAAATTCCGGTGCCATTTTCATAGGATTCGCTTTTAGCCACATTCAGGCTAAAGATTACGTCAGAGACGTATGTGTTTTCTACCTGCGCTCTAGAATCACTTGACAGTTGGTTAGCTTGGCAAGGAAAAACGCGTTCTATTGTCCACCCTAATTTAAGACAACAAAGTTATTTGCGCAAACAGTATTTTATAATCTGTATTGTTCAGTGTAGGTGTACCAAACTGTACTGTTTTATATTCTGTATTGTTCAGTTATTGAGCTCTGAAAAGCACTCTTTAGTAACTTGCCAGTTGATTATCTTGGCCAGTGTCAATTGTAATAGTACGGAAGAGGATTAGGGCCACTGTGAGAAAAAAAAATATGAGTTCTGACTTTTTTCTCAGAATTCTGACTTTAATCTCAGAATTCTGACTTTTTTTCTCAGAATTCTGACTTTAATCTCAGAATTCTGACTTTTTTCTCAGAATTCTGACTTTAATCTCAGAATTCTGACTTTTTTCTCAGAATTCTGACTTTAATCTCAGAATTCTGACTTTTTTCTCAGAATTCTGACTTTTTTCTCAATTCTGACTTTAATCTCAGAATTCTGACTTTTTTTCTCAGAATTCTGACTTTAATCTCAGAATTCTGACTTTTTTCTCAGAATTCTGACTTTTTTCTCAATTCTGACTTTAATCTCAGAATTCTGACTTTTTTTCTCAGAATTCTGACTTTAATCTCAGAATTCTGACTTTTTTCTCAGAATTCTGACTTTTTTCTCAGAATTCTGACTTTAATCTCAGAATTCTGACTTTAATCTCAGAATTCTGACTTTTTTCTCAGAATTCAGACTTTTTTCTCAATTCTGACTTTAATCTCAGAATTCTGACTTTTTTTCCTCAGAATTCTGACTTTAATCTCAGAATTCTGACTTTTT
Source organism: Neosalanx taihuensis (assembly GCA_030340665.1). NCBI lineage: Eukaryota > Metazoa > Chordata > Actinopteri > Osmeriformes > Salangidae > Neosalanx > Neosalanx taihuensis. Next base: position 7,110,657 of record CM059296.1, on the reverse strand, counting down.
TCTCAGAATTCTGACTTTTTTCTCAGAATTCTGACTTTAATCTCAGAATTCTGACTTTAATCTCAGAATTCTGAACTTCCTGTGGCGCACATGAGTGGAGGGGAGGAAAGGTGAGGAGAGCCACGTGCTTAGAAAAATGTCTGAGCTCAGCGATTTTTTACGTGTTCGAGGTGTCCCCGAGGAGGCCATTTCGTTCATGGAAGAGCAGAAGGTGAGTGGAGAAGATATATGTGTTGGTTTGATGCTTAGTGTTTGTAAAAACGAAGAAATGGCTATAGATATGGAGGATGTTAAATGCAGATGCTAATTAGCATGTTCGCCATCCAGGAGTCCATCCCGTGAGTGAAGATGTATGTGTTGGTTTGATACTTAGTCTTTGTAAAAACGAAGAAATGGCTGTAGATACGAACGATGTTAAATGCAGAAGCTCGTTAGCATCTGTCTGCTTTTGTGGCAGCAACTACCGAGTAAGATGTGTGGAGCCACCGTTAGACCTGTCTACACCGGCCTGACACCGGGCAGTGATTCTTTCACCCCGGTCATGCCATCCATGGCGTCCCCGCTTACAGAACTATGTTGCCCGCAAGTAATTTAGCCATAGACAGTTTTCCCTGAATATTGGTAGGCTAATGTAGGTTAACATTGCAGCTCATATTACAATCCTAATAGCAGGCAGACAGACTGGGAACCTATTATAGACACAAGTTAACGCAATAAACACTATTAGGATTTAGATCAAGTAACAAAAGGGAATGATCAGAAGACATTACATGACTTCATGTTCATGTAAATCCCTGTGCAGGCATTGCACTCCGTAGTGCAATTGGCCTGTCAATTCGTTGTGTTAACAATAAACAGCACAGTGCTTATATACATAAATATATTTATATTATATATAAATATATTATATATATTTACATGTATATTAAATATATTTATTATATTTAATATAATATTATATGTATTTATTATTTATATATATTATATATATATATATATAATAATTTAGCCATTTCATGTATTTATCCCATTCTCTCCAGTCTGAGATGTTTAGTAGCATTAGTTTCACTTAAATCAACACAAAGGCTTTTCCTACTTTTGTGGAAAGGGTACAGAATGCAGTAAACTAGATGATTGCAGGCAACATCTTTAGAATCTCACAGTGAAAGTAATATGCATGTAATATGTACAAGTATAACTTACAACTTCAGAACAGTCACTTCAATATGAATGCATGTGCACAATAAAAAAGTATAATTCTCTTATTTGATGTCCTCCTCTGTGCAGATCGACCACGATGTCATCGTACTCATGGATGATGCAACTCTGGCAAATTACATTCCTTCCTACGGTGACCGAATTGCTGTCTTCAATTTCTGCAAAAGTAAAAAGCCCCTCAAACGAAAGCAAGGGCTTTTGGAGAAACTTTGTGAGAAAATGAGAGTCAGAAAGGAAAGCACAAAGGAGAATACATTACATGAAGACACAAGAACAACGGACACAAAGAAGCTAAAAACTGCACGAAATATAGAGATAGGATGGATTCATGACGATGGTAAAGCCAAACAAGTGAGGGCAAAACAGGGCGGTGGCACTAGAAAGGTACAGTTGCCAATTAATGCTGGATTGAAAGATATTCTTGAAGAAGGACAGAAGCTTTTTTTCCTGATGGGATCTCTTCCAAAAGACCATTGTCGGATTTTCAGTTTGAGGTGTGGGATTTCAAACAGAACCGCCTCACCGATGACACTTGCAAGTCTATTGGCATTATGTACATGACTGCAAAGCTGAGTATGTTACGCTTTTACATTGCAACCAGGCCAATAGAAGTTGAAGAAGATGCCAGCGAGACATCTGATGTGGTTCTTGTCTCGTCAAACAGCAGCAATGAAACCCCACCATTTACAGCAGAACTACAAGTGGGAGATGCGGAAGTTCATTATGATGAAGTCCAGCCTGCTTTCGAGATTCCTGTTGATGCTGAAATTACCTTCGGTCCCCTTCATGGTGTTGATGAAGACACAGACGACACGTTAATCTATGAGGGTTTTCTCATGCCCACTAGTCTACCTAATCCAGAGGATGTGATAACAATCACCATACATCATGCTAACACTTTACATGACATGATCACCGCTTTCTCTGATGCAGAGATATTGAACAAAACAGTGAATGTGAAACGCATACTTCCAGACAACACTGAAGAGGCAGGAAGTGGATCCGGGGTCATGAGAGATGTTCTCAGCTGCTTCTGGCATGAGTTCTACGAGCGATGCACACTTGGTACAGCAGTCAAAGTGCCCTTCATTCGGCATGATTTTCCTGCTGAAACATGGAAGGCTATTGGCAGAATCCTTTTAAAAGGTTACCAAGACTGTCAGTATTTACCAAACAAACTGGCACTCCCCTTCCTTGAGCAAGTGCTTTTTAACTCTGTGTACAGTGACCTGAAAATGCATTTTCTACACTTTGTAAGCAGAGAAGAACGTGACATTTTGATGCAAGCAATGAGTGATTTCTCCACGGTTGACTGTGACGACCTTGTTGAGATTCTTGACAGCTATGGATGCAGAAAGAGAATCACAGCTAAGACTCTTCCTATTATTATTTATGAAATAGCACACAAAGAACTTGTCCAAAAACCAATGTTCGTCATTGACTGCTGGAGAGAGATTACCCGTCATCATCTTTTCCTCAGTCCAGAGGCACTACTCAAGTTCTTAACTGACCTGCAACCAACCTCAAAAAAGGTCTGTCAGCTGCTGAAATTTGCAAATGATTTGACTCTACAACAAAAGGAAGTGAGAAATCATCTGAAAAGATTCATCAGAGCGCTAGATGAATTGAAACTGCAGAAATTTCTGCGGTTCTGCACCGGATCTGATCTTGTAATAACAGACAGCATCTATGTGGATTGCAGGGACGGAATTGCACAGAGTGAAAATTAACAAATGTTTGGACTTGGACCGTATGTGTACTTTAACATGCACTTCAGCACTGTTTCTAATAGAGATATATCTATGTAGTTAGTAGTTTTTGTAGCCACAACTTGTAGTTAATGTAGTTTTGCCCTGTAATCTGTATAGCTGCATAGCTATTTTGGATTTGGATACTTTCCGGTGTTTGCTAAAATGTCACCTCCAAACTCATTTAAAGAATGTCTATAGAGTATTTAGTGTTCTGATGTGTTTTTAGTAAATACTGATGCTGTTCTGATGTTTCTTAGATGCCATGTTGCCCTGATAACACATTGTGTTGTTGAGTTGTATGTTGCCAAAAGTACCTGTACATCTTTGCCTTGTGTGTGTTTGAAAATCAAACTCTTGCTGATGGTCTTTCACATTACGTAACGGATGTTATAATAAAGAGGCTTTATGAGACCATATAAATCCAGGCATACCTTTCTTTATTTTTCAACATGTAGGTTAATTGTATGCTGTATGTAGAAATGCTTTATTCAGGGGCTGCGTTGCGAGGCCCAAACACAATAACGCGCATCTAACAGCGCTGTCCATGGTTCTGAAATGACTGAAAAACAAATAACAACAACCTGATTCAAATAAAGGGTCGTTAGCCTGATTCATTAGAATCAGGTGTGCTGGAGCAGGGAAACATTGAAAACTGTCAAGACAGCGGACCTCGAGGACCAGGATTGGTGATCCCTGGGTTAAGGTCATACAATTTCTCCTCACTGACACGTGTCGACTATAATCTTTTGTCGTTTTTGCTGATTTTCGTTGCTAGGATACAGACTAAATATCCTAAGTCACTATATATCAGGAGACTTCAATCATGTTACCCTGATACTGGGGGATGTGGAGAGATGCACACTGACGATGGTGGAGGCCGTTCTGATCAACTCGGATGATCTTGATGGACCAAGAAAACGGCGGTGGTGGACAGCTCCTCTCTCTTCGTTGCAGTATGGACAGATATAGAAGATCTTTGTGCCTACAGCCATCAGGCTTCATGATTAATCTGCAAATGGTAGATGAGCTGACAAGACAAATTCATTTTCCTTCGGGGATTAATAAAGTAATTCATATTTGTTTTCGTAGATTTCCAGCTGCTGTTTAATGCCAGTAAAACACAGACAACCTATACATCATAAAACCCACTTTTAACAACTGGGCTATCCCTTTAAAGCAAATGTTCCCAATTTATGAGGAGTCAAGAACACAAGGTTTTGATACAAGCAGTGAGAGATTTATTCACAGCTCAAATAGGGCACAAAGAGCTCTGTGCCTGCTCGCTTTCACATCTAACAAACAAAATTAGTCTTGCATAAAGCACCACAAAAAATGATCAACATCAGAAAAGTACAAAAGAATTATGTGATTGGGATAAACTTTATGTATTTAGATGAGTTCCATTTTTTCAAATTATTTGCAGCATTTCTTCTCTTAGCATGATGTACAGATCAGCTGCAGCAAGTGGATCTGCAGGAGCATCCCACCCATTCTCCTCCATCAGGAGACAACACAGTTCAAAAACGGTTTCATCACATGGAAACTGGCCTTTGGGAGAGCACTCCTCCATACACACAGTGACCTCCTCCATGGAAACAGGCTGAAGGCTGTCTTCAGCACTGTGCAGTTATGGGAATGAATACATCACAACTGGCCGACCTGATGCCACATCACCATTTGATCTTGGTCTGATTTTGTGTGAATTCCAGGTGTTGACAACTTTGTCGAGCTCATCCTATGTAGAAAGAAGCACAGTACATACAGAAATGTAAAATTGCTCTTGCAACACTTAACTGTTTGCTGTCTATACTAAGGACTAGGTTGATGTGTGTATTGTTTATGCAGGGGTAATCCAAAATAATTTTATGAATAATTACAAACAGAAACTTTTACAATTCCAATACAACCTGCATCACCTCCATTTCAGATATTGAGGATTTTTTTTTACCTGAACAAGATTCATGAAACAGAACTGTATTAGACTTTTGTCCAAAAAGTCTCCTGTGAAATGACCATCATCCTGGAAATTTAGAAATAAATTAATCCAGAACTGGGCACTCTGTTTGCGAAGGGTACCCCACCATCCTTCAATGCGCTGGTTTGCTGTGCTTCTTCCATAAAGGAAACTCCTCTCTCCTGCAAAGCTGTCTGGATGGTTTCTCCGCAGAAACATCTGCATTTCTTTCACACAAACATTTTCTGTTCCCCTGTCTGCACGAATCCTCTGTGGACATCCACCTATGCTTGACACAGTTTTGATAAAGTAACTTGCAACTACTTTGGGATCACTGTTTGTGGTATAGGCCTCCATCCATAACACATAGCGACTGAAGCCATCTATGCAGCAAAGTGCATTTGGCCCTCTGCAGCTGTACTGACGTCTTCTCAAGCGCCGTGCTCTTCTCAGTTCTACACCTTGTGGATCAGTTTGATGATGCGTCTTATGGTGTCTTGTGACACAACAAATCCTTGCTGAACTGCTCGAAGATGTAGCCAGCGATAACCTTGCATCTGTCCATTGGTCATAACCTCACGTTGAACAAAAGTCAGCACATCTTCCAAGTCAGACTGGTTCTTCCTCCGGAAAAGACCAAGTCTTTGACAAATCCTCTTTAAAGTTCTGACACTTACCACTGTCTGGTTGTTATGTGCTAAAATTGCAAGTATTTCCTTGTTGCTAAAAGAAAGTCTGAAGTACAGTTTGATTAAGTCATCCAAATCAGGCACTGCAGGCATTGTTGTGAAATGCTATCAATCTGGATCATCCATGAGTACGATGACATCGTGGTCGATCTGCACAGAGGAGGACATCAAATAAGAGAATTATTCTTTTTTTATTGTGCACATGCATTCATATTGAAGTGACTGTTCTGAGGTTGTAAGTTATACTTGTACATATTACATGCATATTACTTTCACTGTGAGATTCTAAAGATGTTGCCTGCAATCATCTAGTTTACTGCATTCTGTACCCTTTCCACAAAAGTAGGAAAAGCCTTTGTGTTGACTTAAGTGAAACTAATGCTACTAAACATCTCAGACTGGAGAGAATGGGATAAATACATGAAATGGCTAAATTATTTTATATACACCTAACCCTGATAAGCACTGTGCTGTTTATTAACACAACGAATTGACAGGCCAATTGCACTACGGAGTGCAATGCCTGCACAGGGATTTACATGAACATGAAGTCATGTAATGTCTTCTGATCATTCCCTTTTGTTACTTGATCTAAATCCTAATAGTGTTTATTGCGTTAACTTGTGTCTATAATAGGTTCCCAGTCTGTCTGCCTGCTATTAGGATTGTAATATGAGCTGCAATGTTAACCTACATTAGCCTACATTAGCCGACATTAGATTAAAGTCAGAATTCTGAGAAAAAAGTCAGAATTCTGAGAAAAAAGTCAGAATTCTGAGAAAAAGTCAGAATTCTGATAAAAAAGTCAGAACTCATATTTTTTTTCTCACAGTGGCCCTAATCCTCTTCCGTATAATAGCAATAATGTACACTTGAGAAAAACATTAATGTAGTTTCATGACCAGTACTGCTGATGTGTATATTTTTAATTCCTAAATAACTCCTAAGTCCTTTTGTCCTAAAATCCTGAAATTCATTACAGATGCCTTATTTGTCACAATGAACAAAAAAGTCTCAACAAATTATAATGGCAAGTCCTTAGATTTTTCTTTACATCATAAATTCATGAGACGTGCTTTTTTGCCACTCCTCCTACAATTTTTGTCCAATCTTCTTCATCCTTGCCAGTTATCATCGTCAGAAGAACCCTCACAAAAGATATCAATAAGATTTTTTATTTTCATAATTGTTTGTCAGCTAGAGTCAAGAGGGCGCTAAGGGCCACACCCCAATTCGTTCTGTTTCTAAGTAATGCCACTTGTATGTCTTTCGTCCTATAATCTTGAAATTCATTCCATGTGCCTCATTCCTCACGATAAACAAAAAAGCCTCAACAAATCATAATGGCAAATCTTTACATTTTTCTGTACAATATACATAAATGAAATAAGTTTTTTTGATACTATTCCTACAATGTTTGTCCGATCTTCCCCATGTTTCTATGGCAACATCTTCAGATCAAGACTCACGTACATTATCAAAAGATTTTTGATATTTCCAACCGTTTGTTCGCTACAGCCATTTAAAAGTTATTGCAACTAAACAGGACGTTCGTCTTATAACATTATTAAAGTCAACAAATCTTTGAGATATCAATATCAAACTATATATGCACGAAGAACACACTACAAAAAACAACCCAGTTTAACAGCTAAGTTCATAACTTCCAAAATGATGTAAATAATGGTAATCTAATTTAAGGCTAAGACTATTTTACTGCTGTATACAAGTGGCAATCAAAAACTGATAGTCCAAATCAATCACAAGTTCATATGTAGACACTTGACAATGTGTTGTATACAAATCTGAGAAAAAGTTGAATGTAAGATGAAAAGTTGATTAATGATGAATATTTGAAATGTGACTACTTGGCTAAAGGCTAAGGCTGTCTTGCAAATCCTCTCTGTCATGCCAGACCCAGTGGCTCCAAAAAAACTCACACGCACAAGAGTCTGTTGACACAGTGGGCTGAGGCAGCCCCCACCTTCACCCTGCTATTGGCTGCTGGATGGATCATGACACCGGTAGTTGTCTTGTGTCTCAGCAAATCTTTGACATAGCCACACCAAACTTGGATGGTGCACTTTGAATTACACGACAGTTACATTGTTCTTGTAAAGTGGAAGTATATGGCAGCCCTTGGACCAAATGAGTAAAAAGTTTCGATTTATGGCACAATGTTCATACTTCTTCACTAATTGAAAATATAGCCTTTTTCTCTCCATTCTTGTGTTCATATTGCCATTGTACTTTGCACCTTCTTTAAAACCACCTTATTTTGGGTATTTATTTAACTGTAATAAATGTTGTGTTTTCACTAAGTGAGCAACCCATTACCAGTTTACCTTGGCAACTTGTTACACTGCCATTTTACTTTGGATAATAGGTGGAGCCACAGACCATGCAAATAATTCTCATTCACATGTTAAATCTTTTGTCCCTTGCAGCACAGGGGTCACTACAGTCTTGGATGTATTCACACCATTGCCTTGTTTTCCTTTCTTCATTCTTTTGTTCATTTGAATTACAGATCAATTCCATAAACTGTTCCAGGAGGAATCCACCATCGCTGCTCGCAGCAATATTCATTATTAGCATACATGTATACACCATTTCAAACCCATACTGTCCAAACAATGCTCTCCTTATTAGGTCAATATCAGCACTGCTTTACTTCTAGTTAAAACTTATGCATCATTTCATATAATAGAAGTATTAATAGTCAGTTTAGGTACGACCATACTATTTCTTCTTCAACAACATTCACCACTACTACTCCTATCTCTGTTTCTCTCTCTCTCTTCTCTTGCCCTCATTGTCTACTACTTATTCCTTCTCATCATCTTCAGTGATACAATATCTTTCTCTCTCTTGTCACTTTGTAGTTCCTTCTTCTCTCTTACTTTCCACAACCATCCAATATTCAACATCCTCAAATCCATCCACAACACCACTTTACAGTAGAAAACGTTATTTCTAAACCAAACAGTTTAGAGTGTTGCATAGACTACACTACTCAAAAGCTAAACTGGCAAGAATATTTCCAAATGTAGACCCACTTTGCGACAGATGCAAACAGGTCCCGGCTACCTCTTATCACATGTTCTGGTCTTGTCCGAAACTTTTTTCTTTTTGGTTATCCTTCTTTGAAGTAATCTTTAATGCTTATGCTTATAACATCTCACCATCTCTCTTGGTTGGTGTTTTTGATTGGTTTTCTGATCCAACGAGATCTGTTCCCCCTGTTCATCTACAGCGGGTCATTGCCTTTACCTCCTTGTTAGCTAGACGTATAATCTTATTCAAGTGGAAGACTACTATTCCTCCATCACACCACCACTGGATTAGGGACGTTATGCAAAATCTTAAAATGGAAAAGATCAGAAGTACCCTTAACGGACAAGCCCCTCCAAATCCATGGCCGCACAAAGAGTAATATTACCTCCCCTGTTGGCCAGGAACCTCAGTTATGGCTTGTTACGTCCCCAGAGTTCTGGGTTCATTTTATAGACATTTTGTGCTGGTTTTGTTTGTGGTGCGTGTGTTTGTGTTTGTTTTACCAGGCAATGTGGCTTCTGTGACTGTCCCGGCAGCTGATTGGTGGTTCAATGGCTGATTGGGACCTGAAACTCCGCTCACTCATCAGTGGCTGCAGCTGGCTGGGCTCTTTAAAAAGCCCAGTTTTGGATCAGTTCTCTCTCTCTCTCTGTTCCTGCTGTTGGTTTGGTTTGTACCCTGTGTGGGGATCTTTATGCCATTTAGATAATCTTTCTAACATATTTTGATACTAACATTTGATAGATAGTTTAAATTGTTTTTTTTAGTTAGTGAACTGTTAAAACTGTTTAAACTGTTTTGTGTTCTATTTTTGGAACTTGAAGCAGCAGGACGGAGAACTTGTTTGTTTAAGGATCCTAATAATTTGTGTTAACTATTAATTTTCTTTTCTCTCTTGTTTATAGGGAGTTGGGGAGTAGATTAGAGCTACCCCGGGGTATACATCACCCGTAGGAATATTTCTCTGTCTAGAAACACCAGCTAGACCTGGGCGGACCACCAACTGTAAGTTTGGTTAGGGCGCCTTGATCGTGTGCCAGATAGGGATTATATTTTTATTGGGGGTTAGTATAGGTTATGGGTGGGGTCTTTTCTTGTTTATTTCTTTGCTTTGGTCCGTCCAGCCCTCCCCTTCTCCCAGTAATTATGATTGTTTATTATTTGCACTAGTACCGTGGCTAAATAAAAGCTTTTGTTTTTACGGTATTTGGCTTTTGTGTCCTTTTCTTGCACCACGACTCCATGCCTCCTTTGCTGGCAGTGGCGAGCACGAGCAGTGGGTTGTCATGCTCCCCTCCCTTTGGGAGCTGGAACGTAACATGGCTCTTTGGCCAATGATGTTACGGCCTCTTTGCCTTTGTTTCTGCAGGTTGAAGCCAGCCTCATCCAGGAAGAGGTACTCTTGAGGTCTGGCCATCGCATCCAACTGTAATATCCTCTGTGAAAATGTGAAAGTGCACAACACACAGTCAATCACACAGACAGTGAACAACAGTCAATCAGGTAGCACAGTATTGTCAAGAAGTAATGTAGGCCACTAAGCAACACAGTATGCCCACTAACTGTACTGTGAACATGGATGTATACTTGTAACGTAAGTCTTTGTGTCGCGCAGAGTTGCGCTCAAAGAGAACCCCATAGACCTGTTTCATCCGCATCTTTTGGCGCCGGAGAACTCGGCCAAGCTGACATCAATGCTCTCAAAGTTGACATTATCGACAAAGACTTTGTCTCTGATCTCCCGGAGTCTGATGAGGTTGTTCTCACGAACTATATCCACAATAAGGGTTTCTTTTGCCGCTGTAAATATGGCAACCCTCCCACTTCTGTGGCATTCTTTCAACTCTAAAGAAAGAAACATGTGTTGTCAATTGACATGTTTTACAATACAGTAACAACTGATTTGAAACCAATAGACTACTTTCACAGGCTTGTAAAATTGTATTGTTACAAAGAAAGCAATAGAGTACAATACCTGTTGTGTTGTTTGAATGCCCTGATAATGGTGGCCACGGTGAACCTACTCAGGTTTGGACGGACTCGTAGTCCTGCTTCAGCCATTGTCATGCCATGGACAAATGACATGGTCAATGACTGTTGCTCGCATCTCGTCCGTAATGATGATGCAAGTTTTGTCTTGCTCTCCCTCCTGGACCTTCTCCTCTTCCTTGTTGGCCTGCTTCTCTTCCTCCTCTGATTTGAACTCCTCTTCCTAGTTGACCTGCTTCTCTTCCTCCTCTGATTTGAACTCCTCTTCCTCGTTGGCTAACTCCTCTGTCTCCTCTGATTTGAACTCCTCTTCCTCGTTGGCCTGCTCCTCTTCCTCCTCTGATTTGAACTCCTCTTCCTCATTGGCCTGATCCTCTTCTTCCATGGCCAGCTCTTCTTCCTACTCTGACTCAAATTCCTCTTCCCCTGACTCTGCCTTCATCCATTGTGTTTGTTTGGAATCTTCAGCAAACTGTGCACTCTGAACTTGCTTTTATACATGTGTGACTTATGGATCCTGAGTTATGGCTATTTGAAATGGGCAAAAATGATCATGTCTGATGTGGACCATATGAATGATGAGACTGTGCAGGCCCTAGCTCTGCCCAGGAACATTCAATTTTCTCAGGGTAAAAAGTTCCAGTAAACTGGGTGTCAGACTATGGCCCGTGCGCGGCTGGATGATGTCCAAGGAAAACTTTGGTCAATGGTCAGGTTTCTCTTTTTTATTGTGCAGTACAAACATTCCTACCAAACGCATGCAATGTCAGACCAGTCCCCAGACAGAAATCCACTGGGCCTTAAATACTGTGCCCCCGGATCAATTACCGGACTCCTCCACTCCACCGGTGAACCAAACATCCCTCCAATGGCCAAACTAACCTCTGACAAGCCCCACACACACCCAGCACCCCAAATACATACAGAATCCCACTTTGGCCCTATAATCAGCACAGGTACACACATTTAACATTAATATGCTAAATAGAAACCAACACCACACTCTGAAATACCCCCACTTCCTATCCGGCCACTTGGTCTCTCCCGGAACCTTTATGATGGTGCTGTGCCCCGGGGGAATCTTTTGGCCGCGCACCCTGGAGCAGACATCCGACCGGAAAGGTAAGTGTTAAACACTAACCTGCTCACTTACAACCAATGACATTTCACACACATTTTCACAAACACTTCCACAATGCCTACTGTTTGCTTATCCAATAATGGGCACAACTTCTGCGGAGTTTAATCCTCTTCTTCTTTTTCAGGCGGAGCCGAGTGCACACTCCCGCACCTGTCCGACGGTATTCAATCAACCGCGGTCACGAGGTTCCCCACAAGCTCACACACATTCAATAAATAAAGTACAGTAAATATCTGGAAGAATGTGCAACTACGCAATGTGCAAAATGTATTGTGCAAACCATGGCAAATAAAGTGCTATTGTGACTCAAGTGCAATGTGCAATTATTATTATCACCTACGTTGTTGTTGTGTCAATAAATACAGTTACCACATGTGCAAATATACAGGTAACGAACTGCGCTTCATTACACTGGGATTGGGGAGCTGGTCTGAGAGGTGAAAATTTTCTCATAACTATGAAGCCTCCTTATTCAACCCCCACAAATTGTGAGCCTGTCACAGCATTAGCAACAAGTGTCTTCAAGTTTGAGTCGTTGTGTGTAACGAATGATGCCAGGTGTGTTCAAATATTGCTTTATCTACATTAATACATAACTACAATAAATATAGTGTACATTTTCAAAAAAAAAATTCATAAAGTGTTTTGTCCCAACTCTCAAGAATCAGTGATGTATGTCATTCCAAAAAGGTTCACTTGTAGCGATTATTGTAAGTACATTTATTCATTTAGCTGACGCTTTTTATCCAAAGCAACTTACAAGAGTGGGCTTTACATAAGAGCTTCGGTCACTGAGCATAGCAACGTGATTGCAGCGCTGATTACACAGCGAGTGACCTTCTCCGTAGTAATTAACTCGCTGTGTGGCTGACTAGAACGTCCAATATGCGTCGTTGCTAGGTGACGTGGTGACGTTACGCTATCAGTGAGTTCCATAGATTTATATAACTAGATAGGGTATTGGAAAATGGCGGCCGTTGATTTCAATGAAGTTGCTCACCTGGCGCATACGCGGAAAAAGTTTTTTGACTTCCTGGTTTACTTCCGCAGTATGGGGAATGGAATGATGGGAGGCTGATGACGCTCTGGGGCAATGAGAACGAGCACGTCGCGTTCTGGACACGCGCTGCGCGCTCATGAGTGCTTGTGGAAGAGTTTGACCGATAATGACGAATCTACACAATCAAATGATGGATTTATAGGACACATCAACCGATTATGTTTTCATAGTCATGGTTTTAGACTATACGAGGTTAATTCGTCTTGTTTGTTTATTTTTTAGTTAAGTACGGATAAAACGAGTCATTTTTATTAAAGTTAATCTGCAATAAAAAATAAGGGATTCTCCACAATACAAGCTGTCATATTTATCAACCAGATGCCGGTAGTCAAATCTGTTTTGTCTATCAATGATCCCGTGTGTGATATAGCCTACGACTTCTTGTCAGATTAAGTTTAAAGTTCTTATCGTTTTATAGGCTGTATCGGCACATTCAAACAGGCAAGTCTTTCTTATTAAGCGTTGTGCAGCTTCTCTGTTTCTTTTACAGCTACGTGATATAGTTTGTATATTACCTGAGTCATGGAAGGAGCTCCTGGACATTAAGTGTAATTCCTAGCCTGGTATGTTTTTATAGTCGACCCTAAAACAGTTTTCTCCTGTACTGAGATGTCAGAACCTATACTGAGCCACATGCTACTGAATAAATAAATACAAATTCCGTTGCGTGGTGTATTTAACATAATTAGGTGTTCCTATGCAAGGCTTTATAATGAAATAAGTTCAGACTTTTCAAAGTAATTATGTGATTTTACTGAACAAATAACGAACATAACATAACAAAAACAACAGACTTGCGACAGTGGCTGAACAGGGTAATGTTCCCGAGACACAGCGGGACCGCGCTTGGGAGTGTAGGCGCACGGCTGTGACGTCACCATAAGAATAAGACTTTGCGGGGGCTTTTCTGGCCTTTAGAATTTTTTTGACGGTTTAAAAGTCCATGACTTAAAAATATGGAATAAAAAGATTTGGAATTAATAGTGGTTACAGCTGTAGGTGTCCTGAGAACCCTTTTACAGGCTTCTCTTTTACTATTACGGTCTATGGGAAAAATGCTTTCTGGGCCCCATGGGTATTTTATGTTGCAATACCAGGAAGTGGCCACCGGGAAAAATCGGCGTGTCTGCTGAGAGGCAGACCCGGGGCTTGGTGAGTTCCCACCAATATTATAGGTCCATGGTTCCCACATTACTAACCATGGACGTGTGCACATTGGTAAGTTTGGACAAACCTACTCATACGTAGTAAAATACAAATTCGTATTTTTGTATTTAGTACAATAAAATAACTAGATTCAATACACACACGTTACATATATATATATATATATATGTACACGTTAATACAAACACATACAGTGAAAACATGGAGGGGTATAAAATGTTGATCGTAGGTGCATTTACGACTTTTTAAACAATTTACTTGTATATTAACAATTTATTTGTAGCGACTAAAATGTAAGTCACTTTGGATGAAAGCGTCTTCTGAATGAAGCAAAAATGAGGCATTATTATATTACTGTGTCAAATAAGTATTTGATCACTTGCTTATCAGACCGATTTCTAACCCGCGCAGACCTGCTGTTCTGCTTTTAAATAGTCCAACTCCACTTGCTCATGATTAATTTTTGATTAATTAATTAATTAGTAGCACCTGTTTGATGTCTGTTTGAGCCTTCATAAGGCACCTGAGCACCCCACAATCACTACTAACATGGGCAAACCAAAGAACTGTCAAAAGACACTGGAAAAAAAAATTGTAGACCTTCACAGAGCTGGAAAGGGCTACGGCCAATTGTCAAGAAGCTTGGTGAGAAAAGAAGAATTGTTGGAGCAATCGTCAGAAAATGGAAGACGACTGTCAAAGTCCCTTGGACTGGGGCCCCACACAAAATCTCACCTCTGGGGTATCAATGATGCTAAGGAAGGTGAAGAATCATCCCAGGACTACATGAGGACCTGGTCAATGACCTGAACAGAGCTGGGACCACCGTTTCCAAGGCTACTATCAGTAATACACTAAAACACAGGTGTCAAATTCATGCCATCGCGGGCAAAGATGGTGCAGGTTTTCGTGTCAACCAAGCCACTACACCAGCTGATTTCACCAACAAGTTTCTCCACTTTCTCCAATCAAACTCGTAATTGAAATGTTCATATTTATATATTTTGTATTATTACATATACAAAATATATTTTAAATATATATTTACATTATTAGAAATATGTGTAAAATTTAAATTTGATATAAAATGTGTATATATGTATTAAATATTATTATATATATTTTGGGGGTGTGCGGTGGCAGAGTGGTTAGTGCTCTCGCCTCCCAATAAGGAGATCATGAGTTCGAATCTCGGGCCCGACCATGATCTCTCTCTGGGTGGAGTCTGCATGTCCTCCCCATGTTACCGTGGGTGCTCTCCGGGAAGTCCGGCTTCCTCCCACTGTCCAAAGACATGCATGCGGTAGGTTAATTTGACATTGTGGAAAAAATTGTCCCTAGTGTATGACTGTGTGAGTGAATGGTTGTCTGTCAATGTCTGTGTGATAGCCCTGCAACTAGTTGGCCCCAGTCCAGGGTGTACCCTGCCTACGACCCGGAAGTAACTGGGATAGGCTCCAGTCACCCGTGACCCCTAACGGGAATAAGCGGAAGAAAATGAATGAATTAATATATATATATATATATATATATATATATAGGTTGGTTGGTTATATATAGTTGGTTGATTATATATATATATATACAGTATATAAACATATATAAATGTTGTATAAACATCCCAGTTCTATAAATTGATCCAAAGAAAATGTGTCACACTGCTTGTGACTTTCCATTGTTTGTATAATTCTGTCGTATGTAATTCAAGTAAAATGCTATAAAGTTCTGTGATTACTTTTTATTCTCTCAAATGATTATTTGACAGATTCATGGTGAAACATGTCTATACATTCTTGATGACTTTGTACATGCCAATACACTTACTAAGATGGACAAGTCAATCATACTGTTCCCTTTACTGTAACCTCTATTTATTTGTTCGCACTGTACACCAGACACTTGATCTTGTAGATCCATTCTGGAATCAAGCATGTTGTGAGTCAGGTGGCTCAGCGAGTTAAGGCGTTGGCCTTATGATCAGAAGGTTGAGTTTGATTCCCAACTGTGGCTATGTAATATTGTGTCCTTGGGCAAGGCACGTAACCCTCCTTGTCTTGGGGGGGATTGTCCCTGTACTTAATGTAAGTCACTTTGGATAAAAGCATCTGCTGAATATTTATGTCACTCACTCAAGTGACAATTTAGATATTGGCCATATTTACCTTCCTGTCGTATTCATTCCTGAACATCATAACACTCCATGTCTCCCGAGTTCATTACCAAAAGTATACCCATGTCCTGCTACACCCTTATTAACAATGTTCTCTCTACTAATATTAAAATACACACTTTACAAACACTTCTATTCCTCCAATTGCTTCCCCCAAAAACGTAACAAAAACACACATTTAAAAACAATTTGGAAACTGTTTATTGAATTGCAATCTGATATTGATTAAATACAAGACTTTAATTTATCTTGCTGTCTTTGTACAGCAAGAACTGATTGCCCTCTCCTGAAAGAAGGGAATGCAACAGGGTTGGTAAGGCTATGCTGTAAGTATTCTGACTTTCTGTTGCTGAATAAAGGGTAAAGGGAAGTAAATTCATTCATTAAACCTACTGTTGTATCCTCTCTCAGGACACAGCATAACACAGGTGGCCATTGAGCCTGTTACTTTTGCCTAATTAATTAATAATAATTACAAAGAAATTGGAGGGGGTAAGGTGGAGGATATAACTTTGGACACAAAAGAATCCCACAGTTGTGGGATTCTGAAGTCATGATTAAAACATTAAAGTGGCAATTGGTCTTGTTAAACAACCTGCCTATTTTCCAGCTAGACAAGGGTTATAAATTAAAACTGTTCAATAAAATCCACCATACTGGGGTAGTTCATTCCATCTCAAGAGTTGAAAGCCTTGGCACTTTTCAGTCTCAGGAATTTGAATGAATGGAATAAAAACTAAACTCTGCTTTAAATTCAAGTCTTCTATATTACATATACAAGGACGCTTCAACAATCCACCATGTTGTATGTTTGCCTTCTGGGAACCTGGGATATGGTCTCCTGGGCTAGGCTACAATTTTGAAGGTCTGGAGTATGAGGTTGGTTTGGTGGATGAGCCGGTTTGCACTGATGAACACATTTATCGCCCTGAAAGACAGTGAGTAACAATTGGACTAACACTAAACACTTGCAATGTGTATGCAACAATCCTCAGTAGGGAGCAGTGCAATTAACTAAGTCTTTTAAAAGTTTATTTTCTTGTCTCCCCACAACAACATTAGTAGACATGGACTGACAAACAGATATACTGAAAATGATGTCTTAACTTTGCGCATGTTAAAAGTAATTATTTAACATGGGATTGAATCAAGTTCTGTCTACTTACTTCCCGTCTTTGAAGTATGTTTTCAGAGTGTCGCTGAAGCTTTTAGAGTATTTTACAAACTCCTTCTTCTGGTGCTCCAAGACCTGGGTAACATCAGAAAATTAAAGAGCATTGACAAATAGAATGCAGCTGACAAGAAAGATTGACGTGTGTGTGTGTCTCACTCTGCGATTCTGGTACTGGTATTTTTTAAAGACGTTGTTAACTGTGTCCAGTAATTCCTTTATGGCACTGGCAATATCCCTGCAAGAAATAAAAAAAACGTTGATAATGGTGTGGGTGGGCCAAGAATGTGTGACAACAATAATATTCTCCTGTATGTTCCGAGTTTGTTTAGGGTTCAGCCTTACTTGATGGTCTGTAAGAAGCGGACTCTGTCATTGATCTCATCTGGAATCTTGCTGAGGATGTGTTTCAGAGCTCTGGCCTTTTCATTCAGGTCTTGAAACTCCTTTTCGGGACGGTCAATCATAAACTCTAAATAAAAAGTATAAGGAGGAGGAGTCAGGTGGCTCAGCGGGTTAAGGCATTGGGCTCATGATCGAAGGTTGTGAGTTTGATTCCAGGCTGTGACTATGTGATGTTGTGTCCTTGGGAAAGGCACTTCACCCTACTTGCCTCAGGGGGAATGTCCCTGTACTTCCTGTAAGTCGCTTTGGATAAAAGTGTCTGCTAAATGACTAAATGTAAATAAGTGAAAATAATGAAGGGAGAAATAGTTTCGATAATCTACTTACACCAAGCAAGCATCATGCTTGCTCACTCACCTTCCACATCGTCCGCAGCCATGCGCAGTAAGGATTCGGTGAAGTTGATCTGGACATTCTTTTTCTCCAGAATCTTCATGATAATATCCTGGGTCAAACCTGGGTTCTCCCTCTCTGCCTGGTGAAAGAACACAACTATCTTATTGTAAATCATAACTAAACCTATAACTCTCTCACACATGCACACGCACACATTACAGGTACTTAATGAAAACAGTGTCTAAAATCCAGTGTAGAAACACTGTCTGTGATTGTATATGTTATGTTTAACGCCATGACAGTCCGACCTTGATGAAGGCTGCCCGCAATGTCTGAGCAGCTGATAGGTTGATTCTCTCCAACTGATTAAAAAAGAAAACCTAACCATTAGTGAGGGCTCAGCAGCGACTCTCTGTCAAACACACAAACAGGCACACAGAACATAAAGTTCACCTCGTTGAACACTGGGAACATCACAGCATATAACGTCATGGAAACCATGGAGCTTGTCTCCGCTTCGTTCTTCATCTCCTCCATTGTCATCCTTCAGGAGGATCTGCGTTCAGTAAACAAGTGTGGAACAAGAAGGCAGCAATTCACACACACTCAATCATACACTCACACTCACTCGCCCACACACACACGCACACGCACACACACACACATACACACACACACGCACACCGTGAATCCAACAGGCCCCAGAGCGTTAGGAACCTGGACAAATAGATAAAAACAGTAATAATTGGCAGTTTTTATTTTGGGACAGAGTTTTGTTCATGAGTGTTCACATTGTATTCATGAGAACACTACCATTGACGAGCTGCTGGGATACTACTAGCTGTTTAGCTAGAAAAGGCAACGCTACATTGTATTGTTTCAGTTCTGACAAATGAGACATTGGCTGTATCAATTGATAACTGAGTGGATAAGATCCCCCAAAAATATATGACAACAATCGTGACAATGTTATAAAATACATACAATTAATACATCTGACAGTTACGATTTGACTAGCACAAGCCGAGGCCTCGTCTGCTCTGCAATAGCTAGCGCGTATAAACTAGCAAGCTAAACATAGGACAACTGACAACTGGTGAGTGACTAATTATGCCATACTCTATGCGTACGTCCCAATATATGTAAATAGTTAGAATTGTAGTCGCATACGTAGCTAGTCTTACTTTTGAGTTCTTCAATCGGAAAGCTCCTTCGGCAAGAATACTTGTCGCTAGTTGCAATCGTTTCTTCACAACTCAACAAGGCGGAAGTTTTTCAGTTACAGTCATATGTGACGGCTTCCGTCTAAAATCCAATCATCTTGCTTGTAATGGCATAACCACTCATAGTCCAAAATTAATTTCTGTGTGTGTGTGTGTGTACGCGCGCGCGTCTGTATATCTTTCCGTCTGACAACGTAATGCCTGAGCACTATAGGCTTCTGCAACTGTCCTCAGTTAAAATGTGTATGCAGTTTACTACAGTATAGAAAAGGTAGGATTTGATTACATTTAGCAGACGCTCTAGAGCGACTTACAGCAAGTACAGGGACAAATAGGGTGAAATGCCTTGCCTTGGGTCATGAAAGTCTTGAAATTTGAGTAAGAATGTGTCACCAAAAAAGTTGAGCATGGCAGCTTTCAAGATATATTGGAATTCTCATTTTAGCCATGTGGTCCAATTATATTTGTGATAATTGGCAAACTGAGTGACACTCACTGTCACACTGTTTTGACATAAGATTTGGGTCACTTACTGACAGTGTGTTGGCAATGTTATATTTCACTCCATTCTACACCAAAAATGTAAAGGAGGACTGCTATCTGTAGATACGAGCCTATTGACGATAGCCAGAATCTGGGATTTCTTTAACCAAGCTTGTTTCATTCTCATTTGTCTGAGAAAGCGACTTGTGTTGTGATATAAATCTAGGCATGTTTGGCAGTCTTTGCTCTGTAGATTTGGTCATTTTAGATTTGGGAATTGCAATTCCAAGATGGCGCCAGTGTGTGTGGCAGGCTGTCTTTCTCTCCGCGTTTTAATTGTTTTTATGGTGTTTTTATATGCTGTCACACAAAAAGTTGACTCATTGCTGGTGTATGATCGCCAATTACTGCTAAATCTAAGAACATCATTTGCACACTTGGTGAAATATGACCAAAGCGGGCAAAAGACATGTCCCCCCCGTCCTTTCTGATGTTCCGGCCTACCTGCTCCGTGTGCCACCAGCTCCAGCTGTACGCAGGAGACGCAAACGTCGGGGAAAACGAAGTGGAAGGCTGATTAAGCTGAAGGCCCACATCGCGGCATCCCCTGTAGACTTTCTGGATCGTATTGATCCGTCATATCGCCGCATTACCCTTGACTGGTTTTAACGCATGGTTTTAATGTCGATAACCTGAATGTCCGTGACACATCGTTTTCTGATCACAATCCTGTTGTGTTTGATCTTGTGCTGCCTTATCTTATGGATTATGGAGAAGCCGTGCGCTCTGGCCAAACTCTGCCGCATTGTTAACTCCACCACCGCTGCTCACTTTTCCTCAGCTTTTAAAGACACGACGGCTAGTCAACCACTGGCAGAATGCTCAAATGCGGATGTTGAGGCACTTTCCCTCTGCTTTGACTCAACTTGTCAAACTATTTTAGACACCGTGGCTCCCCTGAAAATGAGATGCTCAAAACCTGTCCCTGAACCTTGGCTGAATGACTCTACACGCGCTGCTAGGCGTGAATGTAGGAAAGCTGAGCGGAAAGGGAATCGTGACCATTTACAGGTGCCCCTTCTATTGTTTAGAGACAGTTGGCGGTCCTATCAGAGAATAGTGAAAGCTGCCAAAACTAAGTTTTTTGCCGATATTATTGTGTCAAATTGTAATAATCCCCGTGTTTTGTTTAAAACTATAAACTGTGTTCTTAATGCCCCTCAACAGGCCTGTGCAGAGCTCACAGCTGAAACGTGATAGTTTTCTGAACTTTTTTATTAGCAAAGTTCAAAACACTAGGGCTCTTATTATTCCTCCTCTGTATCATCAATCTGTTTTTGTCACATCTCCTGCTGTCTTTGATAATTTTGAGTGTGTCAGCCTGTCAGTTTTAAAATAAATTATTGGTACCCTGAAACCTACGGGATCCCCACCTGATCCAATTCCTCCCTCTTTTGTTTAAAGAGGTCTCTCCCACAGTGGCTCAGTTTGTGCTTACTATTGTAAACTGTAGCTTAGCTAATGGGATTGTGCAGAGGGGTTTTAAGCTTGCCGTGGTTCAGCCTCTTCTTAAAAAACCCGGACTAGACCCACTTGACATGGCAAATTTTAGACCAATACCTAAACTTCCTTTTATATCAAAAATGTTAGAAAAATGGTGTACTACCAGCTGAAGGAATTTCTAGATGGCCACAATATCCTTGAAGTTTTCCAGTCTGGTTTTAAATCCAAACATAGCACCGAGACCACCCTGTTGAGGGTTTTTAATGATGTTCTCCGGACTGCTGACTGTGGACACAGTGTTATATTGGTCCTGCTAGATTTAACTGCAGCCTTTGACACAGTGGACCACCCGATCCTCTTGTCTCTTCTGCAGCATTGTGTCGGCTTACGAGGGAGTGCACTGGAATGGCTGAATTTCTACCTCACAGACAGGCAATTCCAAGTCAGAATTGGCTCTTTTACAGTCAGGTCCATAAATATTTGGACATTGACACAATTTTCATCATTTTGGCTCTGTATACCACTACAATGGATTTGAAATAACACAATCAAGACTTTCAGCCTTAATTTCAGGGTATTTACATCCAAATCAGGTGAACGGTGTAGGAATTACAACACATTTTATATGTGCCGCCCCCCTATTTAAGGGACCAAAAGTAATTGGACAATTGGCTGCTCAGCTTTTCCATGGCCAGGTGTATGTTATTCCCTCATAAAGGGAGTTTGTTATTTCATTGACAAGGAGCAGATAAAAGGTTAATTTCAAGTATGGTATTTGTGTTTGGAATCTGTTGCTGTCAACTCTCAATATGAAGTCCAAAGAGCTGTCACCATCAGTGAAGCAAGCCATCGTTAGGCTAAAAAATCAAAACAAACCTATCAGAGAGATAGCAAAAACATTAGGTGTGGCCAAATCAACTGTTTGGTACGTTCTTAAAAAGAAAGAACGCACTGGTGGGATCAGTAACTCCAAAAGACCCGGAAGACCACGGAAAACAACTGTGGTGGATGACAGAAGAATGATTTCCCTGGTGAAGAAGAACCCCTACACAACAGTTGGCCAGATCAAGAACACTCTCCAGGGGCCCGTTTCAGAAAGGAGGTTCAACCAACTCTGAGTTTAAACTTGAAGTCTGAGTTGCCAAACCCCAAGGTGGGAAACTCTGGGTTTTCGGTTTCAGAACACCTGAAAAGAATTAGTTTTATCAACTCTGAGTTGGCTGACTCTGACTTAAGCGTGTGCTCCGCAACGATAAAAAGCCATTATCAATGGAGCGTAGATATAAGGATTCACCATGGAAACGGCATAAGGGAAGCGTATTTCTCCCAAACAGAACCGGAAGTGCTTAGCCAAGTTTATGGCGAATGTGAAAAAAGAAATTATACAGTGTTGGGTGTAATTCATTACTAAGTAATCTACATACTGTAATTTAAAGCCTTTAAAACAATTCTGTATAAGACAAGAGTGGATGTAACATCAAATGTAAGTAGACCAAATTAGAAAGTAGAACAAGATTAGATTGAGGCTTTATAAACGGAGGAGATAGGGAAGTCTGTCGCAGCCATACGCGAGCAACCTCTTGCGGAAGGTGGGAGAATAATTTGCAGAGCTTTTCAAATTAATCGGGTATTGCGGGATAAAGTGTAATTGTTAAGAGATACCGTTTTTTCAGCCTTTTTCTTTGTGGCTGTTATAAATAGACAAACACATAATTTAACAGTGGTTTTTAAAAAGGAGGAAAAATAAGTGGCTTTTTAAAATAAAGACAGTATGATTTAAAGGCTATCATTTTGTAGAATATTCTGGTATTTCACTTTCATTTGTCTGCTACTTTTTGCCAGCCCACTCTCCTGGCATTTGCAGACTTTGAGGTGTTCCCTGTCGTTTTAATTAACGACTCAAGTTCAGCGTAACCTTCCATTAAAAGATCTTGTTCTTATTGGGAGAAAAAGTGGGCACGTTCTTTGGCCATGCTGAACAGCCAATAGCAGCGTTGCTGATCAATGTTTCTACTATCGATACATATCCCCTTTTAAGCCAACACATAACTAAATCCAGCGATACTAATCATACACAACAGGTTTGTTCGAAGAACCCAATTAGCCGGATCATTGTTAGCAGGATGAAATAATCTCGGATGTGTCATTTGATCTCGGATGTATTAAGCGAAGTACGAAGAACGGGCCCCAGATTAGAGTTTGCCAAAAAAACATCTAAAAGAGCCTGTACAGTTCTGGAACAACATCCTATGGACAGATGAGACCAAGATGAACTTGTACCAGAATGATGGGAAGAGAAGAGTATGGAGAAGGGAAGGAACTGCTCATGATCCACAGCATACCACCTTGTCAGTGAAGCATGGTGGAGGTGGTGTTAAGGGGTGGGCATGTATGGCTGCCAATGGAACTGGTTCCCTTGTATTTATCGATGACATGACTGCTGACAAAAGCAGTAGGATTAATTTGGGCAAAATTATCTGCTCAGATTCAGCCAAATGCTTCAAAACTCATAGGACGGCACTTCACAGTGCAGATGGACAATGACCCGAAGCATACTGCGAAAGCCACCAAAGAGTTTCTTAAGGCAAAGAAGTGGAATGTTCTGCAATGGCCAAGTCAATCACCTGACCTAAATCCAATTGTGCATGCATTTCACTTGCTAAAGACAAAACTGAAGGGAAAATGCCCCAAGAACAAGCAGGAACTGAAGACAGTTGCAGTAGAGGCCTGGCAGAGCATCACCAGGAATGAAACCCAGCGTCTGGTGAGGTCTATGGGTTCCAGACTTCAGTCTGTCATTGACTACAAAGGATTTGCAACCAGGTATTAAAAGTAACAATTAGATTTATGATTATGTTAGTTTGTCCAATTATTATTGGTCCCTTAAAAAGGGGGGGGGGCACATATAAAATGTGTTGTTATTCCTACACCGTTCACCTGATTTGGATTTCATTTCAAATCCATTGTGGCAGAGCCAAAATGATGAAACTTGTGTCAGTGTCAAATATTTATGGACCTGACTGTATGTCCGGCGCAGCAATTTCTCACATATGGAGTGCCCCAGGGTTCCATTCTTGGCCTTCTCCTTTTTTTCTTTGTATCTCCTCCCCCTTGGATATATTTTCCAAAAGCACGGCATTTCATTCCACTTGTATACGGATGACACACAAATTGTTTTTACTGTGTATAGTGTGTGTCTATTTATTGCGTTTTTAATATTGCGATGTACTGCACTTTGGTCAACTGTGTCATTTTATAAATAAATATAAATAAAGTTGGATTGGATTGGATTGTACACCAACCAATCAGCGTGCAGCTCATATAAATATTAATGAGCATACCATATAGGTTGGGGTCTCCAATCCTGGTCCTCGAGGGCCGCTGTCCTGACGGTGTTAGATGTTTCCCTGCTCCAGCACACCTCCACAGAGCTTGATAACGACGCTTCATTAGAATCAGGTGTGCTGGAGCAGGGAAACATCTAGGATTGGAGACCCCTGATATAGGGAGTAAATAGTGTTCATCCAAGCTTCATTTTCCAAGGTTGCATTAGGGTGCATAAAACTGCACTAATCCCATTTTCAGCCCGACCAATGTTACATATCCTATTCAGAGACCTTATGGAACACTGTTGCTGTGTCCAAAATCCCTCAGTCATTCCCTACTGCCTACATAGGGAAATAAATGTACTGGACTATATAGTGAGCTCAAAAGAAAAAACATTCGGACACTTCTCTTGGCGCCGGTAATCACGTCGTCGCTGTCGCACAATTAAAATGTACACATTAATGTCATCTCAAATAATACTTTACTACTGCATTTTTATAAAATTTGAGTTTTTTGATTACTGTCCTGTACGTTTGTTTTTCATATTTTTTTCTTTCTGTTTAAGCATTTAATTTTTTTGTCTATTTAATGAATTCAACAAACTATCCTCAAACTACACCCCCTGTTGACTCCCTGCTGGAGCCGATTGGTTTTCTTTCCGTGCCCAGAGAACTTCTGGCAATGCATTGTGGGATATTTTGCTTCGGTTAGTGCAGAGCGGTAGATATTCAGAGTGGCAACAACCTGTGATCTCGCCGCCAGAGCGGTCACGTGATTCATGTAGCTCTCAATAGTTCCAAACGAAGCTCCCGCTGCCCTGTTCTCCTATGGGACAAACAGCGGTGAACTTGCTTTTGAACGTATAAATAAAATGGAAAATCCTTTATTAGTCCCTCGGGGGGTAAATTGCTGTCCACAACAGTAAAAGATGAAGTAAAGCACATAGAGTTGCAAGTACAAAATATACAAGAGATACAAATAAAAAATAAAATAACTAAATTTAGAAATAAGTATGTTGAACTAAATGAGATGGTAGTAAGTAGGTAAGTAATTGCACATTACAAATATTAAGACTAAGAACGTTGTAAGTAGAGACCCGAGGCCACCATGGGGAATATTGCACGTTGAACGTAAGAATAACAAGATCACCTTGGGGAGTATTGCACATAGAACAGAACATATGAGGAATATTGCACAGAGTAATACTGCATGATAATCATATAATAATAACATGAGGAAAATTGCACGAAGAGTATTAGTGCATGATAATGATATAATAATAATAATATTGCACATGGTCATGGTTATGGACAGCAAGTAGTAAAGCATAATAGTGGTATAATAGTATATTGATATAATAGTATATTGCACATGAATTATGGACAGCTAAGTAATATAATAGTATATAATAGTATATAGCACATGGATTGTGGACAGCAAAGTAATACTGCATAATAATGATATATTTGTATATTGCACCTGGTGCCGAAGAACTCCAGCCTGTCGTGCCTGAACGACTATCGCCCTGTAGCACTCACACCAATTGTCATGAAGTGCTTTGAGCGGCTGGTCCTGGCACACCTGAACACCAACCTTCCACCCACACTTGACCCTCACCAGTTTGCCTACCGCAGCAATAGGAGCACAGACGATGCAGTTTCCTCAGCGCTGCACTCACACTGTGCTCACACCAATACGACTTCAGCTCTGCTTTCAACACTGTCATCCCCTCCAAGCTGATCACCAAACTTGGAGAGCTGGGAATCAACACCTCCCTCTGCCACTGGATTATGGACTTTCTGACCAACCGACCACAGCATGTTAGGTCAGCCCACTCCTGCTCCTC
Organism: Neosalanx taihuensis; assembly: GCA_030340665.1. Classification (NCBI taxonomy): domain Eukaryota; kingdom Metazoa; phylum Chordata; class Actinopteri; order Osmeriformes; family Salangidae; genus Neosalanx; species Neosalanx taihuensis. The sequence goes on along the minus strand of CM059296.1, from coordinate 7,084,167 downwards.
CACCAACACACTCAACACAGGTGTACCACAGGGATGTGTGGTCAGCCCATTCCTCTACTCCCTCTTCACCCATGACTGCAAGCCAATGTATGGATCCAACTCCATCATTAAGTTTTCTGATGACACCACGTGATTGGCCTCATCACCAACAACGATGAGACAGCCTACAGAGAGGAAGTACAGCACCTGGCCATGTGGTGTGGTGACAATAACCTGCTTCTTAACACCACAAATACCAAGGAGCTTATCGTGGACTTCAGGAAGAAGAGGGGAGACACACACGACCCCATTCACATCAACGGGATGGCCGTTGAGCGTGTCTCCAGCTATTCTGGTTGGACGACTTTAGGTTTACTACAGGCACAACTATGTACATAACTCCAAATTCCACTGCCTGACATGTGGTTGTCATGTACAGACTTCACTTGAGACATATTTCAATGAGGTGGAGCAGAAGAACTTCCACTTCAAGCGCAGAGAATGTGAGGCTGTAGGCAAGCCTCCTTTGTTTTAAGATCCTTTTGCATGAAAAAGCACAAAAGAAAGCAGAAAACACAGGAACGCCACAATTTTAAACCCTTCACAGCTGATGAAGTTGAGCTAATAAGCTAGCAGGCTTACGTTAGCTGAAAATCTATAATAATTCCTTGCTCCAAAAACATAATTATGTTGTGAACATACCAAAACATTTCGGTATCTAGATAATAAAGGACTTCCGATATAATAAACAGACTTAATTATTATTAATTGGCCAGTATTTCATCAACTTACTCAAACAGGAACACCACAAGGTTAAAGGCTATAACCCTCCGCAGTTGACCAAGTCGAGCTAATAAGCTAGCAGGCTATAGCTGAAAATGGATAATAATTTCCTGCTCCAAACAACATAATTATATTGTGGACATACTGAGACATTTCGATATCTAGATAATAAAGGACCTCTGATATAAGTTACACATTTAATTATTTAAAATTGGCAGGTATTACATCAACTTACCTCACAAGTTTCTTGCTGTGCAGCGATAGAAACACGTAGTCCAGCGCCACGGAAGGAATGTTTGGAACTATTGAGGGCTCCATTACCCGGAAGTCGAGCCGCCATTTTTTCCTATGGAGTCCTATGGGAGTGTCGCCATTCTGATATATCTACCGCTCTGGGTTAGTGACCATCAGATGTTCACTACTTTTCACAGTGAATTGTGGGATACATTCAGGGCACTATATAGTGATCACTAACTATTCGGACACCACTACAAAATGGCGTGATCCCATAGTGGTTAGGCCCTAACTGCAGCCAGTGTCTTTGATTGAAACTGCAGCCTCATTGTTGAGTCAGAGGTGACATCAATTAACTGTTCCTCCTCTGATGTGCTTAAGTCGGCAGGTGGTGATGCACTGAAGGGATCACGGATCCAATCATATTTTTTGGGATCCTGCATCAGGAAATATCTCTGGAAATGTTTCTGAATGGCAGAGATGTGTGCTTCCAAACATGGGATCACTGTGCTCTGCAGCTTGTTGTCTTCAATTAATGGTTTCAGGTTCTCAAATGAGTCCACACGTCCAACTTTCACTCGCTGCAGCCACATCTCAAGTTTTCTGATGAATGATGTGATTTTATCTGCCAGATGTGGGAGGTGTGTATTTGTGCTTTGCAACTGTAAATTCACTTTGTTGAGTTTCAGAAACATGTCACTAAGGTATGCAAGTTACATGAGGAACTTGTTACAATGAAAGTTGTGGGCAAGATCGCTGCCCTCTTCCTTCAAAAAGATGCAGATTTCATCTCGCAGTGCAAAGACCCTGGACAGCACTTTCCCACGTGACAGCCATCAGGACTCGCTATGAAACAGAACAGCTGTGCAGTCGGAGCACATTTCCTCACACAGTGCCGAAAAAATCTGGGCTTTGACAGGTCTTGTTTTTATGTAGTTCACTGTGGCAATGACGTGGGTCATTATATCATTCAGCTCGGGACTCAGCTGTTTAGACGCAAGTGCTTCGTGGTGTATCATGCAGTGCGTCCACTGCACATTGGGGGAGACCCGCTTGATGAGCGCTTGCAGCCCTCCCTGTTTCCCAGTGTGCGCCCTGTCTGCGCAGATCCCCACACAGTCCTCCCATTTCAGATTGGCCTCTTTCAAGCAAATTCCTTTGGAAGCACATTTGGTGATGTTTCATCCTCTGCTTTGCGTTTACGAGGGAGCTGCGTAAAAAAATTGTCCATGGTAGCAGTGTTATTTATTTAGCCTACTGTATTTATATTATAATTCATTCGTTTTTCCTGAGTGCTTCAACCTTCTTTGTTGCTTTTTGTTAGTTTTCCCCATCTGTTACAGGCGCTTTGATCTTTCCCAGCCTAGTGGCCACATTGTTTTTTTCTAATAAACTCTGGTTTACACTCAACTGACTCCTTGGACTCAACTGTACAAGTTCCTCTGCAGTTTTGGGTCCACTACCACGAACACATCACACATGGTGAAATAAGATACAAATTTAGTAAATCACCGTTTTAAGAGAAAACAAAATTATGCAGGTGACACTTTATCACAATAAAATGGTTAGTAAATTTATGGGAACAAAGATTTACATTTTTCTTTGATGGAGTCCCCTTGGGCTTGCAGGGTAAGTAATGCGCACATAGTGACAATATTGATATGGCAGCTAACAACAGGGGGGTATTGCACAAAACTAGGATAAGGGATTAAGCCGGGCTATGTTGGTTATCCTGGCTGAATTTAGCCTCAAGTCGGTTGCACGAAAGCCGATAAAACTTAGCCTGGCCAAGTTACCATGGTGATTTATTCTCCGCAGCTAGCCTGCTCCGGACCAGGCTAACAGCCAGGCTAAGATTAATCCTAGTGATTCACCTGCATTTCCACAGTCAATCCTGTGAGAAATTCACGTGTTTTACAGCATGTCCATTATCTTTTTAAATATGTTGCATCATTTTAATTATAATGCATTTAACATTTACACATATTTAGTATATTGTCATTTCTCATTTCAATTAAATCTACAACAGTCTTTTAATATTGATTTAAGTGGTATTATTATTACTCTGGCCAAGTGTTATATTGATATGCTGATGAAGACTGCTTGTCAAACTGCCGTCGAGGTTTCATAAATATGTTTTATTGCATTACAGTGAACCATCGCTATATCACGGTTCAGTACTGTGAACCCTCGCGATATCATGGTTCAGTACAGTGAATCCTCGCGATTTCACGGTTCACTTCACGGATTTGCCACGTGCATTGTGTTCTGCATTCTGATTGGATAAACAGTCTCTCCGCGTCTTCTCTACCTGTGCATCAATAAAGTTGCGGTTTACTGTAATATTTACTGTGTCTGTACACCTACGTAACATTCGCAGAAAAAGTTAAACTTATGGACATGCTTAATTGTAGCCCAATTATGACAGCTCCAGAGGATTGTACACTTTTTGAATACTAACGCATTAATCCGGTCCGCTATTGTCTGCCAGGCTTATTCTCTTTCTTTTATTATGGCTTGAGTATTGTCCTTTTTTAATTAATATCCTTATCCTCCTCATAAAACTCCATCAGGAGCTGTTGTTCTGCGGCCGTGAAATATGTTGCGCGACTCTTGTCCATGTTCTGATCGGTGATTCTGTGAGCGATCGCGAGGTCTATTTAAGAATGCCGTGAACACGCATTAATCCTGACTACCTACATCTGGCTTGACATAGCCGCGCCTTTTCATCCTGGTTTGGCAAACGTGCAACCAATTAAGCCAGGATACGACGGCCAGACTAGGTCAAGCCGCGCTTGCTCAGTTATTCTGGCTTTCTTTATTCTACTTTCGTGCAATACCCCCCAGGTTCACAGTTATGCAACAGTCACGTTGAGCCTGTTCTTTCAATGATTCTGACATCTGGGGGGTATTGCACAAAAGTAGAATAAAGAAATCCAGGATAACTGAGCAAGCGCGGCTTGACCTAGTCTGGCCATCGTATCCTGGCTTAATTGGTTGCACGTTTGCCAAGCCAGGATGAAAAGGCGCGGCTATGTCAAGCCAGATGTAGGTAGTCAGGATTAATGCGTGTTCACGGCATTCTTAAATAGACCTCGCAATCGCTCACAGAATCACCGATCAGAACATGGACAAGAGTCGCGCAACATATTTCACGGCCACAGAACAACAGCTCCTGATGGAGTTTTATGAGGAGGAGAAGGATATTATTAAAAAGGGGCAATACTCAAGCCATAATCAAAGAAAAAGAATAAACCTGGCAGACAATAGCGGACCGGATTAATGCGTTAGTATTCAAAAAGTGTACAATCCTCTGGAGCTGTCATAATTGGGCTACAATTAAGCATGTCCATAAGTTTAACTTTTTCTGCGAATGTTACGTAGGTGTACAGACACAGTAAATATTACAGTAAACCGCAACTTTATTGATGCACAGGTAGAGAAGACGCAGAGAGACTGTTTATCCAATCAGAATGCAGAACACAATGCACGTGGCAAATCCGTGAAGTGAACCGTGATATCGCGAGGATTCACTGTACTGAACCATGATATCGCGAGGGTTCACAGTACTGAACCGTGATATAGCGATGGTTCACTGTAATGCAATAAAACACATATTTATGAAACCTCAACGGCAGTTTGACAAGCAGTCTTCATCAGCATATCAATATAACACTTGGCCAGAGTAATAATAATACCACTTAAATCAATATTAAAAGACTGTTGTAGATTTAAATGAAATGAGAAATGACAATATACTAAATATGTGTAAATGTTAAATGCATTATAATTGTGTGCGTGCTGCAAGGCGCACACTATGTTATTACTAGCGTTTATTATTATTATTCTTACGCCGTTTTTTGGCTCAAAACACCTACCAGAGTTTTTGACGCATATACACAAAAGTGATATCAAAATGTGCGGCTCGGCCCCGACATGTGTGCTATGATTTATCTAAGACTTTTGGCGAACAAATTTGCCCAAAAATTGCCAAAAACCACACCAAAAAAATGAATAGGTGTCAATGGAGAGAATGTTTGAGAGGTAGAGTGGTGATGTCATCGCTAGAGTGGAGAGGAGACAGAAAAAATCCGTGAAAAAATAAAACATATTCGACTACCATGGCCTCAAATGCACCACTACAGACACAATTTATACATAGAAACGTAGGAAAATGTGTCCTCTAGCTCACTCTTGCTTTACTTTATCTGTCAGATTTATTGTTTTAGCTTGACATGCGAAGATTCGGCCGCAGCACCCATGAACAGCCTCATAGACTCCCATGTTAAGAGTGGTGGGATAGTAACTAATAAGAAAGAAAACAAACACTTTTTAGAATTGCTCCCAAGAGAACATTTCTTCACTTGTCAACACAAAATGCCTATGTAGACGTTCAGGAAGGGCTCAGCCTGCTTCACGTTAACCTGGTTTTATGATTGGAAACACGGTTTGGCCAGAAATCCTTCCTGTTCGAGGGGTGCTGTAAGCCTTTTCTCTGTCCAACTGCCATGACAGTTGCAACAAACTTAGCAACGTGCTTGAAAGAGGAGAGACGGTGGCCACGAATGACGGTGGCTATTTTACGAACAGTAATTCATTTCACATTTAATAACTTTAATTGGAGGATATTTACTGGAGGAATCAAATTGGCTCTGTTTGTTTCGGGTGTATTTATAAACTGTACTCCAACTCAACTCTTCCTCTCTGGCTCTAAGTCTCTAAGGTAAGCGAACATCTTTTTTCAACTCTTTCGCTAGCATGCTATCTAAAATGTAGGTTTTTGACTTCTTTAACATTTGGGCTCATAGGTATTCATGTGCTTATCAGTCAGGATTTACAACTGACATTCCAACTAGCTGTAAAGATATGCTGTTTGCTAACATTAGCGACCAATGTGAAATTAGCGCTTAAGCTAATTGCTAGTGCATCTGCATATGTTTTGCTAGCATGCTATATAAGATGTGGGTTTTTGACTTCTTTAACATTTGGGCTTATATGTATTCATGTGCTTATCAGTCAGGACGGTGGTGGAGGGTTGTAAGGAGGGTAGTGGGGGGGGGTTATTTGTGTGCATTTTGACCGTTTAGGGTCGTTTTCGGAGGGGGGGGGGCGATCGGCGTTCGCGGGGGGGCGATCGGCGTTCGCGGGGGGGGTTTGAGGGCAGGGTTCATGTGGTGGGGTCCGTAGGAATCTAACAAGATATTGGGGAGGTGTGTGGGAGGTCGGGTTGATGAGCTGTGAGCCTATTTGGGGGAGAGGTTTGACAATCGCGAATGATTTAGTTTCACATTCAAGCGGAGTTTGTGACGTTGCGGGGGGCTCGGGGGGGCGATTTCGGAGGGGTTTGAGGCTAGAGTTAATGTGGTGGGGTCCAGACGAATCCAACCAGGTATTGGGGAGGTGTGTGGGTGGTTGGGATCGGCAGTTCCATAGAGAAACAGTGGGGATTAAATACAGGTCTTTTAGGAATTGCTATTGAAATTGTTGGGGGGGCTTGCTGTAAAACATTCATAATCGTCTGGATACTGGTTGACCTTGCAAACTATTGGCTAGTGTTGTATGGGGAGTCCTGTAGTCCTGTAGTTTATAGATGATTGAACCTGTGTGTCTGCTACTAAGTGATTCATTGCACTGAATGGTTTGATTGACAGTTCATCATTAAGTCATTAATGTACAGACTGCCTGTGTGTATGCACATATATGTATATATCTATAGATATATATATATGTGTGTGTGTGTGTGTGTGTGTGTATGTGCGTGTGTGTATGTGTATGTGCGTGTGTGTTTTTCTCAATTAATGTTGGATAAAAAGCACTGTTTTTGTTAGTGTGATATCAGAACTGTGTGACCTAGTGCTTTTTGTGAATTTTGATGCTAGCTTATTGCTGAATCCTGATTTGTTACATGTTTGATTGCATGTGGATTGATTTGACATTTAACACAGCTGTATAACTTTATAATGTTATCTGATATTTATAATGCGGTATCATTTTGATAAAAGGTGTATTTCTAATACCAAAGTCATAGCCATTGATGGCCTAATTCTGGCATTGGATGTATTTGGGTCATTTTACACTCTAAGTTTTTGAAAGCATTTATCACTATTATCAAATTAGAACCAAACTATTACTATGCTACTGAACTGTAATGTAAAGTGCTACCTGACACAGAGTGACCAATTGTTTACTGCTTGCTTACTACTTAAACCTAAACTGTGGCAGTGTGCTCAAGTGGAGCTGTCTTAAATCCTGCTGAAATTAGTGTTAACGCTACTACTAGTGCATCAGCATATGAACACCTGTTGAAAGCTTGATCTGTCACATACCTAAGCAATGGTAGAAGTCATAATCAGAAAATGACTCAACAGTGTCATTGATATATGGGGGAGAGTCCCGGGCCAGAGTCACGCACACTCAAAATTTCTTTAGGAATTTTTTTCTACTTATTATTGTGTGCGTGCTGCAAGACGCACACTATGTTATTACTAGCGTTTATTGTGTGCGTGCTGCAAGGCGCACACTATGTTATTACTAGCGTTTATTGTGTGCGTGCTGCAAGGCGCACACTATGTTATTACTAGCATTTATTATTGTGTGCGTGCTGCAAGGCGCACACTATGTTATTACTAGCGTTTATTATTGTGTGCGTGCTGCAAGGCGCACACTATGTTATTACTAGCGTTTATTGTGTGCGTGCTGCAAGGCGCACACTATGTTATTACTAGCGTTTATTGTGTGCGTGCTGCAAGGCGCACACTATGTTATTACTAGCGTTTATTATTGTGTGCGTGCTGCAAGGCGCACACTATGTTATTACTAGCGTTTATTATTCTGCTTATTCTTACGCCGTTTTTTGGCTCAAAACACCTACCAGAGTTTTTGACGCATATACACAAAAGTTATATCAAAACGTGCGGCTCGGCCCCGACATGTGTGCTATGATTTATCTAAGACTTTTGGCGAACAATTTTGCCCCAAAATTGCCAAAAACCACACCAAAAAAATGAATAGGTGTCAATGGAGAGAATGTTTGAGAGGTAGAGTGGTGATGTCATCGCTAGAGTGTGGAGAAGAGAGAGAATTGTGTACAAAAAATAAAACGTATTTGACTACCATGGCCTCAAATGCACCACTACAGACACAATTTATACATAGAAACGTAGGAAAATGTGTCCTCTAGCTCACACTTGCTTTACTTTATCTGTCAGATTTATTGTTTTAGCTTGACATGCGAAGATTCGGCCGCAGCACCCATGAACAGCCTCATAGACTCCTATGTTAAGAGAGGCGGGGCTGTAACTGAAAAGATAGAAAACGAACACTTTTTAGAATTGCTCCCAAGAGCACATTTCTTCACTTGTCAACACAAAATGCCTATGTAGACGTTCAGGAAGGGCTCAGCCGGCTTCACGTTAACCTGGTTTTATGATTGGAAACACGGTTTGGCCAGAAATCCTTCCTGTTCGAGGGGTGCTGTAAGCCTTTTCTCTCTGTCCAACTGCTATGACCGTTGCAACAGTTGCGAAGTTTGTTACTTAGCAACGTGCTTGAAAGAGGAGAGACGGTGGCCACGAATGACGGTGGCTATTTTACGAACAGTAATTGATTTCACATTTAATAACTTTAATTGGAGGATATTTACTGGAGGAATCAAATTGGTTCTTTTTGTTTCGGGTGTATTTATAAACTGTACTCCAACTCAACTCTTCCTCTCTGGCTCTAAGTCTCTAAGGTAAGCAAACATCTTTTTCAACTCTTTCGCTAGCATCCTATCAAAAATGTAGGTTTTTGACTTCTTTAACATTTGGGCTCATAGGTATTCATGTGCTTATCAGTCAGGATTTACAACTGACATTCCAACTAGCTGTAAAGATATGCTGTTTGCTAACATTAGCAACCAATGCTGAAATTAGCGCCTAAGCTAATTGCTAGTGCATCAGCATATGTTTTGCTAGCATGCTATCTAAGATGTGGGTTTTTGACTTCTTTAACATTTGGGCTTATGTATTCATGTGCTTATCAGTCAGGACGGTGGTGAAGGGTTGTGGGGAGGGTTATTTGTGTGCATTTTGACCGTTTATGGTTGTTTTCGGAGGGGGGGGGGGGGGAGCGATCGGCGTTCGCGGGGGGCGGGGGGGCTCGTGCGGGGAGGTTTGAGGGCAGGGTTCATGTGGTGGGGTCCATAGGAATCTAACAAGATATTGGGGAGGTGTGTGGGAGGTTGGGATCGGCAGTTAATGGAGTTGCCGCTCCATAGAGAAACAGTGGGGATTAAATACAGGTCTTTTAGGAATTGCTATTTAAATTGTTGGGGGGGCTTGCTGTAAAACATTCATAATCGTCTGGATACTGGTTGACCTTGCAAACTATTGGCTAATGTTGTATGGGTAGTCCTGTAGTTTATAGATGATTGAACCTGTGTGTCAGCTACTAAGTGATTCATTGCACTGAATGGTTTGATTGACAGTTCATCATTAAGTCATTAATGTACAGACTGCCTGTGTGTATGCACATATATGTATCTATCTATATATATATGTGCGTGTGTGTATGTGTATGTGCGTGTGTGTTTTTCTCAATTAATGTTGGATAAAAAGCACTGTTTTTGTTAGTGTGATATCAGAACTGTGTGACCTAGTGCTAGCTTATTGCTGAATCCTGATTTGTTACATGTTTGATTGCATGTGGATTGATTTGACATTTAACACAGCTGTATAACTTTATAATGTTATCTGATATTTATAATGCGGTATCATTTTGATAAAAGGTGTATTTCTAATACCAAAGTCATAGCCATTGATGGCCTAATTCTGGCATTGGATGTATTTGGGTCATTTTACACTCTAAGTTTTTGAAAGCATTTATCACTATTATCAAATTAGAACCAAACTATTACTATGCTACTGAACTGTAATGTAAAGTGCTACCTGACACAGAGTGACCAATTGTTTACTGCTTGCTTACTACTTAAACTTAAACTGTGGCAGTGTGCTCAAGTGGAGCTGTCTTTAATCCTGCTGAAATTAGTGTTTACGCTACTACTAGAGCATCAGCATATGAACACCTGTTGAAAGCTTGATCAGTCACATACCTAAGCAATGGTAGAAGTCATATTGTGAAAATTACTCAACAGTGTCAGTGATGTATGGGGGAGAGTCCCGGGCCAGAGTCACGCACACTCAAAATTTCTTTAGGAATTTTTTTCTAGTTATTCTTACGCCGTTTTTTTGGCTCAAAACACCTACCAGAGTTTTTGACGCATATACACAAAAGTTACATCAAAACGTGCGGCTCGGCCCCGACATGTGTGCTATGATTTATCTAAGACTTTTGGCGAACAATTTTGCCCAAAAATTGCCAAAAACCACACCAAAAAAATGAATAGGTGTCAATGGAGAGAATGTTTGAGAGGTAGAGTGGTGATGTCATCGCTAGAGTGTGGAGAAGAGAGAGAATTGTGTTTAAAAAATAAAACGTATTTGACTACCATGGCCTCAAATGCACCACTACAGACACAATTTATACATAGAAACGTAGGAAAATCTGTCCTCTAGCTCACACTTGCTTTACTTTATCTGTCAGATTTATTGTTTTAGCTTGACATGCGAAGATTCGGCCGCAGCACCCATGAACAGCCTCATAGACTCCTATGTTAAGAGAGGCGGGGCTGTAACTGAAAAGATAGAAAACGAACACTTTTTAGAATTGCTCCCAAGAGCACATTTCTTCACTTGTCAACACAAAATGCCTATGTAGCCGTTCAGGAAGGGCTCAGCCGGCTTCACGTTAACCTGGTTTTATGATTGGAAACACGGTTTGGCCAGAAATCCTTCCTGTTCGAGGGGTGCTGTAAGCCTTTTCTCTCTGTCCAACTGCCATGACCGTTGCAACAGTTGCGAAGTTAGTTACTTAGCAACGTGCTTGAAAGAGGAGAGACGGTGGCCACGAATGACGGTGGCTATTTTACGAACAGTAATTCATTTCACATTTAATAACTTTAATTGGAGGATATTTACTGGAGGAATCAAATGGGCTCTTTTTGTTTCGGGTGTATTTATAAACTGTACTCCAACTCAACTCTTCCTCTCTGGCTCTAAGTCTCTAAGGTAAGCAAACATCTTTTTCAACTCTTTTGCTAGCATGCTATCTAAAATGTAGGTTTTTGACTTCTTTAACATTTGGGCTCATAGGTATTCATGTGCTTATCAGTCAGGATTTACAACTGACATTCCAACTAGCTGTAAAGATATGCTGTTTGCTAACATTAGCGACCAATGCTGAAATTAGCGCCTAAGCTAATTGCTAGTGCATCAGCATATGTTTTGCTAGCATGCTATCTAAGATGTGGGTTTTTGACTTCTTTAACATTTGGGCTTATGTATTCATGTGCTTATCAGTCAGGACGGTGGTGAAGGGTTGTGGGGAGGGTTATTTGTGTGCATTTTGACCGTTTATGGTTGTTTTCGGAGGGGGGGGGGGGGGGCGATCGGCGTTCGCGGGGGGCGGGGGGGCTCGTGCGGGGAGGCAGGGTTCATGTGGTGGGGTCCATAGGAATCTAACAAGATATTGGGGAGGTGTGTGGCAGGTCGGGATCGGCAGTTAATGGAGTTGTTCATTGTGTCCTGAAAAAGCTCCGCGTGAGTAAAGGCTGGGTGACTTAGCATTTGAGGACCACCTTGCGAAATTGCGAGAGACATATCGGTTCGAATCTAGATCACACCTACTGGATGTTTCCTACTCCACCTCTCATACTTATTTTTTCCCTTTGAACTGCCAGATTATTTGAGAAGGACACGGTACAGCCACATCAAGTCTGCGTGTTTAATTGTCTTTTACTGCAGCGGTTTGCACTATTAAGCTCTTCAAAGGGGAGCGACCTGCATTTTAAAGCCAATTGTTTTTCTCTAGCATTTTTTTGTACCCTCCACCATATTGCAGTCTTGTCACGTCACTCTACTCCCCCATCCGATTCAACCGTTTCGAAGAAGAGAGAACGAAGAAAGAGTTGTGCGGATAACACTACGAAAGACAGACAGCTTTTGAATCGTTTCATCCGTTGTTAATTCCTTGGTGGTGAACTGAGTAAGTATAGCCTGCATCGCTGCTCTGCTATGGTCGGTGCATGGATCTGAACCATGCGGAGAGGACTCACAATGAATGGGTGTAGCAATGGGATTGCGTTACTTTCAATTATTTTACACAAACACAAGCGCGTGAGCGACCGAGCACACACTGCGTTGAGTCAACAGCCAACATTCATATTTGAAATTTTTGTCTTAATTAGTTACTTCGTTTTTTGTCAGCCATTACAGTTGTGTGTCGTAATTACTACTATAATTAATTGTTAGTCGTTATTTTCCTTAGACGGACGTAATCATCCCATACATTTGATCGTGGAGTCTGTACCCAATAGCAGCGGACTGTGTTAGATAATTTAGATCGATAATGTAGACAGACGTTTTTACAATCTGCATTTGTAGGCTTGATGGGTTAAGTATTTCTTGGTTAGCACTAATATATCTCGGTTATCAATTGTTTCAGTAGTCCCAACTCAAAGACTGTATAGAACACAGACCATGACTGAGATGAGATAAATATATATTGTTATATAGTGGTGGCATTTCAAGGATAACATTTCATGTACTTGCATCAATACCAACTGTTTTAGTCTGTCATGTAATTTCAGATTTCAGATACTTTCTTGAGCACTGGCCTTCACTGACTCACAGACTATGCAGTCATACAGCACTGCTAGCCTTCCCAGAGCCTATAATTAATTTTATTTTCTTTCCTCCACCTATCCCTTCTTCCATACCTATCCTCCACTCAAATCCTCCTCTCACCTCTTCCCAATCTCAATATCTTATCCACATCCCTCAGGATGTGATGTTTTCTGTCCTCCATCTTTGTCTCTTACTGATTCAGATCATTGCTGTCTGATAATGATTCTATATGGCATTTGTTTCATGGCTCCCCAGTTACATGGGCCAATCCCTGCCTTTTTCTGTCCAATTTAGGTTTAATTTAGACTTGAGGTGAGAGAGTGTAAAATCATATTAAACAATGCCTGTCTGATGATGTTCAAATATGCCTGATGTTATTGCATGATCATCATCACCAGCATCATTTTTGGCTGTCATTGCAGAAGGTTACTATGAGCCTCTAATGTTTTGAAGTGAACATTCCTGCATTATCATCATAACAATCATCCATATTACAAGCCATAAAGGTTGTTGATAAAACATTATGGCATTATGACAACTTAAAAAATATGTTTTACTGTGTGCAGTGTGGTGAGGGCTCCCTGCTGGGCTAATGCCCTGGGCTGGGCTAAAAGGCAGAGGTAGGAGGATGCATGGGATCATCCTGCTAGTGACCCTGAGGTTTGTGGGTTTGTCCTGGTCCACACATACACCCATCCTTACCCGCAACTTCACACACACCCCTCTGGTGGATGTCTCAGTGGAGGAGGTGGATGGGCCATGCTTTGAGCCATGCACATGCGAGGTCAAAGAGGGTGTGCTGCACGTGTACTGTGATGGGCGCGGCTTCACCAATGTCAGCCAGGTACGTGAGCTGATGTAAATTTCTTCAGTACGCCTTAGACTTCACTGGGTGTACCAATTGTGTCATGCAAGTCATGTAAGTTGATTTTCCTAGTTTATCAACCTATGAACCACACAGGTGTTTCAGTCTTGGCTCCGCCCCTTCAAGCTCAACCTGCAACGAAACTCCCTGAGACGGCTTTACAGCAATGGCTTCCAGCATCTTAACAACGCCGTTTCCATAAACTTGGGCAACAATGCACTGCAGGACATCAAAGTGGGCGCTTTCCATGGCCTGGCCTCCCTAAGGAGGCTCTACCTGCATGAAAACAAGCTGGAGGTGTTCCGCAATGATACTTTTATAGGCCTTGAGGCGCTGGAATACCTGCAGGTGGGTAATCAAAACTGAATCAATTACAAAATGTATTTGTATAGCCGTTTTGACAATCAATGTCACAGAGGGCTTCACTTACGCCCATAGAACTGCCATTCAACCAAATTAAAACATCAAGGAAGACTAGGAAAAACTGGCCTACAACCTCACTAGAGGAGAGAAAAAGCTAGACATTTTAGAAGCAGCAGTGAACAAAATCCAGTGTTCAACGTGGGTCAAAGTTGGTAAATGTCAGTTTAAGTAGAGATAGCCACAGGGCTGGGGGACTGTGATTGGCGCAGCATCACATGCATGACCATGAACTCGGTGTTGTCCATCAGAGACCAAAGTCCACTTTGCAACTAGATCCAGCTTTCGCAGGCTGTCACAGATGGCGTCCACTCGCTTTCAGATGTTGAGGTGGAACAATCCTCAAAAATTCTTGGGTGAGACATATGTATTAATACATTAACATTTTCTTAGTGAGTTTTGTGACGGTTTAGCGTTGTGAACGTTCAGCGTTGTGCTGGTTGTTACTAATGAACTTCGATAAGTACTCTGAAATGGACCTGATAAAGACTTTCTTGTACTCCAGGTAGAAACCTCCAACTTAGTGGTTTGCCACATACATTGTAGTTTTTGTGGACTTTTTGAGAGTGCATTTTTCCTCTGAATAGAATAGACAATTTATTATCCTTTCTTCTCCTATGTTTGAGCAGGTGTGTCGCCAGGAGTTTTGGGCCCCATGACAACATTTTTTTTATTGGTCCCATGAAAACCTTTACATAACTCACCTTGAAACTGTCTTGCTTCTTGTTCAATACTAGGAATAGCACCATATTTACTGCTGGTGGTTTGTATTCAGATTCAGAATTAATATTCAGAATACTTTATTAATCCTTGAGGGGAAACACTTCAGCAACAACGTCACACAGTCATCGTCACACAGGGATAAAGGAATGGGGGCAAAATAAGTAACTAAATGCACTCAAGGGGTTTAGTCTGGGATCAAAATAGTGTCCCCATACTTGCTGGGAGAATGTCCCCATACTTTCTGTAAATTGTTTAAATGCATTGTTGGGCAGTAGCGTCGCTACAAGTAGCAGCGTTACTAGTTTAACTACATTTCTCAGTAGCGTGGTGGTAGCGTCGCTGTTTTCTGAATCAATTAGCTTTTCAGTAGCTTAGCGCTTTTATTAACCAAGTAGTGTGGTAGCGTCCACAAGCTACATTTTTACAAACATCTCTGAAGCTCAGCGCAACGGAGCTGCTGCCGTCTGATTCTTTTCTTTCTTTCTTATTCTTTTACTACTGTGGTTTGAGTTAAGTTATTGAGTTTAGAGTTAACTTGCAGTTCGTCCTGCAAATGTTCCCAAGTTTCTAAGCATACCCATGCAAACGCAGGTTTTGTGTTCTGGTTTTGGAGCAACGAGAGCACAGCGTATTGTTTAATAAACAATTGAATGTACATTTTTTTGTCTGATTGAAAGTTTTATTGATCACTGAGATAGCTTTGCCTTGGAATGAAGTTGTTCCAATAAAAAAAAGCTTCAATGTAGTTAAACTACTTTTGCCGTGTTGCTGTAGCTTAGCTTGCTACATTTCTCTGGGGGTTAGCTTCGGTGTAGTGAAGCTTAATTTAATGTAGAGTGACTGGTAGCTTAGCTCACTACACTTTCCAAGTAGCTTGCCCAACACTGCTTAAATGTAAAATGCTCATGCAGCTGATGATCCTCCTGTCAGCACCTGCAAAACATAACCCTCAAGAAACGGGGACCCCTAGTGTCGGGGTGGAGAGATCAGTGCTGCTGCTACCCTGCACCATCACCATCCTCCTGTTGTGTATCTGTCTAACAGGGGTATTGTATTGTAACTCTTGCTTCCTGACACATTTCATGTATCATGTATGCGTTGCATCGAGGAGATCGGGAGCGCTACCCTTTAGATCTTCCACTCTGCCAACATCAGTCATTTTTCCATGTGCTTTGTTGCTAAGGTGGGGTGACATAGAGATGTTACAGTATCAGTGCGTTCCCAGATGCATAAAACTAGACTTTTTGGTAGAAAAGTGTGTGAGAATTTGGAGCCAGTGGGCTGGAGGGACAGAAAGAGTTTGGCAAAAAGCCCTAGCAAATAGCCAAGCATGCACATTTCAAACATTCATCATTAATGTACTTTTCATCTTACATAAAACTTTTTTGAGATATGTGTGCAACACGTTGTCAAGAGTTCTCATATGAACTTGTGATTGAATCACACTGTCAGTTTTTGATTGGGACTTGTATGAAGATTTTTCTTTAAAGCGACTTACAGTAAATACAAGGACATTTTCCCTGAGGTAAGTAGGGTGAAGTGCCCAAGGACACAATGTCACATAGACACAGCCAGGGCTCGATCTCCCAACCTTCCGATCACAAGGCCAACGCCTAACCCGTTATAAATTACATTTCCTTTACTTAATCATTTTTGAGATATGCAGTTGCTATTGAACTGGGTTGAATGTTGTAGTGTTCGCTTAGTGACATAGCAAGTTTGGTGTTGATATCTCAAAGCTTTTCTGACCTTCATAGGACTCATAGAGCCAAATTCCTGTTTGGTTGCGTTACTGACGATTTTGATTGGCCAGACAAACAATTTATAAAATCTAAAATCCTATTAATAACTTTAATGAGGGTTCCTCTGACAATGATACCTGTAAATCCTGGGGAAGGTCGGAAAATAATTATTATTATTCCTTATTAAGAGAAATCTATATTGTACAGAAAAACTTAAGAGTTTGCCATTATAGGTTGTTGAGACTTTTTCTGTTCGTCATGAGAAGTAATGCATCTGGAATTAATTTAATTAATTCTAGGAATATCAAGATTCTGGGGGGTGGCCTGTAGCGCCCCCTTTGATCTCGAGCAGACCAGATTGTGTGTGGTAGTTAATAATGTTGTGTTGTTTCACCATGCCAAAAATCTCAGTGCTGCCATTGATTTCCATTCTACAAGCATAATACTAATACTATCAAAACCAATAGGTTTTCTCCTCACGGTGGAATCCTAAATAATGTCAGTTATGTAGTCTTTCTGTGCAGCCCGGTACCACTTGACCCACAGACCAGTGACGGTCCACGGCCCGTTAGAGACCGCTGCTCTAGTTACATTTACATGTATTCATTTAGCAGATGCTTATATCCAAAGCGACTTACAGTAAGTACAGGGACATTCTCCCTGAGGCAAGTAGGGGGAAGTGCCTTGCCCAAGGACACAACATCATATAGCCACAGCGGGGGCTCGATCTCACAACCTTCCGATCATGAGGCCAACGCCTTAACCATTGAGCCATCTGACTCCCAGTTGAACTAATCAATTTGAAAATGTGAAATACTTTAGACCTGATCTCTAAGTTCTTACATGTAAAAAAAGAATGTATGCCAATTTTTTGGTAAGTTTAGTACCAGTGTGGCTTGAGGGACTGATAACTCTCCTTTTGCAGGCGGACTACAACATCATCAAACGCATAGATAGTGGTGCACTACGGTTTCTGCACAAACTGCAAGTTCTAATCCTCAACGACAACCTCATACCTGCATTGCCACCTCACCTGTTCAGGTACCCGTCTACTGCCCTGACCTTCCTGTTAAAATTGTCATTGCTATCCTAAATCTACACTTTGACACCAGCAATGACAGCTGCAGACTTGTACCCAGAAAAAATAGCATTTTGGGGGAACTGTATGACAAAATATTTGGCAGCAAGCAATACATTAAACCAACAGCTCAAGAAAGACTCTAGCCTAAACACACAGGGTGTCACAAGCTGAGTTACCCAGGAAATGTGGGCTTCATAAAAACACAATGTTGTCCCTTTCAATCAACATTTCCTCTCATTTGGGCACTCTGAATAAAAATGCTTAGTATTCAGTTCCCTGCCATTTTTCATATGAAATGTTAAACCGTTGTGTTGACTCTTTGTCCGGCTTCTCTAGGTCGGTATCCCTGACGCATTTAGACCTACGGGGGAACCGTCTGAAGAGCCTGTCTTATGGTGGAACCTTGGAGTATGTGGGCCTTTCCCTGATGGAGCTGCAGCTGGAGGAGAACCCTTGGAACTGTGGCTGTGAGTCAGTTTCCCTTCAGCAATGGCTGGACCAGATGCCCTACACGGCCGTGGTGGGGGAGGTCACGTGTGAGTACCCCTTCCAACTACACGGCAAAGACTTGAGGGAGACACCACGCAAGGAGCTGTGTCCCGACCTCTCTTACAAGGAAACACAGAGCAAAGGGAACAGCATTGAAGTTCCACAGCCCCCACAAACACCCCTCAACCCCAAAGCGGCTAGCCCCTTCTCTGACCACGCTAGGCCCACACAACATTTCTCCATTGTTCATGGGCCTCACCAGAGCACGCACACCTTCCCCTCTTACTCAACTGAGCGCAAAGAGGGGGAAAGGTCCTCCAGGCCCACCAAGCATCCCAGGCCCTCCAGGACACCCCCTACTCGCAGCCCTAACCAACCTCCACCTGTAGCAGGCTACCAGACGCGACCACCCATCCCCATCATCTGTCCTCTGGGATGCACCTGCAACCTCCATATAACAGACCTGGGCCTTACAATAAACTGTAAGGAGAATGGCTTCCTCAACGTATCCCAGCTCACGCCCCGTCCTCTCAATGGACGCAAGCTGTACCTAAGCGGCAACCTAATCCAGATGATCTACAGGTCAGACTTTTGGAACTTCTCTAGCCTGGACCTGCTACACCTGGGGAACAACAGGATATCTTACCTTCAAGAGGGGGCCTTTTTCAGCTTGACCAGTCTTAGGAGCCTCTACCTGAATGGGAACAATCTGGTGCGGCTTGGCCCAGACATGTTACTTGGGCTGCAAAACCTCAGGTACTGGAAAATGAGCATAACCGTAGACTCTAGGCATGGGCAAACTACAGCCCGCTGGCCAGGTAAGGTCTGTCAGGCTTTTTAATCTGGCCCGTAAAACTTGTTCAAACTATATATATCACATCGCATCGCTTCCCTACAATTGTTGCATTTCCCCAGCAGATAGCGCTGATAGCAAAAGCCAACGTTATGCTAGCAAGAATCAAACGCAATAACATTATGTGCAGTTGAAAAAAGTATCTTTGAAAAAAGACTACCTTACTTGCCAGCTATGTCACTGTCTCCAAATCAATATCAAGATTTTCACAAACAAAGTAAACATGGTCTTGCCTACTATAGCTTCTACTGTGCCGGTTGCAGCCTGGCTGTAGTGAGTTCAATAGCAAAAGTTTTTCAGTTATATGAAAGTGAAATAGCGATTAAATAGTGAGTTGTTACTGTCTAGCAAATGGGATGACACTGACACTTGAAGTTAGGAATTACAAAAAATATATATTTTTAACTATTTTATTTTTATTTTATTTAAAATTTATTTTTAACTATTGAAATTCTGAATTGACTGTGCCAGTATCATCCCATTCGCTATAAAGTAAGTGTAATAAGTGTATAATTTATGGGGAACTTGTGAGAGAGAGAGAGATAAACCTTTATTTGTCCTCCGGGGGGGGAATTGCAGTTCACTACAGCAGCAGGGTAAAGTACAGCACACAGAGTTGCAGGATTATATAACAACAGCAATAGGGGGGAGTCTAAAATAACTACAGTGAAAGAAAGGAAAATATTTGTGGAGCTGTTGTGACCGGCAGCCAGCTTGTACCAGCGCCGGAAGTAGTATGGGTGTGCTTGCGGCTGCCCATAGAGTCCTGGGGCCTCATGTACAAAGGTTGCGTACGCACAAAAACGTGGCGTACGTCCTTTCCCACGCTCACGTTCAGATGTATCAAACGTGAAATGACCGTGGAAATGTGCGGTGCCCCATGCCAACTTAATGGCTGGCGTACGCACGTTTCTACAGCTATTTTTCCTTTGGCGACACTTAGAGGTGATGCTGGGAAACTGTTAATAATGTGAAAACAGTCATCAGAGTGATGTGCACATCAGAGACACCGTTATGAACAATTTACACACCCAGGCGATTGTAATCATATAGGTGAATATAAAAGCATGCACAATGTGATGAAGAAAATGGTATTAACAATGGCAGCGTTAGCGTTGTTTGAGGACCTTGCAAATGGTGCAATCCGACACAAATGAGTTTTTGGGGAACGCAAGAATTTACAAACAATAACTGGCTCATAAGCTGATTTCGGTTACCAAGGCCAGCGTTACTGGAGAGTTGTGCGCGAAGCTGCGGCTGGTCCAAGAGCGCAACACAGCGAGGAGCCAGGGGTTGTCTGTGCCCACACAGGTGCTGAGCACGCTGGGGTTCCTGGCAACAGGAGTGGAGTCAGGAGTGTGCCAGTCAACCCTGAGCCAAGCTATGCCAGCTGTGTGGGACAGAATCATCGAATGTCATCCAGGTACATCAAATTCCCATATAATGCTGTTGAACAGGCCAACATTAAAGCGCAATTTGCAGCGATAGCCGGTTTCCCTAAGGTTATTGGAGCTATTGACTACACCAAGGGTGGACTGGGACCAAAATTCCCTGGCACTTGGGGGGGGACGTGAGTCCACTGTAGTCCGATGCGAGCTAGTCAGCGATTCCCTGCTGTTTTTTACTCGTTTTCCGACATTTAACCGGTAATTTTTCGAAATAAAAGATTGTTATTAATTATCTGATTTTTTTCGGCGGCCTGCGGCCCGGTACCAACTGATCTGCGGCCCCGGCCCACATTGGGTCAATGACGGTATGCAAGATGGCCAGTCCACACCTGGACTGCACACACATTGTTATAAAAGCGCCATCACAGGATGGATTTGTTTATGTTAATAGAAGTAATTAAACACTTCTATTAAGTTTCAGAAACCTTGTACAGGCTAATAGTCTTGAGTTATGGTTACTTATTTTACACACATTGTACAGGCTCATAGTCTTGAGTTTGGTTACTTATTTACAATCAATCCATTCATTTTCTACCGGGCCGGGTCGTGGGGGCAGCAGTCTGAGCAGGGAGGCCCAGACTTCCCTGACAGCACACACCTCCTACAGGTCTTCTGGGGGGATCCTGATGCGTTCCCAGGCCAGCCGAGAGACATAGTCCCTCCAGCGTGTCCTAGGTCTTCCTCGGGGCTGCCTCCCGGTGGGACATACCTGGAACACCTCCCGAGTGAGGCGTCCAGGAGGCATCCGAAACAGATGCCCGAGCCACCTCTGCTGGCTCCTCCTCTCATGTGACCAAGCTCCTCACCTCATCTCTAAGGGAGCGCCCGGCCACTCTGGCGGAGCAAACTCATTTTGACCGCTTGTATTTGCAATCTTGTCCTTTCCGTCATTACCCAAAGCTCATGCCCATAAGTGAGAGTAGGAATGTAGATTGACCAGTAAATTGGGAGCTGCCTTGCGGCTCAGATCCTTCTTCACCACGACAGTCCGGTACAGAGACTGCATCACTGCAGATGCTGCACTGATCCGCCTGTCAATCTCACGTTCCGTCCTTCCATCGCTCCTTATATGTGATAATTCTGAGATACTTGAACTCCTCCACTTGAGGCAAGGGCTCCCCACCCACCCAGAGAGGCAAACCACCTTTTTCCGGTGGCCTCAGATTTGGAGGTACTGATTCTCATCCCAGCCACTTCACACTCGGCAGCAAACGCTCCAGAGCATGCTGGAGGTCCCGGCTCAAAGAAGCAAGCAGGACAACATCATCGCAAACAGCAGAGATGAGATCCTGTGCTCCCCGAACCGGACACCCTCCGCCCCTTGGGCGCACCTAGAAATTCTGTGCATATAAACAATCAACAGAACCGGTGACAAAGGGCAACCCTGGCGGAGTCCAGCATGCACCCAGAACAGGTCTGACTTATTACTGGCAATGCGAACACAGCTCGTACAGGGAACGGACGGCCCCTAACAAAGGGCCCCGGACCCCATACTCCCGAAGTACCCCCCACAGGACACCACGAGGGACACAGTCGAATGCCTTCTCCAGATCCACAAAACACATGTGGACTGGTTGGGCAAACTCCCATGAACCCTCGAGTACCCGGTAGAGGGTGTAGAGCTGGTCCAGTGTTCCGTGGCCAGGACGAAAACCACATTGCTTCTCCTGAATCCGAGGTTCGACTATCGGCCGGATTCTCCTCTCCAGTACCCTGGCGTAGACCTTACTGGTGAGGCTGAGGAGTGTGATTCCTCTGTAATTGGAACACATTCTTAAATAAGGGAACCACCACCCCTGTCTGCCAATCCATAGGCACTGTTCCAAACTGCCACGTGATGCTGCAAAGAGACGTGTCAACCAGGACAGTCCTACAACATCCAGAGACTTTAGGTACTCAGGACGGATCTCGTCCACCCCCGGAGCCTTACTACCAAGGAGCCCTCGACTACCTCAGTGACTTCAGCCCAGCACACGGGTAATGGTGGGAGGTAAAAGAGTAAAAGAGTGCACACAGGGATTAAGGAATGGGGTAAAATAAGTAAGTAAATCACACAAGGGGTAAAGGCTGGGATCAAAATAGTGCTGGGATACATTATATACGGATCTTGGGATGAAAGTCAGGAGATAAATAGTTGGGAGATACAACCCTATTGACTTAGGGTCATACATACTAATACTAGGGGTTTTAATGTGTAATATTAACAATCTACATGCAGTGTGGGTTTTTATGTACAAACTATACAATTGCACCAGCTTTTTGCAGAATATATCGCAGAACTGGGCAACAAGGCCCTCAATAATGGCGCTTTTCCACCGCAAATGTAGCTCGACTCGACTGAACTTAACTCAACTCGGTTTGGTAGTAACACGGGTGGTTTTCCACCGCAGATAGTACCGCAAATAGTACCTCTTAGTCGTCGGCGAAAGGGCCGTGACGTATTTTTGTACGCGACGTAAATAACACCAACGCAACCTTGTACACCTTTTCATTGCGGGTGGCTCCCTCCAGCTCTTTTTGTACTTTATCCTCGGCCACAAGACACAGAAGCGTCTGCACCTCAGAAGTGGACCACGGCGAAGACCTATTATTAATTTTAGCTGGCATGTTGACGAACTAGAAGATATTAGCTGCGGCGCTGTTGCTTTATGTCGCTCTCGTGACTTCGTCACACTCTCTGGCCAATCAATGGCGGCCGTCTGCCGACGTCACCTTTTAGCTCGACTCAGCTCGCTTGGTCCCTAGAGCGTGGTGATACTAAAAAAAGTACCCGCTACCAGGTACCAGGTACCATGAAATTGCGGTGGAAACGCCAAAAATGCGAGTCGAGTCGAGCTGATACCATGCGGTGGAAAAGCGCCATAAGAGTCATTATTATTTCAGACACTTTGTACAAGCACATACTCACTCCCTATGTGCACACGTAGCCGGGTATTTAGAAAAACAAATATTTCCCTCCCTCCGTTTTCCAAAAAGTTTTCGTTTACATCAACCCGCATAAATACGCCATCTAGCGCTGGTCTAGGCTCTCTGCAAGCCAATCAGAATCCTCATCAGCTGCCGAAAACTCAATTTTCTCAGTTTACACGCAAACGCAAATCCTCAGTTTTCCAGAATCTCCGCTTTAGCCGGAGTTTGTAGAAAGATTCGTTTTCAGAGGAGAATTCACCGTTTGCATGTAAACGATAGGTACAAACGAAGAGAAATGTCTCAGCTTTCAAAAATACCCGGCTAAGTGTGCACATAGGGTCTAGCAGGTGTAATCATTACTGCTTAGTAGGTGTTCGTAAATCCCTTGATGGACACCCATGTAGCCAATCAGGAATTAAGTGTTCCCTCAGACCATGGTATAATACCTGTTAAAGGTCTAAACCTTTTACACATAATGGTTTTTGCAGAACTCTGTGTGGCCCACCAATCAAAAAGTTTACCAACCCCTGCTCTAGACTGTGTTATTTATTTAATTGAACCTTTGTTTATTCTGGGTAGGACGTAGGTACACTGAGACGTAAGTCTCTTTTTCAGACGAGCCCAGGAATGACAAAGTGAAACATTTAAAGAAACCATAAGTAACATAATTAAACATCAACAGTTTTAGTTCATTGCGATTTTGTTTACCTTTTATTTTGTATTTATTTATCTATTCAGCCCCTGCATTTTACTGGTAGTGGAAAATATTCTAGATTCTAAGTCTCTGTTTATGATAAACAGAATGATTACCAATCCCCTTTTGTTTTACCAGGTACCTCTATTTTGAGTACAATGAGATCGGTGAGGTGGAGGCTGGGTCTTTCAACACCATGGTGTCACTCCAGCTCCTTTTTCTCAATGCCAACCTGCTAAGGACCCTCCCAGTGGGTGTGTTCTCTGGCATCGCCCTGTCCCGCCTGAACCTTCGCAACAATCACTTCCTGATCCTGCCTATAGAGGGCGTGCTGGATCACCTCACTGGACTGGTGCAGGTATGTGCGCGATGTCGTAGGTGGGACAATACACCATACAGATAGTCAGTCAGTTTGATACGCTACACTTTAGCAACTAGCCTCAGTTTCTGGGAGAATTGTGGGGTGCCTCAAAATGCCTCACTTGCAGATGGATGCGTTTATTTATGTAATTTAAAACTGATATTTCTGTATACAGTGAACCCTCATTTTTCACTGGGTGATATGTTCCAAAATGAACCCGTGATAAGTGAAATCTGTGAAGTAGAAACCTTTATTTCTTTTTACAATTATTATACAATTAAATGTATTTACTTTATTATTAAAATTAAATATAATAAGAACGAACCCTTTTACAGGCCCAAGCATTTGTTTAACAAATAAAAGTACTGTCTCCTATAAACCGCAAATTTATTGATGCACAGGTTTGTGTTGGAGAGAATGTTTGGCCAATCGGAATGCAGAACACAATGCACGATACAAATTTGTGAAGTAGCGAAACCGTGAAAAGTGAACAGTGATATAGCTAGGGTTCACTGTATTTTGACGGAAGCCTCGCTTCCGGGGTAGCTGTGGCTACAATAGTAGCTTACCAACTGAGTGTTGAGTGATTTAAACGTGCCTTAAGTTTATCCCTTCTAGTGATATTTCCAGTAATTTTGCTTACTCTTATTGCATCAATTGATCAAGAAACAATCCCTTTGAAGCTGGACAATTATTTGGGGTAAAGCGCTCATTCAAAAGATCATTGTACGCAACTACGCAAAATTCGACCTTTATGGTTTAGTTCAGAGGCCAGCCTGGGGAAGCTGGCTGCAGTTACGCTAGATTGCAGTTTTGGGCAAGCTACTTGGAAAGTGTAGTAGCTAAGCTACCATTTACTCTACATTAAATTTAGCTTCACTAAACCGAAGCTAACCCCCAGAGAAATGTAGCAAGCTAAGCTACAGCAACACGGCAAAAGTAGTTTAACTAAATTAAAGCTTTTTTTTATTGGAATAACTGACATTTTACATTTACATTTATTCATTTAGCAGACGCTTTTATCCAACTTGAAATTCATTCCAAAGCAAAGCTATCTGAGTGATTAATAAAACTGTCAATCAGACAAATAAGCAGGCAAACATTTTACATTCAATTATTTATTAAACAATACGCTGTGCTCTCACTGCTCCAAAACCAGAACACAAAACCTGCGTTTGCATGGTTATGCTCAGTAACTTGGGCACATTTGCAGGACGAACTGCAAGTTAACTCTAAACTCAATAACTTAACTCAAACCACAGTAGTAAAAGAAAGAAAGAAAGAAAGAAAAGAATCAGCCCGCAGCAGACAGCTCCGCTGTGCTAAGCTTCAGAGATGTTTGTAAAAATGTACCTTGTGTGGAAGCTACCACACTACTTGGTTAATAAAAGAGCCAAGCTACTGAAAAGCTATTTGATTCAGAAAACAGCGACGCTACCACCCCCAACCTCTATGACTTAAATGTCCCTTAAGTTTTTCCCTTCTAGTGACATTTTCAGGAATTTAGCTTACTAGTATTGCATTAACTGATAAAGAAACAACCTCTTTGAAGCTTAGTGTAACAACGTTGTCGCTGGCAGCATCTAAACTCATTTCAAAACAGTACCATCGACTACATAAAATGATGCCCCCCAAGCGTAAATAACCTTTTATTTTACCAACTATTTAGGGGTAAAGCAATCATTCCAAAAAGGTTCACGACACTGGTAGAAATCAGATAATCGTCAGTAACAACGCT
The DNA here is from genome assembly GCA_030340665.1 of Neosalanx taihuensis. Taxonomy (NCBI): domain Eukaryota; kingdom Metazoa; phylum Chordata; class Actinopteri; order Osmeriformes; family Salangidae; genus Neosalanx; species Neosalanx taihuensis. The sequence continues at coordinate 7,058,124 of CM059296.1, read as the reverse complement.
AAACGTGACTTTTCTGTCTCCATATAGAGACCAGTCTGGCTGTAGTCGTGCTACATTGTACTATCAGCTAGCTAGCACTAGCTTAGCTCTGAACAGTAGTGTAAGTAGGTAGGGTAGGGTGGAAAGATCAAATATTTCATAAATGTTTTGTTTTCTTCCTTTCCGTATGCAACTTAACCTGACGTAAACTATTCCGAAGGCCGATTTTCGTTATCTTAAGCCGTTTTATCACAAAACTCCCTTTTACGCGTGATTTTAGGTCATTTTTTGACTGTTGGCCCCAAGAAGTTGTTAGACTCTGCCTGATGATACAGGCTGTTAAAAGTCTCATTCAAGAGGCCAAAACATAAAATGTATATCCATATAATTGATTAAACATACTTTATTTTGAAGAAAACAACCTAACCTTTTGTTTAAATTTTGTCTCCCAGTTGTGCTGACCTTCTGTGACAGGTAGCCAAAGCTTCAAAAACTAGAAACAGTATTTTAATACACTTTCTCAATGTTGATTGCAACCAACATTTGATAATATTAGGGTGTAAGTGTCTACATCACTGATACTCATTGCGCAGCTCGCGAGCCACATTCAGCTCGTCAAGCTTTAATTGGTGGCTCGCACTGGCGTACTTATAACAATATGGTAACAGCCACAAAAAAAAGTAATAACTATAAATTAAGTAATTTTCTGCGGTCTCGCGTGAATACGGCCGCCAAAGCCGCGCGCCGTTACGCACCAAGCGGGGATTGACGACGGACAGAGGATGGAGCAAGTCAGCTTGAGCTGCGGGCACAATGGGTCGTTTTTTAATGAAAAAAGGCGAAAATCAGCAGTAACACCAAACGAAAATCCGCATGAAGACGACGAAGAGGGGGCGAGCAGGACAGACGAATTCTTATTTATTCTTCATGGCATGAATCATCTGTGCTTAATATGCAAACAAACCCGCGCCTGTTTCAAACGAAGCAACTTGGAGCACCATTTCAAAACTGCGCATCCGCCTGGCAGTTAAATAAGAAAGAGTAAATTAGCACAGCTCACTGCTTCACTTTGTGAACAGCAAAATATTATCCACATGACAACCTCCACTGCAGAGCGTTGCAGAGGCATCTATTGAGATGGCTTGGATTTTGGCGCGGGCCAAAACACCGTTCTCAGACTCAGAAATAGTAATAGTTAATAGTGGGGGTGCCAGCCAGCCAGCAAAGACGTCCGTTTTTTTACTAGTTTTTCGAACTTGTGGGTTACATTTTTGACGCTCAAGTGACCGACATTTAACCGAGAGCATCCGGTAATTTTTCGAAATAAAATATTGTTATTAATTAGCGTATTTCTTCGGCGGCCCGATAATAATACCGATAATTATTTAGGGGGGCTGAAGAACATTTTAGGGGGGCCCCCCTAAAACAGGGCTAACGACGCCCCTGGAGCAGGTGTTGTCCACTTCTAGAGTTTGGTTTCTGAAGCAGACTGTCCCAGTTTGAAACCACTTGCACAGAAAGTGATGTCTTTCTTCATGAGCACATACACCTGTGAGTCAACATTTTCAACCGTGAACACTATCAAGAGGAAACAGAAAAATGGACTGACCCATGCTCATCTTGAATGCCTCACTGTGATTGCAACAACAAACTACAAATACAACATGAAGAAAGTCAAGGACACGCATGCCAGTTTCTGCTCATCCCAGTATTAAGATAAATATGGTCTTAATTGAAAATGTATTGGCTGTGTTGTTTCTTTTTTTGTGGGACATGGAATTTATATGTAGAAATTAACATTTGCAAAAGGGGGTGTGTCTTTTGCAAAAGGGGGTGTGTCTTAAAGGTGGCTCTTCCCTTGATTTTGCTCGGCCAATGTGGCTCTTGTGAAAAAAATAGTGAGTATCACTGGTCTACATGCTAACTGTTATATTTGTTTTTAATTTATTCCAAGTAGTCGCTAGTTATTGAGCTATGAAAAGGATGTGGACTTGAAAATACCGGTGCCATATTTTTAGGCAGCATTCTGCATTCAGGCTAATGTTGACGTCAGAGACGTTCGATTCAATGCTTTTGCTAGCTGCGCTCTAGAGTAACTTTACAGTTGGTTAGCTCGGCCAGAAAAGACGCATTCTATTGTCCACCCTAGCATAAGGGTTTCCATTATTGTCTACAGCAGTGGTTCTACAGCAGTGGTTCCAGTACCAATTGATCCACGGACCGATACCGCTCTGCGGCCCGGGGGTTGAGGACCGCTGGTGTACAGCTTTGAGATTCTAGCTAACAAACAGCACTAAATAACTATTTACCTAATTGGTTCCATGACCACAGGTAAGTAGACTCATGAGACTGCTCACCTAAATAAAGGGGAACTCATTTGGATTAGGTTTACATTTACATTTATTCATTTAGCAGACACTTTTATCCAAGGCGACTTACAAGAGAGACGTATTTGTTATACCCCACCAAAAATATCCTAGATTTATAGGTATGAAGCAAAAAGTAGACTTCTTGCTTTGGTAGTAATGCTTAAGTCTGTAAATCTGTGAATTTGTACAATACATCTGTATATTGGTTACAAAAATACTGTTATACTGTGTATATACTCAATGCGTATTCGGCTTCTGCTGCCTGTTTTGCACTTCTGGTTGGATGCTAACTGCATTTTGTTACCCTGTACTTCTACGTGTGTAATAACAATAAAGTTGAATCTAATCTAAAGGTTATGGAGGAATAAAGGGGCCAAAACTACATTTACAAATTAATAAATTAGTAATTAAATGGTTAGATGCATCACAAAAACTAAATAAATGACCAATGATATAATTTAATGTCTAATTGACGTACAAAATTGATAAATTACATAATAAACTGATTTATTTATACCTGCATTAATCTATTCATACCTTAATTTTGTCCATTGTGTAACTTGCTGCAGCGAAATAAATCCTTTTGTCATCTGTCAAAAGCCAGGGGGCTGGTTCAAGCCTCTGTTTGGTAACTTGTTTTTGACTCTTTCAAGATGGCAGCACCCAGTACAGATTTGGTAGATGAAACATTGCATGATACTGTGGTCGAAATGTTGTCAAGGCTAATGCACATATTTTCTTACCCTAAATTGACATCATACATACATGACATAACACAAGGCAGGGAGCAATAGAGATATAATCCCCCTCATAGACAGACACACAGACAACAGGGGTGAAGAGTAAGTACAAAAGTAGTGTTATTGTGAACATATTTACAAACATATACTGTTTGTTAAAGTTGTATTGTAAATATGTAATGGATTTGTCCATCTAATTGTCTGTGGTGCAGGTGGATCTTCAGCAGAACCCTTGGGTGTGCTCCTGTGAGGCGGCACCTCTGAAGCGTTGGCTGGAGGGCCTGAGCGCTGTTGTGGTGGTGGGAGAAGTAGTTTGCCACTCCCCTGAGGAGACCACTGGGATGGATCTGCGCTCCCTCTCTATGGAGCTGCTTTGCCCAGAGCTGGAGGATCATGATCTCTATCGAGACATGGATGGGGCCACAGGGAGCCAGTCACCTCCCTCCGTGGACCTGGATAGAGAGGTGTCAGCAGGTTTCCCTGGATCAGGCCTGGGGCCCTCCGTGCCACCAGGGAAGGGCTCCATTCCCCTGTCTGTGCTGGTGCTCAGTCTACTAGTCCTGCTTGTGTCTTCGTTCTTTGCGGTGGCGGCACTCATTGCCTATGTCTTTAGGAGGCGGGACAAGCTGCCGTTCCGTAAGCAGGGCGAAGTGGACCTGGCAGGCATCCAGATGGAGTGTGGGATATTCACTGAACAGACATATCACCACCACATTGGCTTGCAAAAGCCTGCATCCCTTGTAACAGCTGAGCACAGCCATGTCTATAATGCCATCCTACCCTCAGACCACATTGGTGGTGCTGACAGGGCTTCCTCCACGCCTGTGTGTAGTAACCCCATCTACAAAGAGGAAGACGAGGGTGTGACAATGAAACAGCAGTGTCATCCACAGTTGTGCAGATCTACAGGGAGTGAAGGTAAGTTCTGCCTCCTAGAGAAAATAAAGAATGTGAAAGGATACCCCTCTATGGTAGAGAAAGAGAGGGAGTGGACACTAGAGCGGTCCCCCTTGCCTATTAACACCATCGCAATGCTACCCCTTGCTGGTTTCCATGAAAATGGAATCCTGTGCTCCACCATGATAGACAGCCAGGGCCCCACTCCTAAAGTGGAATTGGTAAACTGCCTCTTCGTAATGTCCACACCAGAGTTCCGAGACCTACCAGACAGGTATGCCCGCCCTCCCCCACGGTACTCCCACCTCCAAGGCCCCAAGCAGGATGCTGGACCCAGACATTTATCAGTAGTAACTGGGGCAATGGCGAGACCAAACAGCAGTAGCAGCCAGAACCAGAGTGAGGATTCAGGGGATTTGAGGTCCCGACTCAGAACCCAGCCTGATTACCTGGAGGTTGTACACCGATCCTATCAGTTCTAGCCTTCTTCCTTTGTGCAAACAAGAGAACAAGATCCTATTGGCGTGCAAGGAGATGTTGGTATGAAATTTGCACCATCAACACCCAAATGTGGATGGATTTTACTCCAAGTCCAAGTGAATCTGTTTAAGAGGAAAACGCACTGGAACTGAGGTCCAGTTTTTTTTCACCTATGTTTTCAGTCAGCACTAACTATGTGATCTTACCATTACTCTTCAAACTGGAGCAAGACTTTTGTATCCATTTTGTACATATAAATGAGTCGCGTTACTATTCTCTAAGACCGATATATATAATGTACTAGCTCCCAGTTTTTACATGGAAATATTATATTGTCTACTGGAACACAGAGATGGATGGACAAACAAAGAGCGGGAAAGACAAATAAACAAACATGTGGAACTAAACATGAACCCATGATCAGGCGAATGGACAGAGGGATATACAAACAACAGAAATAGCCAAGTGCCTTAGCAACAAGCAACCAGCAACATGGTGAATTCTTATTTTTCTATGAATACAGATCTATTTATGTAAACACAGCAGTTTGACAACTAACAGGATGTTGATAATGACTGGGTCCCAACCAATTTGATCACTAGCTGACCTTTCCCTAATCCCCTAACACAATCATTTACAACTGTATTTTTGTGGAAGGGGATGAACGGTGGACTATTTATGTGGACATTTTTATCATTATGATCTTGATTCTAATAATCTATATTATTATTCTTAAGCTCTTATTCATTAAACTCTTTACCACATAGACTGATTACTAGCCCAACTCCCTAACCAACTGCACCACGTGACTCCGTATACATGGGTTGATTTAAGCTTAATAGTGTGACATTTATCAATTTTAAGATACAAAACCAATTCAGTCAATTTATAAAGGTCAAGGACATGGGTTTTTTTTGGACTTTTTGGACTTCAACTGTTTGAGTTCTTGCAGGCCAACAGGAATGTGATGTGTATGTGCTGTAGTGTATATATGCAGTATGTGTAGGGTTTCAAAGGGGCATAAACATTTCTGTTAATTTCTGGAAACTTTCCATTGGAAGTGGAAAATCCTGCTGGACAATTATTGAAATATTTATAACTCAGATGAACACTCCTCAATCAGCATGCTAAATCAAACTATAACCTTTGTTCTTGTATTTGATTAACTGTTTGCTTAAATTAGTTACTTTTTAATATTGTATATATATACATATATTTACCCTAGTAATATCATCAAGCCTGACTTGACTGAATGCAGTCCATTGGCTCAAATGCAATTCAATACATACAGCAGCAGCCCCCAACTTTTTTATGTGCCACAGACCAGTTTAATTTCAGACAATTGTGTTTTATTGACCATATATCAGCATTTACTTATGTTTTATTTGATAATTTGTTTCAGATTTACCTAAATAAAACATTGTTCAGAATCGGATAATGAATTAAACGCAAATGATGTCAGTTATGTATTCTTTCTGTGTGGTCCAACTGACCCAAAGCCTGGGGGTTGGGGAACCCTGATGTACAGAAAATGATTCTAGAAATTATTTGTGCATGTGTTTGAGGAATACAGAGTGCATGCAGGTGGTGTAGCCACAAATGGTGTGTTGTGTAAGTGTGATTAAGAAATGCACACTAGAAATTTTACTAAATTTGCAATCTGGTTGTTTTAACCACCAGTATGCTGCAACATAGGTTTGTTTAAACATTTCAGTTCTCTGTTATGAATTAACCTGCAAATTTTGCACATTTCTAGTTTATTGCCATTCATTCCGATGAATTCTGTGTTAATTTCAATGACATTTTCCAACGTTAAAAATGTTCAACCCTATGTGTGTCTGTGAGTGTATATGCGTTAATCTCCATTCCAATGTTAATGTAGACTACACATGCTACTGTAACAAGCACCAGCTGGTAGTTGGTGTGCAAGTAAACCTTACCTTCTGATCTCAAAGGATACTCTAGCGACTGATGCTAGAGATTGCAGGCTTTAGCCTCCTTGTTAGTGTTAGTCTCCTATGCCGAACAACACGTGTTCAAGACCTGCTCAGTGCAGAGCGAGTGGACCAATTTACAGGGGTTACACAACATCACCTCCATTGAGTCTACAAACAAAGAAATATAGCAGTGAAACTGAATATTAGTGATCAAAGTAAAAGTGACCAATTAAAACATCTTTCCCTTTTCTTGTCTGTGTTACTGGTACTCTCTCCATCTCTCTTCTGTCATGTCACCAATTACATTTTGCAGTACCAGAATGAGCTTGTGTCTGTGCATGTATGTCCATACAAGTGTGTGTGAAAGCATCCATGTACTTGACAGTTCTGTTATGATTCATGTGTTTGTTGTGTTGGAGCTGTCCTGTGACTGTGTAAAAAGCAATAAATTCTCCCAGCATTGCTGTGCCGATGGTTAAATGATGCTGGGAACTGTTACTGAAGTATACTAACTGCTTACGCTCTCACATGCGCATGCATGTCCCATGCATGACCAATCCCGCCCGCTCCCGCAGAATTTCTGACCATTACCGCCCGCTCCCGCAAAGTGTGCGCAACGTGCCCGCCCAGACCCGCGATGTGTCTCCAATATAGTTAGTAAGCAAGCTCTTACCAACAGGGCTGCTTGAATGAGCTACTATACAATCGTTTTAATGGGAACATAAATAGATAAAGCAGCAACACGCATTTAAATATAACTTTGTTTTATTAAAATACCTTTTCTATAAACCTTGCATAATCACATGGCACCTAAAACATGCTGCTTTGCAAATCACAATATAAATATGAAAATTGTCAGCCTACTAGTAACACCGCCAACACACCTCTTTATGTAGCCTATGACCTCAATAACAAATGGCAACGAGGCTGAGTGGCTCAAACAGTAGTAGCATAGCCTAAAATAAACTAAGTTAATAAATGAATTTAACGAATCACTTGCCAATATTGCTATGAAGGAAGAGAATGTTGCTGACCGACTGCGGCCCCATTCTCGTGCGTCTCTCTTCCAAGATGCGCCCACAGACACTAAATGTACTAAACTAGATGCGGGAATACTGAAGATGAAACGCGCTAGCTTTGAGAGCGCTTCTCGGACTTGCCTTGTTTAGTTTTAATGGTGTACACAATTTGTTTAATGTTCTGCTCTACTTCGTTGGTTGACTGAGTCATGACTCAGTAGTACCTAGCTATTACAATCCCGCACAAAACCCGCAGTATTTTTTTTTAGCCGCCCGTTCCCGCCCGCAGTTAAATTGAAACCGCCCGTTCCCGCGAGATTTGAGTTGGGTCCCGCGGGACCCAGCGGGACCCAATCCCATTGCAGACCTCTACTCTGAATGGAGATTTACCTACAGCTGGAGAAAGAGAGAAGGAGAAAGAGGGGGGAAAGATGAAGAGTGGGGGGGAAAGAGACAGGAGGAGGCTAAGGAATAGACAACAACAGAGTTGAAAAGAGAAGAGTAAGGGGGGCGAGATCAGGAAGCTGGTGCGTTGAGGCATTAATTCACTTAAGGCATTAATACACTTATTTGGCTAACTGTTTAGCCTAACTTAAAGAGTTAGTGAGACTGTTTGTATGGTTAATGTGCTTTTTTGTGTATTTGCTGGTGAGCAAATACACGTGCTTGTGTTACAGCCTGGAAAACTGAGACAGAAATGATCAACTCGGACAATGTGCCAATATGGATGTTTTTAAATTAAATTAGATTTCCTCTATTAAATTATTTTGAAATATATAAACTTAGCTATTGAACCAGGTTGTATATTGAAGTGTGTTGTTTGTGGCATATCAAGTTTGGTGTTGATATCTAAAAAGATTTGCTGACCTTCATAGGAGTCTGTCGGGCTCCAGGCAGGGCAAGACTCCAAATGCAGGACTCAGACACACTCACAGTTCAGGTTTTTAGGATGAAACTCCGGGGAACCCAGCAGCGCTTCTCAGGACCGTATCCCTCCCAATCCACCAGGTATTGAAGCTGGTGTCCACAGCGACGAGAGGGGGGGACCAGCCCACTCACCTTAACAGGTTTCAGACGGCAAACGTGGAAGGTTGGGTGCACTCTCGTGGTCCTGGGGGAGCTTCAGTCTCACAGCAGGCAAGTTGTGGGCGTACTCCACCCAGGGAAGGTATTGGCACCTGGAAGATGGTCTCTGGGAGGTCACACAACGAAGGACCGTCTCCAACTCAGGGACCAGCCCACTCACCTTAACAGGTTTCAGACGACTAACGTGGAAGGTTGGGTGCACTCTCATGGTCCTGGGGGAGCTTCAGTCTCACAGCAAGCAAGTTGTGGGCGTACTCCACCCAGGGAAGGTATTGAGACCTGGAAGATGGTCTCTGGGAGGTCACAAAACGAAGGACTGTCTCCAACTCCTGGTGTAACCTCTCTGTCTGGCCGTTGGACTCACTTTGCAGAAGTCCCACCAAAATCTGGCAACAAAAAAATGGAGACGAACAACATTGCGCAGGACAGCCTCGGCTGTCTCCTTAGCAGAGGGAAGCTTGGACATGGGCACAAAGTGAACCATCTTAGAGAATCTGTCTTCAATGGTTAAGATGGTGGTATTACCTTCGGAGGGGGGGCAGGCCTGTAACAAAATCCAGGGAGATGTCTGACCAGGGACGTCTGGGCACCCGGCAAGGGGTGGAGGAGGCCATGTGGAGGTTGCTGTGAAGTCTTATTGCTGGCACAAATGGGGCAAGCTGTAATGAACTCTACAATATCTCCCCTCCCGGCCACCAAAAGCGTTGTCCAATAATAAACTGAGTGTGACGGGCCCCAGGGTGGTAGGTGAGGGTGGTAGGTGAACCCTGGTTCTGTCCTTTCTATGTCCCAAGTTACGGCTCCCACGACACAGGAACGGGGCAGGACTGGCACCTCCAACTTGGGTACTAGGGAACATGGAAAGGCTCTCAAAAGGGCATCAGGCTTAACATTCTTGGAACTCCGACGGTATGAAACAGTGAAGTTAAAACGGGAAAAGAAGCCCCACCACCGCTTGTCTGGAATTGAGTCTCCATGAGGTAGGTGTGACCCAGTCGACCACAGCCTTCACTTTCTCAGGATCCATCTGCATCTCCTTTTTATGCTTGTCACGTATTTAGCGATCTGTTTAAAAAGCGATCTACGATGAAGCTGATGAAGACAGAAGATGGCAATGGGTAGCAGCAATAAATCGTAAGAATTGGAAACCCTCAAAGTACGCAGATTTGCAGTGAGCACTTTTTACAAGGTAAGTCTGACATTTTACATAACGTATCAAGGAAAAACCATACCGTGATCAAGAATATGGGTTATGTTCTCCATCATATTACATCCCTGTCCAATACTTTCCAGCGACCAGGGTTCTTGTACGCTATCAGTGTCCCAGACTCCTGACCAAGACAAAGTAAAGATGGCGAGTCATCTAATGACCCCAACTTTACTAAACCAATGTCTAATATTACTGTCCTCCTGTTGAGGCTTAGCAGACAAAAGGTTTGCTACGACTGGACTCCCAACTGAACGTCACAATAAAAGTTCTTTAAAGGTTTTACGTTACTAGTATCACAGAGGGACAGCATGCGCACCAAGAATAAAGCAGTCCGTGAATGGGGTTTTAGAAAAAGGATCCCCTTACCTTTTAGTTTTGTGCACCACGGGTTCTGCTTTACTTGCAGTCCCTCCTGGATCCGGTGCCGCAATCCTGCCGCCGACAACGCCAATTGATGAAGAAAGTGTTATGTCAGTTCAGTTGAGTTCTGGATTAAATATGTATTTAACAATTTGGGATATGATTGGGAGAGAAATGACCAGACCTCTGGCAACAAGGCTTAGGTCTCTTGGAATTTTGCTGATTGACTGACCTCTGTGGGGGGTTTTCTTTTGAATTACCAATCAACAGGGAATCACCGAATTGGGCATCTTAAGCGGATATGGATGCTGGTCGTGGTATTGTGCTTGGAAATTGGCTACTGCGTGTTGTGTAGTGTGCAATACAGCAGGCTCTCTGAAGGCTGCCAGTAAGATTGTGGTGGCCCAAATAAAGCACAGACAAAAGCAACCAAGACTGATGATTACTGCATTGCCCTAGGAATGATTGACATGTCCGATCTATAATGTCATGTACCAAGTGACTACTTTGTCAATGTAATAAAGATGGTGATTTGCCTCCTATTTTCCAACTGAAATACAATGCTGTATGTAAATCTGAAGATATGTGTCCTGAATCACGACCAGTCAACTGATGAATATGATATAATTACCTTTATGCTGTCCGAAATAAAATGTATGTAAAATAAATAAATGTATGATGGTGTTTGATCTACACTGTTGTGTTGATCATGTGAACATGAATATTAGTTATGTCCGGGAGCGAGATTACAGCATGTTTCTTGTGTCAGTGACAAACTGTCATTATGTTTGCTCATGATGTGAATGGCTATTAGAAAGTTCTCTGTAAAGTCCTACTAGGAAATGCTTGTGACACTAGGATGGAACAATGGTCCCAATATCCCCAAATTGTATAATGCCATGCAACTTTGAACAAGGAAAATAGAAGAGCTTCAAGGCCATTTCTTGGAGTCCTATCAGAGAGCTAAAAAAAAGCAATTCACTTCATTGACCTGATAGCTTCATAGAACTTGGGTCATTTGTAACGTGATTTATGATCCTATAATCAGGTATGCTGTGCTGATTAGTAACAGGTTGTGTATCATTGGATTGTTAGATTTTACTCTTATGTAACTTGTGAAATATAAGGTACTAGAGCAATGAGTGATAAATGCTTCTTTTGTTGACGTTAAACGTCAAAAGAGGGGAACTGTGGAAGAAATGGGATTTCCTGTGTACTCATATTAATCACTACTGAACAGTCTCTAAAGACTGTTGTAACGAAGGAACACAGACCGCTGACTTATTGTCCCATCTGTCCTCATCGGACTGGCGCTACTGGACACGCTAGCGACTCACACGGCAGGCAAACAGCTGGATCTCATCTTGACACGAGACTGAATCGCTGACCATCAGAACCCCCCTACACAGACATGGACAATTCTGGGGCTTACTCACAGAATGTGCAACATCCCTGACTGCATTATTTGGCTCCACTTATTAATGCGAGTCAGCCTTGAGTGAGGCTTGGCATCTAACGTCACGTAGGTTTACCTGTTGTAACAACCCTACGTTAGAGTGAGCCTGTAAAGGGGGGCTGGGTTATTATTTCTTTCTTTCATTTGGTGTCACTGGCAGTCCTTCTTGATCCCTATGTTATTTTTTTTGTAAATAAACGTTATTGATTTGTAAGATGATTTTCTTATTTTGTGTTGGGGTTGTAACAAGCAATATGGGTTCACACAGTTTTTTGCAGCACTTGCATCATCCAGCATGACAAAAACTATGTCTAAGGATGCAGGCAGTATCAGCTTCTCTGCTATGGTGTGGGTTTCTTTGCACTAAGCAATTTGGTACGCCACCTTATTGATGCTAACAGTGCTCGGTGGTTTACTGAAGTAGAATTCACAAAGTGGGATAATTGTTGGCAACATTCAGCACGTTTTCGCTGAAAAAACTCAGGCATAAATGTATTTGGCTCATGCTGCCAACTTTTTTAGACACAGTAAACAAACCGGTCTTTCCTCGTTTCCCACCATAGTCACAGTTAAGCCAAACGCCACATACGCTTCGTCATAATTCCTCGTCTTAGCTTTTGGGAGACTGTCGTTAGTCTCATTATCTCCATCTCCAAATATGTTTTCATGGTGTCTCTTGAGAGTTTGTTCACTGCACTTAATATCTCCCGCTCTGTGCTGTGTGGGCACATACATAGTAGATGTGTAATTACACTTTATTCTAGTATGGAAAAAAGCATGTTCCCCAGGGTCACGTGCGCCCCCCCTGGCACCACTATTTGACAAAAATTGCCTTATCTCTGCATCCTCATCGCCGTCCACATCAATCAGGGTTTCACGTTGTTCTTGGTTTTTGTCTTTAAACTTTTTCTCAAACAATTTAACGGCTGCTTCTGCGTCGTTTAGTTTTGACATATTGGATTGTCCCGTTTCACCTTGGCGTAAATAAGAAAAATTAGATTTTATATAGCGATTTACATTTATTAATTTAGCAGAAACTTTTATCCAAGCGACTTACAAGAGAGAGCTTCACAAAAGAGCATTGGTCACTAAGCATAGCAACGTGATAGACCCCAAATATTTTTAGATTACAAATCATGAATTTGAGAGAACCAATGAGTGCCAAGGGAAGAGCTAGAAGAGGCTTAAAGATAATATAGTCTAGTATTATTGGAAACCTGTAGAATAAACATTTCAAATCTTACCACTCTGGCCCATTCGATCCAACAGTAGTACTTGGATAACATAAAACTTGTTGTTGTGTCCAATGTTGGTCTGGTTCAGCATACAGTCATTATCCTCGAAGACTATACATGACAAGCCGCAACACACGACAATCTGACTGATCTGAAACACTGCGGCCTGCTTGTTTTCTATGTAGGCATCACAGCATCGTCACATCTGTATGACCTCTCCTTCTGCAGTTTTGGTCAACCTTCTTGGACTACACATGGGGTCCTGCCAAGCCTCCTTTGCAGAGGTGAAGGTGTCTTTAGGGCTCTCCAGCTCCCCCTTTTGAATCTTTTTAGTCGCTGTCTTCTTAGCATATCTTCTCATCTGGTATAGTGTGGACAACACTTCCAAAGTCCATCAATCAACACAAATGTAATCTAAGGATGTGCTTGTCGAAGCCCTATGGCTTGATTGAGTTTGGGCCTGGGTTTTAGGACACAACCCCCCTCTTGCAGATAATAAACCAATCTGGTTAATTTCCACTCCAATTCATCCTCTCTGCAAGACAAACTCAAAACCACATACACAAGCTAACATTTTGTATTAATTCTATGAAAGTTGTAACAGCAAATATGGGATTACTAAAAATGATTTTAACAGTATTTTCATGTGAGGGTTTTCATTTCCACAAATATGGCTATTTTAAGTGACCGGAACAAGCAGTTTCCATCTCTTTTGATGGCTTTGGAAAACCTAATACCGTGGATTGTTGAATTATGGTGGAAACATGGTTATCATTGACATTCTCTAGATACATAACGCACTGAATAGATGTTAAGGGATTAAAAGTCAATGTTGGGAGTTTTATGTCACCAATTATTATGTCAGTAGTTGTATCCAGTACTTCAACTGTTCAAATTTTATGAAGTATGTGTGTAAGTATTTGTTGTTTCTGTTGTTGCAGTAGCGTTAAATTATTTGACAACATTAAGCCGTATGAATGCGCTCACTGCATTTGTCGACAGTTAGATCAGTCCTTGGTTGTTAAATGCCGTTCATCACAAGCAGCATTACTTTGCCTGTTGTTTTCACACAATAAATTCTTATTTTGCGAAGGCAATGGCATAACCACACTCCGTTTGTGCCTCAGAAGTGCTCTTGGGAACATTAATATTCTCATCAATTAATACTTCAGTCGTTTGTGGTTTCATGACATGTACGTTGCATTTTCTACTAGGCCCGTGTAGTAGCTTGCTGCTTACATTGTTGCTGTCTTCAGATTTCATTGTTACGCTAATTCTAGTTATTTCAAAAGGTTTTTCAAGGGCATTCATTGCATTTGCAAGTTTATTAATGTGTTGACTGTACATATCTGCAAATGACTGGAAGAGACACGCCACACTTCTGCCGTTTGGATGAACAAGATCATCTTTACTGCGTGAGTGGGAATCAAACACTGCATAACCAGTAGTATGTTCAATAATGGCACAAGTACTATCGTTCAATGTCATGAAACAGCTGCCATGTCCTAGTAGTGCTCTCTGCAGTGCTTCATCTAAGCTCATATTTGCCAACTCTGGAGGTTAGTCATGTTGTCCTACAATGCCACAAAATGCTTGTCCAAACTTCAACTGAAAAATCAACATGATGCTGGCAAATCACTTACCAAAAGATAAAGATGATTTACATGATTGCAATTCTGCACGGATGTGTAAAGCTCATTTCCATTTCGTAGAACATTATAAAGGTCACTACTTTTCGATGTAAATACATCTTTCAGTTCGTTCATCAATATTGCTGTCAAACTGTTTGTCACACATTGTACCTTATCTTTGTCCTTGATGTTTGCATTTTTCCAAAAGTCTAACCTAAACAGTAGAGCCTTGGCACCTAGCCTCTTCTTTGCTGCCCTCAAGCTCTTGCCGGATCTCGGCATCTATAAAACACCCATCCAAAATCGTAAACATTCATTGTCACTATTTCATACTTTCAGATTATCATACCTTCATTTTACAATTTCAACATGAGATGACCCACGTTTGTATAACTTGCATGGCAAATAAAAACGCAGGACCCAGCTTCTTAGCATCTGCATTAATGCTACTTCTTCTTGTGGCTGCATCACTAATGTTTGGGCAAGGGTGTAGGCTGGGCAACCCATCTACAGGTCTGAGGGCTTATCCCGGTAACATGTTCCTGACCAGTTGGCACTGCTTGAGGGCTCCATGGCCACCAGTCTTTAGTGCCATTGTTAGCTGCATGATGAACTCAAAATGGTGATGCCCTTGTACTTACAAGGCTGCAACAGGCTGTTGGCATGAATACACATCTTGCATGGTTCTTCGCCTTCCCCTAAATATTGGAAACATTTAATCAATAACATACTACATGTTTTGTAGTATACTGTTGTACGAACAGTACAGGAACTGTATTGTCAGCAACATCAGGAATTTACGTTACCTACCGGAATGATATGCAGAACAAGTAACATTGAACTCATACAGCAGAATTTACAGATCATCCAGTAGAGTGTGAGCATACCTAGAAACAGTATCATTACTTATATTCTTTCCAACGCTACCACTGTACCACTGTTTCATAACTTAACCATCCAGTGGATGACAGTCAAATTTTCGGTGCTTAAACACGTTACTTATGTATAAGCAACTCATGTAAACAACTTAGTAAGTAATAGTAAGACTTGATGAGAACCCTTTCTTAGAAAGTTTCATGCAAAACAAAAAGATGCATTGAAAACACTACTGATGGCTGAAAATCACTTTAAGGCAATAACAACTGAACCTGCTATAGCTAACAAGTTACACACATTTTAGGTGCACAAACAATATATACAACTAACGTGAACATGTTAGAATAGTAAGAGTTGATGAGAAACCTTTTAGTAGAAAGTTTCATGCAAAACAAAAAAGATGCATTGAACACACTACTGTGTGATTTGGGCGGTGGTCAGGGGCAGGCGCCCGGACGACCAGGGCCGCGCACACTAGCGCTGGGGACATGGAATGTACCACGCTGGCGGGAAAGGAGCCCAAGCTTTTGCTACATATATTTGGCCTCGCCTCCACGCACAGCTTGGGCTCTGAAACCATTATCCTTGAGAAAGGCTGGACTTTGGCAGGCTGGCGTGGGTTTGCTTATAGCTCCACAGCTCAGTCGCCACGTGTTGGAGTTTACACCGGTGAACGAGAGGGTCGCGTCCCTGCGCCTAAAAGCCGGGGACAGGTCTTTCACTGTTGTGGCGGCCTACGGGCCGAACAGCAGTGCAGAGTACCCGGCATTCTTGGAGTCTCTGGGAGGCGTACTTAACAGTGCGCCGACTGGGGACTGCGTCGTTCTACTGGGGGACTTCAACGCCCACGTGGGAAATAACATTGACACCTGGAGAAGGGTGATTGGGAAGAACGGCCACCCTGATCGGAACCAGAGTGGTGTTCTGTTATTTGACTTCTGTACTAGTCACTAGTCACTTCTGAACTAGTGATCGATTTTGTTGTCGTGTCTTCTGACCTGCGGCCGTGTGTCTTGGACACTCGGGTGAAGAGAGTTTGAATGGACCATGTTCTCGACCGCCATTGTCAATGCGGCAGTCCGGAGTCCATTGTCAATGCGGCAGGTGGTCGCAAGGTCTCTGGTGCTGGTCGCGGCGGCAATCCCAGAACCCGGTGGTGGACACCGGAAGTAAGGGATGCCATGGAGAAGGAGTATTGGTCGGCCCCAAGAAAATTCTGGCAAACCGTTTGGCGCCTCAGGAGGGGGAAGCAGTGCTTCACCAACACTGTTTACGGTGCGGGTGGGGAGCTGTTGACCTCGACTGGGGATGTTGTCGGACGGTGGAAGGAATACTTTGAGGATCTCCTCAATCCTGCCGTCACGTCTTCCGAGGAGGAAGCAGAGACTGGGGACTCCGGGGCAGACCCGCCTATCACCCGGGCTGAAGTCACTGAGGTAGTCGATGGGCTCCTTGGTGGTAAGGCTCCAGGAGTGGACGAGATCCGTCCTGAGTACCTAAAGTCTCTGGATGTTGTGGGACTGTCCTGGTTGACACGCCTCTGCAGCATCGCGTGGCGGTCTGGAACAGTGCCTATGTGCTGTGCTATGTGCAATGTGCGGCAGACCGGGGTGGTGGTTCCCCTATTTAAGAAGGGGGACCAGAGGATGTGTTGCAATTACAAAGGAATCACACTCCTCAGCCTCCCCGGTAAGGTACTTAGCAGGGTACTGGAGAAGAGAATCTGGCCGATAGTCGAACCTCAGATTCAGGAGGAGCAGTGTGGTTTTCGTCCTGGCCGCGGAACACAGGACCAGCTCTACACCCTCTACCGGGTGTTCGAGGGTTCATGGGAGTTTGCCCAACCAGCCTACATGTGTTTTGTGGATCTGGAGAAGGCATTTGACTGTGTCCCTCGTGGTGTCCTGTGGGGGGTACTTCGGAGTACGGGGTCCGGGGCCCTTTGTTAGGGGCCGTCCGTTCCCTGTACAACCAAAGTAGGAGTTGTGTTCGCATTTCCGGCAATAAGTCAGACCTGTTCCGGGTGCATGCTGGACTCTGCCAGGGTTGCCCTTTGTCACCGGTTCAATTCATTGTTTATATTGACAGAATTTCTAGGCACGCCCAGGGGGCAAAGGGTTTCCGGTTCGGGGAGCACGGGATCTCATCTCTGCTGTTTGCGCATGATGTTCTCCTGTTTGCTTTCTCGAGCGGGGCCTCCAGCATGCTCTGGAGCAGTTTGATGCTGAGTGTGAAGCGGCTGGGATGAGGATCAGCACCTCCGAGGCCATGGTACTCGACCGGAAAAAGGTGGCTTGCCCCCTCTGGATGGGTGGGGAGCCTTTGCCTCAAGTGGAGGAGTTCAAGTATCTCGGGGTCTTGTTCACAGGCGCAGCGTCTGCAATGATGGTGAAGATCAATGGTGGTGAAGAAGGAGCTGAGCCGCAAGACAAAGCTCTCGATTTACCGGTCAATCTACATTCCTACTCTCACTTATGGTCATGACCGAAAGAACAAGATCGCAGATACAAGCGGTCGAAATGAGTTTCCTCCGCAGGGTGGCCGGGCGCTCCCTGAGAGATCCCTGAGAGAGGTGAGGAGCTCGGTCACACGGGGAGGAGCTCAGAGTAGAACCGCTACTCCTCCACGTCGAGAGGAGCCAGTTGAGGTGGCTCGGTCATCTGTTTCGGATGCCTCCAGGACGCCTCCCTCCTGAGGTGTTCCAGGCATGTCCCAATGGGAGGCGGCCCCGGGAAAGACCTAGGACACGCTGGAGGGACTATGTCTCTTGGCTGGCCTGGGAAGGCCTCGGGATCCCCCCGGAGGAGCTGGAGGAGGTGTGTGCGGTGAGGGAAGTCTGGGATTCCCTGCTCAGACTGCTGCCCCCACGACCCGGCCCCGGATAAGCGGAAGATAATGGATGGAAAACACTACTGATGGCTGAAAATCACTTTAAGGCAATTGTGCTGTCAGTTCTCCATTACTCTTTTGTTTTGAAAAATTTGAGACTTTTATTTTGGAAAAAGGGAGTGGAGAGTTATAGCAGGAGGAGGAAGTGCTGAGGAACCTGAGTCATGGAGAGTAAGGCTGAGGAAGCATATGGCGTGGCCTGTTACTTGGAGATTACGTGGACTTTACTTTCTGGACATTCCCAGGGATACTACTGGTGGGGTAACCATTTGGTTTTGATATATATGTTTGACTATATGTTAATAGTTTGACGTTAAAGAATATTTTTTTTTTGTAGAGTTACTGTTTTGATTATTGATTAAGAATGAATGTAAACTGAAGGAGAACTTTATATTTGTTTAAGTAATTGCTGTATTTTGTGTTTGTTTACTCTCTCTGTAAATGTTTTCAACCTAATGGCAAATGGTTTAACTTCCTACTGAAATGTCCAAAATAAAACAAAGAAGGAAGATTAATGAAGGAGCCGTTTGAGTTGTCCCATTATTATTATTATTTACCCTGTTGATGGCCAAGGCCCTTTTTCAAGTTTGGGCAGAAGTAAAGTGAAAACCCCTGAAAACTTGACAGCAATAAAAACTGAACTTGCTATAACTAACAAGTGCTTAAACAATTTTCTTATGTATATACAACTAATGTGATAATGTTAGAATAGTATGAGTTGATGAGAAACCTTGCATTAGAAAGTTTCATGCAAAACAAAAAAGATGCATTGAAAACACTACTGATGGCTGAAAATCACTTTAAGGCAATAAAAATTGAACCTGCTTTAACAGGTTCAAGTTACACACATTTTCGGTGCTTAAACAATATATACAACTAATATATACAACTAATGTGAACATGTTAGAATAGTTGATGAGAAACCTTTCATTAGAAAGTTTCATGCAAAACATAAAGATGCATTGAAACCCTACTGCCCTTTTTTTTTTAGAAAGTTTCATGCAAAGCATAAAGATTTACTGAAAACGCAAGTAAAGCACTGAAAATCACTTTAAGACATTACAAAACTGAACTTGCTATAACTAACAAGTTACACACATTTTCGGTGCTTAAACATTTTCTTATTTATATACAACTAATGTGAAAATGTTACAATAGTAAGAGTTGATGAGAAACCTTGCATTAGAAAGTTTCATGCAAAAACAAAAAAGATACATTGAAAACACTACTGATGGCTGAAAATCACTTTAAGGCAATAAAAACGGAACCTGTTATAACTAACGAAATACACACATTTTCGGTGCTTAAACAGTTTTCTTATGTATATACAACTAATGTGATAATTTTAGAATAGTAAGAGTTGATGAAAAACATTTCATTAGAAAATTTCATGCAAAACAAAAAGATACATTAAAAACACTACTGATGGCTGAAAATCACTTTAAGGCAATAAAAACTGAACCTGCTATAACTAAAAAGTTACAAACATTTTAAGTGCTTAAACAATATATACAACTAATGTGAACATGTTAGAATAGTAAGAGTTGATGAGAAATCTTTCATTACACATGTTCATGCAAAACATAAAGATGCTTTGGAAACATTACTGATGGCTGAAAATCACTTTACGCCAATTAAAAAACTGAACTTGCTGTGACTAAGCAGCTACACACAATGTCAGTGCTTAAACCCTTTTCTGAAATATAAACAACTAATTTGAGCATGTAGGATTTGTAAGACTTGATGAGAAACCTTTTTTTTTTTGAAAGATTCATGCAAAACATAAAGATTTACTGAAAACGCAAGTAAAGCGCTGAAAATCACTTTAAGGCAATACAAACTGAACCTGCTATAACTAACAAGTTACACACATTTTCGGTGCTTAAACAATTTTCTTATGTATAAACAACTAATGTGAAAATATTAGAATAGTAAGAGTTGATGAGAAATCTTTCATTACACAGTTTCATGCAAAACATAAAGATGCTTTGAAAACATTACTGATGGCTGAAAATCACTTTACGCCAATTAAAAAACTGAACTTGCTGTGACTAAGCAGCTACACACAATGTCAGTGCTTAAACCCTTTTCTGAAATATAAACAACTAATTTGAGCATGTAGGATTTGTAAGACTTGATGAGAAACCTTTTTTTTTTTAGAAAGATTCATGCAAAACATAAAGATTTACTGAAAACGCAAGTAAAGCGATGAAAATCACTTTAAGGCAATACAAACTGAACCTGCTATAACTAACAAGTTACACACAATGTCAGTGCTTAAACCCTTTTCTTATGTATAAACAACTAATGTGAAAATATTAGAATATTAAGAGTTGATGAGAAATCTTTCATTACACAGTTTCATGCAAAACATAAAGATGCTTTTAAAACATTACTGATGGCTGAAAATCACTTTACGCCAATTAAAAAACTGAACTTGCTGTGACTAAGCAGCTACACACAATGTCAGTGCTTAAACCCTTTTCTGAAATATAAACAACTAATTTGAGCATGTAGGATTTGTAAGACTTGATGAGAAACCTTTTTTTTTGAAAGATTCATGCAAAACATAAAGATTTACTGAAAACGCAAGTAAAGCGATGAAAATCACTTTAAGGCAATACAAACTGAACCTGCTATAACTAACAAGTTACACACAATGTCAGTGCTTAAACCCTTTTCTTATGTATAAACAACTAATGTGAAAATATTAGAATATTAAGAGTTGATGAGAAATCTTTCATTACACAGTTTCATGCAAAACATAAAGATGCTTTTAAAACATTACTGATGGCTGAAAATCACTTTACGCCAATTAAAAAACTGAACTTGCTGTGACTAAGCAGCTACACACAATGTCAGTGCTTAAACCCTTTTCTGAAATATAAACAACTAATTTGAGCATGTAGGATTTGTAAGACTTGATGAGAAACCTTTTTTTTAGAAAGATTCATGCAAAACATAAAGATTTACTGAAAACGCAAGTAAAGCGCTGAAAATCACTTTAAGGCAATACAAACTGAACCTGCTATAACTAACAAGTTACACACATTTTCGGTGCTTAAACAATTTTCTTATGTATAAACAACAAATGTGAAAAAGTTAGCATATTAAGAGTTGATGACAAATCTTTCATTACACACATTTTAAGTGCTTAAACAGTTTCACTATGTATATACAACTAATGTGAACATGTTAGAATAGTAAGAGTTGATGAGAAACCTTTCATTGGAAAGTTTCATGCAAAACATAAAGATGCATTGAAAACACTACTGATGGCTGAAAATCACTTTAAGGCAATAAAAACGGAACCTGCTATAACTAACAAGTTACACACATTTTCGGTGCATTTCTGAAATATAAACAACTAATTTGAACATGTTGGAAATGTAAGACTTGATGAGAAACCTTTTTTTTTTAGAAAGTTTCCTGCAAAGCATAAATATTTACTGAAAAAGCAAGTACTGCGCTGAAAATCACTTTAAGGCAATAGAAAACTGAAGTTGCTATAACTAACAAGTTACACACATTTTCGGTGCTTAAACAATTTTCTTATGTATAAACAACTAATGTGAACATGTTAGAATAGTAAGACTTGATGAGAAACCTTTTTTTTCAGAAAGATTCATGCAAAACATAAAAATTTACTGAAAACGCAAGTAAAGCGCTGAAAATCACTTTAAGGCAATAGAAAACTGTAGTTGCTATAACTAACAAGTTACACACATTTTTGGTGCTTAAACAATTTCCCTATGTATATACAACAAATGTGAACATGTTAGAATAGTAAGAGTTGATGAGAAACCTTTCATTGGAAAGTTTCATGCAAAACATAAAGATGCATTGAAAACACTACTGATGGCTGAAAATCACTTTAAGGCAATAAAAACTGAACCGGCTATAACTAACAAGTTACACACATTTTCAGTGCTTAAACAATTTTCTTATGTATAAACAACTAATGTGAAAATATTAGAATATTAAGAGTTGATGAGAAATCTTTCATTACACAGTTTCATGCAAAACATAAAGATGCTTTTAAAACATTACTGATGGCTGAAAATCACTTTACGCCAATTAAAAAACTGAACTTGCTGTGACTAAGCAGCTACACACAATGTCAGTGCTTAAACCCTTTTCTGAAATATAAACAACTAATTTGAGCATGTAGGATTTGTAAGACTTGATGAGAAACCTTTTTTTTAGAAAGATTCATGCAAAACATAAAGATTTACTGAAAACGCAAGTAAAGCGCTGAAAATCACTTTAAGGCAATACAAACTGAACCTGCTATAACTAACAAGTTACACACATTTTAAGTGCTTAAACAGTTTCACTATGTATATACAACTAATGTGAACATGTTAGAATAGTAAGAGTTGATGAGAAACCTTTCATTGGAAAGTTTCATGCAAAACATAAAGATGCATTGAAAACACTACTGATGGCTGAAAATCACTTTAAGGCAATAAAAACGGAACCTGCTATAACTAACAAGTTACACACATTTTCGGTGCTTTTCTGCAATATAAACAACTAATTTGAACATGTTGAAAATGTAAGACTTGATGAGAAACCTTTTTTTTTTAGAAAGTTTCCTGCAAAGCATAAATATTTACTGAAAAAGCAAGTACTGCGCTGAAAATCACTTTAAGGCAATAGAAAACTGAAGTTGCTATAACTAACAAGTTACACACATTTTCGGTGCTTAAACAATTTTCTTATGTATAAACAACTAATGTGAACATGTTAGAATAGTAAGACTTGATGAGAAACCTTTTTTTTCAGAAAGATTCATGCAAAACATAAAAATTTACTGAAAACGCAAGTAAAGCGCTGAAAATCACTTTAAGGCAATAGAAAACTGTAGTTGCTATAACTAACAAGTTACACACATTTTTGGTGCTTAAACAATTTCCCTATGTATATACAACAAATGTGAACATGTTAGAATAGTAAGAGTTGATGAGAAACCTTTCATTGGAAAGTTTCATGCAAAACATAAAGATGCATTGAAAACACTACTGATGGCTGAAAATCACTTTAAGGCAATAAAAACTGAACCGGCTATAACTAACAAGTTACACACATTTTCAGTGCTTAAACAATTTTCTTATGTATAAACAACTAATGTGAAAATATTAGAATATTAAGAGTTGATGAGAAATCTTTCATTACACAGTTTCATGCAAAACATAAAGATGCTTTTAAAACATTACTGATGGCTGAAAATCACTTTACGCCAATTAAAAAACTGAACTTGCTGTGACTAAGCAGCTACACACAATGTCAGTGCTTAAACCCTTTTCTGAAATATAAACAACTAATTTGAGCATGTTGAAAATGTAAGACTTGATGAGAAACCTTTTTTTTTTAGAAAGTTTCCTGCAAAGCATAAATATTTACTGAAAAAGCAAGTACTGCGCTGAAAATCACTTTAAGGCAATACAAACTGAACCTGCTATAACTAACAAGTTACACACATTTTCGGTGCTTAAACAATTTTCTTATGTATAAACAACAAATGTGAAAATGTTAGCATATTAAGAGTTGATGACAAATCTTTCATTACACACATTTTAAGTGCTTAAACAGTTTCACTATGTATATACAACTAATGTGAACATGTTAGAATAGTAAGAGTTGATGAGAAACCTTTCATTGGAAAGTTTCATGCAAAACATAAAGATGCATTGAAAACACTACTGATGGCTGAAAATCACTTTAAGGCAATAAAAACGGAACCTGCTATAACTAACAAGTTACACACATTTTCGGTGCTTTTCTGCAATATAAACAACTAATTTGAACATGTTGAAAATGTAAGACTTGATGAGAAACCTTTTTTTTTTAGAAAGTTTCCTGCAAAGCATAAATATTTACTGAAAAAGCAAGTACTGCGCTGAAAATCACTTTAAGGCAATAGAAAACTGAAGTTGCTATAACTAACAAGTTACACACATTTTCGGTGCTTAAACAATTTTCTTATGTATAAACAACTAATGTGAACATGTTAGAATAGTAAGACTTGATGAGAAACCTTTTTTTTCAGAAAGATTCATGCAAAACATAAAAATTTACTGAAAACGCAAGTAAAGCGCTGAAAATCACTTTAAGGCAATAGAAAACTGTAGTTGCTATAACTAACAAGTTACACACATTTTTGGTGCTTAAACAATTTCCCTATGTATATACAACAAATGTGAACATGTTAGAATAGTAAGAGTTGATGAGAAACCTTTCATTGGAAAGTTTCATGCAAAACATAAAGATGCATTGAAAACACTACTGATGGCTGAAAATCACTTTAAGGCAATAAAAACTTGCTGAACTAATTTGAGCATGTAGGATTTGTAAGACTTGATGAGAAACCTTTTTTTTTTAGAAAGATTCATGCAAAACATAAAGATTAGATTTACTGAAAACGCAAGTAAAGCGCTGAAAATCACTTTAAGGCAATACAAACTGAACCTGCTATAACTAACAAGTTACACACATTTTCGGTGCTTAAACAATTTTCTTATGTATAAACAACTAATGTGAAAATATTAGAATAGTAAGAGTTGATGAGAAATCTTTCATTACACAGTTTCATGCAAAACATAAAGATGCTTTGAAAACATTACTGATGGCTGAAAATCACTTTACGCCAATTAAAAAACTGAACTTGCTGTGACTAAGCAGCTACACACAATGTCAGTGCTTAAACCCTTTTCTGAAATATAAACAACTAATTTGAGCATGTAGGATTTGTAAGACTTGATGAGAAACCTTTTTTTTTTTAGAAAGATTCATGCAAAACATAAAGATTTACTGAAAACGCAAGTAAAGCGATGAAAATCACTTTAAGGCAATACAAACTGAACCTGCTATAACTAACAAGTTACACACAATGTCAGTGCTTAAACCCTTTTCTTATGTATAAACAACTAATGTGAAAATATTAGAATATTAAGAGTTGATGAGAAATCTTTCATTACACAGTTTCATGCAAAACATAAAGATGCTTTTAAAACATTACTGATGGCTGAAAATCACTTTACGCCAATTAAAAAACTGAACTTGCTGTGACTAAGCAGCTACACACAATGTCAGTGCTTAAACCCTTTTCTGAAATATAAACAACTAATTTGAGCATGTAGGATTTGTAAGACTTGATGAGAAACCTTTTTTTTAGAAAGATTCATGCAAAACATAAAGATTTACTGAAAACGCAAGTAAAGCGCTGAAAATCACTTTAAGGCAATACAAACTGAACCTGCTATAACTAACAAGTTACACACATTTTCGGTGCTTAAACAATTTTCTTATGTATAAACAACAAATGTGAAAATGTTAGCATATTAAGAGTTGATGACAAATCTTTCATTACACACATTTTAAGTGCTTAAACAGTTTCACTATGTATATACAACTAATGTGAACATGTTAGAATAGTAAGAGTTGATGAGAAACCTTTCATTGGAAAGTTTCATGCAAAACATAAAGATGCATTGAAAACACTACTGATGGCTGAAAATCACTTTAAGGCAATAAAAACGGAACCTGCTATAACTAACAAGTTACACACATTTTCGGTGCATTTCTGAAATATAAACAACTAATTTGAACATGTTGGAAATGTAAGACTTGATGAGAAACCTTTTTTTTTTAGAAAGTTTCCTGCAAAGCATAAATATTTACTGAAAAAGCAAGTACTGCGCTGAAAATCACTTTAAGGCAATAGAAAACTGAAGTTGCTATAACTAACAAGTTACACACATTTTCAGTGCTTAAACAATTTTCTTATGTATAAACAACTAATGTGAACATGTTAGAATAGTAAGAGTTGATGAGAAACCTTTCATTGGAAAGTTTCATGCAAAACATAAAGATGCATTGAAAACACTACTGATGGCTGAAAATCACTTTAAGGCAATAAAAACGGAACCTGCTATAACTAACAAGTTACACACATTTTCGGTGCTTTTCTGCAATATAAACAACTAATTTGAACATGTTGAAAATGTAAGACTTGATGAGAAACCTTTTTTTTTTAGAAAGTTTCCTGCAAAGCATAAATATTTACTGAAAAAGCAAGTACTGCGCTGAAAATCACTTTAAGGCAATAGAAAACTGAAGTTGCTATAACTAACAAGTTACACACATTTTCGGTGCTTAAACAATTTTCTTATGTATAAACAACTAATGTGAACATGTTAGAATAGTAAGACTTGATGAGAAACCTTTTTTTTCAGAAAGATTCATGCAAAACATAAAAATTTACTGAAAACGCAAGTAAAGCGCTGAAAATCACTTTAAGGCAATAGAAAACTGTAGTTGCTATAACTAACAAGTTACACACATTTTTGGTGCTTAAACAATTTCCCTATGTATATACAACAAATGTGAACATGTTAGAATAGTAAGAGTTGATGAGAAACCTTTCATTGGAAAGTTTCATGCAAAACATAAAGATGCATTGAAAACACTACTGATGGCTGAAAATCACTTTAAGGCAATAAAAACGGAACCTGCTATAACTAACAAGTTACACACATTTTCGGTGCTTTTCTGCAATATAAACAACTAATTTGAACATGTTGAAAATGTAAGACTTGATGAGAAACCTTTTTTTTTTAGAAAGTTTCCTGCAAAGCATAAATATTTACTGAAAAAGCAAGTACTGCGCTGAAAATCACTTTAAGGCAATAGAAAACTGAAGTTGCTATAACTAACAAGTTACACACATTTTCGGTGCTTAAACAATTTTCTTATGTATAAACAACTAATGTGAACATGTTAGAATAGTAAGACTTGATGAGAAACCTTTTTTTTCAGAAAGATTCATGCAAAACATAAAAATTTACTGAAAACGCAAGTAAAGCGCTGAAAATCACTTTAAGGCAATAGAAAACTGTAGTTGCTATAACTAACAAGTTACACACATTTTTGGTGCTTAAACAATTTCCCTATGTATATACAACAAATGTGAACATGTTAGAATAGTAAGAGTTGATGAGAAACCTTTCATTGGAAAGTTTCATGCAAAACATAAAGATGCATTGAAAACACTACTGATGGCTGAAAATCACTTTAAGGCAATAAAAACTTGCTGAACTAATTTGAGCATGTAGGATTTGTAAGACTTGATGAGAAACCTTTTTTTTTTAGAAAGATTCATGCAAAACATAAAGATTAGATTTACTGAAAACGCAAGTAAAGCGCTGAAAATCACTTTAAGGCAATACAAACTGAACCTGCTATAACTAACAAGTTACACACATTTTCGGTGCTTAAACAATTTTCTTATGTATAAACAACTAATGTGAAAATATTAGAATAGTAAGAGTTGATGAGAAATCTTTCATTACACAGTTTCATGCAAAACATAAAGATGCTTTGAAAACATTACTGATGGCTGAAAATCACTTTACGCCAATTAAAAAACTGAACTTGCTGTGACTAAGCAGCTACATACAATGTCAGTGCTTAAACCCTTTTCTGAAATATAAACAACTAATTTGAGCATGTAGGATTTGTAAGACTTGATGAGAAACCTTTTTTTTTTTAGAAAGATTCATGCAAAACATAAAGATTTACTGAAAACGCAAGTAAAGCGATGAAAATCACTTTAAGGCAATACAAACTGAACCTGCTATAACTAACAAGTTACACACAATGTCAGTGCTTAAACCCTTTTCTTATGTATAAACAACTAATGTGAAAATATTAGAATATTAAGAGTTGATGAGAAATCTTTCATTACACAGTTTCATGCAAAACATAAAGATGCTTTTAAAACATTACTGATGGCTGAAAATCACTTTACGCCAATTAAAAAACTGAACTTGCTGTGACTAAGCAGCTACACACAATGTCAGTGCTTAAACCCTTTTCTGAAATATAAACAACTAATTTGAGCATGTAGGATTTGTAAGACTTGATGAGAAACCTTTTTTTTAGAAAGATTCATGCAAAACATAAAGATTTACTGAAAACGCAAGTAAAGCGCTGAAAATCACTTTAAGGCAATACAAACTGAACCTGCTATAACTAACAAGTTACACACATTTTAAGTGCTTAAACAGTTTCACTATGTATATACAACTAATGTGAACATGTTAGAATAGTAAGAGTTGATGAGAAACCTTTCATTGGAAAGTTTCATGCAAAACATAAAGATGCATTGAAAACACTACTGATGGCTGAAAATCACTTTAAGGCAATAAAAACGGAACCTGCTATAACTAACAAGTTACACACATTTTCGGTGCTTTTCTGCAATATAAACAACTAATTTGAACATGTTGAAAATGTAAGACTTGATGAGAAACCTTTTTTTTTTTGAAAGTTTCCTGCAAAGCATAAATATTTACTGAAAAAGCAAGTACTGCGCTGAAAATCACTTTAAGGCAATAGAAAACTGAAGTTGCTATAACTAACAAGTTACACACATTTTCGGTGCTTAAACAATTTTCTTATGTATAAACAACTAATGTGAACATGTTAGAATAGTAAGACTTGATGAGAAACCTTTTTTTTCAGAAAGATTCATGCAAAACATAAAAATTTACTGAAAACGCAAGTAAAGCGCTGAAAATCACTTTAAGGCAATAGAAAACTGTAGTTGCTATAACTAACAAGTTACACACATTTTTGGTGCTTAAACAATTTCCCTATGTATATACAACAAATGTGAACATGTTAGAATAGTAAGAGTTGATGAGAAACCTTTCATTGGAAAGTTTCATGCAAAACATAAAGATGCATTGAAAACACTACTGATGGCTGAAAATCACTTTAAGGCAATAAAAACTGAACCGGCTATAACTAACAAGTTACACACATTTTCAGTGCTTAAACAATTTTCTTATGTATAAACAACTAATGTGAAAATATTAGAATATTAAGAGTTGATGAGAAATCTTTCATTACACAGTTTCATGCAAAACATAAAGATGCTTTTAAAACATTACTGATGGCTGAAAATCACTTTACGCCAATTAAAAAACTGAACTTGCTGTGACTAAGCAGCTACACACAATGTCAGTGCTTAAACCCTTTTCTGAAATATAAACAACTAATTTGAGCATGTAGGATTTGTAAGACTTGATGAGAAACCTTTTTTTTAGAAAGATTCATGCAAAACATAAAGATTTACTGAAAACGCAAGTAAAGCGCTGAAAATCACTTTAAGGCAATACAAACTGAACCTGCTATAACTAACAAGTTACACACATTTTAAGTGCTTAAACAGTTTCACTATGTATATACAACTAATGTGAACATGTTAGAATAGTAAGAGTTGATGAGAAACCTTTCATTGGAAAGTTTCATGCAAAACATAAAGATGCATTGAAAACACTACTGATGGCTGAAAATCACTTTAAGGCAATAAAAACGGAACCTGCTATAACTAACAAGTTACACACATTTTCGGTGCTTTTCTGCAATATAAACAACTAATTTGAACATGTTGAAAATGTAAGACTTGATGAGAAACCTTTTTTTTTTAGAAAGTTTCCTGCAAAGCATAAATATTTACTGAAAAAGCAAGTACTGCGCTGAAAATCACTTTAAGGCAATAGAAAACTGAAGTTGCTATAACTAACAAGTTACACACATTTTCGGTGCTTAAACAATTTTCTTATGTATAAACAACTAATGTGAACATGTTAGAATAGTAAGACTTGATGAGAAACCTTTTTTTTCAGAAAGATTCATGCAAAACATAAAAATTTACTGAAAACGCAAGTAAAGCGCTGAAAATCACTTTAAGGCAATAGAAAACTGTAGTTGCTATAACTAACAAGTTACACACATTTTTGGTGCTTAAACAATTTCCCTATGTATATACAACAAATGTGAACATGTTAGAATAGTAAGAGTTGATGAGAAACCTTTCATTGGAAAGTTTCATGCAAAACATAAAGATGCATTGAAAACACTACTGATGGCTGAAAATCACTTTAAGGCAATAAAAACTTGCTGAACTAATTTGAGCATGTAGGATTTGTAAGACTTGATGAGAAACCTTTTTTTTTTAGAAAGATTCATGCAAAACATAAAGATTAGATTTACTGAAAACGCAAGTAAAGCGCTGAAAATCACTTTAAGGCAATACAAACTGAACCTGCTATAACTAACAAGTTACACACATTTTCGGTGCTTAAACAATTTTCTTATGTATAAACAACTAATGTGAAAATATTAGAATAGTAAGAGTTGATGAGAAATCTTTCATTACACAGTTTCATGCAAAACATAAAGATGCTTTGAAAAC
This sequence comes from Neosalanx taihuensis, assembly GCA_030340665.1. Lineage (NCBI taxonomy): Eukaryota > Metazoa > Chordata > Actinopteri > Osmeriformes > Salangidae > Neosalanx > Neosalanx taihuensis. Next base: position 7,027,695 of record CM059296.1, on the reverse strand, counting down.
ATTACTGATGGCTGAAAATCACTTTACGCCAATTAAAAAACTGAACTTGCTGTGACTAAGCAGCTACACACAATGTCAGTGCTTAAACCCTTTTCTGAAATATAAACAACTAATTTGAGCATGTAGGATTTGTAAGACTTGATGAGAAACCTTTTTTTTTTTAGAAAGATTCATGCAAAACATAAAGATTTACTGAAAACGCAAGTAAAGCGATGAAAATCACTTTAAGGCAATACAAACTGAACCTGCTATAACTAACAAGTTACACACAATGTCAGTGCTTAAACCCTTTTCTTATGTATAAACAACTAATGTGAAAATATTAGAATATTAAGAGTTGATGAGAAATCTTTCATTACACAGTTTCATGCAAAACATAAAGATGCTTTTAAAACATTACTGATGGCTGAAAATCACTTTACGCCAATTAAAAAACTGAACTTGCTGTGACTAAGCAGCTACACACAATGTCAGTGCTTAAACCCTTTTCTGAAATATAAACAACTAATTTGAGCATGTAGGATTTGTAAGACTTGATGAGAAACCTTTTTTTTAGAAAGATTCATGCAAAACATAAAGATTTACTGAAAACGCAAGTAAAGCGCTGAAAATCACTTTAAGGCAATACAAACTGAACCTGCTATAACTAACAAGTTACACACATTTTCGGTGCTTAAACAATTTTCTTATGTATAAACAACAAATGTGAAAATGTTAGCATATTAAGAGTTGATGACAAATCTTTCATTACACACATTTTAAGTGCTTAAACAGTTTCACTATGTATATACAACTAATGTGAACATGTTAGAATAGTAAGAGTTGATGAGAAACCTTTCATTGGAAAGTTTCATGCAAAACATAAAGATGCATTGAAAACACTACTGATGGCTGAAAATCACTTTAAGGCAATAAAAACGGAACCTGCTATAACTAACAAGTTACACACATTTTCGGTGCATTTCTGAAATATAAACAACTAATTTGAACATGTTGGAAATGTAAGACTTGATGAGAAACCTTTTTTTTTTAGAAAGTTTCCTGCAAAGCATAAATATTTACTGAAAAAGCAAGTACTGCGCTGAAAATCACTTTAAGGCAATAGAAAACTGAAGTTGCTATAACTAACAAGTTACACACATTTTCAGTGCTTAAACAATTTTCTTATGTATAAACAACTAATGTGAACATGTTAGAATAGTAAGAGTTGATGAGAAACCTTTCATTGGAAAGTTTCATGCAAAACATAAAGATGCATTGAAAACACTACTGATGGCTGAAAATCACTTTAAGGCAATAAAAACGGAACCTGCTATAACTAACAAGTTACACACATTTTCGGTGCTTTTCTGCAATATAAACAACTAATTTGAACATGTTGAAAATGTAAGACTTGATGAGAAACCTTTTTTTTTTAGAAAGTTTTATGCAAAGCATAAATATTTACTGAAAAAGCAAGTACTGCGCTGAAAATCACTTTAAGGCAATAGAAAACTGAATTTGCTATAACTAACAAGTTACACACATTTTCGGTGCTTAAACAATTTTCTTATGTATAAACAACTAATGTGAACATGTTAGAATAGTAAGAGTTGATGAGAAACCTTTCATTGGAAAGTTTCATGCAAAACATAAAGATGCATTGAAAACACTACTGATGGCTGAAAATCACTTTAAGGCAATAAAAACTGAACCTGCTATAACTAACAAGTTACACACATTTTCGGTGCTTAAACAATTTTCTTATGTATAAACAACTAATGTGAAAATATTAGAATATTAAGAGTTGATGAGAAATCATTCATTACACAGTTTCATGCAAAACATAAAGATGCTTTTAAAACATTACTGATGGCTGAAAATCACTTTACGCCAATTAAAAAACTGAACTTGCTGTGACTAAGCAGCTACACACAATGTCAGTGCTTAAACCCTTTTCTGAAATATAAACAACTAATTTGAGCATGTAGGATTTGTAAGACTTGATGAGAAACCTTTTTTTTAGAAAGATTCATGCAAAACATAAAGATTTACTGAAAACGCAAGTAAAGCGCTGAAAATCACTTTAAGGCAATACAAACTGAACCTGCTATAACTAACAAGTTACACACATTTTAAGTGCTTAAACAGTTTCACTATGTATATACAACTAATGTGAACATGTTAGAATAGTAAGAGTTGATGAGAAACCTTTCATTGGAAAGTTTCATGCAAAACATAAAGATGCATTGAAAACACTACTGATGGCTGAAAATCACTTTAAGGCAATAAAAACGGAACCTGCTGTAACTAACAAGTTACACACATTTTCGGTGCTTTTCTGCAATATAAACAACTAATTTGAACATGTTGAAAATGTAAGACTTGATGAGAAACCTTTTTTTTTTTGAAAGTTTCCTGCAAAGCATAAATATTTACTGAAAAAGCAAGTACTGCGCTGAAAATCACTTTAAGGCAATAGAAAACTGAAGTTGCTATAACTAACAAGTTACACACATTTTCGGTGCTTAAACAATTTTCTTATGTATAAACAACTAATGTGAACATGTTAGAATAGTAAGACTTGATGAGAAACCTTTCATTGGAAAGTTTCATGCAAAACATAAAGATGCATTGAAAACACTACTGATGGCTGAAAATCACTTTAAGGCAATAAAAACTGAACCTGCTATAACTAACAAGTTACACACATTTTCGGTGCTTAAACAATTTTCTTATGTATAAACAACTAATGTGAAAATATTAGAATATTAAGAGTTGATGAGTAATCTTTCATTACACAGTTTCATGCAAAACATAAAGATGCTTTTAAAACATTACTGATGGCTGAAAATCACTTTACGCCAATTAAAAAACTGAACTTGCTGTGACTAAGCAGCTACACACAATGTCAGTGCTTAAACCCTTTTCTGTAATATAAACAACTAATTTGAGCATGTAGGATTTGTAAGACTTGATGAGAAACCTTTTTTTTTTAGAAAGACTCATGCAAAACATAAAGATTTACTGAAAACGCAAGTAAAGCGCTGAAAATCACTTTAAGGCAATACAAACTGAACCTGCTATAACTAACAAGTTACACACATTTTAGGTGCTTAAACTATTTCCCTATGTATATACAACAAATGTGAACATGTTAGAATAGTAAGAGTTGATGAGAAACCTTTCATTGGAAAGTTTCATGCAAAACATGAAGATGCATTGAAAACACTACTGATGGCTGAAAATCACTTTACGGCAATAAAAACGGAACCTGCTATAACTAAACAAGTTACACACATTTTCGGTGCTTTTCTGAAATATAAACAACTAATTTGAACATGTCGGAAGACTTGATGAGAAACCTTTTTTTTTTAGAAAGATTCATGCAAAACATAAAAATTTACTGAAAACGCAAGTAAAGCGCTGAAAATCACTTTAAGGCAATAGAAAACTGTAGTTGCTATAACTAACAAGTTACACACATTTTCGGTGCTTAAACAATTTCCCTATGTATATACAACAAATGTGAACATGTTAGAATAGTAAGAGTTGATGAGAAACCTTTCATTGGAAAGTTTCATGCAAAACATAAAGATGCATTGAAAACACTACTGATGGCTGAAAATCACTTTAAGGCAATAAAAACTGAACCGGCTATAACTAACAAGTTACACACATTTTCAGTGCTTAAACAATTTTCTTATGTATAAACAACTAATGTGAAAATATTAGAATATTAAGAGTTGATGAGAAATCTTTCATTACACAGTTTCATGCAAAACATAAAGATGCTTTTAAAACATTACTGATGGCTGAAAATCACTTTACGCCAATTAAAAAACTGAACTTGCTGTGACTAAGCAGCTACACACAATGTCAGTGCTTAAACCCTTTTCTGAAATATAAACAACTAATTTGAGCATGTAGGATTTGTAAGACTTGATGAGAAACCTTTTTTTTAGAAAGATTCATGCAAAACATAAAGATTTACTGAAAACGCAAGTAAAGCGCTGAAAATCACTTTAAGGCAATACAAACTGAACCTGCTATAACTAACAAGTTACACACATTTTCGGTGCTTAAACAATTTTCTTATGTATAAACAACAAATGTGAAAATGTTAGCATATTAAGAGTTGATGACAAATCTTTCATTACATGGTTTCATGCAAAACATAAAGATGCATTGAAAAAACTACTGATGGCTGAAAATCACTTTAAGGCAATACAAAACTTAACTTGCTGTAACTAACCAGCTACACACAATGTCAGTGCTTAAACCCTTTTCTGAAATATAAACAACTAATTTGAACATGTTGGATTTGTAAGACTTGATGAGAAACCTTTTATTAGAAATTTCCATGCAAAGCATAAAGATTTACCTAAAACGCAAGCGCTGAAAAACACTTTAAGGCAATACAAAACTGCACAAGCATTATATTTACACATCACATGTTCTTGATGGAAAGATCCAGAGGTGGGAAGAGTAGTAGTTCTAGTAGTTCAAGCTTGTGGCTGGGCTTGAGTTCTTCTTTGGCATCTGAAAAACACAGTATAGTTATTTAGGAATGACAAATATACACATGCGCAGTACTGTTCAAAAAACTACATTCATGTTATTTCTCCGGGTACATTATTGCTATTACAATTGACCTCACACTGGCCAACCTAATCAACCTAACAAGTACAGGGTAACGAAACTTCAACCGAAAGTTTGAACACTGAACAATACAGAATATAAAATACTGTTCGCGCAAAAAACTTCTTTTGCATAGCAACATGCTAACCATCTGAAAAAAACGCTAACAACAATATTTGAAATATATAACTGTGTTCAAGTTATCATACAATCTGTATCATACAAACATGCAGTTGTACTTACAGTCAAATTAATATGAATCGTTTCACTCGACAGAGACATACAATGCCGGCTACTTTACTTCTCGAATGAGATGAGACTGTTTTCAGCCCACAGCTGATTGCCAAGAAAAAAACAAACACACGGCTTTGCCACTCTGTCATTCAAATAGAAAAATGTAACCTAGCACAATCTCTCAAATTTTCCCCGTAATTACAACCAAGAGTACTCTTAATAATGCCATAGGCGATTCTACCTCAAAGCATGGAAAATGAAGTTAAATATCTTACCGAACTGAAGCCATCCTCTGACTAGCCTAGCTTCAATCCCTTGCAAACGTATTGACGAGCTATTTTGTGTTAACAAATTTAACCAGCTGGGTATGTTTTACTTTTTTTAAATACAAGAACTTGCAAAACACGCTTTAAACATTTACATTACACCTGTATTCATTTAGCAAACGCTTTGATCGGTCACTGATCATAGCAACGATCAAAACAGTATAACATTTTAACTACATAATTGTGTTCAAGTCATCATACAAACTGTATTGATTAAATATAGCTGTGAGCAGCGATGGTGGATTCCTCCTGGAACAGTTTATGGAATTGATATGTAATTCAAATGAACAAAATAATGAAGAAAGGAAAACAAGGCAATGGTGTGAATACATTCAAGACTATAGTGACCCCTGTGCTGCAAGGGACAAAGGATTTAATATGTGAATGAGAAATATTTGCATGGTCTGTGGCTCCACCTATTATCCAAAGTAAAATGGCAGTGTAACAAGTTGCCAAGGTAAACTGGTAATGGGTTGCTCACTTAGTGGAAACACAACATTTATTACAGGTAAGTAAATACCCAAAATAAGGTTGTTTTAAAGAAGGTGCAAAGTACAATGGCAATATGACCACAAGAATGAAGAGAGAAAAAAGGCTATATTTTTAATTAGTGAAGAAGTATGAATATTGTGCCATAACTCTAAACTTTTTACTCATTTGGTCCAAGGGCTGCCATATACTTCCACTTTACAAGAACAATGTAATTGTTGTGTAATTCAAAGTGCACCATCCAAGTTTGCCCACTGTGTCAACAGACTCTTGTGCGTGTGAGTTTTTTTGGAGCCACTGGGTCTGGCATGACAGAGAGAGAATTTGCAAGACAGCATTAGCCTTTAGCCAAGCAGTCACATTTCAAATATTCATCATTAATCAACTTTTCATCTTACATTCAACTTTTTCTCAGATTTGAATACAACACATTGTCAATAGTCTACATATGAACTTGTGATTGATTCGGACTATTAGTTTTTGATTGCCACTTGTATACAGCAGTAATATAGTCTTAGCCTTAAATTAGATGACCATTATTTACATCATTTTGGAAGTTATGAACTTAGCTGTTAAACTGGGTTGTATTTTGTAGTGTGTTCTTCGTGCAAATATAGTTTGATATTGATATCTCAAAGATTTTTTGACTTTAATAATGTTATAAGACGAACGTCCTGTTTATTGCAATAATGCCACTTTTAAATGGATTTAGCGAACAAACGGTTTGAAATATAAAAAATCTTTTGATAACGTATGTGAGGCTTGGTCTGAAGATGTTGCCATAGAAACATGGAGAAGATCGGACAAACATTGTAGGAATAGTATAAAAAAACATATTTCATTTATGTATATTGTACAGAAAAATGTAAAGATTTGCCATTAAGAGTTGTTGAGGCTTTTTTGTTTGTCATGAGGAATGAGGCACATGGAATACATATCAAGATTATAGGACGAAAGACATACAAGTGGCATCACTTTTAAAAAGAATGAATTAAAGTGTGGCCCTTAGTGCCCCTTTGATCTAGCTGACAAACGATTATGAAAATCAAAAATCGTATTAATAGCTTTTGTGAGGGTTCTTCTGACGATGTTAACTGGCAAGTATGAAGGAAATTGGACAAAAATTGTAGGAGTAGTGGCAAAAAAGCACTTTTCATGAATTTATGATGTACAGAAAAATCTAAGGACTTGCCATTATAAGTTGTTGAGACTTTTTTGTTCATTGTGACAAATAAGGCATCTGTAATGAATTTCAGGATTTTAGGACAAAAGGACTACAAATGACATCACTTTGAAAAAGGACACAAATGGTTGGTCAAAATGGGGCGTGGCCTGTAGCGCCCCCTTTGGTCTCAAGGGAACCAAAATGGGTGTGGTAGTTTATAATGTTGTACTGTTTCACCATGCCAAAAATCTCAACTTTTTACCGCTGTGATCCAAGGGCTGCCATCCAAACCCATGTTACAATGGGAATAATAATATTAATAATACCTGCAATAACAATAGGTTTCCTCCTGACTGAGGAAACTTAATAATAAATATAGCTGCGAGCAGCGATGGTGGATTCCTCCTGGAACAGGTATTTGAATTGATATGTAATTCAAATGAACAAAAGAATGAAGAAAGGAAAACAAGGCAATGGTGTGAATACATCCAAGACTGTAGTGACCCCTGTGCTGCAAGAGACAAAGGATTTAATATGTGAATGAGAAATATTTGCATGGTCTGTGGCTCCACCTATGGCTGATGATGTGTAATTGAAGGTAATGTGCGGCCCTTAAGCGCCCCCATTGACTCTAGCAGACAAACAAAATCTAAAATCTTATTGATAGCATTTGTGACGGTTTTTCTGACAATAATAACTGGCAAGGATGAAGAAGATTAGACAAAAATTGTAGGAGGAGTGGCAAAAGCGCACGTCTCATGAATTTATGAAGTACTTGCCATTATTGTTGTTGTTGAAACTTTTTTGTTCATTGTGACGAATAAGGCATCTGTAATGAATTTCAGGATTTTAGGACAAAGGACTACAAATGACATCCCTTTGAAAAAGACACAAATGGTTGGTCAAATTGAGGTGTGGCCTATAGCGCCCCCTTTGGTCTCAAGGGAACCAAAATGGGTGTGGTATCTTATAATGTTTGTTTCACCATGCCAAAAATCTCAACTTTTTACCGCTGTGATCCAAGTCTGCCATCAAACCCATGTTACAATGGGTATAATAATAATATTAATACCTGCAATAACAATAGGTTTCCTCCTGACGGAGGAATCCTAACTAATGTGAACATGTTAGAATAGTAGAGTTGAGAGAAACCTTTCATTGGAAAGTTTTGAGAAACCTTTATTAGAAAGTTTCATGCAAAGCATAAAGATTCACTGAAAACGCAAGTAAAGCGCTGAAAATCAGCTTTAGGCAATACAAATCTAAACTTGGTATAACTAACAAGTTCCACACATTTTCGGTGCTTAAACAATTTCCCTATGTATATACAACAAATGTGATTATGTAAGAATAGTAAGAGTTGATGATAAACCTTTTAGTAGAAAGTTGCATGCAAAACAAAAAGATTTATTGAAAACACTACTGATGGCTGAGAATCACTACAAATAAAATACAATACAAACTGAACTTGCTATAACTAAGAAGTTACACACATTTTAAAGGCTTAAACAATATATAGAACTACTGTAAACATGTTAGAATAGTAAGAGTTGATGAGAAACCTTTCATTGGAAAGTTTCATGCAAAACATGAAGATGCATTGAAAACACTACTGATGGCTGAAAATCACTTTACGGCAATAAAAACGGAACCTGCTATAACTAACAAGTTACACACATTTTCGGTGCTTTTCTGAAATATAAACAACTAATTTGAACATGTCGGAAGACTTGATGAGAAACCTTTTTTTTTTAGAAAGTTCATGCAAAGCATAAATATTTACTGAAAACGCAAGTAAAGCGCTGAAAATCACTTTAAATAGAAAACTGAAGTTGCTATAACTAACAAGTTACACTCATTTTCGGTGCTTAAACAATTTTCTTATGTATAAACAACTAATGTGAAAATTTTAGAATTTAAGGTAGTGACAAAAGTAGTGACAACAAACTAACACAACAGGAGGTTCAAGGCAATACAAATTGAACCTGCTATAACTATGTTACACACATTTTAAGTGCTTAAACAATATATACAACTAATGAGCGCCGAGCTTAGCCGCCGCAGAGCGGCGTTTACCCCAGTCAAAGCCAAACTCAGAGAGGCGGGCATCACATACGGTCTTTACCATCCAGCGGAGCTGCGTCTTGTCCATGACGGAGTTTCACATTCCTTTAAGGCACCCGCGGAGGTGGAAACATTCCTTGCCAAACGCAAGCGTGCCTCTTTGGAGACGTAAACAAACAGAGATGGACGCTGCGTTCCCTGTGCTGTATGCTGATCACTCACGCTGGACTATAACCTACATAATGTTCATACTTTTAGTTCTCTCCTCCCGGTTTCATTATTTTCTTATGGAGATGGAAGGAAGAAAGGAGATTTTATTATGGTCCGTGGATGGAGAGACTATTATTTGTTACCACCAGTAAAGGGCGGTCGGCATCTACCTACCAGTTTGGCTGGCGCACATCTTCACCGGGTGTCAGCGTGTTATGTTTTCCTTCCTCAATTTGAACATGTTGCCGATAAAGAACATACCCACGGTTCAGAAGGGCCAGAAAAATGTACAGGTTTATTCGCTCACTTATCTTGCTAATTTAATTTTTGTTTTTTCCCTGCTATGGCCGCTTCTTTTTTCTTTTTTAATTTATTGCAATTGAACGTTGTCAGTGGTGGGTATTATGTTATTTTATCTTATAAGTTGTGACTACAAAAAACGTATGTGAATGGAGCAGCGTTTCTATGGTTCACTGCCTATGGCATCAAAGTGGAAAGTTACCAAGTGTATCCAGGGTTTTTGACCTCTCGTTTGGGGAGGGGTAAGTTGTTCTTTGGGTTGGGAGGGTGTGGGTGGGGGGAACTCTGTGTTTTATGTTTATACACTTCTTTACTCTTTTAGCTTGTGTGTGTGGCCGTGTCATTTTCAGAATGCTGTACCATCCTTCAATACCCTACTAACTCCTGATGAGCATGGTTGATTGTTTGCAGCAAAGGAATAATGGCTGACAATATTACAGTAAATTGTATTAGTTGGAACACCAAGGGCCTAAATCATATTGTTAAGCGTAACAGGGTATTGTCCCATTTAAGAAGTCTGGATGTTAATATTGCTTTTCTCCAAGAAACTCATCTCAGGACCTCTGACCATAACGGACTGCGTAAAGGATGGGTGGGGCAATTATATCATTCAATCTTTGAGGGGAAATCTAGGGGTGCGGCTATTCTTATTAACAAGAATACTCCTTTCATCATGCAAAAGGTTACCGCAGACCATCTGGGAAGATCTGTCGTGGTCACAGGTACCTTGTATAATGTGCCTTTAATCTTAGCCAATGTTTATGCCCCAAATTGGGATGATGTGCAGTTTATGAAAAAATTCTTGTCCTCATTACCTTGTTTAAATACGCACAGGCTTATTTTAGGGGGTGATTTCAACTGCGTATTAGACCCAATACTGGATCGCTCCTCTAAAACCATCTACAATATATCAAAATCAGCCAGGGCGATTAATGCTTTTCTACAAATGTATAATATGTCTGAACCCTGGCGCTCCTTGTATCCCAATTCTAAACATTATTCATTTTTTTCCCCAGTACATAACTCCTACTCCCGCATTGATTACTTTTTAATTGATACCAAGCTAATGCCCTCGGTTAAGGACTGCAGATATGAGGGCATTGTCATCTCTGACCATGCGCCAGTGGTTTTACAAGTATCTTTTCCAAAGAAGTCTGCTCGGCGTCCTTGGCGTTTTAGTAATATTTTGCTTGGGGATGAATCATTTGTTAAGTGTATTAATACGCAAATCGATATTTTCCTGTCCACAAATGATACGTCAGAGGTTAGTAAATCCACCCTCTGGGAATCCCTAAAGGCTGTTTTAAGAGGGGAGATTATCTCTTACGCCTCCTGGGAAACCAGGTCGAGAAAACTACGTCTTAAAGACCTTTCCGACCAAATTAAACGATTGGATTATAGGAACTCAATTGCCCCCACACGTGATTTTTTAAAGGACAGATTGACTCTGCAGACGGAATTTGACCTAATAACTACCCGCCATACAGAACAGCTCCTCCTCCAGTCTCGATCGAGGTTATATGAACATTCTGATAAGGCTGGCAAGTTCTTGGCTCAACAGGTTAGACAGTCTATGACCTCTACTCTCATTACAAACATCCGAAAACATGATGGTCAGATTTGTAATGATGAGCAGGAAATTAATGAGGAATTTAAGAGGTTTTATTCGTCTCTTTATACTTCTGAGGTGATATATGAACCTTCTAAACTTGAACTTTTTTTTCAGAACCTAAATCCACCTCAAGTTAGTGTATTATTAATGGAGCAATTGGAAAAACCTTTGTCTAAGGAGGAAATTAGAGCAGCCCTTTACAGTATGCAGAATGCAAAAGCTCCAGGCCCCGACGGATTTACGTTAGAATTTTTTTAAAAATTTGGAGATAAGTTGTTGCCAATCTTGTTGTCAGTTTTTGAGGAGTCCTTTGTCGAAGGTCGCCTTCCACCAACCCTTTGCCAGGCCTCAATTTCTGTTTTACTGAAAAAGAATAAGGATCCCCTGAATTGTGGGTCATTTCGTCCTATCTCGCTCCTGAATGTGGATTATAAATTGTTGGCTAAGGCCTTGGCTCACCGTCTAGAGATCATCCTCCCTTCGATTATTTCACCTGACCAAACTGGTTTTATTAAAGAACGCCTCTCTTTTTTTAATATTCGTAGACTGTTAAACATCATACATTCCACAGATGATCAACAGTTGCCCGAGGCAGTTATCTCTTTGGACGCTGAAAAGGCGTTCGATAGAGTGGAATGGGGTTACTTATTTTGGTGTCTAGACAAGTTTGGCTTTGGTCCGAAATTCATCTCTTGGGTAAAATTGCTATATAACTCTCCAACTTCATCAGTGCACACTAATAACACCAATTCCCAATTATTTCCATTACAACGCGGGACAAGGCAAGGATGCCCGATTTCTCCACTTTTATTTGCTATAGCTATTGAGCCCCTTGCAATGGCAATACGCTCCTCTCCTGAGATTTGTGGTATTGTAAGAGGGGGTAAGGAACATAAAACGTCATTATATGCTGATGATCTGTTACTATATATAACTGATCCACAGAACACCTTACCCCATATTATGAAGTTATTAGGCCACTTCAACAGCATCTCTGGGCATAAGATTAATGTTTCAAAAAGTGAGCTTTTTCCTGGCAACTCTGCCGCTAAGTCCATCTCCTTTCATTCCTGTCCTTTTAAGGTGACATCTGACAACTTCACCTACCTAGGAGTGGTTGTTACGCGTGGCTTTTCTGACCTTTTTAAGCTTAATTTTGTTCCTCTTCTTGAGAGCTCTAAAATTGCCCTCAATAAATGGTCCATGCTTCCTCTCTCTTTAGCAGGAAGAATCAATCTAATTAAAATGATCACGTTGCCCAAATTCCTCTACCTTTTCCAAACTATACCGATCTTTATCAACAAATCTTTCTTTTCACACCTAAACAAGATTATATCTGACTTTATTTGGAATAAGAAGCCACCCCGTATCCGTAGGGAATTTTTGCAGAGACCAAGATCAATGGGTGGTATGGCATTACCACACTTCCAATTATACTATTGGGCGAGCAACCTAAGAGCTATGGCATACTGGCTTAAAAACTACATCGACAGCGAGACTCCTGCCTGGGTTCAAATAGAGACCACTGCCTGTTTGCCATCGTCCCTCCCTGCTTTATTGTATTCTGCAATGCCTTTCACTCCAAGCTATGTTTCAAATGCCCCCTTAGTACATCAATCTTTACGTATATGGGCTCAAGTGCGAGGACACTTTGGTTGGCAGGCTGGCTCACTCCGGGCCCCGATTGCGTCTAATCATCGATTTGCCCCTTCATTCCATAATGACTATTTTTCGGCCTGGCAAGAGAAGGGTATCGTCTCATTTAAAGATATGTACATAACAGGTGTTTTTGCTTCATTCGAACAGCTCAAAACTAAATTCAATCTACGGAATGTACATTTCTTTAGTTATTTACAGGGACTGGGCACGTACCAATACAGGAACATTCCCTACAATCCCCCAGCCTTAACCTATGGATAGTCTCTTCCCAGCAGACCCAGAGCTCAGGGGCACAATATCTGTTATATATACAAAACTTTCTTCTGTGCAATCAGAATCTCTGGATGCATTGAGAGCGGCGTGGCAGGCTGATCTGAATGTACAATTTACAGATGTTGAGTGGTCGAATGTTTTTTTGAGAATACATTCTTCTTCTATATGTGCCAGACATGGCTTGATACAGTTTAAAGTGGCACACAGACTCCATCTCTCTAAAGCCAGAATCTCAAAAATGTATCCATCAAGTGATAGTTCATGCAACAGATGTAAAAATTCACCTGCAACACTAGCTCATATGTTCTGGCTTTGCCCGAAACTCGTTAGTTACTGGTCCTCTATTTTTGACGCTCTATCCAAGATACTTAAGAGACCTATAGCTCCGAACCCTCTTACAGCCGTAATTGGCATTCAATATGAGGGTGATCATCTTTTTAGAGCACAATCAAACTGTATTGCCTTTGTCACTCAGATTAATTTACCAGAAGATTAATTTTACTTAATTGGAAGCAGGCTACTCCACCCTCTTTTAAACACTGGATTAGGGACACGCTACAATTTCTGAAGCTTGAAAAGTTAAGATTTGCTTTAGAGGGTTCGAAGGACAATTTTAGCAATGTTTGGCAGCCTTTCATCACATATTTGCTTGACCAGCTCTAAGGATGTATACATTTATTTTTTTAATTTTATTTTTACACTTGTATTTTGCTATGGATCCCAAAACTGCACACACATTTTTTTCTTTTTGTTGTCATTGTTTGTTTTATTGTTATTGTAATAATCATTGATTATTGATATATTTTTGTCTGTTTGTCTTTGGGGATAGAAAAACAAAAAAATGTGTTACATTTGTAAAATGATGTTGTGCTATATTGAGAAATATCAATAAACAAAGTGGAAAAAAAAGAAACCTTTCATTAGAAAGTTTCATGCAAAACATAAAGATGCATTGAAAACACTATTGATGGCTAAAAAATCACTTTAAGGCAATAAAAAAACGGAACCTGCTATAACTAACAAGTTACACACATTTTCGGTGCTTAAACAATTTTTTTATGTATAAACAACTAATGTAAAAATGTTAGAATATTAAGAGTTGATGAGAAATCTTTCATTACACAGTTTCATGCAAAACATAAAGATGCACTGAAAACATTACTGATGGCTGAAAATCACTTTACGGCAATAAAACAACTGAACTTGCTGTGACTAACCAGCTACACGCAATGTCAGTGCTGAAACCCTTTTCTGAAATATAAACAACTAATTTGAAAATGTTGGATGTGTAAGACTTGATGAGAAACCTTTTTTTTTTTTTTTTTGAAAGATTCATGCAAAGCATAAAGATTTACTGCAAACGCAAGTAAAGCGCTGAAAATCACTTTAAAGCAATACAACCTCAACCTGGTATATTTAACAAGTTACACACATTTTAAGTGCTTAAACAATATATACAAATAATGTGAACATGTTAGAATAGTAAGAGAAACCTGATGAGAAACCTTTTAATAGAAAGTTTCATGCTTAAACAATATATACAACTAATGTGAACATGTTTGAATAGTAAGAGTTGATGAGAAACCTTTCATTAGAAAGTTTCATGCAAAACATAAAGATGCATTGAAAACACTACTGATGGCTGAAAATCACTTTAAGGCAATAAAAACGGAACCTGCTATAACGAATAAGTTACACACATTTTCGGTGCTTAAACAATTTTCTTATGTATAAACAACTAATGTGAAAATGTTAGAATATTAAGAGTTGATGAGAAATCTTTCATTACACAGTTTCATGCAAAACATAAAGATGCACTGAAAACATTACTGATGGCTGGAAATCAATTTAAGGCAATAAAAAACTGAACTTGCTGTAACTAACCAGCTACACACAATGTCAGTGCTTAAACCCTTTTCTGAAATATAAACAACTAATTTGAACATGTTGGATTTGTAAGACTTGATGAGAAACCTTTTATTAGAAATTTCCATGCAAAGCATAAAGATTTACCTAAAACGCAAGCGCTGAAAAACACTTTAAGGCAATACAAAACTTAACTTGCTATAACTAACAAGTTACACACATTTTCGGTGCCTAAACCCTTTTCTGAAATATAAACAACTAACGTGAAAATGTTACAATAGTAAGAGTTGATGAGAAACCTTGCATTAGAAAGTTTCATGCAAAACAAAAAAGATTCATTGAAAACACTACTGATGGCTGAAAATCACTTTAAGGCAATAAAAACGGAACCTGTTATAACTAACGAAATACACACATTTTCGGTGCTTAAACAATTTTCTTATGTATATACAACTAATATGATAATTTTAGAATAGTAAGAGTTGATGAGAAACCTTGCATTAGAAAGTTACATGCAAAACAAAAAAGATGCATTGAAAACACACTACTGATGGCTGAAAATCACTTTAAGGCAATAAAAACGGATCCTGCTATAACTAACAAAATCAACACATTTTCGGTGCTTAAACAATTTTCTTATGTATATACAACTAACGTGAAAATGTTACAATAGGAAGAGTTGATGAGAAACCTTGCATTAGAAAGTTTCATGCAATACAAAAAAGATACATTGAAAACACTACTAATGGCTGAAAATAACTTTAAGGCAATAAAAACTGAACTTGCTATGGCTAACAAGTTACAAACATTTTCGGTGCCTAAACCCTTTTCTGAAATATAAACAACTAACGTGAAAATGTTACAATAGTAAGAGTTGATGAGAAACCTTGCATTAGAAAGTTTCATGCAAAACAAAAAAAGATACATTGAAAACACTACTAATGGCTGAAAATAACTTTAAGGCAATAAAAACTGAACTTGCTATGGCTAACAAGTTACACACATTTTCGGTGCCTAAACCCTTTTCTGAAATATAAACAACTAACGTGAAAATGTTACAATAGTAAGAGTTGATGAGAAACCTTGCATTAGAAAGTTTCATGCAAAACAAAAAAAGATACATTGAAAACACTACTAATGGCTGAAAATAACTTTAAGGCAATAAAAACTGAACTTGCTATGGCTAACAAGTTACAAACATTTTCAGTGCTTAAACATTTTTCTTATGTATAAACAACTAATGTGAACATTTTAGAATATTAAAAGTTGATGAGAAATCTTTCATTACACAGTGGCATGCAAAACAAAAAGATGCATTAAAAACACTGCTGACGGCTGAAAAGCACTTTAAGGCAATAAAAACTAAACCTGCTTTAACTAACAAGTTACACACATTTTAAGTGCTTAAACAATATATACAACTAATGTGAACATGTAAGAATAGTTGATGATGAAGAGTTGATGAGAAACCTTGCATTAGAAAGTTTCATGCAAAACAAAACAGATACATTAAAAACACTACTGATGGCTGAAAATCATTTTAAGGCAATAAAAACGGAACCAGCTATAACTAACAAGTTACACACATTTTTGGTGCTTAAACAACTAATTTGAACATAGAAACATATAAAGTTAGTAAAGTAGAGAAAAGTAAAGAAAGTAGAAAGTTACATGCAAAACAAAAAAGATTCATTGAAAACACTACTGATGGCTGAAAATCACTTTAAGGCAATAAAAACGGAACCTGTTATAACTAACGAAATACAAACATTTTCGGTGCTTAAACAATTTTCTTATGTATATACAACTAATATGATAATTTTAGAATAGTAAGAGTTGATGAGAAACCTTGCATTAGAAAGTTACATGCAAAACAAAAAAGATGCACTGAAAACATTACTGATGGCTGAAAATCACTTTAAGGCAATAAAACAACTGAACTTGCTGTGACTAACCAGCTACACGCAATGTCAGTGCTGAAACCCTTTTCTGAAATATAAACAACTAATTTGAAAATGTTGGATGTGTAAGACTTGATGAGAAACCTTTTTTTTTTTTTTTGAAAGATTCATGCAAAGCATAAAGATTTACTGCAAACCTAAGTAAAGCGCTGAAAATCACTTTAAAGCAATACAACCTCAACCTGCTATATTTAACAAGTTACACACACTTTAAGTGCTTAAACAATATATACAAATAATGTGAACATGTTAGAATAGTAAGAGAAACCTGATGAGAAACCTTTTAATAGAAAGTTTCATGCTTAAACAATATATACAACTAATGTGAACATGTTTGAATAGTAAGAGTTGATGAGAAACCTTTCATTAGAAAGTTTCATGCAAAACATAAAGATGCATTGAAAACACTACTGATGGCTGAAAATCACTTTAAGGCAATAAAAACGGAACCTGCTATAACGAACAAGTTACACACATTTTCGGTGCTTAAACAATTTTCTTATGTATAAACAACTAATGTGAAAATGTTAGAATATTAAGAGTTGATGAGAAATCTTTCATTACACAGTTTCATGCAAAACATAAAGATGCACTGAAAACATTACTGATGACTGGAAATCAATTTAAGGCAATAAAACAACTGACCTTGCTGTGACTAACCAGCTACACGCAATGTCAGTGCTGAAACCCTTTTCTGAAATATAAACAACTAATTTGAAATGTTGGATGTGTAAGACTTGATGAGAAACCTTTTTTTTTTTTTAGAAAGATTCATGCAAAGCATAAAGATTTACTGCAAACGCAAGTAAAGCGCTGAAAATCACTTTAAAGCAATACAACCTCAACCTGCTATATTTAACAAGTTACACACATTTTAAGTGCTTAAACAATATATACAAATAATGTGAACATGTTAGAATAGTAAGAGAAACCTGATGAGAAACCTTTTAATAGAAAGTTTCATGCTTAAACAATATATACAACTAATGTGAACATGTTTGAATAGTAAGAGTTGATGAGAAACCTTTCATTAGAAAGTTTCATGCAAAACATAAAGATGCATTGAAAACACTACTGATGGCTGAAAATCACTTTAAGGCAATAAAAACGGAACCTGCTATAACGAACAAGTTACACACATTTTCGGTGCTTAAACAATTTTCTTATGTATAAACAACTAATGTGAAAATGTTAGAATATTAAGAGTTGATGAGAAATCTTTCATTACACAGTTTCATGCAAAACATAAAGATGCACTGAAAACATTACTGATGACTGGAAATCAATTTAAGGCAATAAAACAACTGACCTTGCTGTGACTAACCAGCTACACGCAATGTCAGTGCTGAAACCCTTTTCTGAAATATAAACAACTAATTTGAAAATGTTGGATGTGTAAGACTTGATGAGAAACCTTTTTTTTTTTTTAGAAAGATTCATGCAAAGCATAAAGATTTACTGCAAACGCAAGTAAAGCGCTGAAAATCACTTTAAAGCAATACAACCTCAACCTGCTATATTTAACAAGTTACACACATTTTAAGTGCTTAAACAATATATACAAATAATGTGAACATGTTAGAATAGTAAGAGAAACCTGATGAGAAACCTTTTAATAGAAAGTTTCATGCTTAAACAATATATACAACTAATGTGAACATGTTTGAATAGTAAGAGTTGATGAGAAACCTTTCATTAGAAAGTTTCATGCAAAACATAAAGATGCATTGAAAACACTACTGATGGCTGAAAATCACTTTAAGGCAATAAAAACGGAACCTGCTATAACGAACAAGTTACACACATTTTCGGTGCTTAAACAATTTTCTTATGTATAAACAACTAATGTGAAAATGTTAGAATATTAAGAGTTGATGAGAAATCTTTCATTACACAGTTTCATGCAAAACATAAAGATGCACTGAAAACATTACTGATGACTGGAAATCAATTTAAGGCAATAAAACAACTGACCTTGCTGTGACTAACCAGCTACACGCAATGTCAGTGCTGAAACCCTTTTCTGAAATATAAACAACTAATTTGAAAATGTTGGATGTGTAAGACTTGATGAGAAACCTTTTTTTTTTTTTAGAAAGATTCATGCAAAGCATAAAGATTTACTGCAAACGCAAGTAAAGCGCTGAAAATCACTTTAAAGCAATACAACCTCAACCTGCTATATTTAACAAGTTACACACATTTTAAGTGCTTAAACAATATATACAAATAATGTGAACATGTTAGAATAGTAAGAGAAACCTGATGAGAAACCTTTTAATAGAAAGTTTCATGCTTAAACAATATATACAACTAATGTGAACATGTTTGAATAGTAAGAGTTGATGAGAAACCTTTCATTAGAAAGTTTCATGCAAAACATAAAGATGCATTGAAAACACTACTGATGGCTGAAAATCACTTTAAGGCAATAAAAACGGAACCTGCTATAACGAACAAGTTACACACATTTTCGGTGCTTAAACAATTTTCTTATGTATAAACAACTAATGTGAAAATGTTAGAATATTAAGAGTTGATGAGAAATCTTTCATTACACAGTTTCATGCAAAACATAAAGATGCACTGAAAACATTACTGATGGCTGGAAATCAATTTAAGGCAATAAAAAACTGAACTTGCTGTAACTAACCAGCTACACACAATGTCAGTGCTTAAACCCTTTTCTGAAATATAAACAACTAATTTGAACATGTTGGATTTGTAAGACTTGATGAGAAACCTTTTATTAGAAATTTCCATGCAAAGCATAAAGATTTACCTAAAACGCAAGCGCTGAAAAACACTTTAAGGCAATACAAAACTTAACTTGCTATAACTAACAAGTTACACACATTTTCGGTGCCTAAACCCTTTTCTGAAATATAAACAACTAACGTGAAAATGTTACAATAGTAAGAGTTGATGAGAAACCTTGCATTAGAAAGTTTCATGCAAAACAAAAAAGATTCATTGAAAACACTACTGATGGCTGAAAATCACTTTAAGGCAATAAAAACGGAACCTGTTATAACTAACGAAATACACACATTTTCGGTGCTTAAACAATTTTCTTATGTATATACAACTAATATGATAATTTTAGAATAGTAAGAGTTGATGAGAAACCTTGCATTAGAAAGTTACATGCAAAACAAAAAAGATGCATTGAAAACACACTACTGATGGCTGAAAATCACTTTAAGGCAATAAAAACGGATCCTGCTATAACTAACGAAATCAACACATTTTCGGTGCTTAAACAATTTTCTTATGTATATACAACTAACGTGAAAATGTTACAATAGGAAGAGTTGATGAGAAACCTTGCATTAGAAAGTTTCATGCAATACAAAAAAGATACATTGAAAACACTACTAATGGCTGAAAATAACTTTAAGGCAATAAAAACTGAACTTGCTATGGCTAACAAGTTACAAACATTTTCGGTGCCTAAACCCTTTTCTGAAATATAAACAACTAACGTGAAAATGTTACAATAGTAAGAGTTGATGAGAAACCTTGCATTAGAAAGTTTCATGCAAAACAAAAAAAGATACATTGAAAACACTACTAATGGCTGAAAATAACTTTAAGGCAATAAAAACTGAACTTGCTATGGCTAACAAGTTACACACATTTTCGGTGCCTAAACCCTTTTCTGAAATATAAACAACTAACGTGAAAATGTTACAATAGTAAGAGTTGATGAGAAACCTTGCATTAGAAAGTTTCATGCAAAACAAAAAAAGATACATTGAAAACACTACTAATGGCTGAAAATAACTTTAAGGCAATAAAAACTGAACTTGCTATGGCTAACAAGTTACAAACATTTTCAGTGCTTAAACATTTTTCTTATGTATAAACAACTAATGTGAACATTTTAGAATATTAAAAGTTGATGAGAAATCTTTCATTACACAGTGGCATGCAAAACAAAAAGATGCATTAAAAACACTGCTGACGGCTGAAAAGCACTTTAAGGCAATAAAAACTAAACCTGCTTTAACTAACAAGTTACACACATTTTAAGTGCTTAAACAATATATACAACTAATGTGAACATGTAAGAATAGTTGATGATGAAGAGTTGATGAGAAACCTTGCATTAGAAAGTTTCATGCAAAACAAAACAGATACATTAAAAACACTACTGATGGCTGAAAATCATTTTAAGGCAATAAAAACGGAACCAGCTATAACTAACAAGTTACACACATTTTTGGTGCTTAAACAACTAATTTGAACATAGAAACATAGAAAGTTAGTAAAGTAGAGAAAAGTAAAGAAAGTAGAAAGTTACATGCAAAACAAAAAAGATTCATTGAAAACACTACTGATGGCTGAAAATCACTTTAAGGCAATAAAAACGGAACCTGTTATAACTAACGAAATACAAACATTTTCGGTGCTTAAACAATTTTCTTATGTATATACAACTAATATGATAATTTTAGAATAGTAAGAGTTGATGAGAAACCTTGCATTAGAAAGTTACATGCAAAACAAAAAAGATGCACTGAAAACATTACTGATGGCTGAAAATCACTTTAAGGCAATAAAACAACTGAACTTGCTGTGACTAACCAGCTACACGCAATGTCAGTGCTGAAACCCTTTTCTGAAATATAAACAACTAATTTGAAAATGTTGGATGTGTAAGACTTGATGAGAAACCTTTTTTTTTTTTTTGAAAGATTCATGCAAAGCATAAAGATTTACTGCAAACCTAAGTAAAGCGCTGAAAATCACTTTAAAGCAATACAACCTCAACCTGCTATATTTAACAAGTTACACACACTTTAAGTGCTTAAACAATATATACAAATAATGTGAACATGTTAGAATAGTAAGAGAAACCTGATGAGAAACCTTTTAATAGAAAGTTTCATGCTTAAACAATATATACAACTAATGTGAACATGTTTGAATAGTAAGAGTTGATGAGAAACCTTTCATTAGAAAGTTTCATGCAAAACATAAAGATGCATTGAAAACACTACTGATGGCTGAAAATCACTTTAAGGCAATAAAAACGGAACCTGCTATAACGAACAAGTTACACACATTTTCGGTGCTTAAACAATTTTCTTATGTATAAACAACTAATGTGAAAATGTTAGAATATTAAGAGTTGATGAGAAATCTTTCATTACACAGTTTCATGCAAAACATAAAGATGCACTGAAAACATTACTGATGACTGGAAATCAATTTAAGGCAATAAAACAACTGACCTTGCTGTGACTAACCAGCTACACGCAATGTCAGTGCTGAAACCCTTTTCTGAAATATAAACAACTAATTTGAAAATGTTGGATGTGTAAGACTTGATGAGAAACCTTTTTTTTTTTTTAGAAAGATTCATGCAAAGCATAAAGATTTACTGCAAACGCAAGTAAAGCGCTGAAAATCACTTTAAAGCAATACAACCTCAACCTGCTATATTTAACAAGTTACACACATTTTAAGTGCTTAAACAATATATACAAATAATGTGAACATGTTAGAATAGTAAGAGAAACCTGATGAGAAACCTTTTAATAGAAAGTTTCATGCTTAAACAATATATACAACTAATGTGAACATGTTTGAATAGTAAGAGTTGATGAGAAACCTTTCATTAGAAAGTTTCATGCAAAACATAAAGATGCATTGAAAACACTACTGATGGCTGAAAATCACTTTAAGGCAATAAAAACGGAACCTGCTATAACGAACAAGTTACACACATTTTCGGTGCTTAAACAATTTTCTTATGTATAAACAACTAATGTGAAAATGTTAGAATATTAAGAGTTGATGAGAAATCTTTCATTACACAGTTTCATGCAAAACATAAAGATGCACTGAAAACATTACTGATGGCTGGAAATCAATTTAAGGCAATAAAAAACTGAACTTGCTGTAACTAACCAGCTACACACAATGTCAGTGCTTAAACCCTTTTCTGAAATATAAACAACTAATTTGAACATGTTGGATTTGTAAGACTTGATGAGAAACCTTTAATTAGAAATTTCCATGCAAAGCATAAAGATTTACCTAAAACGCAAGCGCTGAAAAACACTTTAAGGCAATACAAAACTTAACTTGCTATAACTAACAAGTTACACACATTTTCGGTGCCTAAACCCTTTTCTGAAATATAAACAACTAACGTGAAAATGTTACAATAGTAAGAGTTGATGAGAAACCTTGCATTAGAAAGTTTCATGCAAAACAAAAAAGATTCATTGAAAACACTACTGATGGCTGAAAATCACTTTAAGGCAATAAAAACGGAACCTGTTATAACTAACGAAATACACACATTTTCGGTGCTTAAACAATTTTCTTATGTATATACAACTAATATGATAATTTTAGAATAGTAAGAGTTGATGAGAAACCTTGCATTAGAAAGTTACATGCAAAACAAAAAAGATGCATTGAAAACACACTACTGATGGCTGCTTTAACTAACAAGTTACACACATTTTAAGTGCTTAAACAATATATACAACTAATGTGAACATGTTAGAATAGTTGATGATGAAGAGTTGATGAGAAACCTTGCATTAGAAAGTTTCATGCAAAACAAAACAGATACATTGAAAACACTACTGATGGCTGAAAATCATTTTAAGGCAATAAAAACGGAACCAGCTATAACTAACAAGTTACACACATTTTTGGTGCTTAAACAACTAATTTGAACATAGAAACATAGAAAGTTAGTAAAGTAGAGAAAAGTAAAGAAAGTAGAAAGTTTCATGCAAAACATAAAGATGTACTGAAAACATTACTGATGGCTGGAAATCAATTTAAGGCAATAAAAAACTGAACTTGCTGTAACTAACCAGCTACACACAATGTCAGTGCTTAAACCCTTTTCTGAAATATAAACAACTAATTTGAACATGTTGGATTTGTAAGACTTGATGAGAAACCTTTTATTAGAAATTTCCATGCAAAGCATAAAGATTTACCTAAAACGCAAGCGCTGAAAAACACTTTAAGGCAATACAAAACTTAACTTGCTATAACTAACAAGTTACACACATTTTCGGTGCCTAAACCCTTTTCTGAAATATAAACAACTAACGTGAAAATGTTACAATAGTAAGAGTTGATGGGAAACCTTGCATTAGAAAGTTACATGCAAAACAAAAAAGATGCATTGAAAACACACTACTGATGGCTGCTTTAACTAACAAGTTACACACATTTTAAGTGCTTAAACAATATATACAACTAATGTGAACATGTTAGAATAGTTGATGATGAAGAGTTGATGAGAAACCTTGCATTAGAAAGTTTCATGCAAAACAAAACAGATACATTGAAAACACTACTGATGGCTGAAAATCCTTTTAAGGCAATAAAAACGGAACCAGCTATAACTAACAAGTTACACACATTTTTGGTGCTTAAACAACTAATTTGAACATAGAAACATAGAAAGTTAGTAAAGTAGAGAAAAGTAAAGAAAGTAGAAAGTTTCATGCAAAACATAAAGATGTACTGAAAACATTACTGATGGCTGGAAATCAATTTAAGGCAATAAAAAACTGAACTTGCTGTAACTAACCAGCTACACACAATGTCAGTGCTTAAACCCTTTTCTGAAATATAAACAACTAATTTGAACATGTTGGATTTGTAAGACTTGATGAGAAACCTTTTATTAGAAATTTCCATGCAAAGCATAAAGATTTACCTAAAACGCAAGCGGTGAAAAACACTTTAAGGCAATACAAAACTTAACTTGCTATAACTAACAAGTTACACACATTTTCGGTGCCTAAACCCTTTTCTGAAATATAAACAACTAACGTGAAAATGTTACAATAGTAAGAGTTGATGAGAAACCTTGCATTAGAAAGTTACATGCAAAACAAAAAAGATGCACTGAAAACATTACTGATGGCTGAAAATCACTTTACGGCAATAAAACAACTGAACTTGCTGTGACTAACCAGCTACACGCAATGTCAGTGCTGAAACCCTTTTCTGAAATATAAACAACTAATGTGAAAATGTTGGATGTGTAAGACTTGATGAGAAACCTTTTTTTTTTTTTTAAGATTCATGCAAAGCATAAAGATTTACTGCAAACGCAAGTAAAGCGCTGAAAATCACTTTAAAGCAATACAACCTCAACCTGCTATATTTAACAAGTTACACACACTTTAAGTGCTTAAACAATATATACAAATAATGTGAACATGTTAGAATAGTAAGAGAAACCTGATGAGAAACCTTTTAATAGAAAGTTTCATGCTTAAACAATATATACAACTAATGTGAACATGTTTAAATAGTAAGAGTTGATGAGAAACCTTTCATTAGAAAGTTTCATGCAAAACATAAAGATGCATTGAAAACACTACTGATGGCTGAAAATCACTTTAAGGCAATAAAAACGGAACCTGCTATAACGAACAAGTTACACACATTTTCGGTGCTTAAACAATTTTCTTATGTATAAACAACTAATGTGAAAATGTTAGAATATTAAGAGTTGATGAGAAATCTTTCATTACACAGTTTCATGCAAAACATAAAGATGCACTGAAAACATTACTGATGACTGGAAATCAATTTAAGGCAATAAAACAACTGACCTTGCTGTGACTAACCAGCTACACGCAATGTCAGTGCTGAAACCCTTTTCTGAAATATAAACAACTAATTTGAAAATGTTGGATGTGTAAGACTTGATGAGAAACCTTTTTTTTTTTTTAGAAAGATTCATGCAAAGCATAAAGATTTACTGCAAACGCAAGTAAAGCGCTGAAAATCACTTTAAAGCAATACAACCTCAACCTGCTATATTTAACAAGTTACACACATTTTAAGTGCTTAAACAATATATACAAATAATGTGAACATGTTAGAATAGTAAGAGAAACCTGATGAGAAACCTTTTAATAGAAAGTTTCATGCTTAAACAATATATACAACTAATGTGAACATGTTTGAATAGTAAGAGTTGATGAGAAACCTTTCATTAGAAAGTTTCATGCAAAACATAAAGATGCATTGAAAACACTACTGATGGCTGAAAATCACTTTAAGGCAATAAAAACGGAACCTGCTATAACGAACAAGTTACACACATTTTCGGTGCTTAAACAATTTTCTTATGTATAAACAACTAATGTGAAAATGTTAGAATATTAAGAGTTGATGAGAAATCTTTCATTACACAGTTTCATGCAAAACATAAAGATGCACTGAAAACATTACTGATGGCTGGAAATCAATTTAAGGCAATAAAAAACTGAACTTGCTGTAACTAACCAGCTACACACAATGTCAGTGCTTAAACCCTTTTCTGAAATATAAACAACTAATTTGAACATGTTGGATTTGTAAGACTTGATGAGAAACCTTTTATTAGAAATTTCCATGCAAAGCATAAAGATTTACCTAAAACGCAAGCGCTGAAAAACACTTTAAGGCAATACAAAACTTAACTTGCTATAACTAACAAGTTACACACATTTTCGGTGCCTAAACCCTTTTCTGAAATATAAACAACTAACGTGAAAATGTTACAATAGTAAGAGTTGATGGGAAACCTTGCATTAGAAAGTTACATGCAAAACAAAAAAGATGCATTGAAAACACACTACTGATGGCTGCTTTAACTAACAAGTTACACACATTTTAAGTGCTTAAACAATATATACAACTAATGTGAACATGTTAGAATAGTTGATGATGAAGAGTTGATGAGAAACCTTGCATTAGAAAGTTTCATGCAAAACAAAACAGATACATTGAAAACACTACTGATGGCTGAAAATCCTTTTAAGGCAATAAAAACGGAACCAGCTATAACTAACAAGTTACACACATTTTTGGTGCTTAAACAACTAATTTGAACATAGAAACATAGAAAGTTAGTAAAGTAGAGAAAAGTAAAGAAAGTAGAAAGTTTCATGCAAAACATAAAGATGTACTGAAAACATTACTGATGGCTGGAAATCAATTTAAGGCAATAAAAAACTGAACTTGCTGTAACTAACCAGCTACACACAATGTCAGTGCTTAAACCCTTTTCTGAAATATAAACAACTAATTTGAACATGTTGGATTTGTAAGACTTGATGAGAAACCTTTTATTAGAAATTTCCATGCAAAGCATAAAGATTTACCTAAAACGCAAGCGGTGAAAAACACTTTAAGGCAATACAAAACTTAACTTGCTATAACTAACAAGTTACACACATTTTCGGTGCCTAAACCCTTTTCTGAAATATAAACAACTAACGTGAAAATGTTACAATAGTAAGAGTTGATGAGAAACCTTGCATTAGAAAGTTACATGCAAAACAAAAAAGATGCACTGAAAACATTACTGATGGCTGAAAATCACTTTACGGCAATAAAACAACTGAACTTGCTGTGACTAACCAGCTACACGCAATGTCAGTGCTGAAACCCTTTTCTGAAATATAAACAACTAATGTGAAAATGTTGGATGTGTAAGACTTGATGAGAAACCTTTTTTTTTTTTTTAAGATTCATGCAAAGCATAAAGATTTACTGCAAACGCAAGTAAAGCGCTGAAAATCACTTTAAAGCAATACAACCTCAACCTGCTATATTTAACAAGTTACACACACTTTAAGTGCTTAAACAATATATACAAATAATGTGAACATGTTAGAATAGTAAGAGAAACCTGATGAGAAACCTTTTAATAGAAAGTTTCATGCTTAAACAATATATACAACTAATGTGAACATGTTTAAATAGTAAGAGTTGATGAGAAACCTTTCATTAGAAAGTTTCATGCAAAACATAAAGATGCATTGAAAACACTACTGATGGCTGAAAATCACTTTAAGGCAATAAAAACGGAACCTGCTATAACGAACAAGTTACACACATTTTCGGTGCTTAAACAATTTTCTTATGTATAAACAACTAATGTGAAAATGTTAGAATATTAAGAGTTGATGAGAAATCTTTCATTACACAGTTTCATGCAAAACATAAAGATGCACTGAAAACATTACTGATGGCTGGAAATCAATTTAAGGCAATAAAAAACTGAACTTGCTGTAACTAACCAGCTACACACAATGTCAGTGCTTAAACCCTTTTCTGAAATATAAACAACTAATTTGAACATGTTGGATTTGTAAGACTTGATGAGAAACCTTTTATTAGAAATTTCCATGCAAAGCATAAAGATTTACCTAAAACGCAAGCGCTGAAAAACACTTTAAGGCAATACAAAACTTAACTTGCTATAACTAACAAGTTACACACATTTTCGGTGCCTAAACCCTTTTCTGAAATATAAACAACTAACGTGAAAATGTTACAATAGTAAGAGTTGATGAGAAACCTTGCATTAGAAAGTTTCATGCAAAACAAAAAAGATTCATTGAAAACACTACTGATGGCTGAAAATCACTTTAAGGCAATAAAAACGGAACCTGTTATAACTAACGAAATACACACATTTTCGGTGCTTAAACAATTTTCTTATGTATATACAACTAATATGATAATTTTAGAATAGTAAGAGTTGATGAGAAACCTTGCATTAGAAAGTTACATGCAAAACAAAAAAGATGCATTGAAAACACACTACTGATGGCTGAAAATCACTTTAAGGCAATAAAAACGGATCCTGCTATAACTAACGAAATCAACACATTTTCGGTGCTTAAACAATTTTCTTATGTATATACAACTAACGTGAAAATGTTACAATAGGAAGAGTTGATGAGAAACCTTGCATTAGAAAGTTTCATGCAATACAAAAAAGATACATTGAAAACACTACTAATGGCTGAAAATAACTTTAAGGCAATAAAAACTGAACTTGCTATGGCTAACAAGTTACAAACATTTTCGGTGCCTAAACCCTTTTCTGAAATATAAACAACTAACGTGAAAATGTTACAATAGTAAGAGTTGATGAGAAACCTTGCATTAGAAAGTTTCATGCAAAACAAAAAAAGATACATTGAAAACACTACTAATGGCTGAAAATAACTTTAAGGCAATAAAAACTGAACTTGCTATGGCTAACAAGTTACACACATTTTCGGTGCCTAAACCCTTTTCTGAAATATAAACAACTAACGTGAAAATGTTACAATAGTAAGAGTTGATGAGAAACCTTGCATTAGAAAGTTTCATGCAAAACAAAAAAAGATACATTGAAAACACTACTAATGGCTGAAAATAACTTTAAGGCAATAAAAACTGAACTTGCTATGGCTAACAAGTTACAAACATTTTCAGTGCTTAAACATTTTTCTTATGTATAAACAACTAATGTGAACATTTTAGAATATTAAAAGTTGATGAGAAATCTTTCATTACACAGTGGCATGCAAAACAAAAAGATGCATTAAAAACACTGCTGACGGCTGAAAAGCACTTTAAGGCAATAAAAACTAAACCTGCTTTAACTAACAAGTTACACACATTTTAAGTGCTTAAACAATATATACAACTAATGTGAACATGTAAGAATAGTTGATGATGAAGAGTTGATGAGAAACCTTGCATTAGAAAGTTTCATGCAAAACAAAACAGATACATTAAAAACACTACTGATGGCTGAAAATCATTTTAAGGCAATAAAAACGGAACCAGCTATAACTAACAAGTTACACACATTTTTGGTGCTTAAACAACTAATTTGAACATAGAAACATAGAAAGTTAGTAAAGTAGAGAAAAGTAAAGAAAGTAGAAAGTTACATGCAAAACAAAAAAGATTCATTGAAAACACTACTGATGGCTGAAAATCACTTTAAGGCAATAAAAACGGAACCTGTTATAACTAACGAAATACAAACATTTTCGGTGCTTAAACAATTTTCTTATGTATATACAACTAATATGATAATTTTAGAATAGTAAGAGTTGATGAGAAACCTTGCATTAGAAAGTTACATGCAAAACAAAAAAGATGCACTGAAAACATTACTGATGGCTGAAAATCACTTTAAGGCAATAAAACAACTGAACTTGCTGTGACTAACCAGCTACACGCAATGTCAGTGCTGAAACCCTTTTCTGAAATATAAACAACTAATTTGAAAATGTTGGATGTGTAAGACTTGATGAGAAACCTTTTTTTTTTTTTTGAAAGATTCATGCAAAGCATAAAGATTTACTGCAAACCTAAGTAAAGCGCTGAAAATCACTTTAAAGCAATACAACCTCAACCTGCTATATTTAACAAGTTACACACACTTTAAGTGCTTAAACAATATATACAAATAATGTGAACATGTTAGAATAGTAAGAGAAACCTGATGAGAAACCTTTTAATAGAAAGTTTCATGCTTAAACAATATATACAACTAATGTGAACATGTTTGAATAGTAAGAGTTGATGAGAAACCTTTCATTAGAAAGTTTCATGCAAAACATAAAGATGCATTGAAAACACTACTGATGGCTGAAAATCACTTTAAGGCAATAAAAACGGAACCTGCTATAACGAACAAGTTACACACATTTTCGGTGCTTAAACAATTTTCTTATGTATAAACAACTAATGTGAAAATGTTAGAATATTAAGAGTTGATGAGAAATCTTTCATTACACAGTTTCATGCAAAACATAAAGATGCACTGAAAACATTACTGATGACTGGAAATCAATTTAAGGCAATAAAACAACTGACCTTGCTGTGACTAACCAGCTACACGCAATGTCAGTGCTGAAACCCTTTTCTGAAATATAAACAACTAATTTGAAAATGTTGGATGTGTAAGACTTGATGAGAAACCTTTTTTTTTTTTTAGAAAGATTCATGCAAAGCATAAAGATTTACTGCAAACGCAAGTAAAGCGCTGAAAATCACTTTAAAGCAATACAACCTCAACCTGCTATATTTAACAAGTTACACACATTTTAAGTGCTTAAACAATATATACAAATAATGTGAACATGTTAGAATAGTAAGAGAAACCTGATGAGAAACCTTTTAATAGAAAGTTTCATGCTTAAACAATATATACAACTAATGTGAACATGTTTGAATAGTAAGAGTTGATGAGAAACCTTTCATTAGAAAGTTTCATGCAAAACATAAAGATGCATTGAAAACACTACTGATGGCTGAAAATCACTTTAAGGCAATAAAAACGGAACCTGCTATAACGAACAAGTTACACACATTTTCGGTGCTTAAACAATTTTCTTATGTATAAACAACTAATGTGAAAATGTTAGAATATTAAGAGTTGATGAGAAATCTTTCATTACACAGTTTCATGCAAAACATAAAGATGCACTGAAAACATTACTGATGGCTGGAAATCAATTTAAGGCAATAAAAAACTGAACTTGCTGTAACTAACCAGCTACACACAATGTCAGTGCTTAAACCCTTTTCTGAAATATAAACAACTAATTTGAACATGTTGGATTTGTAAGACTTGATGAGAAACCTTTAATTAGAAATTTCCATGCAAAGCATAAAGATTTACCTAAAACGCAAGCGCTGAAAAACACTTTAAGGCAATACAAAACTTAACTTGCTATAACTAACAAGTTACACACATTTTCGGTGCCTAAACCCTTTTCTGAAATATAAACAACTAACGTGAAAATGTTACAATAGTAAGAGTTGATGAGAAACCTTGCATTAGAAAGTTTCATGCAAAACAAAAAAGATTCATTGAAAACACTACTGATGGCTGAAAATCACTTTAAGGCAATAAAAACGGAACCTGTTATAACTAACGAAATACACACATTTTCGGTGCTTAAACAATTTTCTTATGTATATACAACTAATATGATAATTTTAGAATAGTAAGAGTTGATGAGAAACCTTGCATTAGAAAGTTACATGCAAAACAAAAAAGATGCATTGAAAACACACTACTGATGGCTGCTTTAACTAACAAGTTACACACATTTTAAGTGCTTAAACAATATATACAACTAATGTGAACATGTTAGAATAGTTGATGATGAAGAGTTGATGAGAAACCTTGCATTAGAAAGTTTCATGCAAAACAAAACAGATACATTGAAAACACTACTGATGGCTGAAAATCATTTTAAGGCAATAAAAACGGAACCAGCTATAACTAACAAGTTACACACATTTTTGGTGCTTAAACAACTAATTTGAACATAGAAACATAGAAAGTTAGTAAAGTAGAGAAAAGTAAAGAAAGTAGAAAGTTTCATGCAAAACATAAAGATGTACTGAAAACATTACTGATGGCTGGAAATCAATTTAAGGCAATAAAAAACTGAACTTGCTGTAACTAACCAGCTACACACAATGTCAGTGCTTAAACCCTTTTCTGAAATATAAACAACTAATTTGAACATGTTGGATTTGTAAGACTTGATGAGAAACCTTTTATTAGAAATTTCCATGCAAAGCATAAAGATTTACCTAAAACGCAAGCGCTGAAAAACACTTTAAGGCAATACAAAACTTAACTTGCTATAACTAACAAGTTACACACATTTTCGGTGCCTAAACCCTTTTCTGAAATATAAACAACTAACGTGAAAATGTTACAATAGTAAGAGTTGATGAGAAACCTTGCATTAGAAAGTTTCATGCAAAACAAAAAAGATTCATTGAAAACACTACTGATGGCTGAAAATCACTTTAAGGCAATAAAAACGGAACCTGTTATAACTAACGAAATACACACATTTTCGGTGCTTAAACAATTTTCTTATGTATATACAACTAATATGATAATTTTAGAATAGTAAGAGTTGATGAGAAACCTTGCATTAGAAAGTTACATGCAAAACAAAAAAGATGCATTGAAAACACACTACTGATGGCTGCTTTAACTAACAAGTTACACACATTTTAAGTGCTTAAACAATATATACAACTAATGTGAACATGTTAGAATAGTTGATGATGAAGAGTTGATGAGAAACCTTGCATTAGAAAGTTTCATGCAAAACAAAACAGATACATTGAAAACACTACTGATGGCTGAAAATCATTTTAAGGCAATAAAAACGGAACCAGCTATAACTAACAAGTTACACACATTTTTGGTGCTTAAACAACTAATTTGAACATAGAAACATAGAAAGTTAGTAAAGTAGAGAAAAGTAAAGAAAGTAGAAAGTTTCATGCAAAACATAAAGATGTACTGAAAACATTACTGATGGCTGGAAATCAATTTAAGGCAATAAAAAACTGAACTTGCTGTAACTAACCAGCTACACACAATGTCAGTGCTTAAACCCTTTTCTGAAATATAAACAACTAATTTGAACATGTTGGATTTGTAAGACTTGATGAGAAACCTTTTATTAGAAATTTCCATGCAAAGCATAAAGATTTACCTAAAACGCAAGCGCTGAAAAACACTTTAAGGCAATACAAAACTTAACTTGCTATAACTAACAAGTTACACACATTTTCGGTGCCTAAACCCTTTTCTGAAATATAAACAACTAACGTGAAAATGTTACAATAGTAAGAGTTGATGAGAAACCTTGCATTAGAAAGTTTCATGCAAAACAAAAAAGATTCATTGAAAACACTACTGATGGCTGAAAATCACTTTAAGGCAATAAAAACGGAACCTGTTATAACTAACGAAATACACACATTTTCGGTGCTTAAACAATTTTCTTATGTATATACAACTAATATGATAATTTTAGAATAGTAAGAGTTGATGAGAAACCTTGCATTAGAAAGTTACATGCAAAACAAAAAAGATGCATTGAAAACACACTACTGATGGCTGCTTTAACTAACAAGTTACACACATTTTAAGTGCTTAAACAATATATACAACTAATGTGAACATGTTAGAATAGTTGATGATGAAGAGTTGATGAGAAACCTTGCATTAGAAAGTTTCATGCAAAACAAAACAGATACATTGAAAACACTACTGATGGCTGAAAATCATTTTAAGGCAATAAAAACGGAACCAGCTATAACTAACAAGTTACACACATTTTTGGTGCTTAAACAACTAATTTGAACATAGAAACATAGAAAGTTAGTAAAGTAGAGAAAAGTAAAGAAAGTAGAAAGTTTCATGCAAAACATAAAGATGTACTGAAAACATTACTGATGGCTGGAAATCAATTTAAGGCAATAAAAAACTGAACTTGCTGTAACTAACCAGCTACACACAATGTCAGTGCTTAAACCCTTTTCTGAAATATAAACAACTAATTTGAACATGTTGGATTTGTAAGACTTGATGAGAAACCTTTTATTAGAAATTTCCATGCAAAGCATAAAGATTTACCTAAAACGCAAGCGCTGAAAAACACTTTAAGGCAATACAAAACTTAACTTGCTATAACTAACAAGTTACACACATTTTCGGTGCCTAAACCCTTTTCTGAAATATAAACAACTAACGTGAAAATGTTACAATAGTAAGAGTTGATGAGAAACCTTGCATTAGAAAGTTTCATGCAAAACAAAAATGATTCATTGAAAACACTACTGATGGCTGAAAATCACTTTAAGGCAATAAAAACGGAACCTGTTATAACTAACGAAATACACACATTTTCGGTGCTTAAACAATTTTCTTATGTATATACAACTAATATGATAATTTTAGAATAGTAAGAGTTGATGAGAAACCTTGCATTAGAAAGTTACATGCAAAACAAAAAAGATGCATTGAAAACACACTACTGATGGCTGAAAATCACTTTAAGGCAATAAAAACGGATCCTGCTATAACTAACGAAATCAACACATTTTCGGTGGTTAAACAATTTTCTTATGTATATACAACTAACGTGAAAATGTTACAATAGGAAGAGTTGATGAGAAACCTTGCATTAGAAAGTTTCATGCAATACAAAAAAGATACATTGAAAACACTACTGATGGCTGGAAATCACTTTAAGGCAATAAAAACGGAACCTGCTATAACTAACAAGTTACACACATTTTCGGTGCCTAAACCCTTTTCTGAAATATAAACAACTAACGTGAAAATGTTACAATAGTAAGAGTTGATGAGAAACCTTGCATTAGAAAGTTTCATGCAAAACCAAAAAAGATACATTGAAAACACTACTAATGGCTGAAAATAACTTTAAGGCAATAAAAACTGAACTTGCTATGGCTAACAAGTTACACACATTTTCGGTGCCTAAACCCTTTTCTGAAATATAAACAACTAACGTGAAAATGTTACAATAGTAAGAGTTGATGAGAAACCTTGCATTAGAAAGTTTCATGCAAAACCAAAAAAGATACATTGAAAACACTACTAATGGCTGAAAATAACTTTAAGGCAATAAAAACTGAACTTGCTATGGCTAACAAGTTACAAACATTTTCAGTGCTTAAACATTTTTCTTATGTATAAACAACTAATGTGAACATTTTAGAATGTTAAAAGTTGATGAGAAATCTTTCATTACACAGTGGCATGCAAAACAAAAAGATGCATTAAAAACACTGCTGACGGCTGAAAAGCACTTTAAGGCAATAAAAACTAAACCTGCTTTAACTAACAAGTTACACACATTTTAAGTGCTTAAACAATATATACAACTAATGTGAACATGTTAGAATAGTTGATGATGAAGAGTTGATGAGAAACCTTGCATTAGAAAGTTTCATGCAAAACAAAACAGATACATTGAAAACACTACTGATGGCTGAAAATCATTTTAAGGCAATAAAAACGGAACCAGCTATAACTAACAAGTTACACACATTTTTGGTGCTTAAACAACTAATTTGAACATAGAAACATAGAAAGTTAGTAAAGTAGAGAAAAGTAAAGAAAGTAGAAAGTTACATGCAAAACAAAAAAGATTCATTGAAAACACTACTGATGGCTGAAAATCACTTTAAGGCAATAAAAACGGAACCTGTTATAACTAACGAAATACAAACATTTTCGGTGCTTAAACAATTTTCTTATGTATATACAACTAATATGATAATTTTAGAATAGTAAGAGTTGATGAGAAACCTTGCATTAGAAAGTTACATGCAAAACAAAAAAGATGCACTGAAAACATTACTGATGGCTGAAAATCACTTTACGGCAATAAAACAACTGAACTTGCTGTGACTAACCAGCTACACGCAATGTCAGTGCTGAAACCCTTTTCTGAAATATAAACAACTAATGTGAAAATGTTGGATGTGTAAGACTTGATGAGAAACCTTTTTTTTTTTTTTTTAAGATTCATGCAAAGCATAAAGATTTACTGCAAACGCAAGTAAAGCGCTGAAAATCACTTTAAAGCAATACAACCTCAACCTGCTATATTTAACAAGTTACACACACTTTAAGTGCTTAAACAATATATACAAATAATGTGAACATGTTAGAATAGTAAGAGAAACCTGATGAGAAACCTTTTAATAGAAAGTTTCATGCTTAAACAATATATACAACTAATGTGAACATGTTTGAATAGTAAGAGTTGATGAGAAACCTTTCATTAGAAAGTTTCATGCAAAACATAAAGATGCATTGAAAACACTACTGATGGCTGAAAATCACTTTAAGGCAATAAAAACGGAACCTGCTATAACGAACAAGTTACACACATTTTCGGTGCTTAAACAATTTTCTTATGTATAAACAACTAATGTGAAAATGTTCGAATATTAAGAGTTGATGAGAAATCTTTCATTACACAGTTTCATGCAAAACATAAAGATGCACTGAAAACATTACTGATGACTGGAAATCACTTTACGGCAATAAAACAACTGAACTTGCTGTGACTAACCAGCTACACGCAATGTCAGTGCTGAAACCCTTTTCTGAAATATAAACAACTAATGTGAAAATGTTGGATGTGTAAGACTTGATGAGAAACCTTTTTTTTTTTTTTTGAAAGATTCATGCAAAGCATAAAGATTTACTGCAAACGCAAGTAAAGCGCTGAAAATCACTTTAAAGCAATACAACCTCAACCTGCTATATTTAACAAGTTACACACACTTTAAGTGCTTAAACAATATATACAAATAATGTGAACATGTTAGAATAGTAAGAGAAACCTGATGAGAAACCTTTTAATAGAAAGTTTCATGCTTAAACAATATATACAACTAATGTGAACATGTTTAAATAGTAAGAGTTGATGAGAAACCTTTCATTAGAAAGTTTCATGCAAAACATAAAGATGCATTGAAAACACTACTGATGGCTGAAAATCACTTTAAGGCAATAAAAACGGAACCTGCTATAACGAACAAGTTACACACATTTTCGGTGCTTAAACAATTTTCTTATGTATAAACAACTAATGTGAAAATGTTAGAATATTAAGAGTTGATGAGAAATCTTTCATTACACAGTTTCATGCAAAACATAAAGATGCACTGAAAACATTACTGATGACTGGAAATCAATTTAAGGCAATAAAACAACTGACCTTGCTGTGACTAACCAGCTACACGCAATGTCAGTGCTGAAACCCTTTTCTGAAATATAAACAACTAATTTGAAAATGTTGGATGTGTAAGACTTGATGAGAAACCTTTTTTTTTTTTTAGAAAGATTCATGCAAAGCATAAAGATTTACTGCAAACGCAAGTAAAGCGCTGAAAATCACTTTAAAGCAATACAACCTCAACCTGCTATATTTAACAAGTTACACACATTTTAAGTGCTTAAACAATATATACAAATAATGTGAACATGTTAGAATAGTAAGAGAAACCTGATGAGAAACCTTTTAATAGAAAGTTTCATGCTTAAACAATATATACAACTAATGTGAACATGTTTGAATAGTAAGAGTTGATGAGAAACCTTTCATTAGAAAGTTTCATGCAAAACATAAAGATGCATTGAAAACACTACTGATGGCTGAAAATCACTTTAAGGCAATAAAAACGGAACCTGCTATAACGAACAAGTTACACACATTTTCGGTGCTTAAACAATTTTCTTATGTATAAACAACTAATGTGAAAATGTTAGAATATTAAGAGTTGATGAGAAATCTTTCATTACACAGTTTCATGCAAAACATAAAGATGCACTGAAAACATTACTGATGGCTGGAAATCAATTTAAGGCAATAAAAAACTGAACTTGCTGTAACTAACCAGCTACACACAATGTCAGTGCTTAAACCCTTTTCTGAAATATAAACAACTAATTTGAACATGTTGGATTTGTAAGACTTGATGAGAAACCTTTTATTAGAAATTTCCATGCAAAGCATAAAGATTTACCTAAAACGCAAGCGCTGAAAAACACTTTAAGGCAATACAAAACTTAACTTGCTATAACTAACAAGTTACACACATTTTCGGTGCCTAAACCCTTTTCTGAAATATAAACAACTAACGTGAAAATGTTACAATAGTAAGAGTTGATGGGAAACCTTGCATTAGAAAGTTACATGCAAAACAAAAAAGATGCATTGAAAACACACTACTGATGGCTGCTTTAACTAACAAGTTACACACATTTTAAGTGCTTAAACAATATATACAACTAATGTGAACATGTTAGAATAGTTGATGATGAAGAGTTGATGAGAAACCTTGCATTAGAAAGTTTCATGCAAAACAAAACAGATACATTGAAAACACTACTGATGGCTGAAAATCCTTTTAAGGCAATAAAAACGGAACCAGCTATAACTAACAAGTTACACACATTTTTGGTGCTTAAACAACTAATTTGAACATAGAAACATAGAAAGTTAGTAAAGTAGAGAAAAGTAAAGAAAGTAGAAAGTTTCATGCAAAACATAAAGATGTACTGAAAACATTACTGATGGCTGGAAATCAATTTAAGGCAATAAAAAACTGAACTTGCTGTAACTAACCAGCTACACACAATGTCAGTGCTTAAACCCTTTTCTGAAATATAAACAACTAATTTGAACATGTTGGATTTGTAAGACTTGATGAGAAACCTTTTATTAGAAATTTCCATGCAAAGCATAAAGATTTACCTAAAACGCAAGCGGTGAAAAACACTTTAAGGCAATACAAAACTTAACTTGCTATAACTAACAAGTTACACACATTTTCGGTGCCTAAACCCTTTTCTGAAATATAAACAACTAA
Organism: Neosalanx taihuensis; assembly: GCA_030340665.1. Lineage (NCBI taxonomy): Eukaryota > Metazoa > Chordata > Actinopteri > Osmeriformes > Salangidae > Neosalanx > Neosalanx taihuensis. The sequence goes on along the minus strand of CM059296.1, from coordinate 6,988,893 downwards.
CGTGAAAATGTTACAATAGTAAGAGTTGATGAGAAACCTTGCATTAGAAAGTTACATGCAAAACAAAAAAGATGCACTGAAAACATTACTGATGGCTGAAAATCACTTTACGGCAATAAAACAACTGAACTTGCTGTGACTAACCAGCTACACGCAATGTCAGTGCTGAAACCCTTTTCTGAAATATAAACAACTAATGTGAAAATGTTGGATGTGTAAGACTTGATGAGAAACCTTTTTTTTTTTTTTAAGATTCATGCAAAGCATAAAGATTTACTGCAAACGCAAGTAAAGCGCTGAAAATCACTTTAAAGCAATACAACCTCAACCTGCTATATTTAACAAGTTACACACACTTTAAGTGCTTAAACAATATATACAAATAATGTGAACATGTTAGAATAGTAAGAGAAACCTGATGAGAAACCTTTTAATAGAAAGTTTCATGCTTAAACAATATATACAACTAATGTGAACATGTTTAAATAGTAAGAGTTGATGAGAAACCTTTCATTAGAAAGTTTCATGCAAAACATAAAGATGCATTGAAAACACTACTGATGGCTGAAAATCACTTTAAGGCAATAAAAACGGAACCTGCTATAACGAACAAGTTACACACATTTTCGGTGCTTAAACAATTTTCTTATGTATAAACAACTAACGTGAAAATGTTAGAATATTAAGAGTTGATGAGAAATCTTTCATTACACAGTTTCATGCAAAACATAAAGATGCACTGAAAACATTACTGATGACTGGAAATCAATTTAAGGCAATAAAACAACTGACCTTGCTGTGACTAACCAGCTACACGCAATGTCAGTGCTGAAACCCTTTTCTGAAATATAAACAACTAATTTGAAAATGTTGGATGTGTAAGACTTGATGAGAAACCTTTTTTTTTTTTTAGAAAGATTCATGCAAAGCATAAAGATTTACTGCAAACGCAAGTAAAGCGCTGAAAATCACTTTAAAGCAATACAACCTCAACCTGCTATATTTAACAAGTTACACACATTTTAAGTGCTTAAACAATATATACAAATAATGTGAACATGTTAGAATAGTAAGAGAAACCTGATGAGAAACCTTTTAATAGAAAGTTTCATGCTTAAACAATATATACAACTAATGTGAACATGTTTGAATAGTAAGAGTTGATGAGAAACCTTTCATTAGAAAGTTTCATGCAAAACATAAAGATGCATTGAAAACACTACTGATGGCTGAAAATCACTTTAAGGCAATAAAAACGGAACCTGCTATAACGAACAAGTTACACACATTTTCGGTGCTTAAACAATTTTCTTATGTATAAACAACTAATGTGAAAATGTTAGAATATTAAGAGTTGATGAGAAATCTTTCATTACACAGTTTCATGCAAAACATAAAGATGCACTGAAAACATTACTGATGGCTGGAAATCAATTTAAGGCAATAAAAAACTGAACTTGCTGTAACTAACCAGCTACACACAATGTCAGTGCTTAAACCCTTTTCTGAAATATAAACAACTAATTTGAACATGTTGGATTTGTAAGACTTGATGAGAAACCTTTTATTAGAAATTTCCATGCAAAGCATAAAGATTTACCTAAAACGCAAGCGGTGAAAAACACTTTAAGGCAATACAAAACTTAACTTGCTATAACTAACAAGTTACACACATTTTCGGTGCCTAAACCCTTTTCTGAAATATAAACAACTAACGTGAAAATGTTACAATAGTAAGAGTTGATGAGAAACCTTGCATTAGAAAGTTACATGCAAAACAAAAAAGATGCACTGAAAACATTACTGATGGCTGAAAATCACTTTACGGCAATAAAACAACTGAACTTGCTGTGACTAACCAGCTACACGCAATGTCAGTGCTGAAACCCTTTTCTGAAATATAAACAACTAATGTGAAAATGTTGGATGTGTAAGACTTGATGAGAAACCTTTTTTTTTTTTTTAAGATTCATGCAAAGCATAAAGATTTACTGCAAACGCAAGTAAAGCGCTGAAAATCACTTTAAAGCAATACAACCTCAACCTGCTATATTTAACAAGTTACACACACTTTAAGTGCTTAAACAATATATACAAATAATGTGAACATGTTAGAATAGTAAGAGAAACCTGATGAGAAACCTTTTAATAGAAAGTTTCATGCTTAAACAATATATACAACTAATGTGAACATGTTTAAATAGTAAGAGTTGATGAGAAACCTTTCATTAGAAAGTTTCATGCAAAACATAAAGATGCATTGAAAACACTACTGATGGCTGAAAATCACTTTAAGGCAATAAAAACGGAACCTGCTATAACGAACAAGTTACACACATTTTCGGTGCTTAAACAATTTTCTTATGTATAAACAACTAATGTGAAAATGTTAGAATATTAAGAGTTGATGAGAAATCTTTCATTACACAGTTTCATGCAAAACATAAAGATGCACTGAAAACATTACTGATGACTGGAAATCAATTTAAGGCAATAAAACAACTGACCTTGCTGTGACTAACCAGCTACACGCAATGTCAGTGCTGAAACCCTTTTCTGAAATATAAACAACTAATTTGAAAATGTTGGATGTGTAAGACTTGATGAGAAACCTTTTTTTTTTTTTAGAAAGATTCATGCAAAGCATAAAGATTTACTGCAAACGCAAGTAAAGCGCTGAAAATCACTTTAAAGCAATACAACCTCAACCTGCTATATTTAACAAGTTACACACATTTTAAGTGCTTAAACAATATATACAAATAATGTGAACATGTTAGAATAGTAAGAGAAACCTGATGAGAAACCTTTTAATAGAAAGTTTCATGCTTAAACAATATATACAACTAATGTGAACATGTTTGAATAGTAAGAGTTGATGAGAAACCTTTCATTAGAAAGTTTCATGCAAAACATAAAGATGCATTGAAAACACTACTGATGGCTGAAAATCACTTTAAGGCAATAAAAACGGAACCTGCTATAACGAACAAGTTACACACATTTTCGGTGCTTAAACAATTTTCTTATGTATAAACAACTAATGTGAAAATGTTAGAATATTAAGAGTTGATGAGAAATCTTTCATTACACAGTTTCATGCAAAACATAAAGATGCACTGAAAACATTACTGATGGCTGGAAATCAATTTAAGGCAATAAAAAACTGAACTTGCTGTAACTAACCAGCTACACACAATGTCAGTGCTTAAACCCTTTTCTGAAATATAAACAACTAATTTGAACATGTTGGATTTGTAAGACTTGATGAGAAACCTTTTATTAGAAATTTCCATGCAAAGCATAAAGATTTACCTAAAACGCAAGCGCTGAAAAACACTTTAAGGCAATACAAAACTTAACTTGCTATAACTAACAAGTTACACACATTTTCGGTGCCTAAACCCTTTTCTGAAATATAAACAACTAACGTGAAAATGTTACAATAGTAAGAGTTGATGGGAAACCTTGCATTAGAAAGTTACATGCAAAACAAAAAAGATGCATTGAAAACACACTACTGATGGCTGCTTTAACTAACAAGTTACACACATTTTAAGTGCTTAAACAATATATACAACTAATGTGAACATGTTAGAATAGTTGATGATGAAGAGTTGATGAGAAACCTTGCATTAGAAAGTTTCATGCAAAACAAAACAGATACATTGAAAACACTACTGATGGCTGAAAATCCTTTTAAGGCAATAAAAACGGAACCAGCTATAACTAACAAGTTACACACATTTTTGGTGCTTAAACAACTAATTTGAACATAGAAACATAGAAAGTTAGTAAAGTAGAGAAAAGTAAAGAAAGTAGAAAGTTTCATGCAAAACATAAAGATGTACTGAAAACATTACTGATGGCTGGAAATCAATTTAAGGCAATAAAAAACTGAACTTGCTGTAACTAACCAGCTACACACAATGTCAGTGCTTAAACCCTTTTCTGAAATATAAACAACTAATTTGAACATGTTGGATTTGTAAGACTTGATGAGAAACCTTTTATTAGAAATTTCCATGCAAAGCATAAAGATTTACCTAAAACGCAAGCGGTGAAAAACACTTTAAGGCAATACAAAACTTAACTTGCTATAACTAACAAGTTACACACATTTTCGGTGCCTAAACCCTTTTCTGAAATATAAACAACTAACGTGAAAATGTTACAATAGTAAGAGTTGATGAGAAACCTTGCATTAGAAAGTTACATGCAAAACAAAAAAGATGCACTGAAAACATTACTGATGGCTGAAAATCACTTTACGGCAATAAAACAACTGAACTTGCTGTGACTAACCAGCTACACGCAATGTCAGTGCTGAAACCCTTTTCTGAAATATAAACAACTAATGTGAAAATGTTGGATGTGTAAGACTTGATGAGAAACCTTTTTTTTTTTTTTAAGATTCATGCAAAGCATAAAGATTTACTGCAAACGCAAGTAAAGCGCTGAAAATCACTTTAAAGCAATACAACCTCAACCTGCTATATTTAACAAGTTACACACACTTTAAGTGCTTAAACAATATATACAAATAATGTGAACATGTTAGAATAGTAAGAGAAACCTGATGAGAAACCTTTTAATAGAAAGTTTCATGCTTAAACAATATATACAACTAATGTGAACATGTTTAAATAGTAAGAGTTGATGAGAAACCTTTCATTAGAAAGTTTCATGCAAAACATAAAGATGCATTGAAAACACTACTGATGGCTGAAAATCACTTTAAGGCAATAAAAACGGAACCTGCTATAACGAACAAGTTACACACATTTTCGGTGCTTAAACAATTTTCTTATGTATAAACAACTAATGTGAAAATGTTAGAATATTAAGAGTTGATGAGAAATCTTTCATTACACAGTTTCATGCAAAACATAAAGATGCACTGAAAACATTACTGATGACTGGAAATCAATTTAAGGCAATAAAACAACTGACCTTGCTGTGACTAACCAGCTACACGCAATGTCAGTGCTGAAACCCTTTTCTGAAATATAAACAACTAATTTGAAAATGTTGGATGTGTAAGACTTGATGAGAAACCTTTTTTTTTTTTTAGAAAGATTCATGCAAAGCATAAAGATTTACTGCAAACGCAAGTAAAGCGCTGAAAATCACTTTAAAGCAATACAACCTCAACCTGCTATATTTAACAAGTTACACACATTTTAAGTGCTTAAACAATATATACAAATAATGTGAACATGTTAGAATAGTAAGAGAAACCTGATGAGAAACCTTTTAATAGAAAGTTTCATGCTTAAACAATATATACAACTAATGTGAACATGTTTGAATAGTAAGAGTTGATGAGAAACCTTTCATTAGAAAGTTTCATGCAAAACATAAAGATGCATTGAAAACACTACTGATGGCTGAAAATCACTTTAAGGCAATAAAAACGGAACCTGCTATAACGAACAAGTTACACACATTTTCGGTGCTTAAACAATTTTCTTATGTATAAACAACTAATGTGAAAATGTTAGAATATTAAGAGTTGATGAGAAATCTTTCATTACACAGTTTCATGCAAAACATAAAGATGCACTGAAAACATTACTGATGGCTGGAAATCAATTTAAGGCAATAAAAAACTGAACTTGCTGTAACTAACCAGCTACACACAATGTCAGTGCTTAAACCCTTTTCTGAAATATAAACAACTAATTTGAACATGTTGGATTTGTAAGACTTGATGAGAAACCTTTTATTAGAAATTTCCATGCAAAGCATAAAGATTTACCTAAAACGCAAGCGGTGAAAAACACTTTAAGGCAATACAAAACTTAACTTGCTATAACTAACAAGTTACACACATTTTCGGTGCCTAAACCCTTTTCTGAAATATAAACAACTAACGTGAAAATGTTACAATAGTAAGAGTTGATGAGAAACCTTGCATTAGAAAGTTACATGCAAAACAAAAAAGATGCACTGAAAACATTACTGATGGCTGAAAATCACTTTACGGCAATAAAACAACTGAACTTGCTGTGACTAACCAGCTACACGCAATGTCAGTGCTGAAACCCTTTTCTGAAATATAAACAACTAATGTGAAAATGTTGGATGTGTAAGACTTGATGAGAAACCTTTTTTTTTTTTTTAAGATTCATGCAAAGCATAAAGATTTACTGCAAACGCAAGTAAAGCGCTGAAAATCACTTTAAAGCAATACAACCTCAACCTGCTATATTTAACAAGTTACACACACTTTAAGTGCTTAAACAATATATACAAATAATGTGAACATGTTAGAATAGTAAGAGAAACCTGATGAGAAACCTTTTAATAGAAAGTTTCATGCTTAAACAATATATACAACTAATGTGAACATGTTTAAATAGTAAGAGTTGATGAGAAACCTTTCATTAGAAAGTTTCATGCAAAACATAAAGATGCATTGAAAACACTACTGATGGCTGAAAATCACTTTAAGGCAATAAAAACGGAACCTGCTATAACGAACAAGTTACACACATTTTCGGTGCTTAAACAATTTTCTTATGTATAAACAACTAATGTGAAAATGTTAGAATATTAAGAGTTGATGAGAAATCTTTCATTACACAGTTTCATGCAAAACATAAAGATGCACTGAAAACATTACTGATGACTGGAAATCAATTTAAGGCAATAAAACAACTGACCTTGCTGTGACTAACCAGCTACACGCAATGTCAGTGCTGAAACCCTTTTCTGAAATATAAACAACTAATTTGAAAATGTTGGATGTGTAAGACTTGATGAGAAACCTTTTTTTTTTTTTAGAAAGATTCATGCAAAGCATAAAGATTTACTGCAAACGCAAGTAAAGCGCTGAAAATCACTTTAAAGCAATACAACCTCAACCTGCTATATTTAACAAGTTACACACATTTTAAGTGCTTAAACAATATATACAAATAATGTGAACATGTTAGAATAGTAAGAGAAACCTGATGAGAAACCTTTTAATAGAAAGTTTCATGCTTAAACAATATATACAACTAATGTGAACATGTTTGAATAGTAAGAGTTGATGAGAAACCTTTCATTAGAAAGTTTCATGCAAAACATAAAGATGCATTGAAAACACTACTGATGGCTGAAAATCACTTTAAGGCAATAAAAACGGAACCTGCTATAACGAACAAGTTACACACATTTTCGGTGCTTAAACAATTTTCTTATGTATAAACAACTAATGTGAAAATGTTAGAATATTAAGAGTTGATGAGAAATCTTTCATTACACAGTTTCATGCAAAACATAAAGATGCACTGAAAACATTACTGATGGCTGGAAATCAATTTAAGGCAATAAAAAACTGAACTTGCTGTAACTAACCAGCTACACACAATGTCAGTGCTTAAACCCTTTTCTGAAATATAAACAACTAATTTGAACATGTTGGATTTGTAAGACTTGATGAGAAACCTTTTATTAGAAATTTCCATGCAAAGCATAAAGATTTACCTAAAACGCAAGCGCTGAAAAACACTTTAAGGCAATACAAAACTTAACTTGCTATAACTAACAAGTTACACACATTTTCGGTGCCTAAACCCTTTTCTGAAATATAAACAACTAACGTGAAAATGTTACAATAGTAAGAGTTGATGGGAAACCTTGCATTAGAAAGTTACATGCAAAACAAAAAAGATGCATTGAAAACACACTACTGATGGCTGCTTTAACTAACAAGTTACACACATTTTAAGTGCTTAAACAATATATACAACTAATGTGAACATGTTAGAATAGTTGATGATGAAGAGTTGATGAGAAACCTTGCATTAGAAAGTTTCATGCAAAACAAAACAGATACATTGAAAACACTACTGATGGCTGAAAATCCTTTTAAGGCAATAAAAACGGAACCAGCTATAACTAACAAGTTACACACATTTTTGGTGCTTAAACAACTAATTTGAACATAGAAACATAGAAAGTTAGTAAAGTAGAGAAAAGTAAAGAAAGTAGAAAGTTTCATGCAAAACATAAAGATGTACTGAAAACATTACTGATGGCTGGAAATCAATTTAAGGCAATAAAAAACTGAACTTGCTGTAACTAACCAGCTACACACAATGTCAGTGCTTAAACCCTTTTCTGAAATATAAACAACTAATTTGAACATGTTGGATTTGTAAGACTTGATGAGAAACCTTTTATTAGAAATTTCCATGCAAAGCATAAAGATTTACCTAAAACGCAAGCGGTGAAAAACACTTTAAGGCAATACAAAACTTAACTTGCTATAACTAACAAGTTACACACATTTTCGGTGCCTAAACCCTTTTCTGAAATATAAACAACTAACGTGAAAATGTTACAATAGTAAGAGTTGATGAGAAACCTTGCATTAGAAAGTTACATGCAAAACAAAAAAGATGCACTGAAAACATTACTGATGGCTGAAAATCACTTTACGGCAATAAAACAACTGAACTTGCTGTGACTAACCAGCTACACGCAATGTCAGTGCTGAAACCCTTTTCTGAAATATAAACAACTAATGTGAAAATGTTGGATGTGTAAGACTTGATGAGAAACCTTTTTTTTTTTTTTAAGATTCATGCAAAGCATAAAGATTTACTGCAAACGCAAGTAAAGCGCTGAAAATCACTTTAAAGCAATACAACCTCAACCTGCTATATTTAACAAGTTACACACACTTTAAGTGCTTAAACAATATATACAAATAATGTGAACATGTTAGAATAGTAAGAGAAACCTGATGAGAAACCTTTTAATAGAAAGTTTCATGCTTAAACAATATATACAACTAATGTGAACATGTTTAAATAGTAAGAGTTGATGAGAAACCTTTCATTAGAAAGTTTCATGCAAAACATAAAGATGCATTGAAAACACTACTGATGGCTGAAAATCACTTTAAGGCAATAAAAACGGAACCTGCTATAACGAACAAGTTACACACATTTTCGGTGCTTAAACAATTTTCTTATGTATAAACAACTAATGTGAAAATGTTAGAATATTAAGAGTTGATGAGAAATCTTTCATTACACAGTTTCATGCAAAACATAAAGATGCACTGAAAACATTACTGATGACTGGAAATCAATTTAAGGCAATAAAACAACTGACCTTGCTGTGACTAACCAGCTACACGCAATGTCAGTGCTGAAACCCTTTTCTGAAATATAAACAACTAATTTGAAAATGTTGGATGTGTAAGACTTGATGAGAAACCTTTTTTTTTTTTTAGAAAGATTCATGCAAAGCATAAAGATTTACTGCAAACGCAAGTAAAGCGCTGAAAATCACTTTAAAGCAATACAACCTCAACCTGCTATATTTAACAAGTTACACACATTTTAAGTGCTTAAACAATATATACAAATAATGTGAACATGTTAGAATAGTAAGAGAAACCTGATGAGAAACCTTTTAATAGAAAGTTTCATGCTTAAACAATATATACAACTAATGTGAACATGTTTGAATAGTAAGAGTTGATGAGAAACCTTTCATTAGAAAGTTTCATGCAAAACATAAAGATGCATTGAAAACACTACTGATGGCTGAAAATCACTTTAAGGCAATAAAAACGGAACCTGCTATAACGAACAAGTTACACACATTTTCGGTGCTTAAACAATTTTCTTATGTATAAACAACTAATGTGAAAATGTTAGAATATTAAGAGTTGATGAGAAATCTTTCATTACACAGTTTCATGCAAAACATAAAGATGCACTGAAAACATTACTGATGGCTGGAAATCAATTTAAGGCAATAAAAAACTGAACTTGCTGTAACTAACCAGCTACACACAATGTCAGTGCTTAAACCCTTTTCTGAAATATAAACAACTAATTTGAACATGTTGGATTTGTAAGACTTGATGAGAAACCTTTTATTAGAAATTTCCATGCAAAGCATAAAGATTTACCTAAAACGCAAGCGCTGAAAAACACTTTAAGGCAATACAAAACTTAACTTGCTATAACTAACAAGTTACACACATTTTCGGTGCCTAAACCCTTTTCTGAAATATAAACAACTAACGTGAAAATGTTACAATAGTAAGAGTTGATGGGAAACCTTGCATTAGAAAGTTACATGCAAAACAAAAAAGATGCATTGAAAACACACTACTGATGGCTGCTTTAACTAACAAGTTACACACATTTTAAGTGCTTAAACAATATATACAACTAATGTGAACATGTTAGAATAGTTGATGATGAAGAGTTGATGAGAAACCTTGCATTAGAAAGTTTCATGCAAAACAAAACAGATACATTGAAAACACTACTGATGGCTGAAAATCCTTTTAAGGCAATAAAAACGGAACCAGCTATAACTAACAAGTTACACACATTTTTGGTGCTTAAACAACTAATTTGAACATAGAAACATAGAAAGTTAGTAAAGTAGAGAAAAGTAAAGAAAGTAGAAAGTTTCATGCAAAACATAAAGATGTACTGAAAACATTACTGATGGCTGGAAATCAATTTAAGGCAATAAAAAACTGAACTTGCTGTAACTAACCAGCTACACACAATGTCAGTGCTTAAACCCTTTTCTGAAATATAAACAACTAATTTGAACATGTTGGATTTGTAAGACTTGATGAGAAACCTTTTATTAGAAATTTCCATGCAAAGCATAAAGATTTACCTAAAACGCAAGCGGTGAAAAACACTTTAAGGCAATACAAAACTTAACTTGCTATAACTAACAAGTTACACACATTTTCGGTGCCTAAACCCTTTTCTGAAATATAAACAACTAACGTGAAAATGTTACAATAGTAAGAGTTGATGAGAAACCTTGCATTAGAAAGTTACATGCAAAACAAAAAAGATGCACTGAAAACATTACTGATGGCTGAAAATCACTTTACGGCAATAAAACAACTGAACTTGCTGTGACTAACCAGCTACACGCAATGTCAGTGCTGAAACCCTTTTCTGAAATATAAACAACTAATGTGAAAATGTTGGATGTGTAAGACTTGATGAGAAACCTTTTTTTTTTTTTTAAGATTCATGCAAAGCATAAAGATTTACTGCAAACGCAAGTAAAGCGCTGAAAATCACTTTAAAGCAATACAACCTCAACCTGCTATATTTAACAAGTTACACACACTTTAAGTGCTTAAACAATATATACAAATAATGTGAACATGTTAGAATAGTAAGAGAAACCTGATGAGAAACCTTTTAATAGAAAGTTTCATGCTTAAACAATATATACAACTAATGTGAACATGTTTAAATAGTAAGAGTTGATGAGAAACCTTTCATTAGAAAGTTTCATGCAAAACATAAAGATGCATTGAAAACACTACTGATGGCTGAAAATCACTTTAAGGCAATAAAAACGGAACCTGCTATAACGAACAAGTTACACACATTTTCGGTGCTTAAACAATTTTCTTATGTATAAACAACTAATGTGAAAATGTTAGAATATTAAGAGTTGATGAGAAATCTTTCATTACACAGTTTCATGCAAAACATAAAGATGCACTGAAAACATTACTGATGACTGGAAATCAATTTAAGGCAATAAAACAACTGACCTTGCTGTGACTAACCAGCTACACGCAATGTCAGTGCTGAAACCCTTTTCTGAAATATAAACAACTAATTTGAAAATGTTGGATGTGTAAGACTTGATGAGAAACCTTTTTTTTTTTTTAGAAAGATTCATGCAAAGCATAAAGATTTACTGCAAACGCAAGTAAAGCGCTGAAAATCACTTTAAAGCAATACAACCTCAACCTGCTATATTTCAGAATCAGAATCAGAATCAGAATGGGGGTTTATTCGCTATGCAAGATAAACAAGCATAGAATTTACTTTGGCAGGAATGAGCAAACATAGAACATAAATGTGGCCTACTAATAAAATGAAAATGAATACCATGTAAGATACACTGCAGATATGATACATATAGACAAGTAATACAAATGTTACAAATAATACAATAATAATACAAACAAGCTTATGTATAAACAACTAATGTGAAAATGTTAGAATATTAAGAGTTGATGAGAAATCTTTCATTACACAGTTTCATGCAAAACATAAAGATGCACTGAAAACATTACTGATGACTGGAAATCACTTTACGGCAATAAAACAACTGAACTTGCTGTGACTAACCAGCTACACGCAATGTCAGTGCTGAAACCCTTTTCTGAAATATAAACAACTAATGTGAAAATGTTGGATGTGTAAGACTTGATGAGAAACCTTTTTTTTTTTTTTTGAAAGATTCATGCAAAGCATAAAGATTTACTGCAAACGCAAGTAAAGCGCTGAAAATCACTTTAAAGCAATACAACCTCAACCTGCTATATTTAACAAGTTACACACACTTTAAGTGCTTAAACAATATATACAAATAATGTGAACATGTTAGAATAGTAAGAGAAACCTGATGAGAAACCTTTTAATAGAAAGTTTCATGCTTAAACAATATATACAACTAATGTGAACATGTTTAAATAGTAAGAGTTGATGAGAAACCTTTCATTAGAAAGTTTCATGCAAAACATAAAGATGCATTGAAAACACTACTGATGGCTGAAAATCACTTTAAGGCAATAAAAACGGAACCTGCTATAACGAACAAGTTACACACATTTTCGGTGCTTAAACAATTTTCTTATGTATAAACAACTAATGTGAAAATGTTAGAATATTAAGAGTTGATGAGAAATCTTTCATTACACAGTTTCATGCAAAACATAAAGATGCACTGAAAACATTACTGATGACTGGAAATCAATTTAAGGCAATAAAACAACTGACCTTGCTGTGACTAACCAGCTACACGCAATGTCAGTGCTGAAACCCTTTTCTGAAATATAAACAACTAATTTGAAAATGTTGGATGTGTAAGACTTGATGAGAAACCTTTTTTTTTTTTTAGAAAGATTCATGCAAAGCATAAAGATTTACTGCAAACGCAAGTAAAGCGCTGAAAATCACTTTAAAGCAATACAACCTCAACCTGCTATATTTAACAAGTTACACACATTTTAAGTGCTTAAACAATATATACAAATAATGTGAACATGTTAGAATAGTAAGAGAAACCTGATGAGAAACCTTTTAATAGAAAGTTTCATGCTTAAACAATATATACAACTAATGTGAACATGTTTGAATAGTAAGAGTTGATGAGAAACCTTTCATTAGAAAGTTTCATGCAAAACATAAAGATGCATTGAAAACACTACTGATGGCTGAAAATCACTTTAAGGCAATAAAAACGGAACCTGCTATAACGAACAAGTTACACACATTTTCGGTGCTTAAACAATTTTCTTATGTATAAACAACTAATGTGAAAATGTTAGAATATTAAGAGTTGATGAGAAATCTTTCATTACACAGTTTCATGCAAAACATAAAGATGCACTGAAAACATTACTGATGGCTGGAAATCAATTTAAGGCAATAAAAAACTGAACTTGCTGTAACTAACCAGCTACACACAATGTCAGTGCTTAAACCCTTTTCTGAAATATAAACAACTAATTTGAACATGTTGGATTTGTAAGACTTGATGAGAAACCTTTTATTAGAAATTTCCATGCAAAGCATAAAGATTTACCTAAAACGCAAGCGCTGAAAAACACTTTAAGGCAATACAAAACTTAACTTGCTATAACTAACAAGTTACACACATTTTCGGTGCCTAAACCCTTTTCTGAAATATAAACAACTAACGTGAAAATGTTACAATAGTAAGAGTTGATGGGAAACCTTGCATTAGAAAGTTACATGCAAAACAAAAAAGATGCATTGAAAACACACTACTGATGGCTGCTTTAACTAACAAGTTACACACATTTTAAGTGCTTAAACAATATATACAACTAATGTGAACATGTTAGAATAGTTGATGATGAAGAGTTGATGAGAAACCTTGCATTAGAAAGTTTCATGCAAAACAAAACAGATACATTGAAAACACTACTGATGGCTGAAAATCCTTTTAAGGCAATAAAAACGGAACCAGCTATAACTAACAAGTTACACACATTTTTGGTGCTTAAACAACTAATTTGAACATAGAAACATAGAAAGTTAGTAAAGTAGAGAAAAGTAAAGAAAGTAGAAAGTTTCATGCAAAACATAAAGATGTACTGAAAACATTACTGATGGCTGGAAATCAATTTAAGGCAATAAAAAACTGAACTTGCTGTAACTAACCAGCTACACACAATGTCAGTGCTTAAACCCTTTTCTGAAATATAAACAACTAATTTGAACATGTTGGATTTGTAAGACTTGATGAGAAACCTTTTATTAGAAATTTCCATGCAAAGCATAAAGATTTACCTAAAACGCAAGCGGTGAAAAACACTTTAAGGCAATACAAAACTTAACTTGCTATAACTAACAAGTTACACACATTTTCGGTGCCTAAACCCTTTTCTGAAATATAAACAACTAACGTGAAAATGTTACAATAGTAAGAGTTGATGAGAAACCTTGCATTAGAAAGTTACATGCAAAACAAAAAAGATGCACTGAAAACATTACTGATGGCTGAAAATCACTTTACGGCAATAAAACAACTGAACTTGCTGTGACTAACCAGCTACACGCAATGTCAGTGCTGAAACCCTTTTCTGAAATATAAACAACTAATGTGAAAATGTTGGATGTGTAAGACTTGATGAGAAACCTTTTTTTTTTTTTTAAGATTCATGCAAAGCATAAAGATTTACTGCAAACGCAAGTAAAGCGCTGAAAATCACTTTAAAGCAATACAACCTCAACCTGCTATATTTAACAAGTTACACACACTTTAAGTGCTTAAACAATATATACAAATAATGTGAACATGTTAGAATAGTAAGAGAAACCTGATGAGAAACCTTTTAATAGAAAGTTTCATGCTTAAACAATATATACAACTAATGTGAACATGTTTAAATAGTAAGAGTTGATGAGAAACCTTTCATTAGAAAGTTTCATGCAAAACATAAAGATGCATTGAAAACACTACTGATGGCTGAAAATCACTTTAAGGCAATAAAAACGGAACCTGCTATAACGAACAAGTTACACACATTTTCGGTGCTTAAACAATTTTCTTATGTATAAACAACTAATGTGAAAATGTTAGAATATTAAGAGTTGATGAGAAATCTTTCATTACACAGTTTCATGCAAAACATAAAGATGCACTGAAAACATTACTGATGACTGGAAATCAATTTAAGGCAATAAAACAACTGACCTTGCTGTGACTAACCAGCTACACGCAATGTCAGTGCTGAAACCCTTTTCTGAAATATAAACAACTAATTTGAAAATGTTGGATGTGTAAGACTTGATGAGAAACCTTTTTTTTTTTTTAGAAAGATTCATGCAAAGCATAAAGATTTACTGCAAACGCAAGTAAAGCGCTGAAAATCACTTTAAAGCAATACAACCTCAACCTGCTATATTTAACAAGTTACACACATTTTAAGTGCTTAAACAATATATACAAATAATGTGAACATGTTAGAATAGTAAGAGAAACCTGATGAGAAACCTTTTAATAGAAAGTTTCATGCTTAAACAATATATACAACTAATGTGAACATGTTTGAATAGTAAGAGTTGATGAGAAACCTTTCATTAGAAAGTTTCATGCAAAACATAAAGATGCATTGAAAACACTACTGATGGCTGAAAATCACTTTAAGGCAATAAAAACGGAACCTGCTATAACGAACAAGTTACACACATTTTCGGTGCTTAAACAATTTTCTTATGTATAAACAACTAATGTGAAAATGTTAGAATATTAAGAGTTGATGAGAAATCTTTCATTACACAGTTTCATGCAAAACATAAAGATGCACTGAAAACATTACTGATGGCTGGAAATCAATTTAAGGCAATAAAAAACTGAACTTGCTGTAACTAACCAGCTACACACAATGTCAGTGCTTAAACCCTTTTCTGAAATATAAACAACTAATTTGAACATGTTGGATTTGTAAGACTTGATGAGAAACCTTTTATTAGAAATTTCCATGCAAAGCATAAAGATTTACCTAAAACGCAAGCGCTGAAAAACACTTTAAGGCAATACAAAACTTAACTTGCTATAACTAACAAGTTACACACATTTTCGGTGCCTAAACCCTTTTCTGAAATATAAACAACTAACGTGAAAATGTTACAATAGTAAGAGTTGATGGGAAACCTTGCATTAGAAAGTTACATGCAAAACAAAAAAGATGCATTGAAAACACACTACTGATGGCTGCTTTAACTAACAAGTTACACACATTTTAAGTGCTTAAACAATATATACAACTAATGTGAACATGTTAGAATAGTTGATGATGAAGAGTTGATGAGAAACCTTGCATTAGAAAGTTTCATGCAAAACAAAACAGATACATTGAAAACACTACTGATGGCTGAAAATCCTTTTAAGGCAATAAAAACGGAACCAGCTATAACTAACAAGTTACACACATTTTTGGTGCTTAAACAACTAATTTGAACATAGAAACATAGAAAGTTAGTAAAGTAGAGAAAAGTAAAGAAAGTAGAAAGTTTCATGCAAAACATAAAGATGTACTGAAAACATTACTGATGGCTGGAAATCAATTTAAGGCAATAAAAAACTGAACTTGCTGTAACTAACCAGCTACACACAATGTCAGTGCTTAAACCCTTTTCTGAAATATAAACAACTAATTTGAACATGTTGGATTTGTAAGACTTGATGAGAAACCTTTTATTAGAAATTTCCATGCAAAGCATAAAGATTTACCTAAAACGCAAGCGGTGAAAAACACTTTAAGGCAATACAAAACTTAACTTGCTATAACTAACAAGTTACACACATTTTCGGTGCCTAAACCCTTTTCTGAAATATAAACAACTAACGTGAAAATGTTACAATAGTAAGAGTTGATGAGAAACCTTGCATTAGAAAGTTACATGCAAAACAAAAAAGATGCACTGAAAACATTACTGATGGCTGAAAATCACTTTACGGCAATAAAACAACTGAACTTGCTGTGACTAACCAGCTACACGCAATGTCAGTGCTGAAACCCTTTTCTGAAATATAAACAACTAATGTGAAAATGTTGGATGTGTAAGACTTGATGAGAAACCTTTTTTTTTTTTTTAAGATTCATGCAAAGCATAAAGATTTACTGCAAACGCAAGTAAAGCGCTGAAAATCACTTTAAAGCAATACAACCTCAACCTGCTATATTTAACAAGTTACACACACTTTAAGTGCTTAAACAATATATACAAATAATGTGAACATGTTAGAATAGTAAGAGAAACCTGATGAGAAACCTTTTAATAGAAAGTTTCATGCTTAAACAATATATACAACTAATGTGAACATGTTTAAATAGTAAGAGTTGATGAGAAACCTTTCATTAGAAAGTTTCATGCAAAACATAAAGATGCATTGAAAACACTACTGATGGCTGAAAATCACTTTAAGGCAATAAAAACGGAACCTGCTATAACGAACAAGTTACACACATTTTCGGTGCTTAAACAATTTTCTTATGTATAAACAACTAATGTGAAAATGTTAGAATATTAAGAGTTGATGAGAAATCTTTCATTACACAGTTTCATGCAAAACATAAAGATGCACTGAAAACATTACTGATGACTGGAAATCAATTTAAGGCAATAAAACAACTGACCTTGCTGTGACTAACCAGCTACACGCAATGTCAGTGCTGAAACCCTTTTCTGAAATATAAACAACTAATTTGAAAATGTTGGATGTGTAAGACTTGATGAGAAACCTTTTTTTTTTTTTAGAAAGATTCATGCAAAGCATAAAGATTTACTGCAAACGCAAGTAAAGCGCTGAAAATCACTTTAAAGCAATACAACCTCAACCTGCTATATTTCAGAATCAGAATCAGAATCAGAATGGGGGTTTATTCGCTATGCAAGATAAACAAGCATAGAATTTACTTTGGCAGGAATGAGCAAACATAGAACATAAATGTGGCCTACTAATAAAATGAAAATGAATACCATGTAAGATACACTGCAGATATGATACATATAGACAAGTAATACAAATGTTACAAATAATACAATAATAATACAAACAAGCTTATGTATAAACAACTAATGTGAAAATGTTAGAATATTAAGAGTTGATGAGAAATCTTTCATTACACAGTTTCATGCAAAACATAAAGATGCACTGAAAACATTACTGATGACTGGAAATCACTTTACGGCAATAAAACAACTGAACTTGCTGTGACTAACCAGCTACACGCAATGTCAGTGCTGAAACCCTTTTCTGAAATATAAACAACTAATGTGAAAATGTTGGATGTGTAAGACTTGATGAGAAACCTTTTTTTTTTTTTTTGAAAGATTCATGCAAAGCATAAAGATTTACTGCAAACGCAAGTAAAGCGCTGAAAATCACTTTAAAGCAATACAACCTCAACCTGCTATATTTAACAAGTTACACACACTTTAAGTGCTTAAACAATATATACAAATAATGTGAACATGTTAGAATAGTAAGAGAAACCTGATGAGAAACCTTTTAATAGAAAGTTTCATGCTTAAACAATATATACAACTAATGTGAACATGTTTAAATAGTAAGAGTTGATGAGAAACCTTTCATTAGAAAGTTTCATGCAAAACATAAAGATGCATTGAAAACACTACTGATGGCTGAAAATCACTTTAAGGCAATAAAAACGGAACCTGCTATAACGAACAAGTTACACACATTTTCGGTGCTTAAACAATTTTCTTATGTATAAACAACTAATGTGAAAATGTTAGAATATTAAGAGTTGATGAGAAATCTTTCATTACACAGTTTCATGCAAAACATAAAGATGCACTGAAAACATTACTGATGACTGGAAATCAATTTAAGGCAATAAAACAACTGACCTTGCTGTGACTAACCAGCTACACGCAATGTCAGTGCTGAAACCCTTTTCTGAAATATAAACAACTAATTTGAAAATGTTGGATGTGTAAGACTTGATGAGAAACCTTTTTTTTTTTTTTGAAAGATTCATGCAAAGCATAAAGATTTACTGCAAACGCAAGTAAAGCGCTGAAAATCACTTTAAAGCAATACAACCTCAACCTGCTATATTTAACAAGTTACACACATTTTAAGTGCTTAAACAATATATACAAATAATGTGAACATGTTAGAATAGTAAGAGAAACCTGATGAGAAACCTTTTAATAGAAAGTTTCATGCTTAAACAATATATACAACTAATGTGAACATGTTTGAATAGTAAGAGTTGATGAGAAACCTTTCATTAGAAAGTTTCATGCAAAACATAAAGATGCATTGAAAACACTACTGATGGCTGAAAATCACTTTAAGGCAATAAAAACGGAACCTGCTATAACGAACAAGTTACACACATTTTCGGTGCTTAAACAATTTTCTTATGTATAAACAACTAATGTGAAAATGTTAGAATATTAAGAGTTGATGAGAAATCTTTCATTACACAGTTTCATGCAAAACATAAAGATGCACTGAAAACATTACTGATGGCTGGAAATCAATTTAAGGCAATAAAAAACTGAACTTGCTGTAACTAACCAGCTACACACAATGTCAGTGCTTAAACCCTTTTCTGAAATATAAACAACTAATTTGAACATGTTGGATTTGTAAGACTTGATGAGAAACCTTTTATTAGAAATTTCCATGCAAAGCATAAAGATTTACCTAAAACGCAAGCGCTGAAAAACACTTTAAGGCAATACAAAACTTAACTTGCTATAACTAACAAGTTACACACATTTTCGGTGCCTAAACCCTTTTCTGAAATATAAACAACTAACGTGAAAATGTTACAATAGTAAGAGTTGATGAGAAACCTTGCATTAGAAAGTTTCATGCAAAACAAAAAAGATTCATTGAAAACACTACTGATGGCTGAAAATCACTTTAAGGCAATAAAAACGGAACGTGTTATAACTAACGAAATACACACATTTTCGGTGCTTAAACAATTTTCTTATGTATATACAACTAATATGATAATTTTAGAATAGTAAGAGTTGATGAGAAACCTTGCATTAGAAAGTTACATGCAAAACAAAAAAGATGCATTGAAAACACACTACTGATGGCTGAAAATCACTTTAAGGCAATAAAAACGGATCCTGCTATAACTAACGAAATCAACACATTTTCGGTGCTTAAACAATTTTCTTATGTATATACAACTAACGTGAAAATGTTACAATAGGAAGAGTTGATGAGAAACCTTGCATTAGAAAGTTTCATGCAAAACAAAAAAGATACATTGAAAACACTACTGATGGCTGGAAATCACTTTAAGGCAATAAAAACTGAACCTGCTAACAAGTTACACACATTTTAAGTGCTTAAGCAATATATACAACTAATGTGAACATGTTAGAATAGTAAGAGTTGATAAGAAACCTTTCATTAGAATGTTTCATGCAAAGCATAAAGATTTACTAAAAACGCAAGTAAACCGCTGAAAATAACTTTAAGGCAATACAAAACTGAACTTGCTATAAGTAACAAGTTACAAACATTTTCGGTGCTTAAACAATTTTCTTATGTATAAAAAACTAATGTGAAAATTGTAGAATATTAAGAGTTGATGAGAAATCTTTCATTACACAGTTGCATGCAAAACAAAAAGATGCATATAACACACTACTGATGGCTGAAAATCACTTTAAGGCAATATAAACTGAACCTGCTAACAAGTTACATACATTTTAAGTGCTTAAGCAATATATACAACTAATGTGAACATGTTAGAATAGTAAGAGTTGATGAGAAATCTTTCATTGCACAGTTTCATGCAAAACATAAAGATGCATTGACAACACTACTGATGGCTGAAAATCACTTTAGGCAATAAAAAAACTGAACTTGCTGTAACTAACCAGCTACACACAATGTCAGTGCTTAAACCCTTTTCTTAACTATAAACAATTAATTTGAACATGTTGGATTTGTAAGACTTGATGAGAAAACTTTTAATTGGAAAGGTTCATGCAAAGCATAAAGATTGACTGAAAACGCAAGTAAAAGCGCTGAAAATCACCTTAAGGCAATACAAAACTAAACTTGCTATAACTAACAAGTTACACACATTTTCGGTGCTTAAACAATTTTCTTATGTATATACAACTAATATGATAATTTTAGAATAGTAAGAGTTGATGAGAAACCTTGCATTAGAAAGTTACATGCAAAACAAAAAAGATGCATTGAAAACACACTACTGATGGCTGAAAATCACTTTAAGGCAATAAAAACGGATCCTGCTATAACTAACGAAATCAACACATTTTCGGTGCTTAAACAATTTTCTTATGTATATACAACTAACGTGAAAATGTTACAATAGGAAGAGTTGATGAGAAACCTTGCATTAGAAAGTTTCATGCAAAACAAAAAAGATACATTGAAAACACTACTGATGGCTGGAAATCACTTTAAGGCAATACAAACTGAACCTGCTAACAAGTTACACACATTTTAAGTGCTTAAGCAATATATACAACTAATGTGAACATGTTAGAATAGTAAGAGTTGATAAGAAACCTTTCATTAGAATGTTTCATGCAAAGCATAAAGATTTACTAAAAACGCAAGTAAACCGCTGAAAATAACTTTAAGGCAATACAAAACTGAACTTGCTATAAGTAACAAGTTACAAACATTTTCGGTGCTTAAACAATTTTCTTATGTATACAAAACTAATGTGAAAATTGTAGAATATTAAGAGTTGATGAGAAATCTTTCATTACACAGTTGCATGCAAAACAAAAAGATGCATATAACACACTACTGATGGCTGAAAATCACTTTAAGGCAATATAAACTGAACCTGCTAACAAGTTACATACATTTTAAGTGCTTAAGCAATATATACAACTAATGTGAACATGTTAGAATAGTAAGAGTTGATGAGAAATCTTTCATTGCACAGTTTCATGCAAAACATAAAGATGCATTGACAACACTACTGATGGCTGAAAATCACTTTAGGCAATAAAAAAACTGAACTTGCTGTAACTAACCAGCTACACACAATGTCAGTGCTTAAACCCTTTTCTTAACTATAAACAATTAATTTGAACATGTTGGATTTGTAAGACTTGATGAGAAAACTTTTAATTGGAAAGGTTCATGCAAAGCATAAAGATTGACTGAAAACGCAAGTAAAAGCGCTGAAAATCACCTTAAGGCAATACAAAACTAAACTTGCTATAACTAACAAGTTACACACATTTTCGGTGCTTAAACAATTTTCTTATGTATATACAACTAATATGATAATTTTAGAATAGTAAGAGTTGATGAGAAACCTTGCATTAGAAAGTTACATGCAAAACAAAAAAGATGCATTGAAAACACACTACTGATGGCTGAAAATCACTTTAAGGCAATAAAAACGGATCCTGCTATAACTAACGAAATCAACACATTTTCGGTGCTTAAACAATTTTCTTATGTATATACAACTAACGTGAAAATGTTACAATAGGAAGAGTTGATGAGAAACCTTGCATTAGAAAGTTTCATGCAAAACAAAAAAGATACATTGAAAACACTACTGATGGCTGGAAATCACTTTAAGGCAATACAAACTGAACCTGCTAACAAGTTACACACATTTTAAGTGCTTAAGCAATATATACAACTAATGTGAACATGTTAGAATAGTAAGAGTTGATAAGAAACCTTTCATTAGAATGTTTCATGCAAAGCATAAAGATTTACTAAAAACGCAAGTAAACCGCTGAAAATAACTTTAAGGCAATACAAAACTGAACTTGCTATAAGTAACAAGTTACAAACATTTTCGGTGCTTAAACAATTTTCTTATGTATACAAAACTAATGTGAAAATTGTAGAATATTAAGAGTTGATGAGAAATCTTTCATTACACAGTTGCATGCAAAACAAAAAGATGCATATAACACACTACTGATGGCTGAAAATCACTTTAAGGCAATATAAACTGAACCTGCTAACAAGTTACATACATTTTAAGTGCTTAAGCAATATATACAACTAATGTGAACATGTTAGAATAGTAAGAGTTGATGAGAAATCTTTCATTGCACAGTTTCATGCAAAACATAAAGATGCATTGACAACACTACTGATGGCTGAAAATCACTTTAGGCAATAAAAAAACTGAACTTGCTGTAACTAACCAGCTACACACAATGTCAGTGCTTAAACCCTTTTCTTAACTATAAACAATTAATTTGAACATGTTGGATTTGTAAGACTTGATGAGAAAACTTTTAATTGGAAAGGTTCATGCAAAGCATAAAGATTGACTGAAAACGCAAGTAAAAGCGCTGAAAATCACCTTAAGGCAATACAAAACTAAACTTGCTATAACTAACAAGTTACACACATTTTCGGTGCTTAAACAATTTTCCTATGTATAAACAATTAACGTGAAAATTTTAGATTTTAAATACTAAATACATTTTGTTGTACTAAGTAAACATGGGTTGTGGTCAGAGCCAAAATTCTGATGGTCTGGAACGCATTCAAGTCCTAATATCAATTACATGAAACAAAATTATGGTCGCAATTGTCTTTTACAACTAAATGTGTGGGTTAGAGATTGTGGGTTTCCAGAATAAGGATCTTTTTATAATAGACAACTTAACAAAAAAAGCGAATCTTACTCTTAAAGAGGAAGAAACTAAAAACTGTGTTTTAAAACGGAACAGATTTAAGCCAGATTGGAGAGCATTTGCAGATTGGAAAGAAGAGTCTTTTTTGCAGGAAAAAGCAACGAGGGGGGGGGGCTTTTTCACCTGTGTCTCAGTGTCTGAAGTCTCCGTACCATACCAGGTCTGGTCACGAATATCAACGTACGTTTGAAAAGAGCATGCCTCCACCAACCCTGTGCATGGCCATTGTAGAGGCGCCGGGTGCTGGGGGAGATACTGTACTAGTTCAGAGACCGCGGACTTTATCAGATATTATGGAAGCGATGGTTCATTTGCCGATGCCAGGAGAAGTGCCAGGAGATAGTAGGATGGCTACTGACTTGGTAACTTTCTGCAAAGACTTTAGACCGACCACTCACGAGCTAAGAAGCCTACTGATAACAAGAATTGGCCCACAATTTTTTAGAATAAGTAAGGCATGGCCAGATACAGATTTAAGACTTGTAAATCCAGATTGGAACCATCCCGCCAACGGCGCACATTGTCTGGCTATGGTGGGAATATGTGATCAAATTCGCGCTGCTTTCCCTTTAAACTTGGACATGACGAAAATCAACGGTTGCAAACAAATAGAAGGAGAACTTTGTCAGGAATACTTGTCAAGATTAACCACATTGCACAATGCTCATTCAGGAACTTGTAGATATTTGATGCGTGTTAAGAACGAGAAAGCGAATGCTTATTGTTTTAGCTCAGCTTTGACAGTAATGACGGAATGTTTAATACTGATCTGTTTCAACTTTCATATAATTAATACACTTGCCAGCTTGTGTTTTTTTTGTTGTTTTTTTAAGATTTTCTTGCAGAGAGGACATGCTTTAAAGTGGAGATCCATGAAACAGGCTTCCACGACAACATTCATGAATGACATTCCTTTTTATTGATGTACTGCAACTGTGTAACCTTTTCTATGGTTCGTTTATTGACATAATTGATATTATTACTAGAAAGTTGAATGCGAAGGACTTAGGGTCCTTGTAAAACCATGAGAAATAGGCGCTATCAGGTTAATTGTAAGAAGGGACTGAGAGAATTTTGCTAACCACCCCTTTGTTTAGCTGTTATTTTACTGAGATATATGTGTGTTGTGACTAATTCTTCGTTTGGTGGTAACAAATAGACAAGTTGTTTGTTTTAAAATCCTAACCAAATTGGCAAAATGTAGATTGCCAAACCAGAACTGAGACGGATTTGTGAACAATATATCTGTGATGTATTATTTCCAGTTTTACTTTTTTTTGTTTTTAACAAACAAGTTACTTCACCCAACTTTAGTCGAGCGGATTGATTCTCAGAAAACTGCCCCCACATTTGGTGCATTGGCCGGGAATGCCTATCGTGGTCCAACCTGGACTCGTGAGGAGTGAGAACGAGGTTCCGTCTCAGGGTCGGGTGGCGCGATGCGGTATTACGGACACGGGAAGGTGGTGAGTTGATGAGATCAATTGCGTTTGCTATGTTGTGGTGAAGTACATTTAGGTTTTAAGATTTAGATCTTTAATGTCTATCTCATAAATACACGTAGTTGATATATATTGGGGACATTGTATGGGCTATCTTTGGTTTAAAGTTAAACAGAAGTCATAGAATTGCTGACGTATACTACGTGTTCAAAGGGTTTCGGTTTGTTGAGGCCCATTGCATTTGATTCAGACAAAGGGATGTTGAGTCGTATAAAACTCCTCATAAGTATCAGTTTTCACTGAGATATGTGTGTTTAGATTAATGCTTTGCTTGGTGGTAAACAAATGGCTGCTAAACGTTTGTTTTAAAAATCCTGATCAAATATGCAATTATTGCCGACCAGAACAAAGTTGTATGTATGAACGGCGTATCTGTGATGTGAATTTTCCATATAGGATAATAATTTTGCTTAACTGTTTATCTACAGAGATGTGTGTATTTTGATTAATTCTTGGTTTGGTGGTAGATAAATGCCTGGCAAACATTTGTTATAAATCCTAAAACCAAATTGGCAAATTGCAGATTGCCACCCAGAACTGAGATGAATTTGTAAACGACACATCTGTGATGTAGAATTTCCAGTTTACATGCGAGATTTGAATCTTATCTTTATTTCATTTTTAAGGAAAACAAGAAAAAGAAAAAAAAAAGTATGGATACCAATGTTTGTACAATTAACATTTCTTGACCAAGAGGTCTCCTTCATTCTTTAAGAGCCATTTGCTCTGATGAGTGAAGATGCTCTTTTGTGAAGCTCTGCTGATTGAATCATGTAAATGTTGCTTTTGTCAGGAGGGGGGGTTGTGATCCTTCTTCCCAACCAGACAATACAGCTGCCTTAACTGACCTCTGTCAGAATGTAATTCACTGTGCAACCTTGTAGCCTGCTTTGTGTGAGATTCACAGGACAGAGGTGAGCTGAATATGGACGCACGACGATGTCATCTGCTCCGACAATCAGGACTCTGGAAATAACGCCCACATGTGTCTGTGTTTTCAGTGTTCACATTTTGGTACTTCGGGAAAGGTACAGCCAATATAAATAATTATGTAATAACTGAAGTAATGTCATACATTTTACCCTCTGCAACTATACAGACGTGAGACAGAGATCACAAAGCCATGACGACTGACCTAGAACTGGATATTAAGTTTAATTCTTGGTACAAGCTAGCAATGATGTTTGTAGGTTGTTAACCAGCACCTTTGCAGTACAGATGGTGGCATTTACCCCATACCCCTGGATACCACCCTTTCAAGACAACGAAATTGATATTATGACTGTGTAATTTTTCCTGTGGTTTTGTTTAATGAAATTACCTTTAGTAATGTACTGTGACTGTGTAATTTTTCTATGGTTTTGGTTACAAAAAAAAAAATGACCGATTGTCCTGACCATATTTTGTTGTTCCATAATTGTACGGTCAGATTGTTGAATTCTATAAGTTGGATTGGTGTTTAGAGAACTGCACAGACATATGGTGATTTACATTCTTGTCAAAGGCCCACACCAAAAGTTAACACCTCCCCACAGACAGGACAATGTCTTGCTTATTCTACCAATGCAAATATTGCGCTCGTAGACAGAAGGTCTGGGTGACCACTCTCCTGCTAATCAATTGGCAAAGGATGCTCCTCACACCCACTGTGGATTGGAGACAAAGAACGGCTGGGAGACAACAGGTCCCCCCCTTTCCCCCCTTTGGAGATGTGACACGCCTGGATAACTTCAAACAAGCCGTTTCCACCCAGACGTGGAATGGCGTTGGCCAGACCACCTTTTGGCTCGGGCCTTTCCCCCTCCCCACACCAGGACAATGGGACGGAGAGGGGGGAGTTCACAACTGTTGGGTGGTTATATATGCAATGTCTTGACTAGGCTCGGGGCCTTCTTTCTAGACCAGCCAATGTCTATTGAAAGCCTGGCCACAGAGCTCTGTTTTATGTGTGTGTCTTGTGTGTATTGTCCGTTTCATGTTCCATGTGTTCCTATTGCAATACTCTGTTCATGTTAAAGGTTCAATACATTTGTATCTAACAAACAACTAAACCTTTGTGATTGTGCAGTGGCCTTCCATCAAAAGTTTCCTTCACACATGCAAAACAAAAAGATGCATTGAAAACACTACTGATGGCTGAAAATCACTGAAACTGAACCTGCTATATCTAACAAGTTACACACATTTTAAGTGCTTAAACAATATATACAACTAATGGAACATGTTAGAATAGTAAGAGTTGATGAGAAACCTTTACATAAACAACTAATTTGAACATGTTGGAATTGTAAGACTTGATGAGAAACCGTTTATTAAAAAGTTTCATGCAAAGCATAAAGATTTACTGAAAACGCAAGTAAAGCGCTGAAAATCACTTTAAGGCAATAAAAACTGAACCTGCTATAACTAACAAGGTACACACATTTTCGGTGCTTAAACAATATATACAACTAATGTGAACATGTTAGAATAGTAAGAGTTGATGAGAAACCTTTTAGTAGAAAGTTTCATGCAAAACAAAAAAGATGCATTGAAAACACTACTGATGGCTGAAAATCACTTTAAGGCAATAAAGTCTGCCGTCCTGTGAGATTCCAACAACATCTCCGTTCGTTTTACAAACCCAGATGGACATAGGGAGGGAATGTGAGTGATAGTTGATAGTTTTACGACTTTGTGGCAGAAATGCAGGTCTGTTCTTCTATCTCACATACAATGACTCTGGCAGATTGTTTACCCTCACCTGATGTGTATATTGATGTCAGACATAATACCTCCGATCTGGTCAAGATGTTGGAGCGGGTCTTATTCTCAGAGCCCAGCAAAAGGTTTGATAGCTTCTTCTGTTTCACACACGTGGCTTGTGTGTACAGATGGTCGGCGGTGTCGGCAGTCTCTCTGCCTCCAACGTGGTCAAGAAGATGGGGGTGTGTTTTTTTCTCTGTATAAAAACTGGGTCTTTGCTTCTTCAAGTTACTTCAGTCTCAAGACACGGCTAAAAGGAAATAGCACGTGCAAGATTCTTGGCCGAATTTCGCCATGTGATCACTGATGAAGATATGATCTTTGCTGGTGAGTGATTTAATATTGAATTATAATATAGCGTATACTGTAACGTTACTTTAAAAAAAGAAGAGAAGCAGAATGTGTATTAAAAGTCTTTCGTTTGATTCACGTCTTTCAGTCTTTGGCGCTGAATTTGAGGATATTAACCCTTCTCAGGACAAGGACATACATGACACGTTCATGTTTATTCATAATGTTTTCCAATGCTATAAAAATGTGTAGAATAAATATTAAATTTAAACATTTCTGTCAACGAAGATTTGCGTCGTAGCCTGCGACACACGTTTCTATCAGCAGGGCGGGATGCCAGGCAGTTGTAAACAAACTGGGCCATGGATCCCAAACGGGAAAAGAGAAAAATAACTGAGGAGAACATTACTTCACCTTGTTTGCACAAGTTACACTCTGCTGTGATAAACCTAAAACTTAATAAATTCCTACAACTCGGCCGTGTGTTCTAAAATTATGAAACTACTTTAGTTATGTGCACAATTATGACTTGCACACTTTAGTAAGAGGTTAGAATATGTTTTCCCGGGACGTTACGGGAGATCAAAATTCTTTCGGCCGCCATCTTACGTACGAATGTAAGGTGGCGTGCCCCC